>CAWUFW010003059.1:0-1200000 GCA_963921515.1 Calotriton arnoldi
AGAAGTGAATGACTTTTGAATGACTCAGAGCAATGCTTACTGGCTTACGAGGCAAATAGGTGTTGGGCAAATTCTGAAAATCATCACTGCAAGCCAGTGTTCCAAAGTAGCTGAATGGCATCAAGGGCAAAGGTTTGGGGGAGATATTGGGCCACATGTATCAAAATTGGAAATTGCGAATACCTAATTGCGATTTTCTGAGAATCGCAATTATGTAAACACAATTTCCAATGTATGAAACTCCAAGAGTCTCATTTACCGATTCCTAGGGGGTCGCAAATCGGCCTACCTCATTAATATTAATGAGGTAGATCGCAATTAGCGACCCCATGGACGCGCTAAAATCACGGGGATGGTGGCCTGCTGGGGTCAGAAGACCACCATGACCACATTCATGGTCACAAAACATTCATACATACTATTAGGATTGGCTATTTGGAAGGGACGCCCAAAACACGCCCTTCCAAAATAAAAATCAAACCCATTTTGCGATTTGGTAACAGGTTACCAAATCGCAAAATGGGTTTTGATACATGTAAAAGGCCTTTTTTGCATTCGCAAACGGGCCGATTCTGCGAATCGGCTCGTTTGCGAACGCAAATTTGGTTGATACATGTGGCCCATTGTGTTTCCCAAAGAGAATGTCTATCCTACAAATCTTCTGGGTGTGTGAAGGAGCGTCGTTTAATAGTGTCAGTAGTCTCTGAGTGTTTACCCCATTAAGTGGGAAGTTTCTGGTTAAGGTTGCCACACTCAATGCCAAGAATAAAGAAGTTTCTCAGGAAGAAAGACACATGTAAAATAGTTTCTAATATGTTCTTTGGCATGTACATTGTAGCTTGTACTGCCCAGTTGTAATAACATTCTTATTCCCTCTTTCCTGCTGGAAAAGAGCAACTTTGGCGAGAAAAAAGATATTCTTAATTGAATGAACATACCCCATTAAAAGTATCAAACTGCTAGGAATTTCCCACCTCACAGGACTCTACCAGTTTGGAAGATGGTGGACAGAGGAAAATGATGGAGCTAAGTTATCACACAAGAACTGCCTCTTCTTGCTGTAAGTGTGGTAGTAGAAGCCATCCTCACTGAAGACTTAGGTTCCCAGTAAAAAGCACCATAAGTTGAAAATACATGAATGGGGTAATGATTGATGAGCTTTCTGCCCAAGGTCATGGAAGTGACAGCAATGAAAAAAAATGTATTCTTCACTTTCTCTCAATTCACATGACAATGATGATGACACTGACCTGCAGTGGCTCCCAAAAGTCATGAGAATGATGGGAAATGAAAGTTGCTCACTCAGCTCTACAAGTTTCTTTGAATGTGGGATTAATAAAAAGGAATCTACCATGGAGCAGAGGATACATGTGGAAGTGCAAAGGTAGACTATTTTTGACAAGGAAAAATAATCAAAACCAGTTTATCTAAAAGAACCATACTAGAACCTTACCATTAGCAAGATACAGCATATAAACAAATCTATGACCATAAGGTCTATCAAACAAACAAACAAACTTTATTCGGCTTTTGCAAAAAAAAAAACATAAAAGTTCAAGTATGCAATAAATATCCATCGTTAAAAATTAAAAATTCTATTGTACGATACATTTGCCACACCGTATTCAATATAAATTCAATTAGATAAATACTGAATTATCAAAAACAGTTTGAAAAAATTTGGAAGGAAATAAAAATACAAATAATCGAATGAGAAAATTCATCTGTCAGAAACAGCAATCAACCATGACTAACCCTCGGCTTTTAATCACAACTGGATCTGAGCCTAATAGTAGAACTTAAGACACTAAGAACATAGAGTACAGTATTACCCAAAAGCAATTGTAAAAAGATAAAAGCAGGACGAACCTGATTAAAATTTGCCTTTTTTAAAATGGGGATGATTTATGACTTCCTGGGCACCTCATAAAAACTATAGAACATTAAAAAATGAAGCATGTCCTGATGAGACTTACCGTCGCAGCCAGAGGGCAGAAGGCTCTGACCCTTGTTCCCCCCAACGAGAGTGAGCAAGAAGGAGATAAACGATGTCCAACCGAAAGTGAGTCTATAAAAAAACATTCGTAACTACTTTTAATCCCTAACAAGTATGGCTCGGTTGACTTCACGGTTTTCAACATAATGTGCCCTGCAAACGCTGGACATCCTCAACGCCCCTTCTTCTCTGTCCAACATTCCCTTTCTAAAGAAGGACTCCTTCACCCAACAGAGATCCTTCCTACAAATTATTTCTGGATTAAAAAATAAGACTTCCCTACCCAGGCTCGTAAAACACTCCCTGATATACTTAAGCCAGGGGATATGATCAAAATAGTCAAGGGCCAGTCAATCCTTTAAAATCTCTTTACTTAGTTTAATCCCCATCCTAAGCCAAAATTTCATCCATAAAGAGGATATCGGAAAGATACGCCATACCCAACTCTTCATGTACTACAAAAGAAGAGGTACCCTGAGGCACACATAAAAGCTGTCTCAAAATATTGTTTTCTACAATGTGCAACTTGTCATGGGAAGTGTAGCCCAGAACTCACTACCATAGGTTACCTTGGAGATACAATTAGCCCTGTATACCTGAAGAAGAGCCCCAATTGGTCTATTGCTCAGTCGAGGAGCTAAATTAAAAACAGCAGCATTAGCCCTCACAGAGTCACCTTTCTTCCTACTTATTAGAGGTCACCAATTCAAGCAGGGGCGAACAATAATCCCAGGTAAGAAAAAACACTGGTCTGAGGAACTGGGGTAGACCAACCATAAAAGTATAAGATTTTCTTGACGGGGTCCCACCACCATCACATAAGATTTCTTATTGTTAATCAACAAATCCAGATCTTCCATAAAGTGGACAAAGCAGTTCAGCAAAATTTGCAGCCCCCTGGTTGTCCAGGCCCTAAGGACAGTGTTGTCTGCTTACAATAGTGCAGGCAGACTTCGCTGTCCCACCTGGGGGCAGTCCAGTTCTAACTCAGAAAGGACCTGCTTCAAGCTGTTAGCATATAAGTTAAAAAGAAAAGGGGCCAAGATACAGCCCTGCCGGACAACTCTATGTATTGAAAATTGCCGGCTAACCTTCATATCTTTTGTATAACAAACCACTGCCCTAGTGTCTCTGTGAAGATCCCTTAAAAAAAGAACAATATCTCTGTCTACCCCAATGGACAGTATGATCTGCGAAAGCTTGGTTCTATTAACACGATCGAATGTGGAAGACAGATCCATAAAACCTAGGTAGATAGAGCCGTAACTGGTGACGGTTTACTTGTTAAGGATCATGTAAAGATTGAAACATTGATCAACCTTTGACCGTCCTGGACAAAAACCGTACTGTACTCCTGATAGGATATTATTTTCATCTGCTCAACCGGAGAGCCTATTTAATAGAATACGTCCAACGACCTTTACCACCGAATTGAGCAAGAAGATTGGCCTGTAGCAATACATGCTGTCTCTCTTTTTAAAAGCAAGGATGATGGAGGATATCGCCCAGGAACCCGCGGGAACAGTTACAACTGCTGCATTAATAATGGAGGTAAGTGCCAGTGCCCAAATATCCATGTTAGAGATATCGGGTGGGATCCCGTCTGGACCTGGGGCCATGTTTTTAGACAACCCCTCTATACCCCTTCTAACTTCCTCAGCTGTAAACCGGACAGCGAGTTTCCCTTCAACAAGGCCTTGGCCCTTGCTCAAAGTGAAGAGGACTGAAAGATTTCCTGGAAATCGCTTACCCATTCATCTTCCGTAATGTGAGCTTCCAATGGGTTAGTGGTGTTCGTCACCAAAAAAAAGATATATATAATGCTCCAAAACTTTGTACTACTCTTCTGGGTGCTAGCCTCTATAAGGTCTGACCAAGCCTCCTCCTTTAAAACAGCCTGACGTCTTTCCATTTCTGCCTTTGTATTGGCTGCAACATGCCTTGACTAGGCTGGAGCCCCTTGTTTTGATACCTAGTGCTTCTTTCAATTTCTTTAATGCACAGGAACAATCAGAGTCAAACCACCTTGGGGCCAAATCATGATGCCGCTCAGCCGGAGCCTTCAATAAGATTGCTATGGTGCTCAAGATTACAGAAAAAGCCTCTATTATATCTAATGAGTCGGCCTGTTGTTCTAAACAGATAGCGAGCTCCTTATGGCACTGGGCAAACAAAGACTCATAAAAATAGTCTGGAGTTATCTGTGCCTACTTAAGTCTCCTACCCCCGTCTATGTCTTTCACAAACCCTCTATCACCTACCCCCAGGGTTTTTGCCAACATGGGCCAATGATTCATAACGCATAACGGATTATGGTCACTAAAATTACTCAAAAAGGATAGTAACGTCCGAGATGTAATAAAAAAAAGGTGTGGAAACAAAGATAAAATCAATAAAGGTCTTGCTATCCCTCCCTATGAAGGTCGGAATTAATATCCTTCTTGTCGGGGGCAACTTACCCATGGCCGATATTAGATAAAACTCACTCCAAATGGCGTTACGATTATCTCCCTGGAGAGTATGTTCTAAGTGCATACCCGTTGTGCGCAGGCAACCCATGACCTTTGTACCATCAGCCCTCGTGTTCCCACACAGGTGGACGTTAAAATCTCCCACAATCATAATATTAATACAATGTGAATTAGGAGCGCTCAAGTTTCTTAAAAAAGAGCCAAGAGGGAGATATTGCAAATGTCCATCAAAGAAGATGTAGTGTTATAGAAATTCAAAAGCAACAACCTACAAGACCCACTGGAAAATAACAGTGCCTGTAAGGTGGAAGTTTTTGTTGGCAACACAAAAAGGAAACATTGAACTGCTAAGGAAACAAAGACAATCAAGCCCCCCATTGATCTGCCTGCCTGCGACGGTGTGGTAGGCACAAAAAAAGGTTTTGTATCCCTCCAGAAAATAACACTTCTCAGTAGCCTAAGTTTCCTGAAGGCAAATCATGTCAAACCTTCTTATAAAAGGGACCATATAGGGTCAGTAAACTTGCTCGCCAAGCCAGCGATGATCCAGGATATAAAGTTACATTCCTTGCAATCAAGTGACACGGAACCAGAAATGCCGGAAAAATTCTGCTCTGTAGAAATCATCGGCTCCAAAGGGACTACTGCCAACAGTCAGTCTCATCCATCTAACGACGCTAGTGGTGCAAAGCTATTAGAAAGAGCTATGTCGGGGGCCACCTCCTACCTGCCAGTCTGAAAAGAGTCAGAAGACCTCATGTGGTTCCTGTAGCCAGAATGTGATGAATAATTCATTGTTCTTTAAAAATATCCCAAGGGAAGACCCACGATGGAGGAAGTAAAGCCACTAGGGGTAGACTGATTGGCAGCTGCTAACATTCTCTCCACCACATGGGGTCTGTTGAAGCTAATGATGACACAGTCACCCTCACAGTTCTTCTTAGCTCTCCCTACCCACTTGACTCTATGCACCGTGTTGATGTGCCTTTTCACCAGTATGCCTATGATGGTATTGAGGTTCAACCAGTGCAAAACTTTGTTCTTAAGTTGACTAAAGTCCTCTGTGACATCTGGTAAAAGTGGGGGTAGTTTTCCCATGGCCACTACTTAGGCAGTTACTGCCGATGGTAAATGTAGGGTGATTGGACTCTGGCTGGGGTTACTAGATGCACCAAGACGTGGTCTATTTACCCTTCCTCTGGGCACATCGGCTAGTTTGCTACTAACAACTCCAGAGCTGTTGTTGGACCTAGGTCTCCCTATTAAGGATGCCCCCTTGTTCATCGACAACGAGGGACAGGCTGGCTGCATGAGCAGGCATCACAAATGAGTGACACCCACAGGCTTTTGTGGAACCAGTGGCTCTTTACCTTTTTTGCCACGTTTCCGCTCACTATGACGCTCAGTGACAGATGAACCAGTTGAAACAAGGTTATGAGTATGTACTTCTGTTGGGCCAGATAAGTTAAACTGATTAAGGTTAATAAGCTCCTTTTCTATTGCTGTTAAATGTTGCTTAATTGGATCCAGTTTGGCATCCATAGCTAGCAGGGAGACTTTAAGCTGGTCCAACTTAATAACCAGGTCTGATTTTTCCAAAATTTGTGGATCATGCAGGCAAGGCTGCGGGCGTCGACCTTAGGGCGCTTGGGTTTACCACCAGTCAAAGGACACTTCCTTTTAGCTCCTGTTCCAACTCTATAGTCCTCTTCTGGAAATACCGGAGCTACCTGGCAATCCTGTAACAATTGGGTGCCATGACCCTGTAGACAAGAGCGGAATGAATCAGACAGGATAGTGCCGTCAGATGGAACAGTTATGCTGTCCCCGCCCTTCACCTGGACTATGGGCAGGGTGGTTGGTCCTGAGTCCTGCACTAAATACGTTGGTGGTAGTGTGCCTGGGGAACCAGAAGGCAAATGATATATATAGAGAAGAGCTGGGGAGACGATGAGTAACCAGCTCTATCTTTTAAACTAAAATACCAGCAGCTTGTAGGAAAAAATTCCATAGTGGCTACTGTGTTCATGGAGACCTTAGGGGCAACCGCCACTGACTTACGTTTCCCCAGTAGAAACCCGAGAGTAGAGTGTAACGGGAGATCCTGAGGTACAATCCACTGAGCTATCCAAACCGCGTTGCAGAATGATGAGTAAACACTTTTTCAACACTACTAATACTAGTTAGCTGGTGTTTAATCAGCATAGCATAGCGTTAGATCTGACTGACAAGTACCATAAAGGACCACACAGGGGAATCCAAGGTTATGTAGGCCTCTGTCAGCAGCCCTACTTGTAGACAGAGAAAGCATGAAAACCAAGCATCACAATGGTATATGGTTATATGTCGAGATTTGGTGTGACAAAAAGGATGCAAGAAAGCAAGACAAAGCAGCCCCCACCAGCTCTTCCTGGTTGTCCGGAGCTCTTCCATGCGGATATCCTCTTCTTGCTTGCACTTGCAACTGCCCAACAAGTGTAAACAAAAGCAGCCACAGAGTCAGGGGACCAATAGGGGGGGCCCAGCCCAACCCCCTCCAGTCTCTGACGGGTGCGGATGGGCCCACCCTTAGCCTGGACTTCGCCCAGGCACGGCCCGCGCACGTCCCATGCCGGGTTAGGTGGTGTGGCACTTTTCAGCACATGTCGCGGGATGCAGGTCACAGCCCCTCTTCCTCCTCAGGCACAGGATTTCTGGGACACTGATCCCCTCTGCAGCACCGCAAACAACAGACTGGCAACTCCACCCAAAAAAGTCATCCAACGCCACGGTAGGGGTTGGGGCCCTTTTCAGCGTGCTGTGCGGGATGCAGGTCAAAGCCCCTCCTCCTCAGGCACAGGATTTCTGGGACACTGAGTCCCCTCCACAGCACCACATACAACAGACGAGCAACTCCAGCAACAAAAAGTCCTGCCCACTGTAGGTAGTGGGGCACTTTTCAGCGCGTGGCGCAGGATCCACGTCACAGCCACTCCTCCTTTTCAGGCACAGGATTTCTGGTACACTGAGTCCCCTCCGCAGCACTGCACTGTTGTTTTTAAATCTTGCTACTCCTGTACTTTTGTTAAAGAGCATCTCGTTGGCTGTGAATGCGCGCGTTTTGGGATAACGTTTAGCGCCAGCTATACCATGTCCGTGCTATTGATTTACCGCCCGCCAGGACCTTCTAAAGAGTTTAGGGTCGCTCTCATCGACACTATAAGCTCCCTGGCCATGAGAGCTGCCAATTTTAGTGTTATCAGTGATTTGAATCTACAACTCGATAGTACCCAAGACTTGGAAATGGGTAATTTCTTAGCTGATCTGGCGGCATGTCAGTTGTTTCAACTGGTCCACGGTCCCACCCATTCTGCAGGCCATTTGTTGGACGCAGTTTTTTCTAACCTTCCTTTCCTCACTGTCCATACCCCTACTCCGGTGTGTTGGTCTGATCATTATTTAATATCTATGACCCTCTCAGGGGTTATGCCCGCCCGGAGGGTGTCTCAGAAGCTCTTATTCAGGCGCCCCTGGCACAAATTAAACTTCAATCAATTTCACGACCTCCTCTCTATAACCACATTTAGTATGCCAGATGCTTCAGATGTGGCCGATAGAGCACTATCTGATTGGATCCTCCGCTCCATGGATTCTCTTATCCCTGCAAAGTGGTCTAAAAGCCGTACTACCAAATCCAGTCCTTGGTTCAATGATAAGCTCATCACCTTGCGTAAAGCTTGTAAAAGGCTGGAGCGAGCTTGGAGACGGGACTATGACCCGATTCTGAAGTGGTGTTATCAGGCAGCCATTAAGAAGTATCACAGAGCTATCCAAAGTGAACGGGCAGCATATTTTGCAGACGAGATCAGGAACAGCAGCAACCCCTCTGAAAGCATTTGTTCGATACTGAAAGATCTTAAATCATCGGCGGGCCCTACTGCGCCTTTGATATCGTCGGATGAGCAATGTGAGGCTCTTGCCTCCTTCTTTGTTAGGAAGGTGGAAAATATCTATAAGATCTTTCCTCAAGCTTCCATGTGTCCTGTTCCCGTGTCTAAGTCTTCTCCTACGCGCACTCTGGCCGCTTTCCCGCCGATTTCTCAGGACGAGTTGCGCGTGCTCTGTAGCAAGGTCAAATCAGGTTCCCCCACTGACCCCCTTAAGCCTGAACAATTTATGAAGTTATTACCTGTGCTCCTCACACCTTTGGGCCAGGTGATTAACCTGTCCCTATCTACGGCAGTTGTCCCCAGGACTTGGAAACAGGCTAGGGTGGTCCTATTCTTAAAAAAGCCTAACCTTGACATAGCTAAACGAGAGAACTTTCGTCCCATCTCTCTTCTGCCCTGGGTCTCCAAGATCTCTGAGACCTATATTAACGCTATCTTGACTGAAATTCTGGAGGATAACAACATACTGGACCCCTCCCAAAATGGTTTTCGTCCAGGCCACAGCACAGAGTCCGCTCTCCTAGCTCTGACCGAGCATTTAAGAGGGGGCCTAGACAAGGGCCGTACTTCGGCACTGATTCTATTAGATCTCAGTGCCGCGTTTGACACGGTCTCCCACCAGAACCTGCTGCAGCGGTTGGAGGAGGTGGGCATTGTGGATTCTGCCCTGGATTGGTTCGCCTCCTTTCTCACTGAGAGGACCTTCCAGGTAACAGCCCCCCCGTTTGCTTCCACGTGTCATACTACCAAACATGGGGTGCCACAGGGCTCTGCTCTAAGCCCTACACTTTTCAATCTATATGTCCAACCATTAGCAGTGTTGCGGGGATTCTGCTCATACACAGAACTATGCACAAGAAAACAGGACCTCAGTAAATAGGGGTGTACCTCCTATCACCTTAGTACCCAAAATCCCAACCAACTAGCAATAGTGTCTCATTCGGTCTCCTACAAATATCAAGAAGCTATGAATGTTTAGACAACCCAGAACACGAGCACGCCCGACTCACCTCAGAGTCGCGGGAGCAAGACACTCTTTCGCTCTCACGTACTTGTCCACAAAAAAATAATCAGAGTCACTAAATAAGTTCAAAATGTTTATTTTGACTATAGTGATTCATAAAACAGTATGCGAACCACAACTAGCAGCAAAATGCATAAGGCAAGAATCATTAGCATTGTTACAATACCATAGAATACAAAAGGAGTCGTCATTTTATAAAGACTGTGAAAAAGGCAAAATAACTGGGCCTAATCACTCTCCCCTTGGCAGTAAGAAGTTATTTTATATAACAGAAGATCTCTAGGCATTATTAGCAGACCCCTACCTGAAAACCTAAACGCAAAGGTTTACATCATAGGAACAGTAGAGCTCAGCTCCATGGAACGGCTTTCTTCGAGTGTGTTTCAAAAACATGCAACAACGTTATATCAAAGCTCGATTCTTCCACATTGCAGCTGTTGGTAACATGTTTTGTCTAGGCAATAGGGACTGACCAGAACAGAATAACAAGAGACATTGTTGACCGACCTTGCACATTATGTTCAGACAGAATTGAAAGGAAAGCTGAGAACGTGAAAAACAATCTGTTATCATGTACAGGGCAGAGGCAAAGTGTCGCGAAAACAAACTCTTAGCAGAGGCGTGCGCAAAAGCAGCAGAATAGGGCAAGCAAAACTCATGCTAATTTAGCAATGTCGACAATGAATCTAAGGGCTACATAATCCCATATAACACCCTCCCCCTGGTAAGTCAGTAGGACATAGACAGAAGAACAAAAACAGAGTTCAAAAGTCAGGCATTGTTTAAAATATTGGTGAGGGACTTTCTAAAAATAAAAAATAAAAACAGAAAAAAGGGAAAGTTCGAAGAAAAAGCTAAAGGCATTTTGAGCTTGAAAAAAGAGTCTGTATTTCAGACAGTGGAGTAGGGACGACCCAAGTAGTCAATCCATGAAGGTTTGGGTACAAACAAATGCAATTCCTTCCAATAGTTCATCATTGTCATTGGAGGAAAAAAGCAATGACATCCAATTTAGTAAGTCGAAGGAACAATCATGTTCCTCAGAAGCAGGAGCATCCAAAAGTAGAAAAGGCGAACTTGCGTGATATTCAATGAAACTTCGTTGTAGGAAAGTCTGCGCAGCCACACCGATATCCCATTGATCCAAGATTCCAAGTAAAGCTGCACGCGTCATTTGACCATCCACAGAACAAGCCTCGTCATGTGTCTCTAAGGGACCCATCAACCGGCTAAAATCAGGGATTGGACACCACGTGTTTGATAAGCAAAGCTCCATCGCCCAGGAGAAATGACATCTTTTGCAATGAAGCACTGGCTGCATGCAAGTAAAGTAGGCAAAGCGGAATGTCAAGTCGTAACTCACGCCAAGTGTTGCTAAAGGCAAGCATCCAAAAGCCTCATATAGGCGATCACGGCACAGTTGTAGCTGGGCCGGTCTGTGCAGAGCCACAAAGTGAGCAGCCATTATGAAGCACAAGGAGGAAAAGCAGGACACCAGCTGCCAGCGCCAATATTAAGGGAAACCCTCCAAAAACGCTGGAAAATATAGAATGAATAAAAGCCGGTATTACCCTGAATATAGTTTGAAAGGAACAGACCAGGCCAGATCTCACACATTTAAAAAAAAAATGGGCAAGGCCTGTCGTGTCAGATGCATTCAATATTTGGTGAATTAGTTCCCCAAAATGAAGTGGGAGGATAGTGTTAAGAAGCGACTGTATCTCACTCGAGGTCCGAGCCACCTGCAACCTGAATGTTTCACGGGCGGAAGTGAGGGCCACCTCCTGTTGGAATAAAAGGGCTTTGAGCCTGCTCAACTTGTTGAACTCTGGGGCAGATTTACAACTTCTGGCGCATCCCTGCAAATCAGCAGGGATGCGCCAGAATAGTTGCGACACACAATTCTCTCCTTGCGCCACCACGGAAGCGCCGCATTTACAATGCGGCGCACCGTGGCGCAAGAAAGGCCGATGCGTGTCGCATCCTGTGGCGCAAGGGCGGCGCATTGCTGGAGTCGTGTCGCAAGCGCGACGCAACTCCAGCAATGCTTGTGGGCCGCCCATACCTAACGTGGTGCGCCACTCCTTACGCCTGCTTGAAGCAGGCGTAAGGATTCGTCGCAGCGGCGTCGGAAAAGTGACTCAGTGAAATCTTGTAGATTTCACTGCGTCACTTTACGAGGCATTCCTTCGACGGAACGCCCACCCTGCGGAGGAACGCCCACATGAAACCTGGACGCAGGTTTCATGTGGCGCAGGGCTTTACAACGTGACGCATCTCCCTAGATGCGTCACGTTGTAAATAATGCGCAACGTGGCGCATTGTTTACGTCGCCGCTGCGTCACAAAAGTGACGCAACGGCGGCGCAAAAGTGGCGCAAGGGGCTTGTAAATCTGCCCCTCTGTTTTCAAAGTCGGAATGGAAGGCCAAAGCGAAGAATCTAAACTCCCTTTACGGGGGCGGGAAAAGGACATTGCTACAGCAAGTTAAGCGCTGGGAAACAGTTACCAAGTATGGGACACCCGCCCGCAAACCACAGCAGTCTTGATTGTTTAAAATGAGATAGCTGCCGTTAGTAAGCAATGTAAAGACAGGCGTGACGGATGGTACTGGGGTCCCTTTTAAAAAGCAAGCTAGATTGGGCGCTGACACGTTACACTCGCCATGTAATTTAATGTGTTTGCACACTAGAGAGTGACCCACTACCGTATCACACTCCTCCCCTGTGAGGAAAACTTCTTTATCCTCCCTCAAACACCGATAAGCAAAGGGCAGGACCCATAATTCATGCAGAAAAGCACTGCCAAGCGGTTCAAAGCGGCCAACAGGAAAGTGTTGCATACATGATTTAAATTGAAAAAGGGAAAAGGGCAAAGTGATAACGCCATGAATTAACCAAACAGAAGAGTCCGTTTCCGCTACGGAGAACGGCAAAGGCTCCAATTGTTCAATATATAACAGCGTGTATACAGCATCTTTCATGGACATAAACTTCTGTTTATCAGTCAGGTTAAAAGGCAAAAATAAAGCAGTGGCATTCAAATAATCCCAAGGCACTTTGCCCATTTTCAGTGTCTGCAACGTACAAGCAAATTGCATGACTGACCTTAACTGATTCTGACCATGATATAACACAGAAACATCACTTTGCACAATATCTATTACAGAAGAAACAATATTGTCTAAGGTGTAGATGCGTGAAGAAAGCGTGTTAATGCAAGGACTTTTTCCAAGTTTGCCTGGTCAATTTGACGTAGATGGAAGGCGGCTTCCATCTGTGAAAGTTTCCAAATTTCATTATAAGAGGCATAAAGAAATCGCTTGGCCCTTGGATTACGTTGGCCTAGGAGAAAATCAGCCAAATCTATATCATTCGATAGGATGGAAAGGTGCTGTTTGACAGATGCAAGGGTAGAGTGTTCTAGCCACTGCTGGCACAATTTACCTACCGAGTATGTAGTCACAGAATGATGAGGTGGATAACGAGGGTCCGTCTTAGTCTGAATGAAACCAGGTGTAACATTATAGAAACGCAACTGGCATGCATTTGCATTAGTTTGCCACAACAACCATCCTAATGAATCAACCTCAGAAACATTAAAGGAAGCATTTTGAAGGAGAGCCTGCAAAGCCTCAATGGTGTAGTTATTATGTAACCGCCAATTATCATATTCAGCTAATGAAGGAATGGAGGGGGTATTTAGGTTTTTGACAGTTGCAAGGCCATAACAGGATGTTTGGTAAATGGTTCTATTTAAAAACAGCAATTGAGTCGGGGTCAGGCAGGCACGATGTAATGCCTCAGTGCCATGAACCTGCCATGGCTTTGTGCTCCAGATTGATTTCAAATCTATAGTCTGTTTCCAATGGTCATAACCGTGTGTGGCCAACTGTGTTCTAAACAAGTTGGCGTAAATTAGTTTAGTGTGGGATAACAGGTAATTCGATGTAGGGGATTTTGAAGCCTAAAATAATAGGATTCAGGATTAGTCAAATCATAATTGGAAAAATAGGTGAACTTATCCCTAAGCGTTTTAGAACTTCCCCGTAAGGGAGTTGGACAATGTTCCCATTGGGTAAAATTAAAAATAGGTCTTATGGTGTTTGATTTGTGTAAAAAATGATGCCCATAACGTTGATAGCAAAAGAGATCACCATAATTGGCAGAATTTAAATACAAATCTTCAGCATCAAAGGCAGCATAATATTTTAAATCAGAAAATAATGCATGAACTGCCTACACATCCCAATCATCCGAATGTATGTCCCGTGTCACCAGATCGCCTAACGAGACTTGAAATACGTACGGAACTCTAAGGACCTCAGTCGGGCCATGAATTTCGTAAACTACGTTGTCCCAAACTATGCCATCAGGAACTGGGAAAGCTGAAATATTCACAAAAGACTGGTCACGTTTCATGATATGGGACGATGTGGGAGGAGCCAACGTTCCATCGACCATTTTTACTGCAGAGCGTTCAGGGAGATAATGGCCATTTATAAGTAAAAAGAACACTGTCACAAATCCAATTCACATGAAGAGAAATATCAGGATAAGCACCAACCAAATGTAGGTCCATGGGGGAACGAAGTATGTCTTTTGAACCAGGAGTAAAAATACGCAACTTAGACATAGGCGCATCAGACAAACTGGAGGATGAGGAGGACGAGGCAGAAGAAAGGTGTGCCGGTTCTCCATCACAGGCACTCACTGGACTTGCAAGCAAAGGTGAAAGCATCGAATCGTCCATTCGTACTCGTGGGCTAGATGGCATCTCACTCACGGAATCAATAGCCGGAAAAGGGCACACCATATCCATTGCAGAAGAGGATTGTCGCAAAGGCTGAAGATCAATTACAGTGTCCATCATATGAGCAGACATTCTTGTGGCAGCAGGTGACGACAAAGTGAACGGTGCTAAGGATATTGCATTGCACGAAACTGCAGGTGTCACACTATTCAGAATCGGCCACACGGTGTAACTTGACATGGTCCACTGAGATGTACCTGTTGTCTTTGCGACCTGGCAATGGTGGTAGAATGACAGTACGAGTACCCTTCAGTCCAAGTACGAAAACCGAAGCACGATAAGAGGGACCAAATTCTTTTTTGTTTTCAATCTTCTCCCGCACCAGATCTCCAACTTTAGGAAGCCAACCGGTAACAGGAATCAGTTGTGCATCAGCAGGCGAAGATGGTAAATGCTCAGTCGCCAGAGTATCACATGTCTTTTGTAGATCCTGTAACATAGCAGAATGATTATCTACGTCAAACTTAGAGGCAGCCGCCACAATGTCCAGACCATCAAGGTCAGGAACAAACATGTGAAAGCCAAAGAGCATTTCGTAAGGGGTCCATCCACCCAGAGATCTTCTAGGGAGATTATTTAGTGCACGTTGGACCCCATACAAGTGGGACAGCCAGTCCCTGCCAGTACCTAAGACTCTAGCTGTCAAGGATTGCTTTAAGTCACGGTTCATTCGCTCCACAACTGAATTGCCCTCAGGCCTCTATGGAGACGAAAACTGCACCTGTACCCCCAATGACTTCATCGCATCCTTGTAAGTCTTAGAGGCAAACGCTGGACCTTGGTCAGAATGGAAGGTACCACAGGCAAACATCCCAATAAAGACACGCAAATCCCTGATGACATTTCGAGCGTCAGCACTACGTTGTGGCCATACCCACAGGAATCGAGTGCATGAATCAACCGCAACCAAGATATACTTGTATGCAGTATCAGAAGAAAGAGGACCGCCGTGATCAAGATAGACACAGCCAAAAGGTCTATTAGAAATACATAGCTGTGTTTTTGGCGGACGTGGGACTGTAGAAGGCTTGATTTGTTGACAAACATCACAGCAAAGAACATAGTTACGAGTCTGTTTATATAAACCACGCCACCAGTAACGGTGCTGAAGAATAAAGACTGTTGCTGACACACCAGCATGTGCCGAAGCAATGCCTTCGTGTGCGGCCTTGATCAAAGCTTGTCTGTGGTCAGAGTTGGGAATCAGCCGATCCCCAACCGAAGGAATGGTAGCATAAGGAACCTGTTCGGGAGTTACATGATAAGAGTACTTAGAAGGGAAACCCGCAGGATAATTACCTCCCTCCCTAGTCGCAGCGACCACTGCCAGAATCTCATTATCAACTTTAGTCATAGATCTTGTAACTGCTGCTATGGAACACGTGGCTACTGCAGACTTGGCTGCTTCATCAGCCATAGAATTACCAAGAGCGTGCGTTCCGACACGTTGGTGGCCAAGAGTGTGAATAACATGTGTGAGAGGCAGACGTTGTTTAAGATCTGCCACTCGAACCCAAAGCGTTTTATGCTTAATTGCGCTGCCTTTAGAATCGCGGTAATCATTTTGAGACCAAAAGAATAAGTTGTCATTGAACGACTGGACACAGTAGTAAGAATCGCAAACAATAAGAGTATTCACAAGAGGATCAGCAAACTCGAGAGCAAGTACAAGAGCACGCAGCTCCGCCAATTGCACCGTACAGTCACCTAGTGCCTTAGTGTGCACAATGGAAGACTTAAACTCCCCATCTTCAATGGAGCCAGCTACAAAAGCACAAGCCGCTGAATAAGCATGTTTGGCACCCGTGGCCGGTTGCGCCGAGCCATCAGTATAAATGATGCACTTGTATTCACACAGAGGAAGAAGTGACAAAGGAGGCGGATGAACAAATTCACACTATAAAAACTCCTGAGTCTGAAGTGATGGATCAAAGACAAATGTTACATCCGAAGATGTCAAAGAAGTAGCCCACTGAATCCAACGTGGGTGCAATGCCTTCGAGTTAGGCACACTAGCTTTAGTCACCGCTTCCAAAGCAGGGAAGGGGGTGACCATAAGAATGCGTTTGCCCTGCGCCAGTGAGCGTTCCTTTAGAATCGCCATCTGCACTGCAGTCAAGATTTTTCAACAGAGGAAAAACGCATTCCAGCCGCAGTGTACAAGTGGGATTTGTATGCAATAGGTATTGTGTCTCCTTCATTGAATGTTAAGTACGTGAAACCCACTGCCCCAGAAACAATACGTATTACCAGGTTGGTGGTGTTATCACGAGTCATTAAGAAGTTAGTCGCAAGCAAATCCGCCTGCAAAGACTGCAGAACGGAAGTATGTTCCGGAAGCCAGCTGGCAGATGAAAACGTAGGTTGTATCAACGCATAAAGCGGTTTGATAACGCTGGGCATAATCGGGAATGTAAGTCCTCCCAAAATTCAAAAAACCCAGCAGGGATTGCAACTTTTTCAAAGAAGAAGGTGGTTGCAAATGTGCACATTCCTCCAGGAAGTGAGGTGCTAGACCCTTTCCTTCATTATTGAGCTCGTAGCCCAAAAAGAGCACTGCCAGATGGGCAATGTGTGACTTTGCAAAATTGAACTTATAACCGTAGTCGGCAAAAGATAATATTATGTGGTCGACTCGGTCAAGATGTGGGGCGAGGTCGTCGTCAGTCAAATAGATGTCATCAACATACGACAAGGCCTCAGGGTCAATGTCATGCAACAAAGACACAATGCGCGCAGCAAATGCCCCGGGGCTATTCTTATACCCCATAGGCAATCGTGTAAACTATTTCTGATTTCCGACGGCACTGAATGCTGTCAGGTCACCACTTGCACGTTCGAGATTGTGACTGTAGAAGCCATTGGAAATGTCAAGTGTTGTTTTGTATTTTTTACGAACAATATTATTCACCAGCGCTGAACTGTGTGTGTTTTGCACCGCAAAGGTGCAGCAATCGCTGTTCAAATTTCTATAATCCAATACAATCCGAAATGAACCATCAGGTTTAGGGACAGTAAAGAGAGAGGATTATTCATAGGTGATACACATGACTCAATGACCCCCTGATACTCCAATTGTCTTAGAATGTCACAAACCGAAGCCTTCGCTTCTCGTTTGATGGGATATTGAGGTTGAGGTTGTGGCATAGAGCGCAATGGTATTTCATGAGCCGGCGAATCAACGTCCCAACCCACCTGATTGCGATACACTGCTGGGGCCAAGGCCAAAGCCCATTCCTCCGCGAAAGCCTGCGCTTGTTCCTCAGGGACACAACGTGAAAAACTCGGAAGTATCACATCTTCTCCTCTAGAAGAGGCTAACACAAAGGGTGGAGGCCAATCCTTCTCCGCCAATAAAATGTCATATGTAGCAGTTAGATTCGCCCAGAAAACAAACTTAATGGGACGCAGTATATCACCTTCAATTTGGAAAATGACTTCGTATAGTCTATCCGGAGGGGCAACCCGGGTATCTGCAGTCTCAAGAGTAACAAATGTGTCAGTTGCTGTCACATCCAGATGGGGACGCAGAGCCTCCCTGACTATAGTAACTTCCGCCGCGCTGTGGAGCAGAGTCACTGCCCAAGTCCAATCCAGGAGTCGCGTCCTCACCGTCTGTGGCATATCTCGCCGTTAAAGCAGCAACCTTTTTCTTTTGAAAAGGAGGTCGGGTTCATGCGAAATCACCCTGCTTGTCCTTTACTTCAAACTGTCGAGGCTGTTCACGAAGTTGTGATGCAGGTTGACTTCTACCCCGATCCTGGCGATCACCTCCACCGGCTTGTGAGCCTGATGTTTTCTGTAAAGAACGAGGAGAACGCTGGTCAGGAACCTGAAATCTATCTGGAGACTTCATTTTCGCGCGATCGCGCAAGTCATAAGTACGTTCAGAAGCATCAGGGGTCGGTGAACTGGCACGCGAACCCTGCTTCTGCGGTTGGGAACCCTGTTTCTTATTTCTTTGCCAATTCTTTTTAGGAAAAAAAGGGCGCCCCTCCTTATCAGGCTGGGCTTTCTGTTGACTTTGAGACTGCGTTTGTGTTTGAGTTGTAGGCTTATTTCCCAGACTATTGCGGCCTATTGTTTTATAAGCCTTCGCAATAATCTTTGGTAATTCTCGCAGTCTGTCAGCCTCCGCGACCGCTTCTAAGCGGTTTGCTACTTGAAAGCTAACGGCATCACCATTGACTTTCGCAAGGATCATATCATCAACCACATCGAACACTCCCACCAGTCTCATTCTCAGCTCAACAGCCGCTTCTGCTCAGTGTTCATCTTGAACGCGTTTAATCACAGAGGGAAGTACGGTCATGGAGGGGGTGCCGAAACACATAGAATATACCGCTGCAAACACCCTGCCCCAGGTGTTACAATCAGCCAATTCAGGAATTAAGTCGTTGGGTAAACTAATAGTTAAGATCCTGTGTTTCTCCACAGGAGTGGTATTAGGAAAGACAGCTTCTATCTGTCCAAATTTCTCGGCAAGCCAATAAGGAAATTCATCCTTATTCTGTGGGCGCTTGCCCATGACAGCATTAACCATAAGGGGACTGATGGTTACGCCACCAGGACCAGCAGGTTGTACAGCTGCGCCAGGTGGTCCCACCTGGACGGTGCGGGTTACGTACTGTATTACCGCTCTATATACGCGCACTAACGATGTATGTAAGACGCGGAGCTCTGCCAGAGTTGCAGTTGTAAAAGCACGTGGGTGTGGGGTAAACCCAGCCAAATCGGGCCATGTGGCCCCATCTATAGATAAAGGGCCCAAACGGACTGCCGTTAATGGATGAGAAAGGGCGCCATTAAACCAAATATGGTGTTGCCAAGCTGTAAGCGGAATTTCAAGAGCTCTATAAGGCTGATACAGCTGAGGAACGGCAGTGGGAGTATATGTGTGAAACATATTATCAGTCCCATCCACTGCCGGAAAGGTGACCCAAGAGTAAAAAACTTCAAACTGGTGAGCCGGATCGGCTTCCACCACGAAAATAAGTGCGACCCCAGCATCAGGGACTGCATAATGAGTCAAGTGCTCCCTCAGCGCGGCTCTGCTATGAGCCGGAATATCAACAGCCATTACAGGGAAGACAGTCGAACAACTTAAAGAGTGGCAGCGCAAACTCAGGTTATAAGAAAAGAAATACCTTTTAAAACTTCAAGCTTCAATAAACCTATAAAAATGTCAATATAGGAGGTTACTCCGTCACAGTTGTCTTCGGAAACAGAAGTGAGGGTATTGTGGACCAGCACGAGCACTACTCAAGCATCTCACAGATAAGAACCAGACCAAACATTGGCGGAGCCATGTTGCGGGGATTCTGCTCATACACAGAACTATGCACAAGAAAACAGGACCTCAGTAAATAGGGGTGTACCTCCTATCACCTTAGTACTCAAAATCCCAACCGACTAGCAATAGTGTCTCATTCGGTCTCCTACAAATATCAAGAAGCTACGAATGTTTAGACAACCCAGAACACGAGCACTCCCGACTCACCTCAGAGTCACGGGAACAAGACACTCTTTCGATCTCACGTACTTGTCCACAATAAAAATAATCAGAGTCACTAAATAAGTTCAAAATGTTTATTTTGACTATAGTGATTCATAAAACAGTATGCGAACCACAATTAGCAACAAAATGCATAAGGCAAGAATCATTAGCATTGTTACAATACCATAGAATACAAAAGGAGTCGTCATTTTATAAAGATTGTGAAAGAGGCAAAATAACTGGGCCTAATCACCCTCCCCTTGGCAGTAAGAAGTTATTTTATATAACAGAAGATCTCTAGGCATTATTAGCAGACCCCTACCTGAAAGCCTAAACGCAAAGGTTTACATCATAGGAACAGTAGAGCTCAGCTCCATGAAACGGCTTTCTTTGAGTGTGTTTCAAAAACATGCAACAACGTTATATCAAAGCTCGATTCTTCCACATTGCAGCTGTTGGTAACATGTTTTGTCTAGGTAATAGGGACTGACCAGAACAGAATAACAAGAGACATTGTTGACCGACCTTGCACATTATGTTCAGACAGAATTGAAAGGAAAGCTGAGAACGTGAAAAACAATCTGTTATCATGTACAGGGCAGAGGCAAAGTGTCGCGAAAACAAACTCTTAGCAGAGGCGTGCTCAAAAGCAGCAGCATAGGGCAAGCAAAACTCATGCTAACTTAGCAATGTCGACAATGTATCTAAGGGCTACATAACCCCATATAACAGCAGTGGTGGCCAAGAGCAGAGGGCTCACAGCAGTATCATATGCAGATGATACACAGTTGGTAGTCGCACTCTCTGACAACTCTGTGCGGGACGCTTGCAAGTTTCAGAGTGACCTCGAGGCTGTCGCTGAGTGGATGACTGCCAACTGTCTCCAGCTCAATGCCAGCAAGTCTGAGGTCTTGCTGGTAGGGAAAGACTCTGAGCTGTGGAGTGAACGCTGGTGGCCGGCCACCTTGGGTTGTGCACCCGTCCCCAAACAGGTTGCAAAAAATCTAGGGGTTTGGGTGGACTCTGCCCTTAGCTTTCAGACTCAGACCAAGAAAGTGGCGGGGACCTGTTTTGGCATACTGCGAGGGCTCAAACCGCTGCTGGGGTTTTCCGACCCGTCCATCAGGCAGGTTTTCGTACAGGCCTCCATCTTGTCGAGACTGTACTACGCTAGTTCGCTCTATCTGGGGACAAACAAGACGGAAATTCTGAGATTGCAAAGGGTCCAAAATGCCACCACGAGAACTCTTCTTGGCCTGCCTAGAATTTGCTCTACAACGAGTGCTATCCGCCGGCTACACTGGCTGCCTGTGGCCAACGCGTAGAGTTTAAGTCTCTCTGCATACTTTTAAAATTTTTAATTTCTCTTCGCCAGGTATTTTGGCCAACTTGCTTGTACCCTATACTCCCCTCCGCCAACTTCGGTCTATGGGGCAGCATCTGGTGGTTGTTCCTTGGTGAGGAGGGCACGTGCCGGTGGGCGTTCCTTTTGTACTCTGGCTGCCAAAATTTGGAACGCTCTACCTATACACATCCACAGTATGAATAACTATCTGGCTTTTCGCAAGGCAATCAAAACGTACCTCTTCCCTCCGTTGTAGGCTTTCCCCCCCTCTCAGCTGCTTTGCAGTTTTCTGCTTTCAGCGCTGGGACGCCCCTTTGCTGGGGCAGCTATGCGCTTTATAAAGCGTTATAACATAACATAACACACAACAGACCAGCAACTCTAACAACAAAATACATCTGACTGACATACTTCCTAAGGCCATGGAGTCCCATTAATAATGAATCTGGCAGTGCCACCATCAAAACAAAATATATAGTTCCTACATTTTACACCATCAGAGAGCACACCTCTCTTGATTAGGATTATTTTCTCATTGAAAAGCATAGTGACCACATTGCATTTTGTGCACTCGACATGTTTGAAACACATCTCTAGATCAGGAACCACCAGTGTCATTTGGAAAGCAAACATTCCCCATAAAAGTGTGCTACAAAGAGACGCTTGCAGATCATGATTTTCCAGAATCTGCAGCAGCTATGGCTATGCAAGAATACAATGAGTAAAAAAATGTCTGGGCACACATATCTAGGGTGATTGCAATGTTGAACTGAAAAAGAGATGCATACCCTAATCATTCACAGTCCTAATGTAATGGTTGGTCAGCTGCACGTTGACACCCTTGCCCACTGTTGGAAATTTGTCCTTTCTGAAGGGTCACCCAAGAGTTTTTCCCTTCTTATTTCTGACCCCTACCTTTGCTAGCTATAGACCTCTGTGGACTTTACCTCACCCCTGCTACCTAGTGGTAATGTGCCTGCTTCTCCTTTCACCATGATGAAATTGTCATGCCCCTTAATGGCATATAAGTCCCTAGTTTATGGTGCTTAAAGTGTACCCAGCACCGGTAAGTTAAAAGTCACAAGTGGGCTGCAACACTCTTTATGCCACCCACTGCAGAGATATTGCAAACTTGACTGCAGGCCTGCCATAAGTAGCACGGCTGTGCAGGTTTTACCTGCAAATTTGACCTGTCAAAATAACTTCTTTTGAAAGGCCTGAACCCTCCTTTTAAATATTAATAAGTCACCCCTAAGTATCCCTTACTGCCCACCAAGGCAGGGTGCTTGGTATTTAAAGTAGGACACGTAAAATTTTAATGTTAACTACCGCCTTACAGTGGAAAAGCCCTAAAAGCCATTTTCACTATAGCAGGGTTAGCTATTCCATGGGAAAGCATTGGGGTACAATGTTAAGTTTTATAAATGTTATCTCCGTCTAGGCAACAGCTATACATTTAATTTTTGGACTTTTTGAAATATTTAGTAAAAGCCCAATTCACTGGCGAATCCTGATTTGTAATAAATATACTGAATAAATGACTTTTAAAAAGTCACCTTTGGCTTGCCTGAAGTCCGTGAAAGTTACATCTGCATTTTGCTTTTTCCCTTTTTGATAGCCAGTAATTATCCTTTCAATGGGCTTGAATGAAGTGTGAACTTGCTCAGAGGACAAGGACAAAATGTGTTGGATGTGCAGCGGTGCTTTTGTGCCCTTGAAAGGATGGCCTCTGCACTGGGCCCAAGGTTTTGATTAACTTCAAAGAGACCTACCTTGTCACAAGCAGATACAGCTAACACCCAAGCCTACACCCTTGGATTTTCCCCAGTCGCCCTGGCCTCCATCATGGGGGGGCTCTTGTTAACATCACAGTGCCAGATCCTGTTGGAGTGTCTAGACCTGCTTGACAGGTCTTCCGTGGATTTTTCATATGATATTTGGGGCTCACTTCAAAGGAAGGAAACAGAATGGCAAACAATTTGTGTGTATCCACTGTCTGGTTGCTGAAAGCTCAGCTTTGTCCTACCAGATGTCTGTCTCTGAGGTTGTGGTGGGCACAAAGAGTGCCTGAAACTGGATTTTGATGCTAGATATGGGATGATACTGGGATTACCATGGTACACACCGCATGCATCGCACAGTTTTCAGAGCCCAAGTTTAGTGTGGCTGAAGACTTCAGCCATCTTGAAAATGCCCAAAGTGGGTAGCCCCGGGCACCTCTACCCTAATGTTTAAGGCATACCCAGTGGTCATTTCCATCCACAAGCTTGTGCCAGGCATAAATGTGGTCTCTTGAGGCACCGACTTCGGAACACTCCAATAACTGTAGAAGATCAGAAGAGGACTGAACCTGCTCTCTGGGACCTGAAAATCGCCTAGAAGACTGGACCTGCTCTTTATCTTGTTTCCAGGATGAAGAAGTAGACTTGAAGGGTCAAAAGACTGACCTCTTTTTAAAGCTAAAGGAACACTACAAGCTACAAGAGGCCTTTTCCTGCAACTGGTCAGCTGACCAGTAACAAATGAATCAGGACTGGACCCTCCTGTTTGCCTCTGCTTTCCACCCTGTGAGTCTCTAAGTGACTCTCCTGTGGTCAAGGGGGGCTTTAGAAGTGCACTGCTGTGGTAGATTAATGCTTGACCACTTAAGTGCTGAGGACGAGATCACCTCATCCTCCGCGCAGCCAGCCCCAACGGTTCTGAGAACGAGACCATCACGGCCTTATCACTCAAGTGGTTAAAGACTAAAGTCAGAAGGTAAAATCTTTGACCAGGTCGATCCTGGTTAGTGTATCCGTCCCATGTTCCATCACAGACAGCATCAAATTGGGCCTAGGTCTTTTTCTACCATCACAATTGACTATCATTGGCACTTTGTGCTTCTTGGTACTATCTATACTTACAACTTTAAAAATTCATAACTCCAATTCCCCTTATTTGATTTTTGTCATTTTGGTGCCATTTTGTTTATAAAATTTTACTCTAGTTTTAACTTTGGGATTTTTTTTTTTGCATTTCAACTTTTATTCTTGTTTTAGTACTGCATACATACTTTGCACATTGCCTTTAAGTTAAGTCTATCTACTCTGCGCCATAGCTACCAGGGAGGTAGACCTCAGGTTAATTTAATGACTTTAAGGGTTCACCCTTACAAGACTTGTGGCTCTGACTTGAGTTGGATTCTCATCCCTTCAAATAATACTCCAGTTGCTCACACTGTGTTTTTAGGTGGGAGAGGAACAAATGGGATGAATTTAACAGCGTGTGTGACCCTATTTCTTTTAAAATGCATTAGCAATTTGCACTTGCACTTTAGGTTTTGCCAAAGTGGGTTTCCTTTCCCAAGCCTTGGAAAGTGTTGCCAGACATTGGAAGATTTGAGCTCAGGTTTATTTAGTGACTTCCCTGATAGACACACAAGTACAACCCTTTACATTTTCTAACCACATTCCATTAAATATATATTTTTCTTCTGAGGAGGTTAGGCTAGCCATCACCCCAGCCAAACAGGGCAAGTCCCCAGGTCCAGATAAACTCCCTGGTGACTTGTTTCGCCATGACTTGTCTGTATGGGTCCCCTATCTCAATTATTAGATTAACGCAATAGCTGCAGGAACTCCAATCCCCCGACACATGGAAAGGGGCAGAAATCATCCCGGTTTTTAAAAAAGGGGGATCGGAAAAACCCTGCTAATTATCTACCAATTAGCCACTTAGATGCCCTCTAAAATGGTGCATTCTAGACAACTGTTAAGTAAACTTAACGATTGTACTGAGGGCCTTGAAATCTTGTCCACATACCAAGCAGGGTTTAGACCAAAATTTAGTACTATTTGCCAAGTTTTAAGGCTGCTGATTATCCTCTGGAATTATACTAGACTCAGAGAGGGACATAAATATATTGCATTTGCTTACCTCAGAGCTGCCTTTCTCTAGGTCCCCAGGGCGATGCTCTGGGCATCCTTAAAGGAACGCGGGGTCCCGGACGTCCTCCTTACCCACATAATTAGACTCCACCAGAGCAATTATGTCCAAGTTCACTGGGGACCCGGAGGGCAATTGACAAATAGAATCCCAATAGGCAGGGGAGTGAGGCAAGGCTGCGTCCTGGCCCCTACCCTCTTTTCCCTGTACGTCAACAACGTAGTGGAGGCTCTTTGACAAGGAAAAATATAGATGCACCTAAACTGGATGGGCCAAAGTGCTTGCACTTTTATTCGCTAATGATACCCTTGTAATTTCCCAGACTCCAATGTGACTTCAGCAGCTTTTGATCAGTTTTAATTCTTTCTGTTCATCTAAGGGCCTTGAGATTAATATCTCGAAAACTACATTTATGACAGTCAGACCACATAAAACATTTACACATGCCTTATCCCTGTCAAATGAAAAACTAGGTCGTGTCTCCAGGTTTGAGTGTCTGGGAATAATGCTTGATAGCAGATTATCATGGTCTCCACACATTGTGAAGAGAAGAGTTGTGATCCAACATCAAGCCTCAGTGATTTATAAGAGGTTCCAGGGATCAGCTTCGAGAGCCTTACTTTGAATTATTCAAACTGAAGGCCCAATCTGCTGCCTTGTACGGGGCTGAAATTTGGGGATACGCCAACCTAGATTCTCTTGCTACAAGAGAAAACAAGTTTGTTCGTTCATTACTCCATATCCCTACGAGCACTCATCTAATACCGATGTTTTATGATGTCGACTTAAAAAGAGTGGGAGAAGTAGCAAGATTAAGGCCCCTCCTATATTGGATGAGGCTTTGTACCACTGAAGAGTTGAGGCCGTATCGGATGACAGTCAAGGAATTGTTAGCTCTTGACAAAGGCCTCACCTTTCCGTGGTTCAAACACATCTGTCATTGGTTCGAAAGATTGGACCTTGGATCCTTCTGGTGAGAACCTACCTCCCTGGGGGCTACTTCTAAGCTGCAGCTAAAAGCCCATTATTGGGAGTATATTCAAACCAGTTTCTTTTGTAGTTCCTCCTTGGTAGGCTGACAAACCAATTCCTGCTTACTAACGATCGTCCCTTTTATGGAACCTTCCTTGAACTCCTGCTCCAACAATTAGCAAAAACTTTATATCTGAAATTTCTCTATGACCCACTGGAGTTGTGGTCATTCACGGCACTATGGAGCTCTAACAGGAGTGCTGTTCATTATCTGTATCTATCATGTATCCACTGTCTGTAAATGAAACTATGCACCAAGTGCTATTTTTCTGTCCAGTATATGCAAAGCCTAGAGGGAAATTGATTTGTCCACTGTGCAAGTATTATGACTTTCGGTGATACTTGAAGGTATTGAGAATCACTGGCTTTGCTGTAAGCAAGTTCCTATTCATGGCAGGGCTTATAAGGAAAGCTAATGGTCTTAAATTCTAGACAGGAGAAATTTGTTGCATGCACTGGTTGCATTTTTGCACATGTAGGGGTTTTTACTTCTTGCTGTGTTATGAGAACTGTTTTTATAATTTTTAAAGTGTTTTTAAGATAGGCTTGAAGAGATTTGATTTGGCCATAACACTTTTGAAATACTGGATTTTAATGAATATTTTATTGTCTGTAAATTTTATTGAATCAATTTTCGCAAAAAAACTTTTACTTACTAGTGACTTTATTATTTGTTCACCCTGAAAAGGATTGTATTACTTGAGTTGGTTCTCACCACCTCTCAAATAATAACTCAATTTCCTACACCCACAGCATTGGGAGGCTTTATATGCATATGATTTGCATTGAAAATTAGTCACACATTTTAAACTTTCTATGGGAAAGTAGAAGGGGGACTGGAATTGTGGGCCAGTTGAATATTGATATCTTGAGAACCGCCCCCAGTCTAGACCCAGATGAAATTTATATTATGCCAGTGTAATTAATGTAATTTTGGCAATCTTTCATAATGCTTGCTACATGAAATTCCTGAAATTACTCCATGACACCACATTGAGCAATTGCACATCATTCACTGCAAACTTTTACAGCGAGCGCATCTTAATAAAGTGAATGGCCAGAACATGAGCGCTAACATTAAATGCATTCACTGATAAAATTAAGTCAACAGATTCCTTGCTCTTCTTTCTCCACAAAACAGGGCAATGACTGTCCAGATGTAGCTTTTCTATGAACTCATCTTTACACATCACTCATGAACCAAAACACCAAAACTATGCAATCATTAATGACTATGCATTCCATTGTGTTTTCCCTGCAAAACCGTCCTCAGAAATATCCATAGTAGGTAGATGCAACTATGAACCTGTGGCTAGAAAGTGACTTTTATCCTTTTCCATGCTAGCCCATGTGCCCTAAGAGAGAACTAAACCCCCCCTTAAAGACCACTCTCAGGTTCTCTCCAGCAGACTAAGAAAGAAGAATTGGTGCTGTAGTCACAAGGATTGACAGAGGCTCCATTCATGCATGTGCACTGTGACTTAAGTCATTACACTTTCTGATGCCTGGAGCTCAAATCTCACCTCAATCCAACAAACTTAATGTTATATACCATAATGTATGTGACAACGTCACGTTTGTTTAAGAAGTGCATTGATCACCCTACTCCTCAGCTGATTATTTCAACCAATTGTGTGCCTGATTCACAAAGGTAACGTACACTTTTGAGTAAGGTTACTACGTTTTGGTTATTCACAAAACTTGAGTATAAGTTTCTACTAAACAAAACAAAGTACACAATGTAATAAAATATACCTCTCCAAAATATAAATGGCTGAACAGTCTTGTTTTGAAATCATATGCCAATCAATTAATGGCCGATGGCTATATACAATATAGAATGCTACCCAATTACACAGATGTCGAAAGCACAAAGACAGATATTTGCCTCATGCTCGTCTCTTACTGGAGTCCAAGTATACTAAAAACCAAGACAATGTTCCCTTTTATATTTGGTTGTGGTCGCTATTGATTTCCCATGTTCAGTATACCTTAGCGTGTTTGCAAGTAAAGACTTATTTTCAGTAGTTAGAATACTCTAACTAAGCATTACCTCCAAAATTTCTCAGAAATGGATTCATTTGTGTATTGCTTCCTCAGTTCATCAAGGTACATTGTCATTTTCTTATACTCTCATCATTTGGATGATAAGTTCCTGCAATGAAACCGACTTAAATGTATCTTTTTTCTCTTCTGTAGTGAATGAGCTGAACCCTATTCATTAAACTTCAGAATTATCATTAATTATTATGGTTTAATTCTTTTAAGCTCTTCTGAATCTGTATACATCTGGTATATCAATATTCCATCCAGAACAGCGTTACTGATTTTATTGCCATTTTAGATACCCAGGCACAGGTTTGGTTGATCTTCTTCAAGGGCTGCTTTTATGTATTACAAGAACTCGCTGGATTTTATTGTTTGATCATAAGCCCCACTTTAGAAGCCAAGCTGAAGCATACTCAAAATGACCACTAATAATTTCTAGGTTCGGAACCATCAAGAGATTTATGACTCTTGTACATCTTTCCTTACTCACTAGAACCTGATGTGAGAAAGAAGAAAACCTTAACGTAGATCCATTTGCATTCTTTTTTAACTCCCATATCTATCTATCTATCTATCTATCTACCACTCTCTCGTCCTCTCTGCCTTTCTCATTCTGTCATGATATAAATCATCTACATATGATCTTTATATCCTTCTACTGTGTCCCCCTCTCTTGCTCTACATACCTATCTGTCTCTTTCTTTCTCTCATTGCTTCTCTCTCTCTGCCTGCTTCCTTTCATACTCCTCTTGCATCCTCCTAGTCTCGCTCTAAGTCCCTGTTTATTTTATTATATATCACTATGTCCTTCCTTCTCTGTGCCTCCCATTTTCTCTGTCTCCAGATTGGTGTCCACCTCAAGTAATAACGTCAATATTGTGTTAGGTCCAATCAGAGGTTTCAGTAATTTAAACCTGAGCTCAACCTCATGTAGCTGTGGTACACAGCACACAGGTTTAACTTAGAGCAAAGGTGTTAAGCATTTAGAAATTCTAAAACAGTTACAAAGTTCAAAACACAGCATAATAAAAATGTCACTTCAATTTTTAGAAATTTTGAAAAATGTAATAATCAAAATGGCACAAAAACAACAAAAATTCAATAAGGCAACTGGAGAAATAATTTGTTAGACCTGTCGCTCTTAAGATGGTCTCCCCCAAACTGTTTGCCTGCTTACCTCCTCCTTTTGCTGATTCTTTTTGTTGGCCTTTGGACTCTGAGCACTTTACCACTGCTGACCAGTGCTTAAGTGAAGGTGCTTCTCCCCTAAACATGGTAACATTGGTGTATACACAATTGCCACATTTAGTTTACTCGTAAATCCCTTGTAAAGTGGTACACCATATTCCCAGGGCCTGTAAATTAAATTCTACTAGTGGTCCTGAAGCACTGATTGTGCCACCCAAACAAGCAGCCCTTTAAACATGTCTTAGACCTGCCACTGCAGATCCTAAGTGTGTAGTTCTGCAGCCACTTCCACTTGGTATTTAAAATCCTTTGCCAAACCTGAAACTCCCTTTTATTACATATATGTCACAGTTAAGGTAGGCCCTAGGTAGCCCATAAAGCATGGTGCTGTGTAAGTAAAAGGTAGGACATGTACTTTTAAGTTTTGCATGTCCTGGTAGTGAAAAACACCTACCTTTGTTTTTCACTACTGTGAGGCCTGCTCCTCTCACAGGTTAACATTTGGAATTCCTTAATACACTTTTAAGCTGTAATTCCTGATTAGAAAGGAGTAGCTGTGTCATGTTTTATATCTTTGGAATGGTCATGACAAATCCTCTTTACTGGTAAAGTTGGATTTCACTTTACTACTTTAGAAATGCCACTTTTAGAAAGTGGACATTTCTCTGCTCTTACATCTCTGTGTGCCTGCAGCTGGTTTCCAATACTCGTCTAGGGTAGGTGACAGCTACCTACTAGAGTCACAAATACAGGAAGGTTAGGAGTGCCTGAGTACTCATCTGCATTCTGATGGCTCTTCCTTGGCAGGAATGGAGGGAGGAGCTGACACTTACACCTGAATAGGCAGTGTCCTGTCCCCACACAAAGGGCTGATTATCGTCTACAGCTAGTCTTGCGCCAGGGCTGGGAAGAAAGGGCTTTTGTGTACTTCAAAGGCCCTTCTTTGAAGTCACACCCACTTCAAAGGCACAACTAGGTATACTTACTGGGGCTCTGACCCCACCAAATCAGACACTTCTGGACCTGTAACTGAACTCTGTCAGAAGACTTGCTGTGCTTCAAGGACTGACACTCTGCTGCACTGTTCACCTAGAAGACCTACTTTTCTGCTGTGCTGCCCTGCTGCCTGCTGCTCTTTGACACTGCTGAGGGACAGCTGGATTCTGCCTTGCAACTAAAGTGATCTCCAAGGGCTTGTTGGCTTGCTGCATGTTGCTTGAGACTCAGGGCTATCGAAGTCTCTACACCTGCTTCTGTGCCTGGTTCACTGGAAGTTGACCCAGATACTTGCACCAGAGAAATCAAAGCATCTCCAGTCTGTGTGTACCTGTACTGGCGCATTGACCCTGTTGCAGGAGTAAAATTGGTGCATCGCTCTCTGAACAAATGCATCGCCTTGAGATTTTGATGCATCGGAACTGTGCACCACTGCCGCAGCAATGTGGAGGGATCGACGTATCCCCTCGACTGCACAAAGAAACCCGATGCAGCGCACGTCGGAACCAACGCATCTCAGCGATTCGTCTACGGAACCGATGCATCGCCACCAGTGCGTGGAGAAAATTGACGCATCACCTCCACTGTCGGGATAGACATCGACACCACTCATCTGTACCCCGCACTTTCTGTTTGCGACCAGGATCAAGGTACTCTGTTCACCGAGCCTACGTGGCTCCTGTCCTCAGCTTGCACTCAATTGCAGTTTGCCTGATGTTGACTTTGTCCCGGTCCAGCGTGACCAGATAACCCCCATTGGGCTTACTGCTTTTAAGTGAAAGAACTCTTTTTATTTTAAAATAAATCCATATCTCGACTTCTACTTATTGGATTTTTGACTTTTTGGTCTTGATTTATAAATGTATTGTCTATGGTTCTTACCAGTGAGGAGTCTTTTTGTGGTGTTTTCATTGTGTTACTGTGTGTTGTGTTGCACAAATGCTTTACACGTTGCCTCTTTAAATAAGCCTGACTGCTCTGTGCAAAGCTACCAGAGGGTGAGCACAGGTTATATTTTAGTGTGTATCTTACTTACCCTGACTAGAATTGTGGGTCCATCTTGGACATGGTGCATACCTCTGCCAACCAGAAACCCAATTTATAACATGAATGTTTAAAGATTTAAGTGAAAATAGAGCCAAAAAGAGCAAAGTGCCAATTGTGGTCAATTGTCATGGTAGATTAGGACATAGACATGATTAGAGGGTGTACGCGATGATGCCCTGGTCAGTTACAAGTAGATTGGCCCCGCTAGGGCATGGAGGATGGAAGTCCAAAAACATTTTGAAGTACCAATCTGAAAATGGACTTCTCCATGTGAGGGACACATGAAATTAAATTCGACGCTATCGAACTGCAAGTTGAATACTCTTCGCAGTTGGTCCCCTTGAAGCTCTGGAGCTGTTGAGCAAAACAATTTGAAAAAGTTCCCAAACGTATTTTTGTGTCCAGAGACTCCAAAAGTGTCAGGCAGAGGGGAACAGTAAAGTCCATTCCAGGTCCAGTTTACCAGCCCGTGGGTGATAGAAACCCTAAGACACTCCAAGTATCACTCTGACCAATGAGGTAAAGGTTCCCAGGCCTTGACCTGCCTACATTTGCAGTAGTTCCTGTCTGCTTTAATACCCTGCAAACAGGACCAAAATGCCATGTGTCAGAGCATTTTCAAGATTGTGAAAGTTTTCAGCCACACTAAACTTGGGCTCTTAGGGCTGGGAATGTGTGTAGGGATTGTACTATGGTAATCCTAGTGTCCTGAAGAAGGAAGGGTATGCCGTTCCTAAGTGAAAAAAGGGGGGAGGGGGGAGGAAGAGGGGGGAGTCTATTTGATGAAGGCAATCGTAAGGAGAAGAAAGGGTGAAAACTGAATAGCTCCAACTAGGAACAAGGGCCCTCACACACCCCGGAGGGTTTCATGCTTCATCATTGGGCAGCTCCTTGTTGGGCCGATGCTGCAATGCCCAACAGGCCCCGCAGGGGGGCTCTGTGCTGGATGTGTTCTCTGGTTGCCGACATGAAGCTAAAAGAAAATAGTGGGGCGTATGTGTAGTGAGTAGAGATGGGAGAATGTGAGTGTAGTTTAAAAATAGCTACCGGAATCTCCAAAAATATTTTATTCGCAGGGTTCCTGTGGTATGATTAAAAAATGACTAAAGAGTCGTGGCTGAAGAGGGAAAATTATAGCCACTCGAGCTCAGGGTGATGTATAAGATGTGCAGGAGGTCGACATGGTTCATGCCCTTTGTCGTCCAGACAGATCTAGGCATTTCATCAGGACCGGGGGATCCTCATCTACTCTAAGGGGACGGAATGGGTATGTATGAGAGAGGTCACATCCCCTACAGTCTGGACTCATTTAGTAGTCCTGTAGTGAAAGTGAAAAGGAAGAGATAAATTAAAACGAGGTAAAAGGATGTATACCTTCTGGAAAAACACCTAGAGGCATACCCGGTTTAGCTATTTTTCTAGCTGTTTCCTCTCCCGAATTAGCAGTATTAGTATTTTCATCAGCACTGTGGTTTCCTACATAGGACAGCTAGGCCTGTCACTGTGGAAATAGCTTTTTAGGCCTTGTCACTGTAGCGACATGTGAACATTAATTTCTTACATGTCCCACTTTTAAATATCCTGCACCCTACCTTGTGGGCTACAGGCCCTACACAGAGGTGACTTACTAATATTTAAAAATGAGGTTTTTACTGATCAAAATGGGTTATTTTAACAGGTTGCACTGTAGGTTTAAACTGCAGCAGTCAGGTTACAATTGTAGGCTTGAATCCAGGTTTTCCTTGTCACACTAGAGGATGGCACAATAAGTGCTGCATTCCGCAGATGACATTTAACATTCAATGCCATGGGTGCAATTTGTATACCATACACTGTGGCCCTAAAGGAGAGTTAAATACACCAATCATGGATTAGCCAATCACTACATGTTTTAGGGGATCAGAGAGCATACACTGAGCACTGGACAGCAGTGCCCTAGTGTGAAGAGTTTAAACACCTGCAAAAAAAATTCAACAAACAATAGGGAGGACCATGCAAAAAGGGACTTTTTCTCAAACTTCTTTATATCCATGTCTACTTTTACTCTCTAAGGGAATGCCATAGTTCATAAATTAGGTGTCAAAGGTGATGGGTGGGTTGAAATAGGATCAAAGGAGAAAGTACTGCTTCGCTGACAGTGCATCCAGTAACTGTTCAAGCAGACCCAGACTCTTGCTATCTGACATCTCACCATTCCACCCCACTTGTATGGGAATCTTGGTTCCCTAATCTCCCCTAGTATAACCTAGACATTTTTAATTGTATTTTTGTGCTGAGATTTTCTTGTCTTCACATTTAAAATGCATAGCAAATGGCTGATGGATTTTTTTGGCTGCTGTTTGTGGTTTATTTTAACTTTTTTGTTAGCTAATCATCTTTTTGTCAAGTGAATATTATCTCTCCAAACTCTATTTTTATTCCCTTCGATTTTTACGTTGCTGATAAAGTGTTCCACTATCTCATCTTTGGGTATGCTTCTTGAGTCTTCTAGCAACATTGGTCCTCTCTTATAAACCTAATTACATGGGTAAAGATGAGAGCTAATACCTCTGCCCCTAGCTATTTAGCGGGGCAGAGTAAAAAAAGTGATTTGGTGAGTCTATAGCTGGCCCACTACTGCCGCCAACTGCTGTTGGTCTTGCAAGTTTATGGAAATGCGCCATATCTCTGGAGGTGATATGCTACCTAAATAGGTTCAAACGCATGAAGGTTTACGTTTGAATATTCCAACTGAGAAACATACATTTCAGGCTAGCACTGTGCATAATAATCTCTGCTTACAAGAAGAAAACCATTGGTGGCACTATTTTCTACATTCAGGATGGAAAAACTATGAAATTCCCTACCTGCAAAGGTCTGGGCCACTGCGATTCACTAAGAGTTCAGAATAATGGTTAATACCTGCTTATTCTCAATCTTATCCAACAGAGAAACTACTTGAACTCAACTTCTGGCCTTCCTGCACATAAATAGATGCCCTTCCTGGGCATCCTAGATCAAGGAAGAAACAAATCAGCAGCATTCCTCTAAAAACAACTAATATCATGGAGAACCACATCCCCCTAGAACAGTGGTCTTTAAACTTTGTTTTGCCAAACCCCCCTCCCTGAGCAAAATGTTTGGGGGATCGGGCCCCCCTCAAATATAGGAAAGGTCAGACCGAGACAAGGGTAGGAAGGTTAACTAAATTGTTAGTATATTGGGAATGCCACTTGGCAAAAGCCCCATCCAGGTCCTCTTACCAAAATGTCTCATTCTGATCTTCTCTGCAAAGCACCATCCTGATCTTTACTTACAATGTCCTATCCTGAGAACCCTGCAAATTCGCACCCAGACCATATCTGCCAAGATTTCTAAATGCTTATGTGTCACATCTCCATGGTTTCAGTGTGCTAAGCAGTGGCGGCCGGCACGGATTGGGGGTGGGGGCAGGGGGGGGGGTAAGGGGGTTTAAAAAAGAAAAAAGACGTACCTGATCACTGAGTCTCTCCTCCGTCTCTTCATCACCATCCCTCCCCTGGGGCCAGAACAGGAAGCACCTAGGCTCCCCTGAGCCAATCACAACACTGCAATGCAACGTTGTGATTGGTCTGAGCTACCGTGGTTTGGCGCTCACCCAGGGAGTGGGAGCCTGGGCATGTTCTCCACCCAGGCTGTGATGCAGCTTGGGTGGAGAACATGCAAAGTGCGCATGACGGTTTGGCCGGCACGAGATGGCTGGCCAAACATTCATGCACATTTGGAGTGGGCAAACGACTCCTCCTCCTGCTCCTCTGTCACCGGAGCAGCCCGCCCTGTCCGCCAACCTGCCACAGCAGGAAAACATAAAATAATAATAACTTGGAGTTATTGTCATTTTATGTTTCCTTTATTTCACTGCTGCAAAGCAGTGGGGTGACGCTAGCCGCCGCTGGCGCTTAGGAGTGACATTCAATGGCCAAATGTGCGACACTTAGAGTAAGACTTTCCCATGAGAAAAAACAAGCAATGAAGTGCATGGAAAGAGCTGGATTTAAGAAACTGCATACTTTTAAACAATGAGAAGCATTAAAAAGTTCTATAAACTGTTGAAAAACATCTGCAATGGAAGGTCACTAACCTACTATCCCTTAATGACCCGACCAATACAATAAATTGAGTTTCTAATGCTTTTTATTGCCGTGATGCGGACACCAGAACCAAAATGCTTTAGTCTAACCAATGATGCGTGGTATTTGACAGAGCAACCAGACTCATTCTCCCGAGTTCTCAACAAGACGTCCTCTAGAAAGCCCAATATGGACCCTCTCTGCAAAGCAATACCTTGACTTTCTCTGAAAAGCACCACGCAGATCCCACTGTAAAAGCAGAACTTAGGCCCCATTCTAGAAAGCACAATTCAGACATCATTTACCAAGCCCCATCCAGAACCCACTTAGTAAGACATCATTCAGTACCCCTTTTCATAGCACCACCAAACATGCTAAAAACTCAATCTAAAACTCCTCTTCAAATACCCATCCAAAACATTTCTGCAAATCCACCACTGGGGTGTCTTTTTTAAAACCACAACCAGACCCCATCTTCTGACTCCCATCCAGACAGTTGAAAAAAGAATTGTGATGTGCACAATGCTCAGTCTCCCTGTTCACCCTTCGCTACCTTACAAGTTTCCGAGGCTGCTCCTGCTCTTCTTCCTTGCACGAGTCTATGCCATTCTCAGTACAAGCCCATCTGCCTTTAAAAATAAGGTCAAAAATGCACAATGACAGAATCAGGCTACAAAATGCACTAATGAAAACAACTAGTGAGTGCGCCCCCCACAGTTTGAAGACCACTGCCCTAGACACATGCTACCCATATGTTGGTCTCAAACAAATAACAGAATGACTGATGCAAATCCCAGATATAGTCTGCCCCTTCAAATCTTAACAGATAAACCTAAAGAACCTCATATCCAGACATACCACATAATTTGGCATCTTATAAAAAAGAGAGTATGAAGTCAAAAGAATCTAAATAATCTTTTACATCCATGTAACCTAAAAACGGGCAGTCTGTTTCAACTCTATTAACAGCCAACTGACCAACCAAAGATGCAACAACAAATATGACCTTCCCATGTGTAACAACCATCAACCTTTATTTGCCACCATTTATCTATCCTCAAATTGCATACTATCTCAAACAGCCTTCCCCCACCATATTACTAAATCCCTGAATGAAAACTAACCATGATTTACAGCTATTGATGTTTCCCTCACCTACCTTCTATTGAATGATCACCTCTTTACACTCAATCGGATGCATCTGAGTGTAGCTCACTCTGTTGCACGCCTGACTGTCTCACTCTCAACTATATCTCTGTAAACTAACCATGCTTCTCACCACAAATAACACTCCTTCTATTTAACCATTCCTTGTAGTCTAGCAATATCTTAACCCTTCTGGCCGCTCTAGTAATCCCACTTTCATTCATAAATTCTCTCCCTCCATGTAACCTCTCCTTTGCAAGTCTAACAAGATCTAACCCTCCTCTAGTCTAGCTGTTTATCACGTTTTCACTTGTATGAGCTCACATAAATTAATCTACCACAAGAAACTGGAGGAAAAGCACCTAACTTTTTCCTGAGCACACAAGACCAACCCCAATAACCAACATATACAATAGTTAATAACCACTTGATTAGCCGCTAACGTTGAGTTGCGGAGCAGCATGCTACCCATCATAAAGCGCTTCACCACCGCATCACTGGTAGTAAGTACAATATAAATGCAGTTACAATACAATACAATACATTAGCTAGCCAGCTCGCAGCTCTCTGCATCCTTTACGTGGCCCGTTTCTGGCCAGTATCACTTGGAACACAGCACCAGACTTTGACATCCCCCTTCACCAAAGCCTGTGGTGTGACGCCACCGGGTCCACGTGAAGCTCTTCCCAGCAGATGAATATTATAGATGTGTGTCTCATTACTTCCCACCATTTTAGTGATTCGGATATTATGCCCTGCACAAACATCTGGCCTTGTCACAGCAGCCCACCATGAATGGTTAGGGTAGTCTTGTGACATACTTAGAGCTTACACATGGGTCCATGTCTCCAAATAAGGTGCGAAGTAGAAATGAGTCTGGGGAGTAGAACAAAAGGACAATAGCATGTTAACCATTTGGCTCATCTCTCTTGTATCAACCCAGTCACATGCTTAGTGATAAACAAATGAGAAAGAGTTAAAAGACAGTGAGAGGGGGGATAGAGAGCGAGAGAGAGCAGGGAGGAAAAGTGAGAGAGAGAAAGATGGCGAGAGAAAGAAGAGATACACAGAAAGGGGTAGTATATCTAAGGAGAGTTTTAGAGAGAGAAATGGTAGAAAGAGATAGGAATGGAGAGAAAGAAGGAGGAAAAGTGTGAATGATGCCTTTAATTGAACTGATAGAAAGGAAGAAGGAGGCAGAAGGAGAGAGAGAGAGAGTAAGAAAGAGGGAGTAAACCACAGAGAGAGAGAGAGAGAGAGAGAGAGAGAGAGAGAGAGAGAGAGAGAGAGAGAGAGAGACAGAAAGAGAGACAGAGAGATAGAGAAAAATAGAGAGATTTGGATAGAGAATGAGATGGTCTGGAAAAAAAACTGACTTGTCTAGTAGAATAATAATCAAAGAAAGAGAAGAGGATATACACATTTTTTTTTAGCCAGGTACAATATGTGACAGAAAGACACACTGGGAAATAGAAAAGTTTGGGTATACAAAGGGGGTGGAACATATCTCTCCTATTCACACTCGCTATAAGGCATTTTTTCTCTCTGCATTACTGCTGGGTGATGTGGCCTCGTGCAGATAGCACGGTACAAGATGGCACCAGACCATCGTGCCTCAGAAAGGGCATCAAGTAAATCGTTCCGCGTGTGAAAGGCGTGCCAAATCAAACAGAAAATACGGAACGACGTTCCCTATATCGGCATACCTTGAAAACGCTTATGCACGGCGGTTAAACAAAGACTTTGTTCGGAGCGTTTCTCCAGACACTGGAAGTGGTATTGATTTCTCCTGTCTATCATTCCAGCTTGTGCCTCTGTATTGATGAAAAGGCCACCAAGAAAGGTCGCCGGGCCGTGAAGAAATGTAAACAAGTAGCAGGCCTTGCGAGTGGCTGCAGTGAGAAATAATGTGCAGACCTGTCGTTCGACCCAGGCTGGATTTACTGCTAACAATTTTCAAAGAAAGGCCACGGGTATAAACACCAAGTACCTCCCTTAGAAAATTGCTTAGACACTTTGGCAGGGCAGGGGCTGCTATAAGCGAGGTGAGATGTCCGGCTTAAGGACCTGGTCAGTGAGCATCGCTCTCTACTCCAGCATCAGGACCAAAGTGGACATAAACAGAGACAAAATACTGGGCAGGCCCCACAATATGGCAAGACAGACTAGAGTGAGGAAAGATGGACATAGGTGTGCAGTGGCAAAACGAGAGAAGTGGGAAATGAAGGACAGAGAAGGAAAAAGCATGGAGAGATGTTGGGGAAAAGGAGGTGGTGTGCAATAGAGGAAAGAAAAAAGCAAGAGCAGGAAAAAGTGAACGCAAGGGGAAGAAAAGGTGAGAAAAAAGGAAAATGGGGAGAGATGGGAAAGAGCAGAGACTATGGGCAAAGAGTAGTGAGTGCGATAAGAAGAGATACATAGAAATGAGATACGAAGGGAAAGGAGGGGACGTGATGGAAAATAAAAGAGGAGGGCAAGAAGGAAGAGGGGCTTGAAAAAAGGGAAGGAGAGATGTAAAAAGTTACAAAATGGCTGAATAAGGAGGAAAAGGGAAAGAAGGAGACAACGTGGAAAATGAATCCGGAGCAGAGAGAGAGAGATAAGGGTTTGAATGGCCCTGGGGAGCAGTATAATGGATAAAGGGAGACAGCTGAGAGAGAAAGAGGGCAGCAGGAGGTTAGGGAAGCCAGTGAGAGGAAATGGCGTGAATTAAGATATGAACTGATATGGGAACTGGTAATGTGGTAATTCGCAATTTGTAGAAACAGCAATATCCATGTACTGAGGTATTACGAAATCTTCAATGTTACGTAGCCCAATTAAAGGTGTATTGTTTGCCCCTGCCACAAACGTTCAGTGGAAGACACCTGAGATTCCACCTGTCAAGTGATCTATAAACACGATCAAGCTCTGACCAATCGCCTTGACCCAGTTTGTTTTAAAATGGTGCTATTTGCAACTAAATTTCCTAAAAACCCTGGGAAATAACCAAAAAAGCATCATGTGAAGTGCTCTTCAAACCATATCAGGTTTGCACCAGTCACTTTCCCAATGTTCCTTAAAATGTCCCTTCCAATATCTTTTATCAGCCCCCTCAAATCCCCCATAAGGTGGTTTTAAATGTTCAAGTTTATGCAAATTCTACTTGATTAATGTGATCGTTATGTTTTTAAATCGGTTTAAGCTTTTACTATTCTTTTCTTCCTATTTACAATTTGACATCCGATTATAAGCAATTGTTTAATTATTGCGATATTTGCCTTTAACACTTGGTAAAGCAGTAGAAGTACTGAGTACAATATTGCTCTAATTAAATATTTTTATGTGTCCACCGACCAATCGAAAAATAGTAATAGAAAGAGACTTTGCCATAATGAAAGCGATTTCTGGCACCGATGGATATGATGGAAGTTGTTAGGTTGTCAATAAGAACCACGCAATAGCGAACTGTGTTTGATGTTACTTTGGGTCATAGGAATGTTCATGAGAAAGGGTATGTAATACTTGTAATTAAAAATTTAATTTTATTTTTCATTTGCTTTAAAGAATTGAAAAAAATGCATATTTTCATGTTTTGGGTGATGGTGCATTTTTCGTAAAATGGCATATTGATTTAAGTTGATCTATATATTTTATTGTTTTTAATAGAGCTAACTTAGTCATGGGGATGCTTCTGAGTTTTTGGGACAGAGGGAGTGGGGAAGAAGGAAGGTATAGAAACGTGCAATAGAACAAATCTAAATGCCTGGCGGACGAGGTGTGCTTTCATATGAGAATGCAAGAATTTCCTCAAAAGTGCTTGTGTTGTCACCGAAAGGTGGTTATGGGAGGTCAACCTTATGTGTGCAGGGTCGGGCTGGAGCAGAAAATAGCCCTAGGCACCAAAATAAAAATGGCTCCCATAAGCAAATGTTATTGCTAAAATTGGCCCACATGGGCAAATTAGGGAAGTGTCAAACTTGTAAAGACATGCTGTACAGGCGTTTTGCAAGGTATGGTAGCCAAGTGTATTTGTGCTTGCTGCAGGAAACGTTTGTGGTAATTTCAGGGAAATCAACAATAAAAACAAGCCATCCAAAACATAAAGGAGGCCCACAAATAATGAAAGAATTGCCCACACGCTGGCCTGTGCCCAGCCCTCCTGGCACTGCCAGATTGCCCTAAAGCCCACTCGGACACTGAATGTGTCTACGTAGTACTGAGAGTAGAATGTGTTTGTTGTTTCTCTTACATAATTCTCTCCCAGAAATTCTTATGTTTCTTAGCAGTGATGTCATGCAGTGAAATGTGCCTGTTTTGAACGTTTGTTGCATTCAGAGAAACGGTGGGAGTGGGCTGAGAAGGCTCCTGTCTACTGTGTAGCCTTAATAATAAAGTGCATCTACATTCCTCTGTTCCTGCTTTATTACTACAATATTCTTGCCGATGAGGATGGGATGCGAACCTGTAGTTGGTGACCCTTTGTGTTGTGTCGACCCCATTGTTGAAGTGAGTGTTGAGGGAAAGTTCTCAAACTTTTGGTTGATTCTGGTTCCAGAATTACGATGATCACACAGTAGTTGTTTGGGGAAACATGGTGTGATCGAGAGTTGTTCCCAACAGAGCGCTTTCCAGTTGCTTATGAGGGACGCAAGTTTGAGCTTCTTGGTTACATCGAAGACATACTCATGTTCAAAGGGAGAAAGATCAAGGGCAAGGTCTATGTTGCAGTCAAAGGTTTAAACATATTAGGTTAGTTCCATCAGGGACTGTTTGGGATGGTGCTGAGACCAGGTGCCAAAGAACTGGTCTTGGTGGTCGTTTGTGATGATGTGGGATGAAAGAAAGATGTTTGTCCCTCTGTGTTCGGTGAAGAATTAGGGAAAATTTACGGTTTCAAGCACAAAATCATAGTAAAGGAAGGTGCCGCCCCTATAAAACACAAGTTAAGGGGGGTTCCTTTTAGTCTGAGGGAAGCTCTTAATCAATCAATCAATCAATCATGTCACTTATAAAGCGCACTACATACCCGCGAGGGTCTCAAGGCGCTGGGGGAAGAGGGGGGTGGTGCTGCTACTGATCGAAGAGCCAGGTCTTGAGGAGTCTTCTGAAGGCCAGTAGGTGTTGGGTCTGCCGAAGGTTGGTGGGGAGGGTGTTCCAGGTCTTGGTGGCGAGGTGGGAGAAGGATCTGCCGCCGGCGGTCGTTTTCCGGATGCGGGGGACTGTGGCGAGGGCGAGGCTGGTGGAGCGGAGCTGGCGGGTGGGGGTGTAGAAGCTGAGTCGTCTGTTGAGGTAGGCTGGTCCGGAGTTCTGGAGTGCTTTGTGTGCGTGGGTGAGGAGCTTGAAGGTTATCCTCTTGTTGACAGGGAGCCAGTGCAGGTCTCTCAGGTGGGGTGTGATGTGGCTGGGTCGGGGGATGTCGAGGATAAGACGTGCAGAGGCGTTCTGGATGCGTTGCAGCCGTCTCAGGAGCTTAGCCATCGTTCCTGCATAGAGGGCGTTTCCGTAGTCCAGCCTGCTGGTGACGAGGGCCTGGGTGACTGTTTTTCTTGTTTCGGTGGAGATCCACTTGAAGATCCTGCGGAGCATTCGGAGGGTGTTGAAGCAGGATGAGGAAACGGCGTTGACCTGCTTAGTCATGGAGAGGGTGGGGTCGAGGATGACCCCTAGGTTGCGTGCGTGGTCGGTGGGTGTCGGGGCTGTTCCCAGTGATGTCGGCCACCAGGAGTCGTCCCAGGCTGACGGGTTGGAGCCAAGGATGAGGACCCCCGTCTTGTCCGAGTTCAGCTTCAGGCGGCTGGTCCTCATCCATTCGGCGACGGCCTTCATTCCTTCGTGGAGGTGGGCTTTGGCGGTGTGAGGGTCTTTGGTGAGGGAGAGGATCAGCTGGGTGTTGTCGGGCGTAGGAGATGATGTTGAGGTTGTGCTGTCGGGCGACGTGGGCGAGGGTGCCATGTAGATGTTGAACAGCGTTGGGCTGAGGGAGGAGCCTTGGGGTACGCCGCAGATGATCTTGGTGGCCTTGGATCGGAAGGGGGCGAGGCGGACGCTTTGTGTTCTGCCGGAAAGGAAGGATGTGGTCCAGTCCAGGGCCTTCTCTTGGATCCCGGCGTCGTGAAGGCGTGTTCGTAGTGTGTGGTGGCAGACCGTGTCGAAGGCGGCCGATAGGTCCAGGAGGATGAGGGCTGCTGTTTCTCCGTTGTCTAGCAGGGTCCTGATGTCATCGGTGGCGGCGATGAGGGCGGTTTCGGTGCTGTGGTTGCTGCGGAAGCCGGACTGGGAATGGTCCAGGATGTTGTTCTCCTCGAGGTAGCGGGTCAGTTGTTTGTTGACGATTTTCTCGGTGACCTTCGCGGGGAACGGGAGCAGAGAGATGGGTCGGAAGTTCTTGAGGTCCTTGGGGTCTGCCTTGGGTTTCTTGAGTAAGGCGGTGATCTCGGCGTGCTTCCAGCTTTCCGGGAAGGTTGCTGTCTCGAAGGAGATGTTGATTATTTTCCGGAGATGGGGCGCGATGGCTGTACTGGCTTTGTTGAAGACGTGGTGAGGGCACGGGTCTAGCGGTGAACCGGAGTGGATGGTGTTCATGATCTCGCTGGTGTCCTCGTCGTTGATGTTGGTCCAGGAGAGCAGGCGGTTGGTGGTTGTGGGGGCAGTGGTCTCGGTGGTTGCCGGGGCGGTCGTGGTGTTGAAGCTGTCGTGGATGTCGGCGATTTTGCGGTGGAAAAAGGTGGCCAGTGAGTCGCATAGGTCTCGCGACGGCGAGATGTCGTTGGTGTTGGAGCTGGGGTTGGAGAGTTCCTTCATGATGTTGAAGAGCTCTTTGCTGTTGTGTGCGTTGTTGTCTAGGCGGTCTTTGAGTGAGGCCCTTTTGGCGGATCTGATGAGGTGATGGTGACTGCGGGTGGCGCTCTTGTGGGCGGCGTAGCTGTCCACTGTCCGTTCGTGGAGCCAGATCTTCTCCAGTTTTCGGCATGTTCGTTTGGAGGCCTGGAGGTCTTCGGTGAACCAGGTGGCTTTCTTGCTGGTGTGGCTGTTGGGCGGATTCTTGAGCGGGGCAAGGGTGTTGGCGCAGTCGTCGATCCACTGTCTGAGGTTGCGGGCGGCGGTGTTGGGGTCGGAGGGTTTGGCGGGTGGGCTCAGGGCGAGGGTGGTGGTTAGCTGGTCTTCGGTGACTCTGCTCCAGCAGCGGCGAGGCATTTGTTCGGTGCGGTGGTGCGTGGTGGGCTTCCTGTAGGTGAAGTGGATGCAGTGGTGGTCGGTCCAGTGGGGTTCGGAGGTGTGGGTGAAGGGAGACGTGTGGGCTTGCGGAAAAGATGGAGTCTAGCGTGTGGCCGGTGGCGTGGGTGGGTGTAGTCACGAGCTGTCTGAGTCCGAGGGTGGCGAGGTTGTCGATCAGGGTGGTGGAGTTGGTGTCCTTGTTGTTCTCGAGGTGGAAGTTCAGGTCCCCGAGGAGGATGTAGTCGGTGGAGGTGATGGCGTGTGTGCTGACGAAGTCAGCGATGGGAATCGCTGAACTGTGGTCGGGGTCCGGGGGACTGTAGATGAGGGTTCCTCTGAGGGTGGTGTTGGGATCGGTGTGGATCTGGAAGTGCATGTGTTCGGCGGTGCTGAGGGTGTCGTCGGTGTTTGTTGAGACTCTGAGGGTGTTCCTGTGGACGATGGCGATGCCTCCTCCGACTCCGTTGGTGCAGTCCCTGCGGGTGATCTTGTAGCCATCCGGGGTGGCAATGGCGATGTCGGGGGCTGAAGCGGGATTCAGCCAGGTCTCCGTCAGGAATGCGACGTCTGGGGAGGTTGAGTCGAGAAGGTCCCAGAGTTCGATGGCGTGTTTGCAGGTGGAGCGGGTGTTGAGGAGGATGCATCTGAGGTAGTTGGGTTCTTTCCTGGACGGTGGTTTGGCGGGGCGGGTGCTGGCGAAGCTGCAGTTCCGGCAGGTGAAGGGCCCTTGGGTGCGCTTCGGGGTGGCCCGGTAGCAGGCGTGATCTTTTCCGGGGTTGAGTCCGTGGAGGGTGCTGGCGTCGTATCGGCGTCTGTTGATGTGGCGGGCGCGGGGGATGCCCGGGCCAGGGGTTCTGGTGCTGGGCACGGTCCCGGCGCGGACGGGCGCAGACGGGCTTGCCTTCGGCGCGCCAGCGGCGCGGCCGCCATAAATGGGGAGGTGGGAGGGAGGAGCAGGGAATGGGGCAGCGAATGGGCAGTGAGGGGGCGGGCCCGCAGGGGCGCAGCGGCGGGAAACAGGCGCGGAAAGGAAAAAAACGAGCACAATCAGGGCAGCAAGGGGGCACAGAAAGGAAAAAAACAAGCACAATCAGAGCAGCAAGGGGGCACAGAAAGGAAAAAAAATGAGCACATTCAGGGCAGCAAGGGGGCACAGAAAGGAAACAAACCGAGCACAATCAGGGCAGCAAGGGGGCACAGAAAGAAAAAAAAAAATGAGCACAATCAGGGCAGCAAGGGGGCACAGAAAGGAAAAAACGAGCACAATCAGGGCAGCAAGGGGGCACACAGACGGAGCTGTGTGGTGGGGGAGCGACCTACCAGTCAAGGTCAGGGGTCGCTCAAGGAACTCAGGTCTTTGTGCGATAAAGGTATTATTGAACCCACTAATTCCTCGCTGGGGTTGTTTACTCTTGTAGTGGCACGTGAGAGGTGTGGACAATTACGTGTGTTTGTAGATTTGAGGTCACTCAACAAAGAAATCTGGGTTGACTCACATCCGTTACCCAAAATTAGTGACCTGTTTGCTTGTGTCAAGGGAGCTAGATTTTTTTCAAAACTTGATTTGGCCAGTGCCTATCATCAAATTGAATTACACGCTGATTCACATCCATACACAGCATTTGTTTCCCCTATAGGATCTTTCCAGTATAAACGCATGCCTTTTGGGTTGGCATCTGCTGCGTCTGTGCTCAGAGGGTCATGCAGAACTTGTTGAGTGCAGTGGAGGGCATATTAATCTTTCAAGATGATGTTTTAATCTATGCTTAAGATGTTAAATCTCATGACACTATCTTACACTGTGTGTTGGGTATTTTTGAGAAGCATAGAGTAGTTATCAAGACCGAGAAATGTAAATTCCTGTGTGAGGAAGTGGAATATCTGGGTCATCCTATTTTGCGAGAGGGAATCAAGCCCAGGCAAGAGATTATTGAAGCCATTGTTGGTGCTGCCACACCCTGTGATAAGACAGGTGTCAAATCGTGTTGGGGCTTTTGAGTATTACTCGCGTTTTGTTCCTGATTTTGCCACTATTGTATGACCCATCAGTAATTTGATCAAAAATTGGGTGAAATTTGAGTGGTCTGGTGAGTGTGCCTCTGCTTTTAGCAAATCAAGTTGTGTCTGAGCAGGAGTAGAGCTCTTAAGCCTTTTGATCCTGAGCTATCCTGTTGCATTACTGTAGATGCCAGCCAGGTTGGTCTCGGTGCCATTTTAACTCAAGTGTCTGGCGACAAAGAAGCCACTGTGGGTTTTGCTTCAAGAGTAGTCAGAGATGTTGAACTGCAGTACTCTGTCATTGAATAGGAGCTGCTAGCTTGCCTGTGGGTGGTGGAAACGATTTTCCCATATGTTTGGGGTAGATGGTTCTGCCTACGGACAGATCACAAGCCTTTAGTTAACATCCTTGTTGCTGGTTCTAGCAAATGCTGTACTCCTAGGATTGTGAGGATGGTCTCTAGGTTGAATCAGTATCAATTTGATGTGTCGGACATTAGTGGTGGAAAGAATGGTAGGGCCAATATCCTTTCCTGTTTTCCATTGGGATGTGATGAAAGTGAAGGTTTGGACTTTCATGAGTTGTGACACTGAAGATTGTTTTGCGGGTGCATTGGAGATACCTGTACTCAGTGTGGGTTCGGAGAAAGACTGGAGGAATGCATTGAAGGATGATGCATTGTTGCAACAGGTTTGTGATTTGGTCAAGAAGGGTTGTCCAAGAGAGAGGGTGTTATCCCCTCCCTTACAACCTTATTGCAAAGTTGAAACAGAGATTTCCTTGGAAGACGCAATGTTGTTGCATTCTGACAAACTTATTCCCCCTCATTCCATCAGGCAGATCATCATCTCCAAGGCTTACGAGGGTCATATGGGTGCGACGCTCACTAAACGTCACATCCCTGAGGCTTTTTGGTGGCCTGGGATGGATACCGAGATCAGTGAGGTAGTTGAGAATTATGTTGAGTGTGGATTTGCAGATAAAAGCTTGAAAATAATGACTCCTCCTCTACTTCCCATTGAATGTCCCTCTGGTCCATGGGTCAAATTAGGGATCGATGTTATGGGGGCCAATTATTCCCTGCTGGGTGGTTTAAGGAATATTTTAGTTTTGGTGGACTATGCAGCCAAGTGGCAAGAGATCAAGTTTGTCAAAGATTCAAATGCATGGAGTGTGGTGTTGTTTTTGAAAAAAGTGTGTATTAGGGAAGGATTCCCAGAAGTTCTTGTCTCTGATAATGGAACTCAATTTGTGAGTAGAGAGCTACAGCGTTTTCTTGATGCGTATGGTGTAAAGCATGTGAGGAGTTCCCTGTACCACCCGCAAACAAATGGCCTTATGGAGAGGATGAACAACGATGTGGTTGAGTATGTTAGGTGGGCGAAGACAGGGAACCATGATGTTGGTAAGTCTTTGGAGAGCATGCTGTGGTTTTACAGAACTACGCCACACTCTACCACCAAGATCTCTCCTTTTGAATTGTTGAGAGGTCGGAGAGCGAATACTAGTTTTAGGCCAGGGTGGATGAGTAAGTGGCTCAAATCAGATTCTGATGTCTAGAGTCTTATGGAGATTATGAAGGAGAATGTGTCAAGAACTCAAGTCAAACAGAAATGCTGGTATGATAAAAAAAGGTGCTAAAACTGTTCCTTTCGTAGTGGGTGACACAATTCGTATCAAGTCGCCTTTTCATGTGAGGAAAGGTAAAAACAATTTTGGTGCACCAACCACCATTATGAAGGTGGGGAGTAATGCCGTTCAGGTGGAAGGAGTGCATTGGTGGAATCTTAGTAAAGTTATCAAAGTAAAGGTCAGGAAAGAGGATGAGTATGGTGGCGCTATGGGTGGTTCAGAATCCAGTCACAGCAAAGATGCTGAGAGAAGTCTAGTGTCCAAAGGAGATGTTTTTAGGAGAAGCTCCAGGACCAGGGTCACTCCTAGTAGGTTTTGTGAGTAAAGTTGTGTTTCACTCTGTATTCTAATTTTGGTGAATATTGTTTTAATTTAAATTTTTTCATTTCATTTATATTTTCTTTTTATCTATTTTGTTTGAGGAGAAAGGGGGATTTGTAGTACTGGGAGTAGAATGTGTTTGTTGTTTCTCTTATAGCATTCTCTCCCAGAGATTCTTATGTTTCTAGGCAGCGATGTCATGCAGTGGAATGTGCCTGTTTTGAACATTTGGTTGCATTCAGAGAATGGTTGGAGTGGGCTGAGAAGGCTCCTGTCTACAGTGTAGCCTTACTAATAAATTACTTCTACATACCTCTTTCCTGCTTCATTACTACAATCTGATAGAGTGGTATTGGAAAAACCATTTGGAAAGGTACTGTGGACCACTCTTATGCCTGGACTGATGCCCATCCAAATGGTTTTGGTGGAAGGATATAATCATGAATTGTTGTTTTAGCTTAATAAAGTTGTCTGTTCTTATCCTTGTTTTTTCTTTTTATGAATGAGAAATGGGTGTAATATGTCTATAGGAATATATTTCTTGGAACTAAAGTATTTCCGATTCTGATTCTGAAATGGTTGTGAATGCGATCCTGTGCTTAATAGTGCCCAGTGGAAGAACATCGTTATAGGAAACATTTGACCTGATCTTTTTAGTGCAAGTATAAGCCAAACAGCTACTTTAGCAGTCTTTGAATCTTATTCCCTGGTATTTGAGAGAGGTCTACATCAATTGCATTGGGCAGAATCGATGTGTGATGTGGTCACACCAAGGATGAGAGTGATCTAACAGTAGTGGTAGGATCCCATGAAAGCAAGATAGTAAAGCATGTATTTGGATACATTGTGAAGCATGGGAGGAATGTTAGCAGGGAATCTAGAAGAGTGCCTTTAGACAAAATACTTTGATAAAAAAAAGCTGATACCATAGTGAAATTACCTGGTAACTGGCACGTGTTAACTGGCCAAGCCACTACTAAACCTGGTAGAGTTCACAAACATAAGGGTGACGTGATGCATCGCTGATGACTCCAGAAAAGTCTCTGGGTACCTGGTTGCGAGAAAAATGATCTGAAGGGGAAAAATAATTTTGAAAACTATTACTGGTAAAATACAGGTTTTTCAATCTTCTTTTGATATGTGTCAGTAACAATCAAGTTCAGTTCAATTTGAAGTTTAGCCAACAGATTTCTCCATTACATTTTACAACACATCCATATAAATTCTTTGTCAAGTTCAAATATTGATATAAATTTTTGAAAGCTCAAAACTGTAACGGGAAATAAATACCGTTGCATTCTTTAAAAGAAAACCTTAATGTCATACTTACATAGTTCTTCAGCAACACATATCCCATTTCTCTGCTCTTGACTCTTTCCATTGTATTAATAGCTAAAGGATATACATTTTTTATATTCATAGTGTAGGTGGACAGACCATAGCTCTGTGTCATCCCCTACTGTTGTACTCTGTGAAACGGGAATTATATAGAGTTGTCTTAAAGTTGAGGTAATATATGCACAGAAAACAACCAATGCAAAGCATCTATACCAATCCCCTGCCACCATCCTCTTCCCGCAGAAGCAGGTACAAGTGGCATCGTAACAATACATTAAAAATGCATTTAATATGTGTCTCTGCTGTTCTTTTGAAATACATGAAATTGCTACTGGAAATTACCCCCGTTATTTCAATTCATTTGGCTTTCCCAGTAAGCATTCTATCCTGTCCCCAGCAACTCAACACATTACTTACAGTTTTACAACGACCTGATTTTTTGTCAATAGATTATTTTAAATATAGTAAAATTCAGGGGCGGCTCCTCCGTTGGAGGGGAGGAGCATGGCCCCACTGAAGTTACCCCTAAAGATGACAAATAAAACGGTAAAAATGGTAATACATTACATTACATTTTCATCCTCCCCTCCTGAACCGAGCATCAGGACGGGGGCGGGCCGCTGCAGAATGAACGCAGCAGGGAGGAGGGTGGACTGTTTGTTCACTTTTCAAACTGTGCATGTCCATTTGGCCAGCCGTCTTGCGACGACCAACCAGACATGCGCACTTTGAAACCTCTAACCCAGCTGTCTTAAAACAGCTGGGTTAGAGTAAGTGCAGGCTATCAGGGTGCTGGGGAGTGCCAAGTGAGGCTGCTCCATCTGTTAATACTGGGGGGCCTTCGTGTCTGTATATTTTAGCATTCGCGAAACCATCTTGTAATCTGGACGCAATTTTGTATTATAATCGAAACTGCTGCTTGGTTATTTTCGATAAATGGTCCTTGGTAAGTTTTGTTTCCCATGGTTGGGCTTTTTCTTTCTGTAATTGCAAGTGTCCTCGTTAGTGCATGCCTTTCTTGTTAGATGGAGCCCTTCTCCCACCTGTCTGGTAGGGAGGATAGGCCAGACGACCTTGGACAGTAGATACCCTGTGCCCGGCTGCAGAATTGAAACTTATGTTCTGTACCCCCATTGTATTACGACACCTGCTAGTGTTTTTCCATAGTAGGCGGGCCTTTGTGGACTTCGCAACGTACATAATGTAATTGTATGCCTACGGGAGGCAGTCCCTCGACAGCCATCCCTGGAGGCTGGTCAGACTGGGCTCCGCTGTAGTCTATTGATCAGTAAATAATTTGGTTTGCATTCTCTACTATCTGACCGACTCTTCATTTGTAGGAAGGCAGAGAAGGTGGTCGTGAGTGACCCGGGTGGCCCTTTTCGGGTCACTTCCTTCAGTTGGCGCCTGAACAGGGACTCCATCGGGTGACCTCATCCTCGTCCGCGGATGGGTGAGGAGGACGGGGCCGCTTTGGGCCGGATAGGCGGATCGGGGGACCCCTGCACGATAGAGTTTCACACTCTCAGCTGCCCCTCCTGTCTGATCGGGCGGTGCCCTGCCCAGTGGTCATCCCGACTGGAGTCCTGAATGGTGAAACCCTTGGATTTGACCGTTTGGTCCGAAGAGTCGGCAGTGGAGAATAAATTTGTTTGACCTGTTTGCACCAGGTGAGCTTGTTTGATTCTTTGTTGTCATGACGTTTGTTTGGTAGGTACTTTGGTTGGTCTAGGAATCAGTTTAAAGACAAGCATTTGCATTTGATTTTGAAGATCTTTTGAAATATGGTACCATTTTGTTAATTTGTGATTGATGCAACACACGGAAGCGATTTTGGTAAAGGCATGAGTGCATATTAGTGTAATTGTGTGGTGAATGTGTTTTTGTGTGAACAGAATGCCTTGTTGGAGTAAGTTGTGTTGTGTGAGGTGTTGTTGCTGTTCTGCTGATGCTCGACTGGAGGAGAAACAGCCCGCACCTGCGGAAGGTACTCCAAATTATGACATGTATGTCAAATACGGTCTTGGCCCTATTATATTTAGTACATTATGGCACAAATATACCAGGGACAATGCTGAATTGCAGTGGCCGTCAACAGGAACCTTTGATGAACAGAAATTGAATTATTTGGAGGAAAAATTGTTCGCTAAACGTAGCAGGCAGTTGATGTTTGAATATCTTCAGGTGTGACGGAAGGAAGCTAAACAGAGATGGCTGAGGGCGGAAAGGGAGGCACGGAGGGAGAGAACGCAGACACTGACTCAGAAAGCAGTGGCGCATAATAAGGAGAAAGTGGAGAAGGGTATAGAATGTGCAGATAGGAGGTTTCGATTGCAATGTGACAAGTCTTATGTTGCTAGAGAGAAGGCAGACACTTTTATGGAAGAATTGTTGGAAGACAGACCACCTCCCCTTATGCCCCACATAGAATCTATCCTTTTGTTCCACAGCCCCTGGCATCTGCCTCTGCCCCCCCTGTTCCTGCTGTTTTTGGTATTGATCAAAGTGCTTTGGTTCCGGCATCACCAACTTCTTCTTTGGCTCCGTACCCCACAGTCACTGTGACTGCCAGTCCTCGTGTCACTCCTGTTGTTACGACGTCACTTTCTCCTTCACAGACACTTACTACTCAGCCGATGTTGATCTTGATGCCCCCCTCTTCGATCACTGTGTTGCCCCCTTTTCTTACTCCTACTCCCTTGTTAGATGCCGAGACACCGGTGCGTGGCCGGTGTTGGTCTGATGTGGGAGATATGGAGAAACATATGGTGGCCCATCAGGCTGCCCAGTGGGCCCGTAGTCCTATTTATGGTGTTGAGGATGTTTGGAGTGTGTTGAAGGATTATAAGCCATTTGTTCAGCAGCATGCCCTTAAACATATGTCGGCCACTTTGATTGGACTATGGGAACAGTGTTTTAAAGGTATTGAACCCCAGGCTGTTTACGATATTAGGGACCAGGTATATGCCGTGGGCATGGCTCCCAATGAGGTTTTTGCTAGTGTTACCACACTGATTGGATATCGAGGTAAATTGCATCAAAAATCCCCGACGACAATATCTCAGTTCCCGATGAGGGAAGCTCACCCCGTTTTTCACCCAGAGATACCAGAGTTATGTGATCAGCACGATCAAGTGACTAGACAACGAGTAGAGGCCCGGTTTCAAGAACAATGGGTTTATACTCCATGGAAAAGGAGTGAAGTCCTCGCAATTAAGGCCCAGTTGCCTGACCCCAGGAAAAATCCTACTGCTTACTATAAAGAGTTGACAGAGGCTGCTGCATCAACGGTCATGATGTTGGCAGATATCGACATTTTTTTGCTTACTGGTACCAGTGGATATCTGGCGACAGGTGCATACTCAAAAACATGCCCTAGAATTGGGTGGTACTTGGGACGAGATTAGGGCGTGGGATAAGGAGAGGAAGCCTAGTGAAAAGCCTAAGGCTGAGATCTTGGCTTTGCCAGATCGCATCATTACTTATATGCACTCTCTTATTCCACCTTGGAAGGTGGATTGGGATAAGCTAGCCGAATGTTGTCAGAAGAAAGATGAGAGTGTGTCTGATTTTTTTACTCGGTTTGAGGGTGTGTTTTGGGATTTTAGTGGCCAGGATTTGTCTTTGGAAGGAGGTATCAGATTGTTTGTTAACAGATTTGTCACAAATTTGTTACCAGAGATTGCAACACAGTTGCAGGCTGCTGAGAGTACGTGGACTACTTCTACCCCTTCGGTGATATTGAGTATGGCTCAGTATTATGAGCATAGGGAGAATGAGGAGAAAGAGAAGGTGGAAAAAAAGACGAAGGAGCTGAAGACTAAGGTACTGAAGCAGCAGGCATCTAGGGGGCAGGGACGGGGTCGAGGCAGTGGACCGGCCAGGCAGCTTCCTCGTACGAGCCGGAATGCTGTGCCTGTGGGCCCAAATCAATGTGCATATTGCAAGGAGGAAGGGCACTGGTGCAGCGAGTGCCCGGTTTTGCTGCAAAAGGTTGCGGCTCCTAGAGGACGAGGAGAGAGAGGGCGAGGACGGGGAGCAACCAGTTAGGGTGGGGATCAGGCTACTGGGACATCAATGGACCGTTCTGATCAGAATTACTTTGATGACGTTCGGGGGCGACAGTATTATCATGATTATTATGATTTGGATGAGGTGACGGGGATCTCTTACAGCTAGGACAGCCAAGGACAGGGGAAGGGACCAGTTCCGATACCTGTAGATCAGCATGGACCTTATATTAGTGTGGATTTTCAGGGCTTGGAAAATAAATTTTTGGTGGATACAGGAGCAATGAATAGTTCTGTTTCGAGGTCACTGGTCCCTGGGGCAGCCCTGTCTGGCAATAACAATGTTTCAGTTGGCTTTTCTGGTGTGCCGGTAGTAAGCCCCATCTCCAAACCCCTTGCTTTGACTATAGACCCCTTTATCGTTGATTCGCTGTTTTTACTAACATCAAATTGTGGAGAGAATTTGTTGGGGTTAGACCTGTTGAAGAAGTTACACGCTACTATTTACTATTCTCCGGATGGTGTCGATTTGACAATGGGTCCGAGTGTAGTTAGTACTATACAATGTTTGTCTATAGATGCCTCCCTCCCAGTTGAGTTTAAGGATGTTCTATCTACGTTGTGGGCTACAAGTGATACGGACGTAGGACTTTTGCAGATACCTCCAATTACTATCCAGGTTAAAGGAAATGCAATATTGCTTCGTATCCCTCAGTATAAAATTTTGCACACAGGTGAACAGGCGTTGTTGTGCATAATACAAGATTTGATTCAGTCAGGAGTTGTAGAGGAGACAGCGGCGAATGTGTGCAATAGCCCCATCCTTCCTGTTCTCAAGAGGCCACCTCCGGGTTCTCCTGATGATGTTGCTGATGTTATCGTTTTGTGATTGATCTGCGAGAAGTTAATAAAATTGTAGTCCCTCAATTCCCCATGGTCCCTGATATTACTGCTCTTTTGACTATGATTCCTTCTTCAGCCAAATTCTTTTCTGTTATTGATTTGAAAAATGCTTTCTTTAGCATCCCCGTTCATCCAAACAGCAGGCACCTTTTCCGGTTCTCCCTGGCAGGTCGTAGTTTTAGATTTTGTCGAGTTCCCCAGGGCTATACTGAGAGTCCTAACATATATAGCCAGGCTTTGAAGGGTCAATTGGACTCCCTTACTCTTCCCTCAGGTAATGTATTGCTCCAGTATGTGGACGATCTTTTGATTGCGTCTGATACTGAAGAAGGATGTAAAGCAGCTACAGTCAATTTGTTGCTGCATTTGGCTCAACATGGACACAAGGTGTCCCTTTCCAAATTTCAATATTATCGACAGGAGGTCACCTATTTAGGTCACCTACTGTTGAAGGAGCATCGGAAGCTAACTCCTGAACGCATTAATGCTGTAATTAACATGCCTGTTCCAAAGACCCAAAGGGATGTAAGAGCCTTCATTGGTATCACTTCCTATTGTCGTCATTGGATACCCAATTTTGCTTTATTCCGAAGCCTCTGGTCTATTTAACAACTAAAGATGTGCATGAACCTTTGCCTTGGACGCTTGAATGTCAACAAGCTTTTGAGCAATTGAAGGTTGCGCTTTGTTCGGCTCCTGTGCTTGGCACACCTGATTACAACAAGCCGTTTGTGTTATATGTACACGAGTCGGCCGGTTGTGCGCTTTCTGTCTTAACACAGGCCTTTGGAGGTAAGCAGAGGCCGTGTGTGTACTTTTCTGCTGTTCTTGATCCCGTCGTGAAAGCCCTTCCGAGCTGTTTAAGAGTGACTGCAGCTGTGGCCGTCTCTATTCGTCAATCGGCAGGGCTTGTTCTTGATACTGATCTCACAGTTATGGTACCTCATGCTGTGGATACGCTTTTAAACAGAACAAAGACACAGCACCTTACCAGTGCACGTCTGACTGGCTATGAGCTAACCCTTTTTGCACCACATATTACAATTAAAAGATGTGCCACTCTGAACCCTGCCACGTTACTACCCCTCCCTTCGGAGAGTGAGGAGATAGACATACATGATTGTATGTTTCGGACGGAGGAGGAGACGAAGAGACGGGTAGACTTGACTGATGTTCCCTTATCTGACCCCCAAGGGGAACTATATGTCGATGGTTCTTGTTTTAAATTACCAGATGGCACCACAACTGCTGCTTATGCGATCACAACACTGCACACGATAGTTGAGAAATCACAAATTCCTTATCAGTTGGCCCAAACTGCAGAGCTGGCAGCTCTAATTCGAGCCTGTGAGTTGAGTCAGGTATTGGTGGTTAATATTTACACTGACAGCCAGTATGCCTTTGGAGTCGCTCATAATTTTGGGCGGCTCTGGGCAGAGAGAGGATTCCTTGCCTCCCATTCCTCGAAGATTCAGCATGGCCCTTTGATAAATAGACTTTTGTTTGACTTTGTTTGACCCTGCCCAAGAAACTGGCAATAGTGAAGTGTAGCGCTCATAAATCAATAACTGATGATGTGGGGAGGGGGAATGCTTTTGCAGATCAAACCGCTAAAGAGACGGCCCGATCTAAGATGAAAAAGATGTTTGTAGCAGGTCCTGCTAGATGGGTGCCAGAAGTTACGATGTTTGAGGACACACTAGATAGCGTGAAGGAAATCCAGAGCGAGGTGACGGTTGAGGAATTAGCAATATGGCAGGAAAGTACAGCGCAATTGGATGATGATGGGTGCTGGATAGATAAGTCGGGGAAACAGAGATGGATGTTGCCAGATGCATATGTTTTCCCCGTAGTTACTATGGCTCATGGACCAGCTCACATTAGTGCTATGGGTATCTGTAAGTTGCTCGACCCGATATGGCAGAATGATAATATTCCAAAGACGGCTGCCCATTTGGTAAAAAATTGCATGGTGTGCATGCTATACAATCCAGGGAAGGGCACTCCTACACCTCCAGGTAATTTTGCACCCCCTTCTTTCCCTTTTGAAGTCCTGCAAATGGACTTCATTGAGATGGAACGGGTGAACAATCTGAAGTATGTGTTGGTGGTGGTTTGTGCATTCAATAAATGGGTTGAGGCTTATCCTACCAAGGAGAATATAGCTTTGGCGACGGCGAAAGCTCTTTTGAAGGAGTTTTTTCCTCGCTTTGGTTTGCCCCGTTTGATTTGGAGTGACAACGGTAGTCATTTTAATTAGAAAGTCATTCAGTTGGTGTGTGATGGCTTACACATTAAGAAAAAGTTTCACGCTGCAAATCACCCCCAGTCAGCAGGTTTAGTTGAGAAGTACAATGGTACTCTCAAACTAAAGATGGCCAAAATTCAGGAGAGTATAGGGTTGAAGTGGCCGGATACTTTACCATTGGCCTTGCTGTCGACGAAAGTTACAGCCCATTCTAGAATAGGGTTGTCCCCCTATGAAGTTGCCTTTGGTAGGTCCGCTAATGTCTGGGGAGTTCCAAGACCCTGTCACTTTTCCGAGATAGATCACCCCTTGTTGATAGATTATTTATATGAGTTAACTAAAGATTTGCGTTCTATTCATCAGCAGATTCAAGAGGCCTTGCCATCCGCTACAGAGGGACCCAGCCACGACCTTCGGCCCGGGGACTACGTCCTGGTTTGCCATTTTCAGCGCAAAAGCAGCCTGGAGCCCGGGTGGAAGGGGCCTTTCCAAATCGTCCTTGCCACACGTACTGCAGTGAGAGTGGACGGCCGGAAGAACTGGATCCACTCCACACACTGTAAGAAGGTGCCGCTCCCTCTGCCCTATGATCAGTGGAGGCTTGACGGCATTGGGGATTCTGAGACTGAGAAGGTTCTATTCCTTTCTCCGATGCCAGAATAACGTGGACAACCTCTGAGGAGGAGAGTGATGCAGTCCTGAATGAAGCAGTGCCACCTGAGATTAAGGCCAGCCAAGAGCTCCAGTCAGCTGGCCCGTCTGTGTTTGCATCTGAATCAATCAATCCCACTGAAAGTGAACCTTTGTTTCTTGATCCCTCTGTTCCTGGAGTTGTTAAGTACAATTTGCGTCCTCGACGAAGGAACAGTGCACCAAAGGAAAAGTCAGATTAGTAGGGATGGACTTCATGAATGAAGAATAGGGACAATAGAGCAGGGATAGGGAGATTGGTGCATTGTTCGAGACACTGGACAGGATAAGTTTGGGGTGTCTTCCCAGGAGGGAGGGTACCCTATCCTGAAAGAAGTGGATATTCCGAAAATAAAAGGGCTACAATAGTGTAGCTCCAACGAGAAGTGCTCGATAGCACCACCGTGGATGAACAATAGGAGCCTGCCAGTGAGGCTCAAAGGGAGAAAGAAACGGACGCTGGAAAGAAGATTGTTTGTGGGGTTTCCTTGAGGCTATATTAACAGTACCTTTTCGTTCTGTTATCATGCATCTTTTTGACAGGCCAGTGATTGATGAAGAACAGCCATTGGGTTTTGTTGTTTTGCCCCGATCATCATGGGTAAAGCAGCAGAGAGTGCTATTTCTTCTTTTTGCTATTCTGCTGATGATTATTTTTTGTGGGGTTCTTTGGGCATTAGAATATGCAAGTAATTCGCCTACTCCTGACAATGATATCTTTTTCACACCAAGACGGAAGAGAATGCTTTCTAATAATGTCTTTCTAGATACTCATAAGAGATTTTTTGGTAATGGTGTTGCTTGTTATCCTACTGAATCTGTAACTAGCCTATGGACTGCTTATCCTTTGTCTTTGATAAATTATACATATTCTAAGCCGACAAATTTTGTTGAGGTAAAAGGGGAGTTTGGGTTCGGCTACCCAGGGCCATGCTTGTACCATCGTCAGCCCACAGGAACAGGTTACTCCTGGCTGTGATAATAATACGTATTGTGATAACTTCTACTTGGAAGAGCAAAATATTACGTTGGTGGGTTGGCATTATAAAGAAGTGACGGTTCCCCGAAAAGCTGGCTATTACCCTGCCTGTTGCCCCATCATAAATAGTACTGATACCATTTTGTATATCAATTGCTCAGGGGTGATCATATCCGAAGAGACATTCCCTTTGAAAGGTTCGAAAGGTTCTGACACCATCACTGGTAATTCTCGCTATTCAGCTGTGAACTATGACCGACCAATATATGCCCATCCCGGGTTCTTATTTTTAACTAATGGAACATACTCAAATTGTTCATAATGGCACCAATGATGTAGCTCTTGGGATGGTGCTGCCCCTGGGGGTCCCTTGCAAATATGCCCACAGACAGGTAAAATGGGTGAAGAGAACACTTACAAAGGAATTTTGCGAAGGAGTGACGGATATTGAGATCAACAGTTACAGTAATGGTATTACTTTTGGTTATATCCTGTCTGCTATTTTCACGTTGGGAGGAATGGCTATGAGTAGGACTGAAAAGGCTCGGGAATATTTTGGCTGTAAATTGCAGATATTGTCAAATACCACAGTAGCAGCATTACGTGACATCACCATTCAATTGGAGAGTATGAGGATCTATTCTGAACAAACCAGATATGCAGTGGATTTTATTTTAGCAAAAAATGGTGGTGCATGCGCAGTTATTGGCGATCAGTGTGTAGTGGGCATAACAAATATGGAGAAGAATATCACCAAGCATATCTTGGATATTATGGAGAATGTCAAAGGTATGGAACCAGGTAATTGGAGTTGGTCCCTTTTTGGAACATGGGGGTGGCTAATAGAAAAAACAATATATTTCATTGCTATATTGATACTTTGCTGCATCCTTATTCAATGTCTTCCAATGTGCTGCACATATTGTATCTCTGTATTGACTCCAAAGAGGAAGATATCGATTCAGGATACTAATGCTGCAATAATGTTACAGAAAGAAATAGATGACATTATGGCCATAGATGAGGGTGTCTTCGAAACATCTTCTCTTCTCTTGGAATATACTCCTACTGTTGACAACATGACATGTGCATAAAAAGCTATGTGCTTTATTATTCCTTTATGTTTTTGCTTTGATTTTCGATTGTAGATTGTTAGCTCATGCTAACAGGAGGGTTTGTTAATACTGGGGGGCCTTCTTGTCTGTATATTTTAGCTTCCGCAAAACCATCTTGTAATCTGGACACCATGTTGTATTATAATCGTAACTGCTGCTTGGTTATTTTCGAGAAATGGTCCTTGGTAAGTTTTGTTTCCCAAGGTTGAGCTTTTTCTTTCTGTAATTGCAAGTGTCCTCGTTAGTGCATGCCTTCTTGTTAGATGGAGCCCTTCTCCGACCTGTCTGGTAGGAAGGATAGGCCAGACGACCTTGGACAGCAGATAGCCTGTGCCCGGCTGCAGAATCAAAACTTATGTTCTGTACCCCCATTGTATTACGACACCTGCTAGTGTTTTTCCATAGTAGGCGGGCCTTTGTGGACTTCGCAACATACATAATGTAATTGTATGCTTATGGGAGTCAGTCCCTCGACAGCCATCCCTGGAGGCTGGTCAGACTGGACTCCGCTGCAGTGTATTGATCAATAAATAATTTGGTTTGTATTCTCTACTGTCTGACCAACTCTTCACTTGTAGGAAGGCAGAGAATGTGGTCGCGAGTTACCTGGATGCCCTTTTCGGGTCACTTCCTTCACATCCAATAAGGGTGCTGCTCTCACAGCATGAGAGCAATGCCAGGATTGGTGCCACACTGCAGCATCCGGTTCAGAAGAGGTCCGGTTCAGAAGAGGTCCAGGGCGGAGGACGTTGGTATTTATTTTTTAAAATATTTGTGCGTGTGTGCCCTCCCCAGAGAGAGAGAGAGAGAGAGAGAAAAGGGGCTGGTGTGAACATTTGTGCCAAGCCTGCTTTTGTTTCTCAGTCTGGCCCTGATTGCTCCAATATGAAGATGGCCTTTAAAATTATGTGCATGAGTTACTGCTTGTTTTCTGTTTAAAAGTGTGTGTGTGTATGCTGCAAATAGAATGGAACAATCCTTACACTTGGCATACATTAACTGGTCAACTTTCGATGGATAATCGATGGCTGTATTCAAATGATAAATGTAAAAATGTCATTTATCCACAGATTAAGTGCTGGGGGAAAGTGGGTTTGTAAACATGAAAAATAAGTATGTAAATATATTTCAAACAACATGAAAAGTATCATTAAATATTTGTCCTGAAAGCGTTTGCCTTCAGTGTTGACACCAAATCATGTTAAAACTGCAATGTTCACAAAGTAGGCGTTTAGTTAACGAGTGTATTGGGCATTGAAAAACTCCTTAACAAGTTCATCTATTTTAAGTTCTGTGAGACATCTACATAATAAATATCTAATATGTAAAATTGTTATGATGGTTTGTTTCCTATTGGAGTGGTGTGCCCTAAGGAGGTCCTCAGTGAGAACACAGTTTTTACCTCTCCCTGGACTCAAGAATATAGGGAATATAGGTTCTGAAATACATCCCAGAAAAATAGAGGTGCAAATTGTATTACAAGGACTGGGAACATGAAGAATCATGGAGGATCCCCCAACTCCGGGGAGCCATACATATGGCAGCAAGCAGTGACCCAAACCAGAGGTGCAGCATGAGCCGCCGCAACCCTTGGTTGAGGTCATGGAGGGATTTGCTGGCAGGGGTGCGACCCCAGAAGCACTCCAGTTCATCCGGGGTCATTTCAGGTGTGCAGCAGCCCTGCCCTTAAAAGGCGCCATTATGCTGCGAGCAGGTCTCTTTTTCCCGCTTGCCACGTTGCAGGAACTCTGACCCCTTGCAACCCCCACACAGATTGTTTTGTGTTTGTCTTTCTTCTGTCACTTTTTGATTCCAGGTCCAGCGTGCTCCTCTGCAAACTCTGTAGCCACAGCTCCCAGCAGGTGCCTCCAGGAGCCACACGGGCTTGAGAGCTTCTCGCCCTACCCGAGGTGCAATTTGTGGTGCTCTGCACTATGTGGTGGCTTTGGTGGTGCGCTGAACTGTGGAGGTGAGGGGTCATAGGGAGGCCTAGAGCATATGTTGTTTTTGGGGCTAAAGAATGATTAAGGGGTGGCCTGTTTATGCAGGGTTGGGAACTGGTGAAGCGTAGTGTTTTGCCTGACATTTGGTGTGGGGACAAGTTGGGCACTGGGATTTTTGGCACTTTTTTCACAACATCAGTATTAGGGGCCTATTTGCTTGTGGTGCGCTTCATTTAGGGATTAAACTCGGATTGAACTTGGTTGCAGTAATTGCGTTTTTCCACACCAGTTTCTGCGTTTTTTTCCTAGCTCCAGCAGATTTGTATTTGGCCAGGTTGGGACTTTAATTTTAGACTGATTCCTGGGGACAGGCTCTTGTTGGGCTTTTGTGGTTTGCCATAGAGTGATTTAGTGCCACAGGCTATGGCAAAGGTTTTGTGGGCAGCGTTTTTGTCTGCTGTAGGTTTAGGCCCAGTTGAAGGCCAGGTGGCGCAAAATAGGGTTCCAGGCGCACATGAGCGGAGGTTGATATGAAGATGTTGATGTGCAGGATGGATTCAATAGACATGAATTTTGCCCTTTTGCGCCAGCAGGCCCCTGGGGGCCAAACTAGATAACCAGTGGCTCCTGCGGAGAGGCCTAGTACACCGGGGGTTGCGCCCAGGGCGGCATTTACACCGGTTAAGAAGTGGGGTAGAAGTCAGAGACCCACTAGGGATGGAAGTGTGAGTCCTGGGTCCCCTTGTAGGTGCCGCCAGAGGCCAACACCGACAATGTGGCGGCACAAGGGTGGGTTTCTACCATGATGGTGCCAGCGGCGAGAGGTAGCATTGTCCACAATGGAAACGCTTGCATGGCGATTGGGGTTACTCCAGCGGGAAACTTTAGTCAGCCTGATTTGGTTGCTAAATTAACAAGTGTTTTGCCTTGGCTCTCTAAGGTTGGGAGGCTGTCCTCTTCTATGATTGGTGGCACTTTGGCTGGTGCAGCCGAGGGTGACAATGCTGAGAGGGCCATGGAGATTGGTGGCCCACCTTGATGGTTCAGTGGGACAAGGTGTAGAGGCGCAGACGGGCAGCGCGCCCGTGATGTGGGCCTGTGGGGCATCACGCGTTGGCCCAGCGACGCTGACGGCACATGGGACGACAAGTCTTAGTACCTCACTTACCAGCTGCATGAACCCCATGGTACCTGCGAGGGCTCCACTCCCATATCATGAAGTGGCTATAACAGGTACAGGGGCATCATTGCTGAGCATCGGGCTGGGGGAGGTCTGTTCTGAATATGATCAATTGGGCAGGCATATGCCATTGGATAGAAAAGAAAACATTTGGAAGGGGTGTTATGTTGACATTGTGTGAATTGATTGAGGATAGGCCTGAAAGGGAGGTGGGCAAGTGGTGCAAAGAGTGCTACCATTCTAGGAATTGCGATCCTTGGCCTTTCAAAAAGAGGGTAGAGGAGACGTTACTGAATTAGGTGAAAGGATTCACGATTTTCCAAGCTATCATAGCGGAGCGTTTTCCAAACATGGGGGTGCAATTGGCATACTACCATAATAGAATAGTGTGCGAACTTGATGAGTTTGGTGGCACATCCTGAAGGGACTACGATAAAGAGTTTTGAAGCATTAAGGCTACAAAGCCCACACTGGCATGGAATCAGATTGACATGAACACCTGGTAATGCTTTATGAAGCCCCAGCTCCTTGAAGCCGCCCTTAGTCAGCCCTTTCGGGCGGGGGCGAGCGGCAGCCCGGGAGGAGAGGGGAAGAAGGGATCTTGTGGGGATTTCAATAAAAGATTCTGTCCCAGAAACATTTTACAGTGAATAAAACTACTCCTCAGATTAAAAGACTTGTAGCTTTGCATGGACTGATTCTAGTTCACAAGAGAGTGGCTAGACAGACTGTCATATAAAGAAATATAAAGTTACTTGGACAAACAGATATATAGAAAGACAGTGAAGAAATGGAACAACAGGTTGAATAGGTAAATGATTTTGGTCAGATGTGGTCAAATGTGGTTGGTCAGATAGGCAGACAGACTGAATGATATGTAAAGTTAAATTTGTATTTAATGGATTGTGTTTATTGCTGTTGTATATTAGTGTTGCCCAGAAATGCTTTAGTGAACATTTCCTCTGTGGTGTGGGGAGTATTAGAGGGGATTCCAAGAAAAGGACATTTGTTCATAGAGAGAAAAAACAATTTGTGCACATCCAGGTTGTGAGAAAAGCCATTTGGGAGGTCCCAGGGCAATCAGAATTTGCTAGGCCTCAATTATGTCAATGGGTGTCTTTCACCTCTGTTGTCCTGGGACCTCTGTACCTTAGGCCTACAAGCTGGACCAAGTACCATTTTAACAATTGACTCTCAGGGTAACGAGGCAGAGCAGTCCAAGGCTGACTCAGAGAGGAGATGTGGGCTAGAAACCTTAATGCATACACAAATGAACATAGCACATACAATTATATATGTGTATAAGTTCTCCGGAATTGCAAATTTGAATCTCCTTAAAGGGGCATGCAGAATAACAAGAGTGCAAATCACATACCCTAAACAAATGTCACAAGGGGAAGACAATACTATAAATATGGTTTATTATGAATATCTGTGAGGTACCATGCAACAATGTAAGCACCAGCAGGTCCTACCCATAAAAATAACAATACCCTAAAAGGACTATTGCAAAATGATTTGTGGGTATTTACCACTCAAAAGACATTCCTACTGACATTGTCAGGATTTGTACACTCAATTAAAAAAAGCCTACCGCCTATGACAATTAATTTCCCATTCCAAAATGTAATGCTATTTTCTGTACCATGGCAAGAAAAACATTACATTTCCCCATGCAAAAATCAAGCCTATTGGCTTGAGTCTGACAAGAGGTCTGCTTTTAGGGAAATCTGAAACTTGTCTACGTTTGGTTACCAGGGTGCTTAGTAACCACTCCTAACCCCACAACAAAAGGGGTCATCTTCCCTGAGGCTTCCAACTTTAGACCCATGTGGGCTTACATGCTGGGAGTCCTTCAATAGCACCCATGCTCTTTTTCTTGAGAGATTAAGAGTATTTAATTTCTTCCAGCACTGGTGAAGCTGTTTAGAAGTGCACTGCAACATCAATTGAGTTCCACTGGTCCCTGATGTTATCCACATTTCAATATGCAGTTTTGTGGCTGCACTCAAAGCAAAGCAGCATTTTTTTACCCGCTCAGCGTTCATTTTAGATTTTGTTACATTTCAAAGTGGAATTTTGTTTCAGAAAAGCAAAAGTACAGTGGTCCTGACACATATGGGGATTTCTCGCTGCATCTCAGGGCCATGTATAATTTTCCCTACCTGGGATGGACATTCTTAGGATAGAAGTTCCAGCAGGGAAACCCAGTGAATGGATGACTACCACTGTGACCTGATAGCCCAGTGACAGATGTAACATCAAGCAGAGTTTGCACTGCCCTTTATTAACGGATGCTCTACATCCACCAACCTTTAAATAGACACTAGAGTTTTTGGTGATGCATTTTGTTACCTAGCTAGATGCAGGAACAATGTGGACTATGAGTGTTACCTTTTGGCCATCACTCTCATCCATACTGGTGTTCAAATGAGAATATTATTTTATGACCAAAGGGAGTATATCCATCAATATGAGCAATGTTTATGTGTAAGTGAATTTTGGTGGTATGGGTACCAGAAGGTAGGCAGGCAAATGGCAGGAAAGTGAGTTTGGCTCAGACTCCAGCAGCATAACAGGTCATATGACCTTGCCCCACTCTAGCAGAAAAAAAATGATTTGCGTCCTATTTGGATGTGAGTGTTGTAGGTTGTGACTTTCAACCTACTGAAAGCACCCACCTACTTTCTATTCTAAAGTGGATATGGGTATTGCTGCTATTCGAGGTTGCTTACATTCTCGTGAGGGTAACCATTCAAGTATCATTTAAATATTGAAGAGGATGAACAATACGTCCGAGCCTCCTGATAGAGCACTGGATATGCTGCAGCTGCTGAGACGATGGTGCAGCTTTTTGTGTAAAGTATATGAACGATGCAAACAACAGCAGCACATATTCAAGACTTCTGGGTGCTGTAGAGCTATGAAGACAGGTATGCCAGCTTTGCAGGGCATTGTCTGGATCCGGTTTTCCAGAAACCTATTCCCTGAAAAGTATTGTAAGAGCCCTGACAAATATTGGCACTGCAGTTGAGGGCCATTTTTTAGCAGTAGGTGGAGTAAGACGCTGCTATAGCAAGTGCTGACAGCCCCTTAAAACTAAGGAAGCTCAGAGTGGGACTGTGCTGTGTCTGGGATCGTGAGTTTCTAATGAGTTTCTAATGACACTATGATGCTGGATCTATAGGGCCAGGGTGTTCATGCACTGTAGACCAGTTTTCCTCAGTGCATTTCTTCTTCATTTTGGTGTCAATTGGGCTGGATTACCTTTCAGATTAAGTGATTTTATCCCATCTATGGTGGCAGCCAGTAATATTCTGTAGTGTGCTTCAAATAATGCTGTCAACAAACTTATCCTAGAACCTGGCAGTCACGGCCGGCATGTCTCACGGGTGGGGGTTGCGCGGGGATGGGGGTTGCACGGGGAGGGGGTCGTGCGGGGAGGGGGTCGTGCGGAGAGGGGGTCGCGAGGGGGAGGGGGTTAATTTAATAACATTTTTAAAAAATAAAAGTTTCCGTCGCATCTCCATATCTCTCTCTGCTCACAGGAAGCAGAAGCAGGCAGCCTCCCTCTCCTCTCCTAAGCCAATCACAACGCTGCAATGGCAGCGTTGTGATTGGCTAGGACACCGTCCATACAGGCATCTATGGGGAGGCAGTTTTCTCCATGCAGGCTGCATGCAGCCTACATGGAGAAAACGGGAGAGTGTTCATGACTGGTTTGGTCGGCCTGGGGCCGACCAAACAGTCAGCGCCCATAAAATTGGGATAGCCACTCCTCACCGACCCGCCCTCCCGCCCGACCCCCAAACAAAATCTTCTTCTGCTTTCTCGCAGTGCGAGAAGCAGAAACATAAAATGGTATTTATATCATTTTATGTTTCTGCTTCTCGCACTGCGAGAAAGCAGTGGGGCGACACTCCTCTGCCCACGTGGAGGAGCCACCCCTGGAACCTGGTGTTATGTTTCATATAGTTACCCTAATATAGGCCCGGGTAACATCATACCTTTCACCTACATCACCTCCCCTACATTACACACTAACGAGCCTTTTAAGGATTGAACGTCTTTAATGGACTGAACCTTTTACCTAGTTCTAGGTCTGTAGGCAGAAGGAGGGTTTTCCCGAACAATAGTGTTCTATGACTTCAACTTTAGACTGACACTGCATGAATAAAATATTCATGAGGCTACTTGGAAACCAGGCAGGGGCTATACACCACCTTCCTAAATATCTACGCACAAGGTTCATCCCATACGTCAACCTCATACCCAACAATGGCTAACACAAGAACAAGGGAACAAGGGACAAAGGGACTCTATATACTTTTCGGTATAAATACAGCACCTCTTGCTATCAGTAGTTAGAGGGAACCGAGACTTCAAGGCCGACACACTGACCAGAGATGCTGAGGCTCCTGCATGCAGACGCTCCAGCTGACATTGGTATGAACAACCCTTGCGGGGTGTCCAACTCGAGACCAAGAAGGGCTCCTACATTCACACTTCAGGTAATGGGGTTCGACTAAATCCTAGAGGGATTCTTGGCTGCACACCTACTCACATTCTAGGTACACTTAGGTACATCTAGATATGCATCGTAGGAGAATGCACTCTCTTTTATCAATGCATTTTATATTCATGTATTTATTCATGCTTGTTGCAAGATGATAGAACTGTACTATCCTTTTATATTCATAGTACTGCTAATCATATATCTCTGCTACTGTCTAATGGTTGTTTCAGCTCATATACTTTACACAAGAATAACAACTGTTCAATAAATCCTTATTGAAACGCTCAGACTGTTTATTCTGTGTACCTCTGAGATAAACTAAATGAGCACGAGTGACTGAGCGAAAAGTAGTACATTGTTTCCACGATCTTGAAGGATCAGGGTTGTCATGTTCTGAGGTTGTCAGAAACTAATCTCTCCCCGAAAAGAGGAGACACTAGTGGCACTGTGAGCTAGCTAATGCGAACAGGCTAACATTTCTCGGTGGGGGTGTACAGAATCAGTCTGCCACCAAGCCCACAGTTTATGTTATCCAAACGCGCAGGTCCTGCATGGGTACTATAGGAACTACACGACATGGCGCCACCAACGATGGTTGGGCTCTTATTTAACAGTAGAATCTGAGTAGTTCAGTCGTGCTATTCTCAGAGACCCCTACTCACAAAACACCAGAGACGTCTGGAGCGAGAAATCCTATTTATTGGCAGTTGGTTAATCAAGCTTGTAGGACATTTTGTTCCTAAAAATTGTGCATAACACCTTATCTTAGTTCCCTTGAACAAAACTTCTCCTTTTACAAAATGACTGAGGGCGCAGATAACCCAGTGGTGGCTATACACCTCTCAGACGAGGAAGAAGATGCAAATGCAATACAAATTGCACAAAAATTCAAACGCACTATCACCCTGAAACTAATGGACTATGGTTAAACATCTAAGGGTGGCTTAGTAGCTTTCGTGATTGAGGCAAACAAATCAAACAAAACAGAGATATTTTATTAGTGGGTTACATTCCCAGCAGCAGATGCAAGAACACAGACATTTCACTATTATACAGAAGGAGATGCACCACGGGAATATGGTCCTTGCGAGGACATAGAAATTCCACTCACTTACCAGGAACACCTATACTGGTTTAAAGGCGCCCTACCCCATATAAGACACAGAGCAAGATTAGGTCCGCTCGGAGGAGACGGTGCAACATGGCCAATATTAGCGGCCTACATACCACATCCTGACATTGACACAATGCCACAGCCAGACTTACTCTTACAACACAAGGATTTAATCAAAATCTACAGAAACCTGACACAGTATGTCATGAGGACTTTCACAGTCCAACCAACATCAGCTGCAACAAATGGATCTCAATTTCAGGGTACAACAACTAAAATTACACCAAAAACATTACACGCAGTAATGGGCAAAATGCCCACGAAACGTGAACAAATGCCATTCTGGGTAGCTCAGAAAATAACTCCGCTAGAGGCAGTATTTCCGAATACTAGTCCATTTGAAAAACACAGAATGTTAACAATTTGCTTGCCCATGGGGATAACACCACAAGTAGAGGACTGCACCTCTTGGGGTACAGTCTTTGCTGCCATATATACCAGAACACATGGTATTCCTTCATTAGCAGTAGTACCAAACGTATTGAGACAAATACAAAATGAGTACGGAGCAGAACCTGCCCTAAACTTAGGGATGAAGTTATTAGATAACTATGACCAGGTATCAGCCATAATACTAGCTAATATTAAAGGGGAAGCAGCATCAGTGGCAATCCGCCAACGCCTAAGGGAGTTCAGTCCGTTGGATCAACAACACGAACTGACCAAAATAATTGAAACTGCGTATGCAGAATTAGGCAGAGACAGTTTGGGTGGGAAAGCATTAAAACCACAACTGATGGGCGGTCCTGAAAAGGACACTACAAAGCAGACACCTGCTTCTTCTAAAAAGAAGTGGGAGAATAAAAAACAACAACATTTTAAAAACAGATCTCAACCAGAGGTAGATCTCCTCCACAGGAGCCCTCTGAAAAGAGGTATAACCTAAGGAATAGGGATAATATTAGGAAACCTGACAGGTGTCAGGATACTGAAACACATTCCTCTCGTTCCTTTCAGGGCTCGACGAAAAACACAGAGAGAGAAGGACGGTCAGAACACAAAGAGGAGCGTACAAAGTCCAGAGACAAGCAGCTCGCTCAAGATTATACTTCCAAAAAAGAAGAAAAACCAAAATCAAACCCGCATTTTAAGAAGAAGAAAGTTGCAGGCATAAAGATCAGACATGCTCAGAATTCTGAGGACGCAGCTTCTGAATGGGGAATGGGCTTTGACGATGCTAGACAGTGCGGCAGAGGTAACAATAGCTCACCAGAACCTGATGGAATTTCTGGTGACAGCGGACTTGAATGATTACATCACGGTGGAAACACCAGACACCAGGGTGAGCGTCCCACATAAGTTACACGAAATAACACTCCAAATGGAGGGGGACAAGCCCAGGAAAGTCAAAGGTCTCTTTTGGGAAAATCTGCCATCCGGTTATGACATCCTATTAGCAGAACAAGATTGGCCACCAACATTCGTCATGGAGTGCCCCAGGGGAGAAAATGTAATTTTTCCATCATTCTCCGACCTCATTCCCATACATCTTAAACATGCTTATGCACAGGAGTGGGCGGTTGCCCTAGCTCCAGCACTATACAAAAATCATGTCGGTTGGGATGAGGATTCAACCCACCACGTGATCCCGTTAAAAGTTTCACCAAATGCTCAGAGGCAATACCCAATAAATCAAGAAGCAAAAAAACAAGTCAGGGAGATCTTAGATCAACTTGAATACCAAGGGGTGATTGAAACATGCATCTCACCAATGAACAACCCTTTGTTTCCAGTATCAAAACCGGACAACACATATCGTCTAGTGTTGGATTACAGACATTTAAACTCATGCACAAAGACATTCGCTGTCCAAAACGCACACAGTGCAGCATTAATGAATAACACTGTGCAGAAGAAATACAAAACTACATTAAATATCTCAAATGGATTTTTCTGCCAAAATATAGCTCCTGAAAGCAGGTATTTGACCGCATTCTCAGCGTTGGGGTCCCAGCGGCAATTTTGTCACCTCCCCCAGGGGTATAAGAATAGCCCGGGGGTATTCTCAGCAAGAGTAACAGAGTTACTCCAAAAATTTGATGAGCAAGCATTGTCCTATGTGGATGATATTTATCTGATGGACGATGACTTAAAAAAGCACTTGACCAGAGTGAGCACCATTATAATGGGATTCGCCTCTGAGGGCTACAAATTTAATTTAAAAAAATAAAAAATAGCCCACCTCAATGTCCTATTTTTAGGATACGAGCTTTCAAGTGAAGGGAAAAGCCTGGCAGCTAACTTTTTAGAAAAGTGTGCGCTGCTCCAGCCTCCAAAATCATTAAAAAATTACAATCAATACTGGGATTCCTAAATTTCGGCAGAACATACATTTTAGATTACGCAGAAAAAGTAAAACCTTTCTACGACTTAATAAAACCTGCCTTTTCAGTCAAACATTGGACACAGGAACATTCAAATATCCTACGTTCATTACAAGAAGACATGATTGCTTCCAAACACTCACAGACATGCGTAAACGTACGCAACTTGGTGATCCGTGTAATAGTGGGTCAATGTGGGTACACTTACTTAACCTTCAATGAAGGCGAAACCGTACCTTTCGCATACAAATCACACCTGTACACAAACGCAGAAATGCGTTTCACTTCAACGGAAAAAATACTGACAGCAGTTCAGACCGCTGTAGCAAGAGAAAGAGCACTGGCTCAGGGGAAACGCATAATTGTCGTAACCCCAGTACCAGTTTTAGAAGCTGTTACAAAGGCTAGCATTCCAAATGCAAAAGCTTTACATCTGAGATGGATACAATGGGCTAATTCTCTTACTGCAATGGACGTTGAATACAGATTTGACCCAAGTCTAAAAATACAAGCATTTCTGCAATACAAACAAGAATATCCTCTACCAAATGAAATATTGCCTCTCGATCAGTATGAATATATTATTTACACTGACGGATCCACTCAACCGGCCATAGGGAGTAAGCAACAATATAGCGCAGCGTGTGCAATCGTTAAAGGTCGCATGCGGGATGGAAAGTTCCATCCAAGTTGCACCAAAACGCAATCTCTAGGAGACTGCACGGCTCAGTTGGCAGAGTTAAAAGCACTGATACTGGCACTTGTAAATACGGATCACGAATTCCCCACACTAATTGTGTGTGATTCCTTTTACTGTGTGCAGTCCTACAATGAGTACTTGTATCATTGGGAACAAAACGGGTTTAAGGACGGGAAAGGTGGCACAATTAAGCATACAATGCTATGGGAACAGGTAGTGGAGTTGAAAAATGACCTACCTAGGGCTCACGTGATACACACACTGAGTCATCAACGTGATGGCGTTCACGTTGAAGGGAATTCATTGGCTGATGAAGCCGCAAAGGGGGGTGTGCGAACGGCTTCCGTAGCTGCAATCACTCGTTCAAAAATGAGAATAGACGGTGAGATTATGGTGGCTGATATTGCTTCAAGCAAAAACAGCGGTGCAGTACCAAAGAAATTTCCACTCAAGTACTCCTACAAGTTAGATGCAAACAACATTCCATTTGCTCAGATTCCTGGAGTGGGGGACAGAGTTATACCAAATATGGATCGTAGGCAAGGTTTAATACTAGCAGCACACGAGTGTTTGGGCTCTGCACATACAGGCGTTACAGCGACTATTTCATTGTTGAAACAGCGCTATTGGTGGCCCGGTCTAACCAAGCAAACTAAAGACTATGGGGCCGATTCCGATTCGGGCCGGAAATCTCTCCGACCGAGCCGGACCCGGAGAGATTTCCGACCGAATCGGACTCTGGCAGTCCGACCGAACGAGTACGATGCGCACGCATGCCATCGGACTCGAGTCGGTCGGACTCCCAGTGAAGTCAATGGGAGCCGGTCGCACAACGCGTACGCGGGCTCCCATTGACTCAATGGGTGCGAGGCGGACAAGGGCGCCCTACAGCAGGTACGCGTCGATGCGCATCGCGGCGTACATGCACAGGTAGGGGGACCCATGGGTCCCCCTGTGTGCGACTCGCGCGCCTACGCGCACAGGGGGTCCGACGCGGACCCCCAAAGTCCGGCTCCGACAGCTTTTTCGAGCCGGACGGCGCGAGTCGATCGGACTGCTCGCGGCGAGCATCGTACTTACCCGGCCGGGAAACGTCTCCATAGCGCGGTGCGAGTCGTGTCCATGCGAGTCGGTCGGAGCGTGTTGAAGCCGCGTTCGAGTCGGTCGGAGATTTCGCGGGTGCCTGCATCATACTCGCTCGGCCGGACCCGCGTACGATTCGGTCGGGAAACAGGGCTCCGAATCGGATCCGGTAAATCCGAATCCGATTCGGAGCCCTACCGGCCGAGATCGGAATCGGCCCCTATGTCTTGAAATGCGACATCTGCCAGCAGATGAAAGGCTCCACCAGAACACGCCCGGCGCAGACACCATTACTTATATCTGAAAAACCTCTTGCATGCGTGTATCTGGACCACTGCGGCCCCTTACAATCTGATGGGGCTTACAAGTATATCATGGTTGCAGTGGATTCCTGCTCAAGATTCCTTTGGGTTTGGCCTCAGCGCTCGGCTCAGGCTCGAACTGTTATAAAAGATTTGCGAGTCTTTATCTGGACATACGCAGTTGGCACGTTACATTCTGACCATGGCCCCGGCGTTTAGCTCTCGGGTTTACAAAGAGGCCATGAAAAGTATGGGCGTTGCACTGCAGTACTCCTCTCCGTACCATCCTGAGGGAAATTCGGTTGTGGAGAGGAAAAACCGGGACTTAAAGCAATCTTTAACAGCTTGGGTATTAGGCAAGGGCGATAGTTGGGTCAGTCACCTTTATGGAGTACAAAGAGCACTAAACAATCTTGAGTATGAAGGCACAGTGGCGGATGAGAAACCATTTGATATCGATGATCGTTTGGCTGTTTTACAGGATCTAAATGAATCCAGGACACAACAAAGCAGCGTTGTCCAGAAACAGACCGCCACTGAGGAAGTCAAGGCAAACACGGCAAGACCTGTCTGGATCCCAAAAATCGGGGATCTGGTCAGAGAGAAAATAGCGGACAAAAAAGAATTTGGACCATCATACAGGAAGCCTGTACCTGCCCTAGCAATTCAAGGAACATAAACTGTTCTTTTACCGCCTTTTGCCGGGAAAAAGGAGAAAAGATTTGTCTCAATCAACTTAATCAAACCACACTATGTGACTGATACTGAACAGTAGGCCTTGTGGACTCCACAGTAGCAGACACCCTCCTCTAGCTACAATCCAAGAAGTTCAAACAGAAAGACTCATCACGTTTGAAAAGCCTCCTGTACGGAATGAAGGACTAAGCAACAATGCTATGGAACTCGTTCCCCTTGAACCCAAAGTTCATCTACAAAATGAAACTCAGAACAACACACAAGTTGCAATCAGACCAAATACAGACGTATATGTCAACATGCCTCGACGAGAGCAAAATGCGATTTCAACACATCCCGATGCAATTCCTACAATTGATCGAACTGCTTCTGGCTACTTCATGAATTTTGATACGATTTCTTTAGATTCAAGTGAACAGGAAACGACGCCAGCCCAAAAATCACGTAAACAGCAAGCTAAAGACTTTCTGAACTTTCTTAACCCCTTTACCGCGGCGAACATTCCACCGCAGTGCGGCACTTCAAAGGAGTGGGCGGGGTCGCGTCGGCCAACGGACGTGCGCAGCACTACCGAGGTAGTGCTTGCGACGGCCGTTGGCCGACGAACGCAGCGAAGGGGTTAAAAAGACCTACCTGGTATCGCCTTGGATTGAACTTTGGGTAATTCTGGGATTCTATTTTTTCTCTTCTGGCTAGGCTTAGTGATAACTTTTAGCATGCTTATTAATGGACGATATCTTCAACAGAGCTCTACAGCCCCAGAAGTTAATTTGATTTTAAAACCACATCGATCGTCTCATCGTGAACAGAGAGACTTGTTATCAGTGAACATCACAGCGGTTCCTATACCAGATGGTATAGTTTGGGACAAGGTTGATTTCAAAATATTCGGTCCGACTGAACTTTTAAAAATTCCACATTTATTTAAAATTTCATTAATTGATATCATTACCTCCAGTACATTTTCTGATGATTGGGACACTGAAACTGTTAATAACATGTTGTCTGATTTAGAAAAAACTGCTGTATTTCCGAACACTGAAATGTTAGAAAGTAATTCAGACTAAGACACTTTGTACTGTTACCAACATTATGGTCATCATTTCCTGCACAAATCTATTTCGCCTAGAAATGTGTTTGAGTACCATCAGTGGGAACATTGCCCTACACCACCAAAGGGTAGTTTGCAGACATTTGCACAGAAATGTTCATATTTTTCAGGTTTTAACACCACTGACCCAGCCTAATACTATTATAAGGTTATACCAACATCAGCACTGAAAATTATGTTGACAAATACCAAACAGATTTACTCTGCTTCCTTTATTGCCCTACTGTCTGAACAGGGTTTTGACCTATGGAAGGACACAACAGACTTAAAATCAGTATGGGGTTCTAGGGATTGGCAAGTCCAGGGAACAGAAGCACTATTTCGAGCATGCCTCATTCCACAGCAGATGATATTTCTAAACGAAACTGTGCAACAGACATCCTGTCTTGGCTTAGCCAAGGTAAAGGACCTGAACACACCTCGATTTCCAACACCATCACAGATGGGAGGGTGGCAAAATTCGACTTCACAGGAAGGGGCAACAGTAGATGACATTCTAAAGTACAATAGATCAGACCCAAATTGGGGAAAATGGGTGGTTTGGCCCTTCGACACAAACATATGTCATAAACGATTCTTGGGTATTACCGAAGGGTACAGTATCCACAGGCCAGACCCACGTTATGTACGAAGAGAACATCCAGGGGTAGTGACATCCTACAGTGTTGGGAAGTTGTGCCTTAATTGGCTAGAGACCTCAACACTAACAGAAGTGAAACAACACTTAACCTTACTCTCACAAGACATGGATCTTCGGGATTTTTTACAAGGTCCCAGGAAACAACATCAGAAACGTTTCATATATGCTGGCATCTATGCTGCCTATAATGAAGAGTGGAAAATATCACAACAAGAGGCCGCAGAGAGAATACGGGAAATAGACTGTATTAACTTAGAAAACATTGGCTGTGGTAGACAATGGGTTAACAACTTTGTCCTCCAGAATATATTCTTTGGGCAACATTGCATCTTCTGCGATAGACATCCTAGAACAAGATTTGGCCATACTACAAAACGGGCAATCTCAATTACGTTCTATCATGTTATTGAGCTGGACGCTGCAATCTTTGCGCGCAGGCTTTGTTACTTGGCGTTTTATAAACAGTACGTCTCTGTTTGCTGAATATAATCTAACAGATAAACAGGTTGAAATGGCACAAATGGGAGCTAAATATACAATGTTGCGTATTGAAAAACTGGACCGACTACCATTTACAGTAGCGGAAGGTCCGTCTACTGAATGGCTGATCCATGGCCACATAACTCTACCGGTCACCACTTTTCCGTTTCAATATTGCCTTGAACAAAGGCAGGCGGGCAAATATGAAAAAATGGGTAAGGAGTACATTAGGGAATCCTGGGATTTACCGTATAGATTTCGATGCCGGAGTGGGGATCGAGAAGTGTTTCTAAGTGGTACTAACTGCAAGAACGCTTTGAGCGGTTCTCTCATGTGCCGGGACATTACATTGCACGGAGCATGTAATGGTTCGATAGCAAACTAGTCCTGCCACATGAAAGGGACTCCAGATGCCGTGATTAATCCGGTATTCGAGCTGCTCTCAAACGGGAGTTACTTGATGCTGAACGATCAAGGTTGCTGTGGTATGCTTCCGGGCATTGCCTATCTGGTCACTGTGAACTCCAGAGTTACTTGCTGTATGCAAGTATTGTTTCCCCCAACAAGTACAGTCAGGGAGGCACCATTATGGCCTTCGTTGAATGTTTCCTTTATACAAATTGATACTTTGAGCAGACTGAAAGCCATGCTTTTACAGCAGACCGTACCCTTATCCTCCGCTCGAGAGACCTTTGAACTTCAAATCGCAAGGACCTCGAGTGAGATACAGGCACTTATACGTACAAACTGCCCCATTCATTTAGCAGAAATGGTGGGTCGTATCTTTGATATGTCTGATACGAGTGGTATTGTACACCTATTTAAGACCATAGGGTCAGGACTTCTTAGCACCTTTCAGACAATCCTCTGAGTTATCCCGAACTTTATACACTCCGTATTTGGAAGCATTTTCGGAGGTCTACCTCTGATCCTGCTATCAATAGCGGGAGTCCTGATTGTCATTTACCTACTACGCAATGGACGGCCCAATTACCAACGAAATGGCAAAAGCACTCCTGGAGCGGAAATACCGTGTACGCATGGTACAACATCTGGGCACACCACGCCTAAGGGAACTAAGCGCCTCTTGGTTCCTATTGTTTAGACCAGTCTGGATGGATTGCATCTTACCTGTTCTTCAATGCCTGTTTTGCAGTGAAGAATGCGTGTTGGACCTCTGTCTAACACTTGCAACGGACACGCCTGCGGACTTGAATACCCGGCTGGAACCCTTGAGGGCCCACGCTCGGCAATGTCCCCAGCGTATTCCCATCTTGATGGCCGCATTTCTGGAGAATCCGCAGGTGCCCTTTACAACTGGGGTAAGCTTTAGCTCCACCATTAGCACCGAGGTATCGACGGCAGCACCGGCTGCCTCTACACCAGCTATTGGCAGTACTGAATATCATCTGTGCTCCATTGACGTGATCTGCGAGGTTTTACAAGGACCGTCCCCTGCAGCAGCGAGCAGCGATGATGTTGCATCTCCCAGGCAGGACATTTAATCTGTAATTGGCTCATCGTGTGCTGGGAAAGAATTCGGATTTTTCACTTTTCTAAAATTAACTACATTTGGAACACTCCCTAAAAATTGACATTTTCACGCTGGAAAAGCATGGCCTTTCGGCGCTTGTGGACATTCAACTTATATAAATGAACTCAATTAGGACTGTGGCTTAAGTGACAATTCCAAACAACTAATTTTCAAAGCAAGAATTTTAATTTTTACCTTTTTAAACTGTTTTTTAAATGATTTTTAAACAGGATTTTAACGAAGCTCATTGAAAAATGTTATATGCACTACTATCTAGTAAAGAGAATAGTCCACTAGCATTTTTATCATTGTTGACTGTTTGGAAGAGGAGTGGGTGTTATGTTTCATATAGGTACCCTAATATAGGCCTGGGTAACATCATACCCTTTCACCTACATCACCTCCCCTACATTACACACTAACGAGCCTTTTAAGGATTGAACGCCTTTTATGGACTGAACCTTTTACCTAGTTCTAGGCCTGGGTGCAGAAGGAGGGTTTTCCCGAACAATAGTGTTCTATGACTTCATCTTTAGACTGACACTGCATGAATAAAATATTCATGAGGCTACTTGGAAACCAGGCAGGGGCTATATACACCATCTTCCTAATATCTACGCACAAGGTTCATCCCATACGTCATCCTCATACCCAACAATGGCTAACACAAGAACAAGGGAACAAGGGACAAAAGGACTCTATATACTTTTCTGTATAAATACAGCACCTCTTGCTATCAGTAGTTAGAGGGAACAGAGACTTCCAGGCCGACACACTGACCAGAGACACTGAGGCTCCTGCATTCAGACGCTCCAGCTGACAGTGGTCTGAACATCCCTTGTGGGGTGTCCAACTCAAGACCAAAAAGGGCTCCTACATTCACACTTCAGGTAATGGGGTTCGACTAAATCCTAGAGGGATTCTTGGCTGCACACCTACTCACATGCTAGGTACACTTAGGTACATCTAGATAGGCATCGTAGGAGTACGCAGTCTCTCTTATCAATGCATTTTATATTCATGTATTTATTCATGCTTGTTGCAAGATGATAGAACTGTACTATCCTTTTATATTCATAGTACTGCTAATCATATATCTCTGCTACTGTCTAATGGTTGTTTCAGCTCATATATTTTACACTAGAATAACAACTGTTCAATAAATCCTGATTAAAACGCCCAGACTGTTTATTCTGTTACCTCTGAGATAAACTAAATGAGCACGAGTGACTGAGCGAAAGGTAGTACATTGTTTCCACGATCTTGAGGGATCAGAGTTGTCATGTTCTGAGGTTGCTAGAAACTAATCTCTCCCCGATAAGAGGAAACACTAGTGGCACTGTGAGCTAGCTAATGCAAACAGGCTAACATTTCTCGGTGGGGGTGTACAGAATCCGTCTGCCACCAAGCCCACAGTTTATGTTATCCAAACGTGCAGGTCCTGCATGGGTACTATAGGAACTACACGACACTGGAATGGTGCATATTTTGTAACAGTCTCTAAAAAGGCAGTCATAAGGCAAACAGAGAACTATAGAATATACCAATGCTGTCTATCTAAGTTATGCCCAGTACCAGGGTATCAGGAGACTATTTTATTTTTGGGCAGATAATTGAAATATCTTGCCACCTATTCAAACAAGGATGTTGACAAATCACAATACTATGATGTTTGGTTGACATGACAAAGTCTACACTTATGCCACCACAATGCCACTCCACTCCCTCTCAATTGATTGTGAAATCATTGAATTGTATACAGCATTCTCAATTCCGTACAAAGATGTTGATCTGATGTTCATCGGGCTTGCTTGTTAATATCACTACTGACCGTTGTAGTGGAAATTCTACTTAGGAGTAATAGTCCCATCCAAGAAGGTTCCTAACAAAATTATATGTGAGAGCAGGTTTATACAGATTGTATTGTTGCTCTCATCTTGTCTGCATACATTACTTATTTAGACCTAGCTCTGTGGATTACAAATGCTGACTCTCATAAATTGGAAGGTAATATAAATCGAGCTCTGTATTATGCTGAAAATGTGCCCAATTATAAGTGATATATTAATTGAGCTGATATTGTCTCACTGTGGATCTTCCTAATGCTGCACAGATCAGTGATTCTGAGGTGCAGGAATTCCTCCCGATTACAAAGTACTGATTACATCTGTGTTTCCACACCAATTCCTGCATTTTTTCCCTGCATTCAGGCTCATTTCCCCCAGATGATTTTGTCAAGTTTTACATACTTAAATTAGCATGCATGACTCCTGTTACCTACAGCACTGGGAAGTACATGCTTGAATTAGATATTATTCAACTCTGTTTAATCTACATGTTGCCCCCTTGGCCAAGCTGATTAGGCCCTTCGACTTACAAGTACTATCTTATACCGATGATACCCAAATCATTGTCTCAATATCAGTTGACATCCTGGAGGTGGCTGAAAGGTTCAAATGCTGTATGATTGATATGAACAACTGGATGGAAGACAATTGGTTGAAACTGAATGCCGACAAGATAGAGATCCTGATTATTGGATAGCAAACGTCAGTATGATCTGAACTGTGGTGGCCAGAGTTATGCGGCCCCCTACCTCTTCCGGTAACTGAGGGTACAAATTTGGGAGTGATTTTTGACACCTCCCTTTCCTTTGATATTCAGGCCAAGAGGTCTGTGAGTTCCTGTTTCTTCATTATCAAAACTTTAAAAGCGGAATTTCCTCTCATTCCAGCCGAGCTCAGGGTTGCAGTGGTCATTGCACTTATTACATCGAGCCTTGCAATGCTCTATACTTAAATATTAATAAATCCACCCTAAATAGATTTCAGACTATTTAGAATGCTGCTGCTCGACTAGTCCTGGATGTTCCAAAATGTCTGTCGGTCAGCGAGGGCATTTAGCATTCGGCATTGGCTGCCCGTCAGGAAGCGTGTGACCGTCAAAGCCCTCTGTCTAGTTCACACTGCCCCCCATCGACACTGGCATGTGCAACTGAGAACGGCCTTCCACTGATATATTCTCAATAGATAGCTGAGGTTTGCCTCTTCTACAAAGGTGAAAATTCCTAGATTTCAAAAAGCCAGGCGGGGGATCGTTCCTTTCAGATCACCACTGCGAAGCTGTGGAATATGCTACCCACTCACATTGCAAGTCTTACCTCCCATGCTGCCTTTCGCAAGCAGTTGAAAACCTGGCTTATCTCCCTTCCATGATGGATGGTTCTGGTTTCCTCTCTTGTAGTTCCTCTTCCTCTTTGCTAGAGCGTTGACACCCTTGGGTATAATGTGCTCTATATATTTGCAGAAATACAAATATAAACTCTGGGGGGCTACCTGGGCTGCTGTACTAAAGACTGAGAGTGAACTTGTTAGAAATGGGATCTCTAGTTGGCAAGGGCTTGCACCTTTGTAAAAAGTAGGGACCCTTCTTCCTAGTCAGGGTAAGGGTGTTACACTCGTGAAGTAACCCCTGCTCACCCTCGTGGTAGCTTGGCACGAGCAGTCAGGCTTAATTCAGAGGCAGTGTGTAAAGCATTTGCACATAACCAACAGTAATACAGTGTAAGCACTACAAACGGACACCACACCAGTTTAGAAAAATAACCAATATTTTATATACTCAAGACAAGACCAATTACGACAAAAATCCACAATACTGTACTTTACGAATGAATGCTTGATACGGTAACTTCTTCTTTGCAGGAATAGCACAAAAGCAAAGTTCGTATGAGTCGGTAGCTCCGTCCGAGCCTACCGTGATGCTGAAAACCCCAGAGTCTAACAGTTCCAGCCGACCGCGTCGATACGGGCCAGCAGAGTCGTGAACAGACTCGGTTACAGTACCTTTCTCGTTGTGGCTGGTACGGAGTGTACGAGCCGGTCGGCGATCGTCGCGGTTGCGGTGCAAGACGGAGCGATGCAAGGTGCGGTGTCCCTCGATGTGGTGCGGGCAGCGGCTCGATGAGCGTCGTGCAGACGGAGTCGGTGAGTCCAAGGCGTGCGATGCAGGGCGAGACGATGCTCGATGCGGTGCTGACAGGTTGCGATGCAGGCGACCTAGCCGGAGTGCGGGAGCTGGCGTTGGACAGCGGTGCGAGTCGGAGCGGTGCGTCGCAGACGTGCGAGCGGTGCCCCAAATGCGGTGCGGTCACGACTCTTGAGCCAGTTGCAGCGACCTCGTCGGTCGGGTCCGGTTGGTTCAGTGAAGCGATGCGATGCGAACTGCGGTGCCCACAGGTCACGGTGCAAGCAGCGGCTCGATGTTGGCGGCGTTGGACGCCGCCCACGGTGAGACCAGGGTTGCGATGCGAAGCGGGGCGATGCGGTCTGCGGTGCACACAGGTCACCGGCCAGGGATGGATTCGGTTGACGGAGTCGGTTGCAGTTCCCTTCCTCTGTGGCAACTGAAACAGCGTTCCAGAAGCGGTACCCAGAGGCTTGTGAAGTCTTTGTAGTCCCTGAGACTTCTTAACAGGAGGCCAGCTCGGTTCCTGGCCCTTGGAGATACTCAGCACAAGTTTGTAGAAAGTTCAGTCCAGTCCTTTCACTGCCCAAGACAGAAGCAGCAACTGCCGGCCAACCCAACAAAGCAACAACACAGCTCTTCGTCTTGGCAGGTTCCTTGATTCCAGCGAGATCTAAATTCATGGGGTCAGGGCCCCAATATTTATATCTCAAATTCCTTTGTTCTCTGAAGGCAGAGAGGCCTTTGCCTAGTCCAAACCAGTTCTGGAGCACTTTGTTGACAAGTCTCCGTCCCTTCTTTCAGTGAGTAGGCCAGGGACATCAGACGCACCACAGGAGGTGGAGCCAGCATTGTGGAGGGAAGGCACTGTCCTATTCAGGGCCCAGGTGCGACCCCTCCCACCCATCTACATGTAGATCTTGCTATTCAGCCCTGTGCTGACTCACCCTGTCTCCTGGCATCCCCCAGCCCCTGTCACTCACACTCCAGACAAGGAATACACAACCTCGCAGAGGCAGGCTTGGATGGTTAGACAAGAAAATACCCACTTTCTAAAAGTGGTATTTTCAAACACAGAATGTTAAAACCAACTTCACTAAAAGATGCATTTTATCATTCTGAGTCCAGGCATACTAAACTCGAATTTCTACCATGTTCCCGGGGTCAGTTAGGATTATAAGCTGTAATAATCAAAACTGCCCGTTCTGGCCTAGGGGGAACAGGTAGCCTTGCAATAGTGAAAAACGAACTAGGCTGTAATTCACTTTCAGGACATGCCGCACACCCGGGCATGTCCTACCTTTCGCATACAACGCACCCTGCCCACAGGGGTACCTTGGGCCTACCTTAGGGGTGGCTAACATGTAGCAAAGGGAAGGTTTAGGGACTTGCAAGTGTGTGCACTTGCCAAGTCGACATGGCAGCCCCAGGCTGCGCACAGGCTCTGCGTTGGCAGGCCCGAGTTACACTTTACGGGCTGTTTGCGTGGGTGGCACAATCCAGTGCTGCAGCCCACCAACAGCATTTGGTCTATAGGCCCTGGCACTCGCAGTGCACTTTACAAGGGACTGACACATAAACCAAATAGGCCAATCATGGAAACACCAATCCATAACGCATTTTATACAGGAGCACTTGCACTTTCCCACTGGACAGCAGTGAGGAAAGTGCGCAGAATCATTACACCAGCAAAAACAGAGTCAAAACCGGGAGGTCAGAAAGCAAAAAGTCAGGGGAAACACGCCAAAAGATGCCAAGTCTAACAGAACTAAACAATGCATCCTGCTAAATTATTCTGGCATATGTTAAAGAATCATGTGTGTCCGAGTGCCTCGCCGAGCTGTGTGGAGCAATTCCCCTTCGAGTGGACTTCTAGCTGGCTTAGGTTATTGTAATTAGAGCATCCCTTTTAGGATATAAGACTTTCAGAGGTAGACTGTAAAAGATTTGCTTTCTTTGTGGCACTGTTTTCCTATCTTTTTCTTACCCTTTCTTTATCCTGTTTTGTCTTTTGGTCTCTTACTCTTTGTCAAAGGCTGATGATGAAAAATATCTCCTTGTGCCAATAAATGAATTGTGGTGCTCACCACCTGCAAGTACCGGCACAAATTAAGCATTCGCTACAAGGGAACAGATGAGAAATACTGAAAGAGAAACAGGAAGAGAACGAAAATGAGGTTCTGTTACTGGCAGGTGGGGTATGTGATGGGTTTGACAGCGGAACATTAACCTTGATGACTGTGTGACTGCAGGGAAGTGCCTCCCCATTCTGGCCAGCAACCCTGAACCTTCCCTAGGTTAGGGTGCCTTTGAAGAAGGAAGAAACAGGTATGAGAGCATTTGGCCTCATATTAGTGCATGCGACAAGTGTATAGACAGGCAAGGTGGTTCTGATCATCCGAGCCGCCCAGACTTTTCGCTTTTTGAACACCTAATTGTGGTGCTTTTACTGTGGGAGAGCCTCATAAGTTGGGACTCACCCACAGTGAACTCATGATGAAAGAGACTGCATGTGGATTTTACCCGTGTCCCCCTGGTGAGAGTAGGTCGCTGCGCTGCAGCCGGAGTAAGGGGCACCGGGCTGGTTACATGCAGACACGTGTGTACATGCATGTGCACACGTGTAGGGGCTGTGCGAAGGAGATTCCTGGCGTGCGCAGCCCAGGTGCAGGTACAGATAGAAAGGTGTGGCAGGAATTATGCAGAGTTGGGTGGTAACATGGAATAGGCTTTATACTATGGGAAGAAACATGTAAGGGAAAGTCAGTGTGCTTTACTGTTTTCACCGAAGGAACACTCCATTATTCTCCTATGAAGATGGGGATCACATGGGGTAGTGTCACTTCCCTAGGGCCTACAAATTCCAGACACGCACCAAAGTACACTGTAACTTATGTGAGAAGAAGTATTCTGCTGAGTCCAAAGCCACATCTGTACTGCTTATGGGTCAACCAGAAATGTCATATTCCTCTGACTCAGCTCATAACCCTTCCAGGCTGGATTAATGACCTTCCTCCCCAAGCTGTAGCATTCCAAGGGCGAAGGTCTCCTCTCCAAGAGGGAGAGAAGGTGGGTGGAGCTGCAGGTTATCCATCAGCAGCTGTCACCTGGTGCCAGGCACCAAGCTGCTCTGGAGAAAAGGTAGCAAGGGGGGAAGGGGGCTTTTCAGAGACCATGTGGCATGAGATCCCTGGACGATGCCATTTTGAACTATCCCAGAGGCCTGGGCAGGAAGGAGGGAGCAGGGGCAGAGAGGTAATGTGTCGCTGCCTGATAGGGCAAGCAGAGCCTTCCTGCCAGCCCCCTCCAAATTATTTTTAAAAGGTCTTGCACAGGAAGAGGAGCTCTCTCTGGGGTGTGGTCTGCTGGGGAAGACTGGTGCTGGAGCCTGGCGCCATGGGCAGTTGGAAGGAAGAACCCCCTGACTGTCCCAGGACCCTGAATTGTGCCAAAAGGGGAGTCCAGGACCAGTGCGCAGAAGTTGGGGCCTCTGCGCAAGGAGAAGAGAGGCCTAGGAGGAGAGCCAGGAGAAAGGCTGGCGCAGGGAGCCAGTGAAGACAGCTCCCTGCCGAGTTCACCCTCCTTGAGATCAGGAGGGCAAAAGAAGGTGCTCCCAGTGGCTGGGGCGCACCACCAGAAGCAAGAAGAGGCCAAAATACGCCCCCCAGAAGGTATGTGACCTTTGACCTCAGAGACCCATGGGGGCTATTGCGAGAGGCCGAAACATGTTGGTTTTTGCAGCTGGGATATAGGGGCAGTCACCCCTCCTACTTATCCCCAATTCCATTTTTAACCCTGCCAATCAGAACCAAGAATAAATGTAATCATATGGTATCTCCTTAGACAGTTTTATTCTTTTTTCTTGCACTTTGTGATCCCTTCTTGAGGGAACATCCTTCCCCAGCACTCTATCTCTTTACTCTCTTTTAACTTTCTCCCTCACCACTTTACTCTATGAAAAATTGTGCTCCGTCCAGTGTGTTGGTCTGCACCTGGACGTCTGCAGCGGCCCTATGATGAAGCATGCCACTGCATAGTGGGTGAGGGCAGTATTAAGAAAAAATTCGTTTTTCCCTCTTTCTTTGTCTCTCGTGGCACAAGTAGGATATACTCTGTAGATAGAACAGGAAGTAGGAACCAGAGGATTCCAAATCAGGTTTACATTTTTGGCCCCGTTTTTTAATGTTTTTAATGTTTGTTTAAATAGTCCTTCTCTCTTTAGTGAGTTATAAGTATTGGTAGGAGAGTTAGAGAAGGTTCATTCCCTTGTCTCTTTTTGTGATTTTACCATCCTCAAAATGCCATGGCCTTCATGCACAGCCCATCTAAGCAGTGGCAGACTTTGAAAAATACTTAAAAGTCAAACGCTGAACAGGACTGTCCCAAAACCTGCTCTCATGTTACACTTTTTATTGTAATTTTTGGAGAAAAGATAACGAGGTCCTACAGACAGCCAAAGCTAATGCAGTCTGTAACAAGAACTTAAAAAACTTGGCTGTCCTGGATAGAGAAGAGCTTTCTGGTCAAGCTGCGGAAAGTTTGCTGAGATATTAAGAATCAACAGTGCACTAGCTTAACCCTGGTCTCTGAAGGAGAACAGCTCCTCTGTAAATATTCATGAGAGTGTTTACAGTCCAATAAGGAAGGAGGAAGCCAGATTGAGTCAGTGAGAGGTCTTTCACTCAAGGTGGGAAGAGTGGTGTTATTTGAATTATGCAGGACATTCACTTAACCTAAGTTTTGCAAGTGTCTCTGTAGTCTGCTGTGGATGTATTTAGCAGTGGTGTGCCTCAGCATCTAGGGATCTTCTTTTCTCAGGTGATGGTAGGCTAAAATACTCTGGTGACGAGTATTGCACGCAGAGGATGGACTGAATTGGAAGAAACAATGTTGGTGGGTAGTCAGATTTTGAGAGTTTACAATCTTAGCCACCTTGGCTAACGTTTGAAAAGCGAGAGGCCTGGACACCTATTGTGGTTACCCATCACTAAAGGACTGGGGCTGATTAGTTGAGGAGATAATGGCCTAAAGTGGATCCACTTGGTCACAGAAGATGTTTGTGATGGGATTGGAGGATAATCGATGCAGGTTGTTGGTCAATTCGTAGGAGGAGGGCAAAATATATTTTGTAGAGTTGGCCACTACACAGACATGGACATGAAAGTATTCTTTTTGGGGCCTTTTGCAGTAAGGGACGAAGAATATAAAAAGACAGGTATTGATTCGATGGACGGACAGAAGGACAGCTAAAGAGACTGGGTGGACAGATAGAATGATAGACAAACAGACAATCGGACAAACAGTTTAGTAAACAGGAATTGAGACAGGTACCTGCAGATTCAAAAACAGATAGACAAGAGAGACATACAGAGAGACGAGAAACGACGTTTTAGACAGATTAACAGAAAAGAGCCAGAAAGTGAAGCTGACAGACCTATAAATGACGGCACAGTCGGGCAGACTTTTCTGTTCTCGAAGCTGGAAATCCCCACTGGAGTGTTGTTATTTATTATGAGTGTTAATTCTAATGAACGCGTACATCATTAGGTTAAACGGAGGTCATTTGCGTCCTTTGGAAATCGATAAAAGTTATTGTTTGCAGCCGGAGCGCTGGCGGTGAGCGCGCCGCGCACTGCCCCCTCCCCCTCCATCTCCCACCTATTCTCTGGTCATTTGAAGAGCTTCTTCTGAGGCGCGTCTGCTCCTGGAGAGACACAAAGTTTGACGCGCGCGCCCGCCGCTGCTGCCAGGCGTCCGGGAGAGGCAGCGCCGCGCGCTGGGCTGCGCCGTCCGACGTCACCGTGCGCTGCGCCGGGGGACTCGAGGCACTACCCCTGCTCTCAGGTGCTCTGCGCCATGTCTCCGGCAGCGCTCCTCAGCCGCCCCTCGCCAGCAGCGCCGGAGTCCGGCCATGGGCAGTCCTGGGTCGACAGGGAGTAGCTGAGAACGTTCGCGGACCCCAGGTAAGGGGAGATTTGGTGTTCCCGGGTGAGGGAGGAGATTACTGCGGTAAAGGGAGTTTCAGGAGAAAGTGGAGAGGAGGATGGGAGGGCCAGGGGTTTTGTCTCTGAGAGGACGAGCCTACCTATCCTGCTTCGGTGGATCAGATGGGGAAGAGAAAAGGGGATTTGTGGGTCGAAGGTTTCTGCAGGTACCGCTTTTAGGAAGTAACGCCCTACAGTCCCGTGGTCAGTCCGGCTATGGTCTGCGGACTGTCGCGGAGTCGAGGGGTCTCTAAGCATTTATTCCAGAGAGTGGGGCGATTCCTGACGGGTCAGTCCTGTATAGGGTCAGAGGTGGGGGGTTGTTACGGGGTCAGAGATTCTGTTAGGGCCTCTTCAAGAGAGTGCAAACCCTGCAGATAAGGCTGGGGATACCCCTTAACAGCCAGTCATGGAGACGGTCTGGGGGGTGGTGTCAGGTGACCTTTAAGCCCTTCTTGCACAGAGTACAAGTACTGCAAATCAGTGGTCAGTCTAGGGCAGGGTCTCGGTAGTTTTTTGGGGGCCCTAAGTATCTTTGCTTATAAAATATAAATTATTGGAGGGTCACAGAGTCTGAAGCACATCGCCGCAGAGAGTGCAAACCACCTGCCTGGGCTCTATGTCAGATTTACCCGGGGCAGCATTGGCAGGAGATGGTCTGACTCAGGATGGACCAGTGAGGGAACCTGGATAGCAAAGCAAAGGCGGATTAATTAATTCACACATCAGCACTGCTTTTAAAACTTTTGTGGACGCAGCGCGAATGTATTTGTTGTTTATTTATTTAACTATTTTTGTATTTCTTTATTTAATACAGCGCATACATGGCCCTAAACTAGAGCATCAGAGAGCTTTATCTGCACTAGTTAAGAGTTTCTTACCTACCTAATAGGGGTGGAATGCCGGGTGGTTGAGTTCTCTGCTTGTTAGCCCCCCTACTTGCACCTTCGCATGTACTACTCTGTGACCTTAGAGGGTCTCTGATCGCTTCTATGGCGCAAGGGACAGAAGGGCGAGTGTGCACCTCGAGGCACAAAGATGAGTGTGCACTTTATTGCGCTATCAAAACCCCAGGTGTCTGAGTTGTTCCTGCATGTTTAGACTGCCCTGGGCTTCGAATACATGTTCAGAACAGCAACTTGTGCTGTCTGCAGTTGTAAATGTTGCAATCACCGAGGCCTCACTTTAGAAGGGCAAGTTTTGGTGCCAAAAGTAATTGGGTTAAAACCATGTCTGATGCACTATACATAGCGTTACATATGTACAAGCTAAATATAAAATACCAAAAAGACTGCAGTGTTGTGTGAATTTTAAATTCTCAATGTTGACTTAACTACGCATCACGCGTAGTAATTAAGTGTCTTCTGATATGTTTTGAATTCATATGAAATGAGCTCCATGCAAAATTAGTGTGCCCGCTTTTCAAATCTTCCCGAAGTTGCCAGTTCTTCTGTCACGAGCAGGTCTTGTTTCAAATTGTTACTTTTGCTATCTAGGCATGCTCGAATTGTACTTCTCGTGAAGTAGGTGTCGCACCTAGACACACTTTAAACGTATCAGTTTTTTTGTATTTAAAGTGTATTTACATTTCAAAGTAGGTAGTGAGGCAGATTCACAGAGCGTTTCTTGTTGGAAACAATGCCAATATTCGGTTAAATAATCTGCCTTTTTTTTTTAATTCAATGGCAAACTCTTCAACACCTTGTATTTTATGAGTAAACCCCAAAATAGTGTGCCCAGTTTACACGAATAAGTGCGTTCATAGATAGTCAAACCTAAAATTTGAAGACAGCTATATGTCCAGACCCAAAGACTGAAGTGTGCTCGGAAATTATTTTTTTAAATACTGTACGGAAACTCTTTAAGTTGTTAAAATGTCCTCGACGGTTCTTTTTTTAGGTCTCATCGTTCAAGCGGAGTGTATAGATAATACTAGTCGAATGATAAAAGGGTCTCACATGACTTGTTCAATGTGTGTTTGACTACTTAGCAAACTCTAGCGCTGTTTAGTGCGACTAGAAGCAATGGCGTAGCCAGTGTGTCATGAGCCCATGTGCAAGGAAGAAAATGCTCCTGTTTGAACTGTGAAATGCAGCAATGATCACCTCTCGGGTTTCTGGCCCCGGTGCCACTGAACCTGCTGCATCAAATGGAAGCTACGCCCCTGAATGGAAGGCCAGTGCGGCCTGGTCAGTTATGTTAAGTGGGCAAAGTATGCATACCGTGTGAATAGCCATCAAATCAAGATGTAAGTGCTCACAAGTACAAAGAGACCACAATACCTGTTTCACTGTGGCCACAAGGTGTGGGTATTCACCAGTACAACAAGGCCACATTGTGTGATGTTCACTTGCACAACAAGCCTACACGTGCCAGTGTTCACTAGTGTAAGAAGGCCAAAAGTTCGCCAGTACTACAAGGCCACAAAGTGTGTTCACGAGTAAAAGGCCATTGGGAGGGCTGACCCCCACTTGTGAGTGTTTACGAGTACAACTAGGCCACACTGGTCAGGAGGGGCAAAGTGTGCGAGTTCACTAACACGAGGAGGCCGGAGGGTGTTTGTTCACAAAAAAATTCTCATGGTTTGAGAGTTTACTTGCACGAAGCCTCAGGTTGTCAGAGTTCACTACCACAGCGAGACACACAAAGATGCATGGAGATTATGTACTGGTGTGAAATCAACCTTGCAGGCGTGACTTAATGCCCGGCCTCTTGTGCCCACTGGACATCTGTCGCCCAGTGGCACCCCAAGAATGAAGTCAGTCAGTACGTGAACTGGTACTGACGCAGCACAAAGTCATAATTCGAGTTCATCCCAGGGAGGGATGCAAAGTCCCCCTTTTCTTTAAAAAGCACTCGTGAGATCTGCTTTCGAATGTAGAAAGAGGCTTTTTGGCCCGTGTCCGGGGCAACTTGTCTCCTACAACGTCTTCAGCGCACAGGAGCTTCTAGAGCCGCTCTCTAGTTTGGGGTCCTATCTTGGTACAGATGAAGGCAATGGGGGAAGCAGTAACAGAAGCGGATTCCTGGTCTAAGCCATCACAGAATAAAATGGCGTGCCTAGGGGACGCATGTCTCTGCATCTCGCCCCTGCCTCCCGCTGCTGCACAGTCCCTACACATGTTGTACCCGCACTTCTGTTTCCGGGGGCGCGCGCCCTGGTCGGCCGCCTGCCGCGCGGGGACTCAATCAGGGACACGTGCGCTGCGCATCTGTAAATTAAAGCAATTACGGCGCGGACACACTCCGGTGTGCTGCGTGGTCTCGGGGCAGTCATCAATCACCCTCAACCGAGCTGTCAGCGGAGGGAGGCGGCCCCGAGGGGGCCGAGCCCCGCAGCTGGGGCGGGGAGTGGGGGGTCCTCATCATTAATTAGAGAATGCCCCCGGGCGCTGCACGTGCGAGCGCACCTCCCCTCCTCAGAGCCAGTCTGCACGCGGGGTGTACCGACCCAACCCCCGGGGGACGCGCGTGTCAAAGAATGCAGCGCCACGCGCCTCCCGTGAGGTGCCCACAGCCGAGGCTCCGGTGTGCAGTGTCCAGTGTCCTCCCCTCCCCCCAAAAAAAGTTGCACAACGCAGTTAAGAAGCTTCATGGCGCTCATAATAATTGTGTTTTTGCGGCAGTAAAGCACATGTGCATCTAGCGCACATCACAGGCTGAATGGCTTCTTGCCGCCTTAGTTACAAGTTTTAGTGCGACAAAACTGGTCACGTTTTATTCACTTCGGAAGGGCAGCGATAATAGAGTACAGTAGAATACAAATGGTCGGTAGCTGCAGCGCTTGCGAGTTGTCGTGTGGCCTCGAGGCTCTGAACACAGCAGGTGTTATTGTCATCCATTTCAAAACTAGTCAGTTCTTCGACTTCCGAACAAATAAATGCTCTCTTGGTTCTTTGGGATTTGTCCTGAAACTGTGGATTGAACATGGGTGTTGGGCAGCCAGTGCGCAACCCACTGAGGTGCCTTCGGAGCTAAGAGGCTTCAGAAAAGTAGCCACTGCAAATTGTACGGGTGTGTGTGTGTGTGCGTGCGTCTGTGTGTAAATCCAGTGTATTCATCTGGCCCTGTACATATTCTGCTTCCAGCGACTTTTAGCAAACGTGACTGTTGGCGTCTAGTTTCCACAGTTGCTTAGGCGCAGCATGCAAAGAAAGTGTTCAATTAAATGTTGTTGGGTTTTAGCGGAAACTACAATCCCAGGAAATTCAATTGGGTAAAAAACATGATTAAAAGGAAGCGAACCGCAGGTGATTTATGAAGGCAAGACTGGTTCTTCTCTGTCTGTATTTTCCGTTTCCCGGCGCACGGTGTCTAATGTAATATAATCTCCGGGTAAAGTGCAGAAAGGTGATGTTTGTTCATTTTTGTGTTTTCTTCCCCGAAAGCACCTCGGTGTGTGGTTGTTAGAGGTGTTTGTTTATCATTTAAGCAGTACGTCTACACCGAGCTTCCCGGGATTCCCCATTCACACCTGACCCCCTGCATCTTTTTTTATATATATATATGTCATGAAATCCTCTGTTTATAATTGTCTGCTGACAGGAGAAGCGCTCTCTCTGCCCGGCGCCGAGAACACTAAATATTTATAGCTTCTTTCTGGAATCCGTTTACTAATAGTAAAAAAAAAAAACGGACTCTGAAAGCGTTCAGGTGTCTGGCCATTCTGCGGAAGTCGGGTACTTTTTATTGCAAGGAGCATATGGGATAAACTGTTTTGTTACATGGAGATGCAAACCCCGGCAGCGATGCAGCGATCGCCTGGGTGCAGTTAAAATACTGAGATGTTGCATTTTACAGTGTCCTGCTGGAGATTGTAGTTGACCAGTTACAAATGATTTGTACATGGCCCATCAGCTGTGAAACGGATTTCGTGGCATTTAATGAATTGGTGCAGCAATGCATGTATATATTTTGTGAGTTACCTCCACTAAATGTTTGTCTAAAATGGTGCATGGAATTCAATGTCTAAATCAAAACAAGTAGAAGTTACTTTTTTTGCACCCGTGGACATATGTAATACAAGGTGCAAAAAGCTCTCCCTCAGCTGCATCCCTGAGAAACCATTAGTGACTGGTCGACTGAAATGTGTAACCGAGTGCAAACCATTCGTTTTAAAGTGCATATTGGAATTAGCATAGGTATTCCAACCAGCGCGGCTGCTGCTCTTCCTCGAACTGTAAAAGGTCCCGTTTCCTCACTGGTCGCTATTTCCCGATATGCGCCTTGAGGCGCGGCGCCTGCTGCAGTTGCCGCGGGGTCTCCCCGCTCCACACCTCGTTGTTTATGGCCCCGTTAGTGCCACGTTTTCACTCCTGATTAAGTCTTAAACGCACTCACTCGCGTGTCCCCTTCACATGTCTCATTTGTAATTGAGACTAATTATAGCGGCGGGGAGTGAAGAAGCGGCTGCTCATTAATTAATTTCTAATTAAAAGCGCTCTCCATCCTTCAGTGAGTAAAGGAGAAAATCATTAGTTGGGTCGAGGAAGAGGCTAAGAAATAAAAGAAGCCGTCCGCAGTCACTTTGGCGCCAATAACGGGGGCCACATGCTCTGTCCCGTGACACCCCGGGGCGCCAGTTCGTGTCGTGTAGCAAAATTGAGCTTTCCACCCAAAAAATATCAAAACATAATTGTACCAGGCTTAGTACACCGAAGAGGGCGCAGTTTACGAAAGAGGAGGTGTTGTTTAGAAATAGGTGCCTCTAAGGCGGGGATGGGAGTGTTTTTTCGGTCATTTTCTCTAAACTTGAATGTGTGTTTTTATGTGTTCCCATTGCTATTCTTCAGTTCTGCAGACCCGTCTGTTTCCCTGGCGCTTTCTCATTGTACAAAACACAGAACCGTGCGCACCGGCCTCCCCCTCCCTCCCTCGCGGTGTCTTTGGGGAAAAAAAGTTTGGGCTGCGTGTAAATAAATTAAAGATGGTGTTCTGCTTCCTCCTATAAGCGGCCGGGAGGCCTCGGCGCGCTCCAGTGGCCTCCGCACAGAGCCGGCTGCGGTGGCGCACAACAGACGCCTCTCCTCGGATCCCGGCGCCGGACCATGTCCTACCCCCAGTTCGGATACCCCTACTCCTCGGCACCACAGGTAAGGCGGCCGCGGGCGTCGGGGGCTGATGGCAGGGTTGGGTGGAGGCTGGGGAGTGCTAGGCGAGTCAGAGGGAGGGAGAGGGTACCTGGGGAGGACTGGGTGAGTCAGGAGGGAGAGGGAGGGAGAGGGTACACGGGAGGACTGGGTGAGTTAGGAGGGAGAGCAGGGCCGGACTGGCCATAGCGGGCACCGGGCGTTTCCCCGGTAGGCCGCTAGGGTGGGGGGCGGTTTTGGGCCCCTGGGGGGTCGTTTTTGTTACCGGGGGTCGGCAATATCGGGCCCCTGTAACAAAATCGGCCGAAACCGGCCCTCGCAAACTGCTCGGCTGCACTCCCCCTCACCCCAGGGGGGCCGGCTGAGCAGTTTGCCAGGGCCGGTTTCTGTTCCCAGTCCGGCCCTGAGGGAGAGGGTACCTGGGGTGGACTGAGTGAGCCAGAGGGAGGGAGAGGTTACCTGGGAAGGAGTGGGTGAGTCAGAAGGAGGGAGAGGGTGTCTGAGGAGGATGGGTGAGCCAGAGGGAGGGAGAGGGTACCTGAGGAGGACTGGGTGAGTCAGAGGGAGGGAAAGGGTACATGAGGAGGACTGGGTGAGCCCGAAGCCCTGCATGCTTTGTTTTTTGTTTACAGTAACACAACAAAATTGAATTCGGAAAGAGACAATCAAGATTTGTCCGGGGTGGGGTGGCTTGTAGTAGCCTGACAGGGCGATCTGAAGTAATTTTTGTTTTCTAAAGGGTTATTTATTGCAATTTAAGTCCTGGGTTCCAAAAGAGCTGAAAGTGCATATATGTCACTGATAAGCGTGTGTGTCTATGATTCGGTGTATGACTCGTATAGCTGACACTGTGCATGGGTGCATGTGTGTGGTTGCATGCATTAAACACGCACAGGTACAAACACCGATAGAGACCCACTTAAAGTAGCCCACAATTTCACATAGAGATTCACTCAGATAAGAGCATAAAGCAGTAAATACAGAGCTAGAGACACTTTGAGACACCCACAAGCACACAATGACAGTGCCACAGACAGAAACAGCTCTTGTCCCACAAACACCACATTCTCGCTCAGAAACACACATACTCAGAGACAGCACACATGAGTAGAAAACCACATAGCTACAGACTCGCTCGAGGAAAGAAACAAAAAGCTACCCATAAAGAGATACAGCTATTGAAACACAGACTAAAACAGTATCTTTGACGCACAAACACACATTCTTCCACAAATATAAACATATTCACAAATGCAGGCACTCACACAAGAACAAGCAACAGATGCACACAGATATGTAAATACTGCAGTTCATATACAATGATACACACTGATACACAAAGCAGCAGGTACAAACATAGTTACATAACACACACACCAGCATACACGCTTTTCTGGCTACCTGAACATTTTCTGTGAATCTTGCAAACACTTTTTGATTCTAACCTACACATCTTCTGCCATGTTTCTCCACTATATTTAATGATCCTATGATAATGATCCAATCTCTCAAGCCCCTCCCTTCTTTTTGTTTCAGTACGAATGAGCTCTCCGTGCATGGCTGTCTCTGCCCTCCCCACCTCTCCCGTGTTTCTTTCTGCTGTCCCGTATATCAGCAGCATTGAAGTGCTGTTCGTTGTCATGTAGCTGCTTCCAACAGGACCCCTTTCTGCTCCCTCCGTGTGTCAGTGAGCTCCTGCTGTGGGCGCCTTGAACCCGTGTCCGAGTGTCAGTACCAGTGAGCTCATGTTATGCTCTTCTTCTCTACCTCTACCCCTGTCTCTGTGTACTGTGCCAATGACTTCTCGTTGCGTACTTCTAGCCGCTCTGTTACTTCCAAGCACTCCTCTTTGTACATGCCAGCTCTCTCACTTAAGGCCACGACTCTGATCGCACCCTCTTTGTGCCACTCGTAACTGTCGAAGGCAGTTAGTCTCACTGTGCCCCCTCCCCCCCGCCCTTTATGCCAGGTCTGAGAGCGCAGACCTCTGTGCCCCCATCTTTAGTCTGACCTCAGACCTAAGTGCCCCCATCTTCAGTCTGCCTAGAGTGTTAGCACCACTAAACTCTGCTCTAAGCCTCACTCTCAGCCCCCTTCACCCCTCTCTGTTTCCCGAGTTTGTCGCTGGCAGTAGCCTCAGGTGCCTGTCTGCGTTCACCTTTCCGCCCTGCCACTGTCTCCAGTCTCCTCCCTCCGTGTCGCTGCCCGTGAGTCCTCGCTGCTCCCCCATCTCCCTCTGCCCGTGCCCCTCCCTGCAGGACGTGTGTGTCCGTCCCCACGGCATCTCTGTGCACGCCACATCTCTGCCCCCACCCCCGCCTGCCGGTGCTAGTCAGCTTCTCCTGCACCCTTCTCTAGACCCTCTTAACCCCTGGCGCTCTCTGCTGCACGACTGTGCCAGAAATCTCCCACTCTGCGTCAGACCATACATCTCCTCTCACCCTCTCTCTGCCCCCTCCTGTCCTAGTCTGTCAGTACCAGTGAGCTTATTGTGCAAGCTTCTTACACCTTGGTATAACCCCCTGGGCGCCCTGTGCTCACGAGCGTGTGCTGACAAGGACCTCTTAGTGCAAACCACACCTGGGTTTCTCCCCTCCTCTCTGCCCTCTTCTTCTGCCCGAGTGTGTCCGTGCTAGGGAGCTCCCGCGGTGTCTCGGACAACACCTCTGCCCTAACCCTCTCTTCATGAAATCCGCACCCCAGTTCTCTACCTCGCCCTTCATCAGCTGTCCAGGTGTATCAGTGCCAGCGACCTGCCGCGTGCTGCTGCTTTAACCCCTCTCTGCCCAGTGTGCTCTCTCTGCCCCCGTCCCTCGCACCCCTCTCTCTCCATCACTGGCAATCTTTCAATGAGTGTCACACCTCTGTTCCCAACCTCTCTCTCCTCGCCCTCTTCTGCCACCCCAGTGTGACACCGCCACTGATCTGCTGCATGCCTCGGACCCCTCTCTGCCCCTCCCCTTGTCCGAGTTTGCTGTGGCCGGTGTGTTCCCAGTGCAGCCACGCACCCTCTGTCTTCCCTCTGTGTTTCTCTGCCACCTGGCCCTCTCTCTTTGGCAGTCTCTTAGTGGCTGCCGCGCTTACTTTCTCACTCACCCTCTCCCTGCCACTCCCTGCCCTTCTCTGCTGTCCCAGTGTGACACACCTGGGATCCGCTTCATGGCGCTCTCTGCTCTTACCCCCCTCCCTCATGCCCGAGTGTGCCAGTGTGTCAGTGTGCCCTCGCTGCCTGCACCCCTCTGATCTCACCCTGCACCCCTCCCTCCTGCCTCACCTCTGCTCGCACCCTCGGAGCCCCCGAGCCTGACAGCTTCAGGGAGTTATCTGAGGCCTGCCCCGGCTCTAGCACCCGTCTCTCCTTCCCGAGTGTGTCAGTAGGGTGGTCTCTCGTTCAGGTCATGTCTCCGCTCTCCCTTCACGCCTCTCTCTCTTCCCCTCCAGTTCCTGATGACCACCAACTCCCTGACCACCTGCTGCGAGTCCGGCGGCCGGGGCCTGTCCGAGGCCGGGGCCGGGGCCTCGGCTCAGACCCCCGTCTACTGCCCGGTGTATGAGAGCCGTCTGCTGGCCACGGCGCGCCACGAGCTGACCTCGGCGGCCGCCCTGGGGGTCTACGGCAGCCCCTACCCCTCGGCGCAGGGCTACGGCAACTACGTGACCTACGGCGCCGAGGCGCCCGCCTTCTACTCTCTGGTAAGTGTGGGGGTGCGTGCGCCGCTATAGGCGAGCGCCACGGGGTGTGAGGAGGCCGGGCACGCTCAAGAGAGAGCCACACAGTGTGCCAACTCTGAGTCTCCAGTACAGGCCTGCGGGGCGGGCAGAGGCCGTGCGCGTCACTGCATGCATACAGGGGCATCAGATGCCACACTTTCACAGAGTGTGTCAGATCTTCACTGCATGTAGCTAGGGGTACCAGCTGCAACCGAGTGAGTCAGACCTGAGCCCCAGGCACACTCACTGCCTGCAGACAGGGGTTATCAACTGCGACACTTTCACTGCGTGTGTCAGATCTGAACCCCGACACTCGCTGCATGCAGACAGGGGGCATCGACTGCGACACTTTCACTGAGTGTGTCAGATCTGAACCCCGACACACACTCTGCAGGCGACAGGGGGCATTAACTGTGACACTTTCACACAATGTGTCATATATGAACCCCCACACTCGCTGCATGCAGACAGGGGGCATCAGCTGCGACACTTTAATAGTGTGTCAGATCTGAGCTGCCAGCACAGCCCTGTAGGGAGGGCCGAGGTGGGGACTTCACTGCATGTAGATAGGGGTACCAGCTGCAACCGAGAGAGTCAGACCTGAGCCCCAGGCACACTCACTGCCTGCAGACAGGAGGTACCACCTGCAACACTTTCACAGGATCTGTTCCACGATCTGAGCCGCTAGCATATCCCTGCAGGTTGATGAGGCCGGCAGACTCACTGCATGCTTACAGTAAGCACCAACAGCGATCCTATCACTGAATGTATCAGACCTGAGCCTCAGGAGCAGCACCCTGCAGGGCGGTGAGGCCGCAAAATATCCTGCGGCATGATGGGGAGGCCGGGCTCACTCCATGCACGCGACAAGACAGCCACTGCTAGAGAGTGACACACTGTGCCAGATCAGAGCTGCAAGAGGCGCCCCACTCCAAGGGTTGGTTTACCACCCTCCCCCCCCCTCACACACACACACACACTCTGACTGAGCAGGGCCGGGGAACCACTGCAAGAGGTTCACCCACTGCCAGATCAGCTGCACAAGGAGTGCCCCACACGCAGGGTGCGCTGAGGTCACACACACTCTCACTGCATGTGGGGGGCGTGGGGCCCTTCAAGACATTCATCCTCTGTCTGAACTGGGCTGCACGAGGAGGGCCCCTGAATTCAGCGTGTCACAAAAGTGATAAAAAGTCACAAAAGTGTAGTGGTTCGTCATGTGTTATTCTTGTATTACTAGCTATTGTTTTTCTCCCGCACACTCTGGTCCCACGAAGGAACTTAGCTTGTAGAATACCTGACTGAACTCCGAGGTCCCTCAAACTATACAACATCCACCATCTTTTATTCAGACCGTGTGTGCTTTTAAAGGCCCCGCCGTATGACGTCCGTGTGGACGCTGTTCAAGGTGCTGAAAGTGTAGCGCGAGCTTGTAAGGGGGGGGGGGGAGGTTCTGGCTAGATGGTCATTTCAAAGGCGCTCAGTGTGCAGGAAATAAATAAAGCTGGGACTGCGAAGTAATGACCTGCCTGCTGAGGGGCGAGTCTTCAAAGATAAACACACTGTCTCCCACACACGACCAAAACAAATGGCTGCGAACTAATACACGAAGTTTAATTGATGGATGTAATTTGGCGCGAACTTAGGTGAAGAGGTTTGGGGGGGGGGGGTGGCGGTGTTCGGGGAAGGGGGAAGTTGTTGTCAAAGCCTTTGACATTTTATGTTGACGTAAGCCCCTGATTTCAGCTGTTTGGGCACATGTATAAAATCAAATTCATTATACGTCGTCTAGTTGTACTTGGTTTAATATTACTTGTACTTGATTTTTAACCTAAAGGTAGCTAAACAATCGGTAAATCTGTGTAAGTTTTATGGCGGAGGAGATGTGGCCTAGTGCCTAGACCTGCCGACCCTGGAACTTGGGGAACCAGGTCCGAATCCGACTTCGTCTCAACACTGTGATTCTGGACACATCACTTAATGTCCAAGCGCCCACCAACATTTTTTAACGTTCACTGGTTCTGATGTAAAGCGCTCAAGCACCCTCGGTCCTGGTTCAAGCTCCCAAAAAACACTTCAAAAACACGTCAGAGCATTAGTTCATGCTCGGCGGCATCCTGTCCAAGCTCCTCACCTGGGCACCAGTGCGGGCTCTGCTTTTGTTGGTGCATTTGTTTCCGTTGCTTGTAAGGTCCATTGCTGAGAGATTCCTTTAAAACGCGCCTCACTCTCTGTGTTTGCAGAACACCTTCGATTCTAAGGACGGTGGCAGTTCAGCACACGCGGGCATCACCCAGGCGGCAGCGGCCTACTACCCCTACGACCACACGCTGAGCCAGTACCAGTATGACAGGTAAGGGGCATGGGGCGACGCGTCCAGGCACACACTGCTTCCTTTCTACAAATATAAGCGCAAGGGTGCAAAGGCTTTCTTAGGGGCAGAGACCACTACTGCTGAATGTCAATGTTGCCGAATACCAAGGCCAACTAGCCTGATGATGGATGATAAATCTGATGATGAATAATAAATCCCAGTCCCCAACAAGCAATGGCAAAGCCAATAGGTCTTGCATATGAGAGCTATTGGCTTTGGCAATGCTTTGTCGCCATTGCAGTATGGCTAAAATGAATTTTAAAAAGTTCCATGATAAAGCCACTGGTAGTGTGCTTTTGTTTTTAAAAGTGCATTCGTGCTGGATGTATCATAATCCTTTTTTATTATTTTTAGCCAGCTGCACATCAACCACACTGGTATACAGCACCATTGCCAAAGTTGGCAATGCCCATGCTGTATAGCATGAACAAATGGCAATGGCAGAGCCAATAGTCTCAAATGTGACACCTATTGGCTTTGCCAATGCTTGTTAGGTCTCAGCACAACACCCCTACGATTTTGAGCAAATCAGTTAATCTTTACATGCGTGAAAAAGAAACAAATATGACATTTGACAAAAAAGTCCTATCGCATTAAGAAAGCAATTGCACCCATGTCCATGTCTTAGTGAAAATAGATTTGGAAGCAGATAAGACCTGTTGTCACAATAAAGCAGATAACATCTTTTGTCACAATAAACATCTTTTTCAAAGGAGAAATGGGTTCTTTGAAGTGTGTGTGGCATAATAAAACATAGTTGCAAATGGCAAGATGTCTAACAAGGGCAATAGGGAAGAAGGAAAAATAAAAGTAGACCCTCAATCACAGCGTGATCAGCAGAAGAACAGCAATCAAGCTGAAGCAATTGGTACATGGTCTATGCTCCAGCTGAAAGAACAGGAGTGAAGCCAGCATGCACTGGCAAACTAGAAGGCAGCAAATAAGAGTGGCAAGCCAATACATATTGAGGAATCAGCCGGCTGCAAGATCCTTGTATACAACCTCTCTTCCAAGCAAGAGGGCATGAAGTGCATGTGCTGTCGCATGCAAGACCTATAATGAGAGCTTTTGCTGACTGCCTGCAACCACCACCACACATTAAGCACTGTCCCCTGCTACTGGACACAACAACATGCAGGTAGACAGAGTGCAACTGACAGGAAAAGTGTGTAGGAAAGGGGAGACAACTGCACTTGCTTGTAAAATATGTATCAAATCGAGCAGTAGATGCATGGATGATTGAATAGAAGGATGCATTTTTAGAATAGACAGGGAAATGGATTTAGAAACTGAAATGTTTAATTATTGAAAATAGTAAATGAGCAATGGGACATGCCTGTTCAGATCCTAACACAATGAATTAATAAATGGATTGATGAATGAGTGGAGGCACAGACCAAACATTATGGGAACTTACATGCCAGATGAGAAGGCACTACCTGTCTAATGTCAGATGTGTAGTGGGAACATGCCCAATTTTTTGTGTCCACCACTGACAGGCTCATCGAGGCCTTTGAGTCAGAGCCACAGAAGCCTTCGATTCCACTGGAGCACCTGCTGGATCAAGCGCCTATTGTATTTGCTCCAGTTTTTTCATACAGAGCTACCACAAGCTTGCAGTCTGTGCTTAAATGCCAGTGCAAAATAATGTGCATGGAAGGATCATTAAGAATAGTACACGAGTTCAAATGGTGCTTTGAATGGGAACAATTACTATGGGATGTCATCTATTGGGGGTTAGTGGGTGGCAGCAGAAAGGGGATCATGTCATGAAGGGTTGAGACCAGGGCCGGACTGGCCATAGCGGGCACCGGGCGTTTCCCCGGTAGGCCGCTAGGGTGGGGGGCGGTTTTGGGCCCCTGCGGGGTCGTTTTTGTTACCGGGGGTCGGCAATATCGGGCCCCTGTAACAAAATCGGCCGAAACCGGCCCTCGCAAACTGCTCGGCTGCACTCCCCCTCACCCCAGGGGGGGCCGGCTGAGCAGTTTGCCAGGGCCGGTTTCTGTTCCCAGTCCGGCCCTGGTTGAGACATGAGAAGGAGAGTCTGAAATTAAAGTTAAACATTTAGGGGCAGATTTACAAGCCCCTTGCGCCACTTTTGCGTCACTTTTCCCATGTTAAAAGTGACGCAAAAGCGATGCAAACTTGTAAATCTGCCCTAGCATATTTAAAATCTCGGTCCAAAGGAAATTTACAAGAAGAACAAATGTGATAGTAAATGTATTCTGACTACTTGGTCACAAACAGGCTGCATTTTAAAATATCTTATGGGTTGAATCACCTGCTGTAGAAATCATTGTGGGTCCAGTGATTTCCATGGTATAACAACCGTAAGATATCTCTGGTGCTTAATGCACAGCTACAGAAATCTGCATGAAATCTAGCCACATCTTTGATTCATGAGATAATAGCACGGGACGTTAGTGTGCCTGCTGCAAAGCGTCAGGTGTAACATGTAAATCACAGGTTTGTGTTTTATGTAGTCAGCACAGCGTGTTACTGCTTTTAAAGTAGAGGTCCTTGTGTTACCTACTTACAGGTCACAAGTTGCAATCCTTGTAATGTACCTCAGTGAGTTATGAACCACCATAAAAGAGCTGCATGCAAACTGCAAGGCTAAGCGCAGAACCTTCCTGTTTTCCCTCAATCTTTCATTATTTCAAGGTAGCTAAAAAGCGTTAGTTGGAAAGAACTTAGTAGGGTAATTACTCATATAGACAGATATATCTGATCTTTTTACATTGCATGAATATTGTTTACGTACAGACCTTGCAAAACTCAAAACCCTGCTCCCAAATCAAAGTTGATCTGTCAGTAATTTGTGATGTGCCAATCTGTGCGCCTTTGTTTCCATGGCATCAAGCTGTTAGGCTCCAGAAAGCTCCCTAAAGGGTGACTCTCGAACAAGAGGCGTTTTGATGACACTTTGAGGTGTATGTGTTGGGCCCATCTGGAACTGGAAGTAAGAGCCCTCCCTCCGCTGTTGCTGGTTGCTGATCGGAGCAGACGAAGTGCAGGCACTGTGAGAGTGTCTGGGTTTAGGAAAATTGCACTGGCACAAGATCAGCACATTTCACTGAGGCCAGCATCAATTCTGCTCAATAATAGCTGCCAGATCTGGAATCCACATGGATCCCCCTCATTTCCAGCGCTTGGTTCAAATGCAGTTTGCTGACGTAAATCCCCATGATTTAACCAAGAGTTTTGTACTAGTTCAACAACATACCAATACTAGTATTAATTGCCTCAGTGTGCTTTGTATCTGTTACTGCCTCGTGGGTTTAAATGAACTGCTGGATGCAATGTTTGCACTCGTTTTTGAAGGCTATTAGCACACTTCTGTCTTGGCCTCATGCCTCCTTTTCACCTTTACAGCATTCTGCTCTTCCTGGGGCCATATGGCGGACGGGTGTGAATCTGCACACCTTTTTGCTAAGTTCTTATTACACAAGCATGAAAGGCATTAGCACTAGTTCTAATATGGGTATGTTGTGAAACTCCACATTAGTGGAGTAATTAGTGCACTCATATCAGCACTTGCATTAAAACATCAATAAAGTGCTCTGCACAACCTAACCTTTTCATGGTGTGGCCAGTGGACATCTCATTATCCTCAAAACGGATGCCTGGAAATAATCAGAGTGTAATTGTTCTCTTTCTTCTAAGTCACTACTTGCATACAATTAATAATTATTCTGAGGAATTCCCACTTTTGGAACTTGCTCAATTTGGTAGCAGACAAATGTGGACAGGCCTCTTAGCTCTTCATTTATCCTCTCTGCTTCTGAGCTTGAGCTGATGCTGTGCCTGGAGTCCACAGAGCGTGCTTCATTTTCTGACCTCCATTTTCGGAGTAAGGTATCCAACTCATTCTCTCTAAAGTGATGATTATTCAGCACAGAGTTATAATTTTTTGCATAGATGCTCAGGAATCAGCACTTGTGTTTCTAGGGTCTCTCACATGAGGTAAAGGAGGCACTGTGTAAAAAGTAGTGTGGTCAAGTGGAAGCCAGGACAGAGGCATGTTTTTCTGGTTTTGCATTGTGCAATTTGGGCACTACTTAGTTATCTCTTTCTCTCTTTCGTTTTGGATCAAAAGCTTAATGCTTTGTGTTTAATTCTTTTAGGTGCTAAATCAGTTCACTGTGTTTCACAAGAGAGTGATATTTTAATGCAGAAGCCAAAATGAAAATCACAGAACCCACCCTTGATCAGTGCATTGAGACCATTTGCTCTACTTAGCTAAAAGTCTTTATTCATTGTCATTCTTTCTTTAATCAATTAATCCGGCCATTCCTCACCATCCAATTGTTATTTTTTGTGCCATGCAGCCCTGTCGCCAATATCTGTCCATCCATTCAATAAATTGGGCAAGGTTCTATAAAGAAAAACTATTGTAAAATACATCATATTTGCAAATGTATTTAAAGTTTTTTTGGGCCGGTGGACTCCCTCCCAAAACACTCTTGCATTGTTCTGGCTGGCTCGATCGCCACTAGTGGTATGGTGCTGGTCTGACAAAATGTGCTTGGGCTGTTTTTGGTTCCTGCCAAAACACTGCCACATCTCCCAGCACCTGCGCACACTCCACTGGCTCCCTGTCGAGGCCAGAATCACCTTCAAGATGATCACCCACGCACACAAGGCCCTCCACGGCACCGGACCAGCATACCTGAACAGCCGACTCAAATTCCACGCACCCCAAAGGACCCTACGATCAGCCCAGCTCTCCTACGCCGTGGTCCCCCGCACCAGAAAGACGAGATCGGGCGGTCGCTCCTTCTCCTTCCTCGCGGCCAAAGCATGGAACGCCCTTCCGCTCCACCTCAGACAGACAACATCGCTCCCCAGCTTCGCAACAAACCTCAAAACCTGGCTCTTCGACAGACCCCCTCCTTGATGGATGGAACCTGCACCCCAACCCCTAGCGCCTTGAGACCCTTACGGGTGAGTAGTCGCGCTTTAACAAACCCCTGATTGATTGATTGATACTCCATCCCTGTAATGCTCTATTACTTACCGGTAATCTTCATTACTCCGGGTCCCGTTGTCCTCGTCCCATTCATAAACAAAGTGGAGATAACCATCTCCCGACAGAAAAAAAGACCAGAGGAATGCTGGGACCCTAATCCTGCCCCTCCCACCGGGAGTACATAAGCAGTACTTACCCAGCATTCCGCCTGAACAACCAAGCCCACACAGGAAGGCCGGCCGTCCGGGAGGGAGGGAGGGGCGTATGAATGGGACGAGGACAACGAGACCCGGAGTAATGAAGATTACCGGTAAGTAATAGAGCATTACCCACAGGTCCCTTATGTCCTCGTCCCATTCATAAACAAAGTGGAGAATACCAAAGCAGAAACCCGGCCTTCCAAACCCACAAGCTCACCCAGGAAACCACACCAAACGTAGCAACCCAAGGGAAGCAAAAAGGAGGGAACCGCAGTAAGCAACCGGCCAGCAACCCAGAACAGGACAGCAGGGACACAAACATGGACCGGAAGGCCAAGAAAAACAGAAGGCCAGAGCCACAACAAGGAGGCTGCCAACCAGAGAAACAGGAAACAGAGCAATCAGGCCAAAAACACAACAGGACACGGCCAAGGGAACCCACCGGACAAGGCCGACCAGCCCAGAACCACCAGGAAGGCCCACAGGACCCTGCAGCAGCACAGACACCGAGCACACCCCAACCACTCCGGAGAAGGCAAAAGAAAAGAAGCCAAGGCCGGCCCACAGGGCGCCGGCACAAGCACCCAGACCAACAAGGAAGGAGGGAAGCACAGGCCAGGCAGCGGTCCACCCCCCCCCCCCAAACTGAACGATCTGGCCCCCAGAGAGCCCAGACGACAAAGCCCCCGAAACCCCACAGAGGAGGCCCAGGACCCAGGAAAGAATGGCCAGCACCACCAGGGCCGCCAAACGACAACCACCAAGCACCCAGCCCAGAAGAAGGAGCCACAGCGAGAGCCCAGGAGCAGGCCAGGAGCCAGACCCCAACCAAACAGAAAAGGACAGGTAACGAACCAGAGACCAGAAACTCCAGAAGGCCAAAATCCCCACAAGGAAGGAGGCCGCAAACCAAACCAGGACCGGACACGAAACCCCAGAGCAGCAGGGGCAGAGGAGGGCAACCCCAAAGGCCACAGGCCAGAGACGCCACCAGAAAGACCCAGCAGACAGCCGACCAAACAACAGAGAGGCCAGCAAAGACCGGAAACCAGCAATCCGGAACCGCACCGGCAAAGCAAGGGCGGGGACAGTGCCAACGGCCAAAACCCCAAAAAACCCCAACCCCAAAGGGAGGGAAAAGAGGCAGGGTGCAAGCCCAGGGCAAACGGAAACCTCAGGCAGACCCCAAACCAGGAACCAACCAGGCATGACCCCACCGAACCCCAGAGAGCAGACAAGAACAGGAGCCATCAGGGCAAAGGACCAGAGAGAAAACAAAAGCCGGGGCAGAAGCCAAAGGACCGCACAGGCACACAACACCCAGGCATAGCACGCAGCAAGGGCAGGAGCAGCGGAGAAGTCCCCAGGGCGCTCAGCACCCCCGACCAGGAACCAACCAGACCCGACCCCAGCCAACGCCGGAGAGGAGACAAGAACAGGAGCCCACAGGGACGAAAGACCGCAGGGCAAAAAAAATCCACAACCAGGGCAACAAATGCAAAAGGAACCAGGAAGCCAGGACCGAAGCCAAGCAACCTGCCAGCGCAGGAGGACCCCCAGTCCCAACCAGCCCCCGGAAGGAGCCCACGCAGGGCACAGGTTGAAGCAAAGGGCAGGGAGGCCGACGGAGACCCCCAGCACACAACCGACGGACCACACAGAAGGCCGGAAGAAAACAAAGCGGAAACCAGAGGAAGCAGAGAAGCCAGAGGCACAAGGAGCACCAGACCCGGACAACCAGCAGCAAGGAGGGCAGACCCCCACAGAGGCAAGACGAATACCACAGAACCGCACCCCAACAAAAGAAGGGGGGAGGGGCACCCCAAACAGACACACACCGGAAGCAGAGCCCGGGGAAGCAAGCGAAGACAGGAGCAAGCCAGCACACCGGAACCAGGAAAAAAGAACCGGGAACGCCAGGCAAAACACACCCCAGAACCGGCAGAGAAGCGACAGCACAGCCAGCAAACCAAGGAGGCACAGCCAGAGTCCATGCCGAACCAGCAGGAAGCCGGCAGACCAGGAGCAACAGGAGCCAACCCCGGACACGCCCACCCAGAAGCACCAAACACCAGGACCCCACACAGGCCCGAACAAGGCAGCCGCAGCCCAGGGGCAAACAGGGCGGAAAAGGCCGCCAGCCCCAAGAGGGACCAGCGAAGAAGAAGCACCGGGGCAAAGGGGGGAAACCCGGAGCCCAACAGTACTCAACGGAAGCCCCAGGACCAGGGAGAAAACACGGACACCCAAACAGAGGCGAACCAAGCCCGGGAAGAGAACCGCCGGCAGGAGCAGGCCCAGAAGGGCACACCAGGGCACGGCCCTAAACCACCGTAGCGCCACGCCAGGAAACCCAGAAAGCGCACAGGCAAGGATGCAGGGCCAAAGAAGGCGACCAACAGGCACCAAAAAACCCACAGGAGCAGGAAAACCCCAGCGGACCCCCACCCAGACACTAGCCAGGCCCGACCCCGACCCACGACGGGGACCAGACGAGACCAGGACCCCCCAAGGAGCAACCGCCCCCGGAGCCCAGACGGACCCCCAACAGGGAGAACCACAGCAGAGAAGAGGGGAAAACAGGCGCCAACGACCAGGACACAGTAGCAGCGAAAGACAGCCAAGCCCAAACAGCAGCGGCACGAACCCCGGACCCCTAGGGACCACCGGAAAGGAAACCAAAGAGGCAAACCGCCACAGGGAACTCACCCCCGGGGGGGATGGGAAAAAGAACAACCCCCAGCCCAATGCATGCCACCACGCTAGGGCAGGAGGACGAACAGCCCGGGCGCCAGGCACACCGGGGGCAGAAAAAGACCAGCCCACAGCCGAGCCGCGAGAGGGACGGAGCAACAAGGCCCCCAACGGACAACCAGGGGCAGACCCCAAGGCGTACCGCAAATGCAAAGGAAGAGCAGGAGCCCAACCACTCCAGCAAGAAAAAAACTAAGCAAGCCACAGCACCCAGCAGGCCCGACAGACACCCAACCAAGACTGAGCAGCACCGCCGGCGGAACCAGGAGGGGGCAGCCAGGACACACCGAAGCAAGCCAAAGGCAAGCACAGGAAAACAGGGAGAGGTGCAGCAGCAGCAGTGGAACACAAGGACAGCACCCAGGAAACCACAGAAGCCAGGAACAGTGCAAAGAGAGAGCCAGCCAAAGACAGCAGCACCCAGCATGGAAGAGGAAAGCGGCCGGAAACAGCACCAGCCAGCCAGCCCATACAAAGCAACCCAAGCACACAGGAGGCCCCGGAACAAAGACCGGCAGCCCCACGCACACGAAGCCCCAGGCCGCACAAGACCAGGAGCACACACGGGGCGCAGCAGGGGCCACGACAGAGGCCGCGGAATGGAACCGCACAGGCCACAGGACCACCCGCCAGGGACAGCGCGAGGAGGAGGACACCAGCACACCGACCCCAAAACAGACCAGCGGAGAGAGGGCAGAAAGAAGCGCAAAAGGAGAACAGCACAGCCGCAAAAGGAGGCAGCACGAGTGAAAGACACAGCCCAGCGCACACCAACCCCGAAACAACTGGGAGGTCAGCCAACAGAACGGGACAGTGGCAGGCAAAGAGCACGAACCGGACCCGAAGGCAGCGGGGGCAGAGCGCCGCACAGAGCACCAGGCATGACACATGGAAGCACCAGAGAGGAACCAGGCGCAGCCCACGGGAACCAGGAGAGGAATCGAACACCTCACCCCACCCGAAAAAAAGGAGCAGCCCCAAAGAGACTCCAGAAGCACAGGAAGCGGAGTCCACAGAGAGTCGGAACTGCACACAGGGAATCGGAAGACGAAGGGAACCCACAGCACACCCAAGCGGGCCACACGTCACATCCAAACCGGCTGGCCAAGAGGGACCAGAGCCCGTAGCAAAGGCAAGGCACAGGCAAGGCCTCCCACAAACGGGCGGGCAGACATACGGACCCTTCAAGCCCAAGGCCAGACCACAGGACCCCCACCCGCAACGCCCCGAGGAGAAGGGCCGCGCAGGCACACCACAGAGGAGCGGGGCAGAAGGTGCAGCCCACGGTATAATAAATCATGTCACACAAAGTCAGAAACCATGCATCAACGAAGACAGGCAACATTTCCCCACATCGCACATCTACACAGGAAGCGAACTGACTGCTCCTCCAGCCTGCTGCTGGGCGCAGTGTCTGGTGGGAAGACGGCCCCATCGCTAGCCCATCCGGAACCACACAGGCAGGCGCAGACCGGGAACCTCGTGCGGACCCAGGCCACCACAAGCGCCGCGGCTGGCAGCCGAGGCACGCACAACCCCCACCTGCAACAGCAAAAAGAACACAACAGTGGGAACAGGGAAAATCCGCCAAGTGGAACTCACCCGGAGTGGGGGCCACCACCAGGAACAAGGCCCCCACACCAACAGCCAGCCCAGGAAACATCAGGAACACCGCAAGCGAGGCACGTCACCCACCCGGCCAGGCTCCAGGAAGACGAGCACGCGACCCGGAAGGAACCGGGATGCCAGCACCAGCCGCAAAGGGCCGGGCGGCAAGGCAGGGCTGGCTGTGAACAGCAACTGTCTCCCCGCAAGCCCGGCAGGCCAGGAGACAGACCAGGAAACCCCTCGCCTGCACAGTCAGGCAGCCGGGCGGGGGGAAGGAGAGAAGAACGCCACTCCAGCCCAGCACGAGCAGCACCAGCACACCACGTCCATTCTGTCGACAGACAGAAAAAAAGAACAGGCGGAATGCTGGGTAAGTACTGCTTATGTACTCCCGGTGGGAGGGGCAGCATTAGGGTCCCAGCATTCCTCTGGTCTTTTTTTCTGTCGGGAGATGGTTATCTCCACTTTGTTTATGAATGGGACGAGGACATAAGGGACCTGGGGGTAATGGCACCTTTTACACTTTATTTTTCAAAGAACTTTACCAAAAAGTCGAGGCTTTCCAGGAAGTCCTGGATGGGTGCTCTTGAAATAATCAATGTATTCATCAACAGGTAACGTCTACTGAAGCTGAACTTCATTAGGTATGCTAAAAGGGACCCTCCGTCCAAAGAACATTTTGGAAAAAAAAATTAACGTAAATTGTTCATTTCACAGAAAAATAATCAAATACACTGGATAAAACATCTGCAGGTTTTAAGGCATTTATGAAGTGGCACTTTTGTGTAAGACAAGGCTTAGCCACCCCGGTGATATTGAGCATGAAGAGTTGTCCTAAACTATCTTTCCTTCTTTACATATTTCTCTCGTATTTTTTTCCACGTTTCTCCTTCCTCCCATTTTTATCCTTTTCTCTTCAACCTTTAATTCTACATTTGCTTTCATTTTCCTACTTTTCATCTTTTTTTTCATCTTTCTTTCCTTGCTTATTTCTTTCCTTACCTCTGTCCTTGTTTCCATTTTTCTTTTCATCTTAACTTATGGCCATCTGTTTGCTTATTACTTCTTACGTTCTTTACATTTTTCTTCTCTTTTTCTTTCCATCTTTTTTATGTCTTTACTCACTTCCACTTTCCTGTCCTTCTTTTGTATCTCTTTACTCTCCTTTCTCCCCCTTTTTCACACTATTTTCATTCTTTGCTTAATTCATTCCATATTTACTTCTTTTTGCCCTCTCCCTCCCTCTTCCACCTTTATCCACTCTTTTTTCCATCTCTTGATCCTTTCTTTTTGTGTTTTTTACACTTTTCCCTCTTTATTTCATCTTTCTTTTCTTCACCTCATAAGTATGTACCCATCCATCCACCTACCCACCCATCCATCCATCGATCACTGTCTGTATGCATTGAGTCTGTCCTTCTGTTCACGTGACTGGTGTTCAAGTGCTCAAGGCGGAGCGTGGCTTCTAAAGTTCAGAGCAAGGTTGCACAGCTTCATGGCAGGGCATAAACTATGTGGAATAGAGCACGAGTTGAGGAGTGGAGGCCTGTCAGGAGCGGCCCATGCAGGTAAGAGCGGTGGGGCCAGGTTGGAGTGGGGAATTCGACAGACGACCACGAGGGAAAATTAAATAAATAATTTATTTTCCCTCGTCGTCAACTGTCAAATCTCAACCCCCCACCCGGCTCACCACTCTTACCTGCACGTGCCGCGGCTGAGGCCTGGGCGAGATTTCGGACAAGTCAGGGTTATATGAGCACTGACTGTACCATGCGGTGAGTGTAGAGAAAAACAGAGATAAGATTTGATGTTGTGGAAATTTGTAAAGTAGCATCACGAAAAATGCAATTATATGAAGTTATATGGAGTGCTACTTGTACCCTTAAGAGTTAAGACAGTCTCTTGGCAAACACGGGCATGCCCAGCAAGTTTAGGACCCGAGTGAATCAAGTAATATATTTGTTCCAGTCCAGTTATGAGGACCAGGCCCGGGTGAATCAATTCGGAATCAGTGCGCATCGTTTAGAATTACACAAATTAGCAAAAGTTCAGTTTTAAAAAATGTTTGACTGCTTGGATGGAAAGACAGGATTGAAAGCGTAGAGCAGTGTCCAACCACCTGCTTTTCATAAGAAACCGTCACTTCCAGGACTTGGACAAATATATCAAGGTAGTTATTCCTGAGCCAATCGGAGCGGGACAACAAAATTATCACTTGGTGATATTTAGGTCTGGCTTGAGAGCACATCTGTCAACCTGACCTATTGCTACCAATTCTTTAAAATATACAGAGTGGGAGTTGGCTCTGCCCAGAACCGTTTTCTTCTCTCACATTGTCCTATTGTTTGTTTGGTGTGTCATTCCAACTCCTCAGGAGTGCTTGTATTCCGATACACGAGGGCTTATTTTACATCTCAAAAGTACACAGACTTATCACACAATACAGTCTTTATCAGCACATGATAATCAACAGAGCCACAGGAAGAGATGGAGAAGCATACTAAGCAGTGATGGCCCATTTTTTTTCTTGTACCAGCAAAGATTTGTGAATTTCCTGATTTTCACAATTCACAAATATCAGTTTTTAAATATGCATGTGTAATGTTTTTTGCTCAAGCGTGATAGTTTACATACAAATGTGGCAAAGCATAAAACCTTTCCTTGCAACTACTTGAAGAGTACAGAAAAAACCTAACTTCACACATCTCCAATTTTGACTCTTTATATATCACACAAGCAGGACCTGAGAAATGTAACTAATGAGTGCAATTAGTCAATTGAGTGATTCTGATTCTATTGACTTCCAGTATGCAAATGCGGGATCACTGCTTGCCAGTTTAGAACCCTTGTCCTATAAGTTACACACAGTTCTATGCAGCAGATCCGTCCCCCACTGAGCTAAATTTTTGGCAAGTTTAAAATACTGCATTTTCAGGATACCATTCACATGGGTAGTACAGTTTTGCAATCCCGCAGACTCTAACCCCATACCTCAGCCCTCCCTCCCTTCTCTCCCTTTCTGCCACTTTTCACACTTGAGGTTTTTTCTAACAATAGTAGATTTAGGCAGACTTTTCATTTCATGACGTCCTACTTCCAACTCGCTTTTAACTGGGAGATTAGCAAATCTCTCAGTGAAAAATTCAACAGGTCTCATTATAGAAAAATAACCAGGATTTATATTTGTGATCTATAGCAGACACTTTTCCATTCCTTTCTTTTTCTCTGAAGGCGCTGGATCCATGTTCCACCCGCTGAATGTATCTTGGTCATAGTACCCCAGGTGACCATACCAGCAGGCACGGGTTTGCATTAATTGATGACACCTGTCAGTTTTGCGAAATATGCAAGGTGGAGCAACATTAAGCAAGGGCACAAAGAATCCCTTCTAAACACAAGGGTGTTTAGAAGGGATTCACACCTGCACCCATTTTCTACTGTACACTTCAATTTTCTTTTACTGAATTTGAGAGACCTCACTCACTCTTTCCCCCTAGATTAGATGGACATCACATACACGCTTTTTTTACATTGATGTATAGAGGCTTGTGATCACACTATGGTAGGCTTGGAGCTTATTTTTGAAGTGCTTAGGACTTGTGTCCTGACTATCATGTATGATCTTGTGTAATGACCACTGGGAACACAGGATCTAATGCCCTGTGGCATCTGGGCTGTTAAACAAGAAGTGGTTTTGAGTTACCGTTGATCAGGATTAGCCCCGGATGGTTGCTCATTTGGTGACTGATGACACATTCCTAAAAGGGAATGGCAAGGAACACTTTGAAGGCCTGTAATGGTACTTTTAGAGAGCTCCCTGCTTTGGGAATCAGTAAAGTATTAATGTCCACGATGTTCCCTGATTTGAGCTATGACACTCACTCTCTTCCCCCACTGGAAAGCGCGACCCTACTGTGAAGGCCGATTTCTTCTTCTGTCCTTGTGGAGGCCATCGCGCCGGAACTGATTCTAATAGCTACCTGCAGAATTGCCTCAGCATTGACTCCTGTGTCTCAAGGTGAAGTGAATGTTGCAAAACAAGGCACGTTCGGTACAATAGTGAGAGCTACTGTTAGCAATAGTGAGAGAAACCTGGTTAGGCTGCCTTGGAAGCAAGCCAGCCCCCCCCCCCCAAAATATTGTGCGATGAATGGCTGTCAAACTTTAGTGCTACAAGAGCATTTTTATCGCACATGACTTCTGCCAATTGAATTTCTTGAGTAAATCAAACAAACAGATTCTTAAAAAGTAAACTAGTCCTCAGCAGGTAGCCCGCCAGTCCGTGAGGCATGGCCTTCCTCCCGTTGAGGAGGACCACTGGCTGTACTACGCGAACCCTGCCTGCTTACTGAGGATCTCTTGGCCTATAATGCACGCACTGAGATGGCAGATGCATTGTGGGCTCAGCACTTCCCCAAATAGGAGCGTTTTATGTCCCCATTGAACAAACGTTTTTGTTTTTTCTAAAACAAACTGCTAAAGTGGGAGTTTGTTTTATAAAAACAAAATAATCAATAAACCTTGATGCCCAGGGAGTCTTCCCTCTGCATGCAATTGATTGATTTTCCTGCTCGTGCTGCTATGCTATAAATGGCAGCCCTAGCAAGGAAACCCAGTGACGCTCACATTGCTCTGAATAGGGCCTTGAGACCATGACTATCACCTCGTGGCCCAGTCTGTCTGGTTAAAGGTTCCGGATGAAAGGGCCAACCCATGCTCTGCTTTTGGAAACCTTTGGGTTCCCATCTCCAAGTGGAGCAATAGAACTGCAAGTCTTGTGGGTGGAGCATCTTCCTTTTAATGCATATGTCCCATATCTCAAAGTCAAAATGACCCTCTTAGAATGAACATAATGAAAACTGATTAGAAAAAAAGATATATATATATATGGATGTGTAAAAATGTATGCTAGGATCTTACAATATTTTGTATGAAGGGTGGGGTCTGATTGTGTAAAGTCTTTTTTAAATGGTTTTGTCAGCCAGAAAAAGACAAACATTATTTTTTTTCTGAACTTGAAATTATTGCAACTCACGTATATTCTCGTTGAAAATATTTTTGTGACACTCCATGTAAAGTAACACCCATAACAATAGCGCACACATTTACAAGGAGCCTTCATTAAGCACGGAATCTGAAATACACCAGGATGAGCGATTCTAGTTTAAACCTCAAAGTCCAACACTCCTCTTCTGCCTACAAACACAACGCAATGTGTTAAGTCAACTATTGAGATGGATGTCATCATCAATACATCCTCATAATCTTACATTTTTTGGTATGGGTTCATATTCCCAGCCCGCAAGTCATGACTAATGAAGTGCCTCTTCATACAACTCAGTCATTGTAAATCTGTATAAGTAATAAATGTATGCAGTGTCATGCTCTGCTCATCACTCAGCGTCCTTTATAGCCCATCCCTTTCTCTTTGCGCCCACCCATCTGCTAGGTGCCCTATCTACCTCCTGTTGTTTTGTACAGCATTTCTTGTCCAGATGCTCCACATTTTGCGAATAAACAAATAAATAAACCCGGAGTTATTCAAGAGCTGCTCTGGTCCAGCACTGAAGAAGTTGTTGGTTAGCAATCAGTCTGTATTTGCCTTCCCATTAGTCGCATACTTCCTATGAATATCCCAACGCTTCCATCGGAGAGGTTCAGAGTCTTAATTGCATAGGTTTTAACAGTGTCGACTGTTTTGCTCTAGGGAGGGTGTCATTTTGTAGGGTAATTTGCATGAACAGGCGGTTATACATACGACAATCGCATCGAATTATCATTTACAAAAAAATAGATTTTTAAGTGATCAGTAGAGCCAAATTCAATCAGTGGCAATGACAATGTAAAATTGTCCAAACAGGATGAAATGTAAGCAAACCGATGTCAGGATGGCCTCAACAAACATTGCTCTATAAACAACATTATGCAAGCATGAGAGCAGCTACTGAGTACTAGTAGAGGCTTACACTCAAGAAGCTGTTTCTCCCTAATCGTCTAACTCCCTTTGCCTTGAAAAGGGACAGGAGGGTCAGCAATCTTATCTAAGTAGGCCCCAGCTGTCTGCAAAAAAGGACTTACTAAGCCTTAGAAGCAGCGTGGTTCATGACATGAACATCCCCAGCCCAGCCTGTGATTACCAAGAAGAAAGAGAACTGGAACAAGGGCATCTCTCTTTTCCCGAAAATACATATTCCTAGTCAAAATTTTTTCTTTCATTTCAATGTTTAACTTTAAATCAGCCCAACTGAACTTGTGAATCATGATCGTATGCGTAGAGCCATCAATGTCTCAATCTTCTTTTGAGTAGCTCATTCCCACAGTCCCCGTTCACTTATCACATGGACACTTTTTCTAACAACTGTGGGCTTGGGAATTCCTTCAACCTGTGATGAATGCAACTTATCATGATAGACAAAACCTGCTTATAAGAACTTGATTGCTCTACATTTCCTCTCAAATCAAGAACTTGCTCTCCCTTGCTGGAATCAACATCTGGGTATGAGCCACGTTATTTTGTTCACGCAACATTCCCACCCTGACAGCAGTCCTCTGATGCTAGTACCCTGCTACGACCAGTGGTGAAGTCTTTGTGCATGTCAATTTGTATCCTATTATACAAGACCTTGAAACCATATGTGGAGGCCATAAGGGGACAGAACCTGTTGGTTTCTGGACTGCAAAACAAATGACAGGCTAAATATTACCCCTCTCTTTTAAAAGAACTAGGAATACATTGCAGTCCACCAAGTGGGTAAATTCACTGTTCACAGGATATCCAATGATCTCATCTCTCAGTAACCACTGACCGTAGTAACAAAGGAAGGTGTCCTTTTTCGAGAATTCCTTCTTTTCCATTGGCTGGCCAGCTCTAGGAACTGCATACACGTTGGCAGGTGAATAACTTGTTAACCTTTCACAAAGCTTTTTGCATCAACACTTGTTTCTGACTGGCACTTTGCTTTATAATTATCAACATGTTTGCTCAAGAATAGCATGTTTATGCCCAATCAAAGTTTGCAGCTTTTCAGCTCCATAGCTTTTCAACAACACTCAACTTTAGTATATTTGGTCCTAAATCTGTGTAAACTGGAGAAGTGTTGCATAGACTTTGTAGAGATAATCATATCTATCCCTATATGGACTAAATAAATTCAATGCATGATCCACTTTCACCACTAACTTGCTTCTGCAATCAACATGATACTATTGCTGGAGGGCTTGGGCCCTATTCACAACAGCATTTTAGGCCATAAATGTACAATTATATACTAAAAGTGAATGGATTACACCTCTAAGGTGTCCACAAAAGAATACCCTGCTGTAGTAAACCTGCTTACTCCTCTGTAATTGTGAACCACAGCTGTCTACACATTTGTAGGAGTAACTTCCACGTAAAAGCAGTTAGTGGGACCAGCAGGATGTGCTTTGCCTTGTGAGTTTGTGGAAGCACACAAACATGCCAGTTTGTGGGCATTCACATCCTTCTCTCCAGCCCTTTTAGACTCTGCAAATGGTCAGAAATTAGATGCTGCTAAGGGCTAGATTAAATCGTATTCCAGGACTGGAAAGGAATTTGAACACCCTAAACATTGTGCAGGTGTAGCTGATGGGGTTTCTTAAAATTTCCCCTAAAAAATATGTGAAAAGTGCAGTCGTACACTGGGGCTGTGCATCCCCGACATGGAATTGTGCTGCAAGCTTAATTCTCCTTTGGGGAAAAAACTTCATATAAAAATGTTGCATGACTGGGGTAGTAGTATGCTTGAAAATCTGTTTGAGGTGTAGGTTTCAGGAAAAGTTAATGGCAAGATTTATGAATTGGGAAATCCTGTAACACAGCACCCTTCTAGGAGTACTTATATGAGTGTAAAGTTATTCTTCCCCGCTTGAATTTTCCTCACGTGTTGCTCAGGAGTAGCACATTCAAATATTAATTCTGCAACAGGATAATGCATGAAACATCCACTTATACCAACTGTAAATTAATCAGACAAAGAAACAGACACAGATGGTTATTAATATTTTCCGTACAAGGCTGTTATGCGGTGTTTGTGATGTTAGTAGGAGATTGCAGAACTGGAAGGATGCCCGCAGCTTTTCCCAGCTACTCTTATGGTCAGCATTTCTCAGATATAACATGCTGTTCATCACATAGCTCTTATGTGAGTGAATCTAGAAGAGAAAATGTAAACCCAGGAACATTAGCACATGTCTGGTCTTACAAATCCCTGAAATATTCGATAGTATTTGCATTCCTTTTGCATTCGAGTGACCGATCATATTTGAGTAAAAAATCATTCAGGATTTATAGAGCGTGGCACATCACCCATAAGGGTCTCAAGGCACTGCAGTTGCTTGCTGCTTTGTGGTGCTCTGTTCATTCAAACAGCCAGGTGTTGAGTCCTTTCCTGAAATCCTGAAGCGATGAAGTGGTCCTGTAGTGCAGGGAAGGGTTGTTCCAAGCTTTGGGCACCAGGTGTCAGAAGGAGAGTCCTCTGCCGTTGACTCGGCGGATCTGGGGTGTGTCTGCGAGGAAGAGGGAGGCGGAACGTAGATGTATGGTATGTTGGTGGAAAGTCATGAGTTTGTTGATGTATGCTGGCCCTTCATTGTGCAGGGCTTTGTATGCGTGGGTCAAAATTATATTTTCTTTAAGTTATTTAAGATTCCATCCTTGAGGAGTGCACGTATAATTGGATTGCTCCATAAAAGGTCATTGGAAAATTGGAGACTCACCGAAAAGTGTGTGTATTATTGCAGACTTACATTGCAGACTTACATTGCTTATTAGTCATAGAGGGCCTACTGCATTTCACCATAATATGATCTAAGAAGTGAATTCAGATAAAGGCTGGACTATTAAATCATTATTGAAAAATTCAAATTACTGTTTTCTTTTTGTGGATTGTTGGAAGAGGAATTGCAGATTTACTTTTTTAGGACCATCAAATACCCTGTAGAACTTCTTAAGTGGCCAGAGCCATATTTTTTGTGAATCAATTTAGTTATCACTCTAAATATGCAGAATAGATATATAAGAATGCCATATAATTTGAATGAAAATGAAATATATTACCCTGATGTTTTTAGAACAAGGTTAGATCTGACAATTAACAAATTCTTTAGCTGAAAGTCCTTCTTTTTATGCTACTATATATGTATAAACTATGTAAAATAGAATGCCTTAACATTAGTAGTTGGGTATGATTTTTCTTCAACTTATGCAAAGAAGAAATTCCGTTATCACTATAGCTAAATTTCATCATGACTGAAGCAACAGATACCTAATGGTGCCGGTGCCGTATGACTTAAATTTCATCTTGTCAAAGGCACTGTGGACGTTTCATATTTAGTCACTGTTTTAAACAAAGAAAAGCTTGACCCAAAACTTTATTCTTCATTCCTTTCAATAAGTGTGCATCTGTGTAAACACAGTGGGCCTGATTCACAAAGGTAAGTTACACTTTGAGTAAGTTTACACTTTGTAGTAAGTTTACAACTATCAGTATTCACAAAATCTGAGTGTAAAAATTCTATAAAAGTGTAAGTTACATGCCTGAACCCCAGAGTAATGCAGTTGGTTTTCTCTTGTGTGGGTGGGTGGCATCCCTACCTAAGTCCCTCCCTAAAGTCCTTTTAAACCCCTCTTACTACCCCCTAATCCCATCCCCTTTGGTAGTATGTATGTCCCTTTTCCCACCCTCTCTGCTTTGACCCTTCAACATTTACTACCAAAATCGATAGTTATATATGCGTAGTCTCAACAGTCAGAGAACTCCACGCATATAAGTATAGGCAAAACCTATATTTTGTAGTAGTACAAAACATGCTACAAAGTGGGTTTGAGAATCAAACCCAGGGTTGGCAGTGTGTTTAAGCAGTAAAATATAATCAAATATAGAGTAGGAGAAGAAAAGATATATTCATGTCCATCTGGATTCTAGTAAACAGGTTTTTGTTTACAATGTGGACTGGTATAAAGCATAATGTATTGCTCTAGAAAGGTGGTCACTGAGTATGATTGAATCCAGAGATTATATGCAGCTAGTATTTAACTTTGTGGATACTCCTGGCTCGACAGTATTCTTCCAGGGCACCATGGTCTTCATTCAGGACTGGATGGACAGTCACCAGCTAAAGTTGAACTCGGATAAAACCAAGGTGATGATGGTCAAAAACAAACTGCACTGCTCGAGTCCTTCCTTGTGGCCCCGGGGGGTAGGCCCCCCTCTCACTCCTAAAAAGGTGGTCAGGAGCCTCGGCATACTTGTCAATGAAGATCTGTCAATGAAACCCCAGATTTCAGCAGTGACTTCTTCCTGTTTCTTTCAGCTCCGTAAAATAAAAAAAAATCAGAATTGGTTTTCAATTGAATCCATATTGACTATGCATACGCCCTTTACCTGGGCCTCCCAACGGGTCTGAGCCAAAGACTGCAGCTGGCTGGTCCAGAATCATGCAGCTAGAATTGTCTATCAACAGCCAAGATACTGCAACACTACACCCTTACTAAAGAAACTGCTCTGGCTCCCAAGTGCACAAAGAACATTGTTTAAAACAGGCTGCACGATCTTCAAAATCTGGCAGAGTAAAAGCCCATTTTTGCCTCCTATAGAATACGGAACTATACTCCTAGGCGCAACCTCAGATCGTCTCATCTCAATCTCCTAGAGGTTCCCAAATTCTACAGGAAGAGGCTAGGGGGAACTAGGTTCGAGGGTTGGCTCCCAGTACTTGGAACTCTTTTCCCGCCAACATAAGAGCAGCAACCTCCAATGAGCAATTCAAAACTCTGCAAAAACATGGCTCTTCAGACAAGCTTATGACTAAGCCACATTTCTATCCTGCCGCTAGTGCTCCCAACACCATGAAACCTTTCGGTGAACGTGCGCTTTAGAAGTTTCCTATAACATAACAGAAGGGATTCAGCCATGGAGTCATACTGCCCCATGCATGTCTTTTACAGAGACCGGACAGCAACACAAGAAGTGAAAAGTAGGCCCTGGCAATATTTTAAATATGCTTATGAAATTTACAAATGTTGTGTTGCACAAATTTTGCAAAAATCACAACAGATGAAAATGCCTGGCCAAGATATATTTTCTCCTTTAACAAGTCTCCTGGTATTATTTTGCATGACTTTCCTTGACTTTTTCTGACACCACGTTCATAAAATTAGCCATGTTACCTTTTTGACAGCATGCATTAATTTTGTTATTTATTATTTTTTAAATTCTAACATCCTTTGGGGCACTGACAAACTGATTCCCAATGCTGAAGATAACCTCAAAATTAATAGCACAGGGTTGAAACCGACTTGACGCCAGGAGAAGCATAGAATCATGTTATGAGCAGGGAGCTGTTGTGAGCATTTTTGATTTTCTCAGCCTAACAACAATCTGTCTTGCCGCTAGTAGTACAATAAAGACAAATGATTTTGGTTGGCAAATTATTATTTTTTCCCCATTTATATTGTGTATGTCTTTCACTGCATTGAGTACTGCACCATTTATACAATCACTTCAATTAACTATGTCATTTGGAAGCTGCTGAAAATTTTCTAGAACACTTAAGATTTGTTCACATTCAAGTGGGAATGATTTTTATTACTGTCTTTTGACTTTACTGTTTCTTGTGGGAGTAGTTTAACATTTGAAAAATAATAGACGAAACTGCATATGAACAATCCTCGTGAAGATGGAACCACCATTTTTTGTTATATATTATAGTGTACCAAGGTTTCACTTGATTTGGAGTCACCCTGTTAATATAAAGATTAGAATGAAGATAGATCAAGAAAACACACAGCATTTCAGTAAAGTCATTTTGCTATTTACTTGAGCTCCTAGCCAGCCAAATGCTCTTTACAATGTCACACATTTTTTTTACAGCACATTAATTCATCTATAATGACTGTAGTTAAATTATTAATGATTACACATGGATAGAATATCACTTGTTAAAAATGTGGAACATCACTTTACAATACCCAGATTGCAATTATGAAATGGCAAATGAAGAGCTATTCGTATTCTGTTGAATTTATGACTATTTCACTATCCATTTTGGACGCAAGGGTGCATTTTGCGCTTAGAAAATAGTGCTAAATGCCAGGAGTAAGTTGGGGTAAATCCTACCCCAAGTGCTCATTTAGCGAGTGTGAGTTGTTGGTCTTGCTCAGTATTCATATTCTCTTGCATTTAGCACTATTTTTTAATGCAAAATGTATCCTTGCGTCCATTCTGGACGCAAGGGTGAAATTATTGCGCTAAGAAAATAGTCCTAAATGCAGAATTACTCTTCTCACATAATTCTGCATATTCTTGCAGAATTTTTGTGTAATTCCACATGATTACACTACACAGAAGTACGCGAGTTATGCCCACCCCAAATATTGACACCCCATCAACCATAAATTCTCTATTTAAATTACTTTGGTTGTGTTTAAGTGTGTGTATATATATATATGTGTGTGTGTGTGTGTATGCATGTATATATATATATATATTATCTACTGGCGTAAACAAAAAAAACAAAACGATCGGGCCCGCAGGCCCCGCCCCCTTCCTTCACCACTCTGCAAACGCGCCCCTGGCGCATTTGCAGAGGGAGATGAGTCCCCTTGAATACTGGGGGTCCCTGGGGGCCAACTAGCCCCCAGGAACCTCCAGTATGCGCCAGGGAGCTGCCTTGCAGAGAGCTGTACAGAGGCCACGCCCCTTTTTACACCTCTCTGCAACGCAGCTCTGTGGCGCTTTTGGAGGAACATGGTGGGCTAGTTGGACTCCAGGGACCCTCAGGATTCAAGGGGAGTTAATCCCCTGACTTAAAACGCACCACGGGCGCGTTTGCACAGTGGTGAAGGGAGGGCGGGGCTCAGGTGACATGTGTGCAAACAGGCCCCGTGGCGCGTTTTAAGATGGGGAATTAAATCCTCTTCAATCCTGAGGGTCCCTGGGGGCCAACTAGCCCAACAGGTACGTCCAGAAAGCGCCACAGAGCTGCGTTGCAGAGAGGTGTAAAGGGGTGTGGCCTCTGTACATGTCTCTGCAACGCAGCCCCTGGCGCATACTGGAGGTTCCTGGTGGGCTAGTGGCCCGTAGGGACCCTCATGATTCAAGGGACTTAATCCCCCAACTTAAAACGCGCCACAGGGCGCGTTTGCACAGATGTCACCTCAGGCCCCGCCCCTCCCTTCACCATTGTGCAAATATTCCTCTAAAATCAGCCGAAATACAATTCCGATTTACTCACCTGTTATCAGGAGAGACCTCAGTGCTGCATCTTTCAGCCCAGTACTGATCCTCAAAAGTAATTTTAACCGTACTTACCGGTAACTTGAATTTCCTTCATAGGCTAACATTGACTGGTTTCACTTGGAAATTCTTCTAAGTGTGGAGTTTTGGAACTTTAAAATATTCCTCTAAAATCAGCCGAAATACGAATTCCGATTTACTCACCTGTTATCAGGAGAGACCTCAGTGCTGCATCTTTCAGCCCAGTACTGGTCCTGAAAAGTAATTTTAACCGTACTTACCAGTAACTTGAATTTCCTTCCATAGGCTAACATTGACTGGTTTCACTTGGAAATTCTTCTAAGTGTGGAGTTTTGGAACTTTAAAATATTCCTCTAAAATCAGCCGAAATACGAATTCCGATTTACTCACCTGTTATCAGGAGAGACCTCAGTGCTGCATCTTTCAGCCCAGTACTGATCCTCAAAAGTAATTTTAACCGTACTTACCAGTAACTTGAATTTCCTTCCATAGGATATCATTGCCTGCTTTTTGCTGAAAAAGTTTCTAAGTGTTGATTTTTGAAACATACAAATATTCCTCTAAAATCAGCCGAAATCCGAATTCTGATTTACTCACCTGTTATCAGGAGAGACCTCAGTGCTGCATCTTTCAGCCCAGTACTGGTCCTGAAAAGTAATTTTAACCGTACTTACCGGTAACTTGAATTTCCTTCATAGGCTAACATTGACTGGTTTCACTTGGAAATTCTTCTAAGTGTGGAGTTTTGGAACTTTAAAATATTCCTCTAAAATCAGCCGAAATACGAATTCCGATTTACTCACCTGTTATCAGGAGAGACCTCAGTGCTGCATCTTTCAGCCCAGTACTGATCCTCAAAAGTAATTTTAACCGTACTTACCGGTAACTTGAATTTCCTTCGTAGGCTAACATTGACTGGTTTCACTTGGAAATTCTTCTAAGTGTGGAGTTTTGGAACTTTAAAATATTCCTCTAAAATCAGCGAAATACGAATTCCGATTTACTCACCTGTTATCAGGAGAGACCTCAGTGCTGCATCTTTCAGCCCAGTACTGATCCTCAAAAGTAATTTTAACCGTACTTACCAGTAACTTGAATTTCCTTCCATAGGAATCCATTGTCTGGTTTTCAGCAGAAAAGTTTCAAAGTGTCGATTTTCACAAACTACAAATATTCCTAAAAAATCGCCTGTATGACTTAAACGCATTCTTTCAACTGTTTACAGGAGATGCACCAGTGCTGGATCCAGGATCCAACACTGAGTAAGAAAAAATAACGAAAACAGTTTTTAACTTCTAAGTGAATTTCCTTCCATAGGATAACATTGGTGATTCTATGAGAAAAAGTTTCTAAGTGTGAACTTTTAAAGTACAATAATATTCCTTAAAAATCACGACTGTAACCAAAGCGCTTTTACTCAACTGTTTACAGGAGATGTCCCAGGACTGAATCTAGGATCCAGTAATGTGGTTAGAAAAGTAATCCATAAAGTAACTAATTGCATTTAACTAGAAATTCACATTGAGCTGAATGTTGCATTGTGTTTGAAAATGTGTTGCCCATTGCAACAACTGTAACTACTGTACTTAAAAGTCTATTGCCTATGTGCAAAGTAATTAAACTAAAGTAATTCATTCTGAGAAAGTATTTTTTGTAATGTAATGTATAATGTAATTACAATGTAATTTAAAAAATAAAATATGTAAAAAAAAATTGTTTCTAAAAAATTTGGAAATCAGTATGAAAAAAATGTATATAACAATTAATACATTTAAAAATTGTCATTTACAAAACCTTTGAAATTCACTGAAAAAACTGTAGGTTTCAGACATGTTATAGTTACAAATTAGCATTTAAAAACCTTTGAAATTCACTGAAAAAACCATAGGTTTCAGGGACGTTATAGTTACAAATTAGCATTTAAAAAACCTTTGAAATTCACTGAAAAAACCATAGGTTTTAGGGACAGTTATAGTTAGTTGGACATTGCACTCGTACAAAACCCGTGAAATTCCCCGTTATAGTTAGTCCAGCTAACTATAACTCGCGCCCATAATGCACTGCTGATGACGTCACATATTACATCACTCATGACATGGTCAGTGACATCACTGATGACATCACTGATGACATCTCAAATGACATCACTGATGACATCACTGATGACATCATCCAGTGACTGTGTGTTTCTGTAAAGTTTAAATATTTTTAATATATATAGGAAAAGACGTATTGAAGAATTTCTGGTGATTTGGTGTAAATCTATTCAGTAGTTTCTGAAAAATGAAGGTTAAAAAACATTGTGTATTTCATGCTGCTGAGGATCTGCAGAGCTGACAGATCTTAAGATGAGATCTGATTGGCTGCCATCATATCAACAAAGATGTGGTAGTAGCCATTTTATGACCTGTTACTTCAGTCCCCTGTTCTGTAGAAAAATTTAAAAAAACATTTCGTGGGCAGCTTAGGGATACCCTGCCCCCCACAGTCCTGGTAGGGGTTCCAAGAGGGACCCCGACTAAAATTTTGAGCTTTTTATAATCAGCACTATAGATGGATGGGCCTGAGTATTAGTGCATTTATTCTATTGAGGATGTGGCTCACCCCCCCCAGAGCCTAACTGACGCCCCGGGGACCACATCTTCCAAGGTAGTTAAGTATATTTTTGGGGAGGGGGATATGGGCCCTCCCTCCCTGAGACTTCTTGAGGCCCCAGGAACCCCATCCTCCAGGGATGAGATTTAAATTTGGTGTGGCGGGCATGCTACCCTCCCCGAGCCATAAATTGGCCCAGATTTCCCTATCCCCTGGGCCCTGATACAGCTCCAGTGTCCTGTGGCACCATCCACTGGGACTGTACTTGCAGGGAACAGAAACTTTATTCCCTGCGCACACTCACCCAAGGCAGGGAATACAAATTTGCTGCTGCCTGGGTGGGACCAGTGAAAATTGCTGCTCTTGCCTGGACCGGGGAAAAGTAAAACTGCTGGCTCTCACCAGCACAATGGCTTCTGGCTGATGAGCTGGCTGGGACCACAGGGACATTGGGGCTCCCTTGCAGCCCCCAATTATTAAGGATGTCATGGGTAACCTGAGTTGGCACAAGGCACCCACTTTGAAAAATAAAGTGCCGGCTCCTGCCAGCACCTGGTATGGGTGTTGGCTGGGGGTCCAGCAGGAGCTGTGAGAGACTTGGGGCCCTCTCCATGGCTCCCAACCAATAAGACTATTGTAGATGCCCTGGGTGGGCTCCGAGGCATCCACTTTCAGAAAAGAAAAATCTTCTCCCACCTGTACCCTGAATGGGTGTGGCAGGGGATCCAGCAGGGGCCACGGGGGCCTTGGGGCTCCCCTTGTAACTCCCAACATTTGGATATGTTGTGGGTGCCCAGAGGAGGTAGACATTTTCTAAGCCTGAAAGTAAGCCATGACCTGGCCCGATCCACCTTGTGTATCCGATCAGTGCTCCATTGCGGCCAGCCTTAGCTTTGGACTCTTCCCCAGTTTCGCACAACCAAATACCAGTGGCTGGCACTTTGATCTTTTAGGCACTATTTTGCTCTAAACATTTTTCAATTCAGAACTCCAGTTCTACTGGTGGATTCAATTAGTTTTGGTGTAATTTCGTTCATTACATTATACTCTATTTTTCTAAATAGGTTTAGGAGTTTTCTTTTGTTCTATTTTCACTTTATTACTGTTTGTGTGCTACAAAAATACTTTACACATTGCCTCTAAGTTAAGCCTGACTGTTTTTCTGTGAAGCTACCACAGGGTTAAGCACAGGATAATTTAATAACTTTTGTGGTTCACCCTGAAAAAGATTGTGGTTGATGCCTGACCGGGGCTTCCACCCCCTCAACCAATAACTCAGTTTCTTATTTATTAGTCACTGCTCCTGCAAGGAGCATCCTATAATGCCCTAGGGCATTTGAAAAATATTTTTTTTTCTTAATGGTGATACCCCTAGAAGGGGCTCTACCACCAGCCATGTATTAACATTGTTGTGGCTGCAGGGAGCTTAACAGCCCACATGCAACATTCAAACAAAACATTAAGTCTCCTGGGTCACCGAATCCATGACCCCAGGAGAGCTTAGCATATTTTTTAGACCACTTCGAGCTGGAGCTGTATACTCTTCAGCTCAGCTGGAGTGCCTGAACTCCTTGGGTACATTCTAGTGTTGCATTTTGTGGCCTGAAAAATGTTTGAAAAAGACTCAAAGTCAGGTTTTTAAGAAGGGCTTTATTAAAAAGATTTTATGGCAATCATTTTCATTATAAATTGCAATCTGTGAATATATATTAAATATGCTTTTGAATGTAGTTGCCTGTGATTTTATGACGAAGACAATGGGTCAGCTTATATATGTTGATGTGCAGACCCCTTGATAAAGCCAATAGGCACACTTTTTATATTTTGGTGTTCTGACCCTTCTTTGACAAAGTCAGTAGGTCTTCCTGATATTAAATAACATGCTTTATATCATTGCATTGCATAGTCAGCCCTGCGTGCCTGTGGGTGATTGGGTGCAGGCCATGCACCCAGCCCCCATCACAGGGGGATAGGGCATCCAACCCCATGCTGTGCATGGCCTGGGGGTGCCTGTGGAGGGTTGTGCACAGGATCTGGCCACAGGCCAGGCCATGCTACCAACCCCATGCTGTGCACAGCGATGGACATCGTACTTTACGTTATAAAAGTAATAGAAATTCACTGAAAACACAAAGGTTAAAGTGATGTTATAGTTAGGATTGTAATATCTTACTTTAAGGTTAAAAAAACTTTTAAATTATCGGAAAAAAACAAAGGTTAAAGGGATGTTATACTTAGGTGACTGTGTCAGTTAAAACATACCATTTAAACAAAACAAAACCACTGAAATTCACCAGTTATAGTTATCTCAAGTAACTATAATTACTGTCCTACAGTAACTAATTCACACCCTTGCCATGCTCTGCTAATTACCTCTCATATTACATTACTCATGACATGTTCTATGACATCTTTGTTAACATGACTGCAACATCTGAAATTACATCATTGACGTCAACTCTGTACATGGCGGGGCGCGAGTTATGGTAACTTTAGAGCAGGAGTTATGGTTGCTTGAGATAACTATAACTGTGGAATTTCAGTGGTTTTGGTAATTTAAAACAGTAGGTTTTAACTGACATTTTTACCTAACCATAACGTCCCTTTAACCTTTGTTTTTTTCATTGAATATATATATATATATAAATATATTTATACATATATTTATATATATATATATATATGTATATATATATATATATATATATAGAGAGAGAGACAGTGCGCGAGAGAAAGAGATATATATAGATATATAGATATAGATGTGCAGATATAATTTAAAGGAAGGCATTACCATGACTAACTGTAAATAGCTTGCCTCTGGGCTGCCTCTAGGTGGTTATAATTAGGATTGTGTTTCCATAGAAAATGCCTTTTTTGTGTTGCTTATAACTTTGGCGTTGTTGGACAAATCTCCACAAAACTTTCTAAAAAGTGCTACTTTTTGTCTAGTTTGTGTATGGAAAGTTTTGATGTGATCCATCAAGCGGGGGCGAGCAAAAAGGGGGATCCTAAAACGTGTTTTTCTAATTAATTTTTCCACAAGAACTTTAGATGCAACTACAGCCCAAACCGCTAAACGGATTTACACCAAATTTGGCAAAACCCTAGATGTTGGTCCAGAAAGAGTTCTTTTTGTGATTTATTGCAAACTCATTCAATAGTTTTTGAGCAATTATTGCTCAAAATATTTGTATATCTAGGGAAGTGGAGCCTCCCGAATCCGACAGATTTCCTGCTGAGATCTGTTTGGCTGTCACTACATCAACAAGGAGGTGGTGGCAGCCATCCTAGGACTCCCTGACCCCCTACACCTGGTGGTGCGGTTCCAGAGGGACCCCGCCTCAGACCAAAACCATTTTCTTTTAAATTTTGCAGCAAATTCTGCAGCAAAATTTAAAAAACAACCCATGTTTGTTTATTAAAACCTCCCAGGAGGAGCCTGGGTCCAGGTTGATGCATATTATTTTTTGGGGTGAAGGAGGAGTGTGGCACTCTTCCCCCGGGGCCCGAGGCAAAAAATAAGGGAGGGGTGCATGGCCCCCTCCTGGAGCCTAATGAATCCCCGGGTACCTCATCTGAAATGTAGGCCACACAGCCCCGCTCCCTGAGCCCTAAAGAGGCCCCAGGAACCCCATTCCCCAGGGCTATGACAAATTTTGAAAGGGAGGGGGCCGTGCAGCCCCCCTACCTAAGTCCAAATGCAACTGCTCACTCCAGACGGGAGCAATGCTGTCTCCGGCACCATATGGGGAGCCTGTTGGGGCAGCGGGATCCCTGGGGTTCCCCCCGCAGCCCCAAACATGTGCTTGGTGGGTGCACTGGGTGTGCACTGGGGTAACCATCTATTATAAAGTAAAAGCCCAAGACATACAAAGTTTCTGAGCATTAATAATTGCTCAAAAACTACTGAACGGACTTACATCAAAACAGAAAGAACGCTCTTTCTGGACCTAGATCCAGCTTTATACCAAATTTCCTGTAAATCCATTCCTATGGGAAACCGAATGGGGAAAATGCGTTATGTGATCCCCCCTTTTGTCTCTGCCCTCGCTTGACAGATCACCCCGAAACGTTCAAAGCACAAACTAGGCAAAAAAGAGCACTTTTTTGGAGAGGTTTATGGAGATTTGTCAAATGGTGCCAATTTATTAGCAACACAAAAATGCATTTCCTATGGAAACACAATCCTAACTATAACTACATTATGGGACCGCCAATGGGAGATATATATCTATCTGTGTATATATATATATATATATATATATATATATATATATATATATATATATATATATATATATATATATATATATATATATATATATTCACTGAAAAAACCATAGGTTTTAGGGACAGTTATAGTTACAAATTAGCATTTAAAAAACCTTTGAAATTCACTGAAAAAACCATAGGTTTCAGATATGTTATAGTTACAAATTAACATTTAAAAAACCTTTGAAATTCACTGAAAAAACCATAGGTTTTAGGGACAGTTATAGTTAGTTGGACATTTCACTCGTACAAAACCCGTGAAATTCCCCTGTTATAGTTAGTTCAGCTAACTATAACTCGCGCCCCATAATGCACTGCTGATGACGTCACATATTACATCACTCATGACATGGTCAGTGACATCACTGATGACATCACTGATGACATCTCAAATCGTTTTTTATTTTTTTATTTTCCCCCTGAAGAGGAGGCTGTAGTAGCCCCCTTCCTTTTTCCTATTTTTAGGCCCTGGTGTCCCCATCCCCCAGGGCCTTACCCCTTTTTAAAATTAAAATAAAAAAAAAAAACGGGAAGGGGCCGCGTGGCCCCCGCCCTGGGCCTGCTATTGGCCCCGGGGACCCCATCCCCGGGGCCTGGCCTCTCGTTGGGGACTGTGGTGGGGTCCCCAAACCCCCACAGTCCCGCCGGCTCCCCGTGTCCTACGGGAGCCGGCATTGCTTTACACATGGGGGCAGCTAACATGCTGCTCCCCATGTGGAAAAGCAATCAGCTGGATATTGGAAGAGAGGCAGGTTTCCTGCTCTCTCTTCCAATATCCAAAGCAGTTTGCAATGACAGGACGGGAGCCGCGAGGCTCCAGTCCTGTCATTACAAGCAGCAGTGTCCCGGGGGTAGGCACCCGGGACACTGCAGGAGCCGGCCCTGGGGGGTGGCGGTCCCCAGGGCCACCACAGGCTCCAGGAGGAGGCCGCGCGGCCCCCTCCTTACATTTTGAAAGCCCGGGGAGGTGGTGGTCCCCGGGGCTTGGAGGTCAAACGGACCCCCATTTTAATTTTTCTTAGTGCCCCGGGGAGGTGGTGGTCCCGGGGCGTGTGAGGGCCCCCACACAGGTTTTAATTTTAAAAAAGAAGCCCAGGGAGGTGGCGGTCCCCGGGGCTGCGGGAGAGGCTCAGAGCCCTCCCGCACCATCTACATAAAGCCCGGGGGGTGGTGGTCCCCGGGCTTGGGGGCCCTTAGAGGCCCCCACACATAAAATTAACCCCCCAGCATGCCCCCGGGACTTGGCCCACCCAGGGGCCAATTAACATCGAAGCGCGGGAGACCGCGCTCCGATTTTTTTCCGGCAGGATCCGCGCACCCTGAGCGCATCCTGCCGATTTTTTTAAAAAAAAAATTTTTTTTTGCCCAGGGGGTCCTTGTGGGACCCCTGAGCAGACCTAGGGGTCAGGGTGTTTCTACCCTGCCCCCTTTGTGCGCTTTGCGCACTTGTTTCTGTCCCTCGGTTCTACCGAGGGACAAAATAACTGCCAACACTTCCTGATTTGGAGTGTTGACAGCCAGTTAGCATGCAGCTCGTGATCGGGAGGGTGCGCGAATCCGGCGCGACCATAGATATCACTATCTTTTTACTTTTGATTTTCTCAGCAACTACTGAACGGATTTACACCATTTAACAAAAAGGGTTCTTTCTGAACCAAGAACTACCTCTTTGCCAAATTTGGTGTAATTCCGTTCAACAGTTCGAGCTGTAACCGTGTCTAAAGTTTCCTATGGAAAATTGCATGGGAAAACGCGTTTTGGGACCCCCCTTTTTCTCGGCCCCCGCATGACGAATCCCCCGAGACTTTCAGGGTAGGAGCGGACCGGAGCGGGCCACAAAGTTTGAAAATTTTGCGAAGATACGTCAACCGGCAAGAGAGTTATTTCAAATAGAATGTCGCGGATTTCCTATGGATAATAGGTTGTAACTATAACTATCTACTGGCGACCGCTATAGATAGATATATATATATATATATATATATATATATATATATATATATATATATATATATATATATATATATAGTATATATCTATATATATATATATATATATATATATATATATATATATAGATATATTATCACCATGGCTCAGTGTAACTTCCTGTCTAACAGGGTGCTTGTTACAATTACTTTACAAAGGAAAACAGTTGGGCCCATTTTCAAAAAGCCAATTTAATGGCATTTCAGCTTTCAGCTCACTACACATACTGAATCAGTTGTGATCGAATTATGGTGGTGTATCGTTTTTTTACTTCTGTGTATGTACAAATACATGAATAAACACTGACAGCAATAACCCATTTATTAGCATTGTTAGGAGAGAGGAGGAGCATCATGACCCACTCAAGGCTCTGCCTTTTGTGAAAAATAACCCCGCCCCACACTCGACAGTGGTAATAAATAGCACATGACAATGAGCACACCTACATAGACACTATAGGCACTCATTGTCAACTGTGTTTACCAGCTCACTGTATTGAGTGTCAAGCATTGTGGGCACCACTTACGGTGAAATGCAGATTCAAGCTTTTCGTATACCATATTTGCTACATATTTGCAGGTATGAGTGAGGAACTTTTGAGCACATCGATCAGGTATTGCTGATCCACTAAATTATTTTACAGATACATTTTACGTATTAATATGAATGTATGAGTGAGTTAAGTAGTTAATGATTAATCGTTTCACTACTTGCTAACATTTCTAATAGAATGCAGGCATATGGTTTACGTTTTTTCTCACAGAGCAGTGGGTTAAGCATTTTTAGGTTTATTTATTTATTCATTGATTTATTTACGCCGACTCGGTCATTACAGATGTGAAATCGTGTGTACCTTTTTAAGCAAGAAGGGGATATTTAGATATTAGAATTTACACTTTATGGTGTCATGGAATAGCAGAATATTCAAAATTCCAGTTCAGTAGAAAAAAAATAATTTTAGAAACAGCATGGCCTTTCAAAGACTACTCCAAGATTAAATGCAAGTAAATTAATTCATACACAACATTTTTCGATATTAGTGCTAAGTACTGACACGTGCTTAATGGAGCTGCGATCGGTTTCTGAAGAGTATCGTCTATCTTCGCTGGGATAAGAGGGACAAATATATATGTCTGCCCGTACTACGAGTTCCCAGTTCACTTGGGATTCTTTTTTGAGGAGTTATTGTTATTTGTTATTGTCATTTGCTATAGCGCTCAACTCACCCGGGGGCATCTCGGCGCTGTTTCGGATCCTGACAGGAGGTGCATGCGATAGAAATCAGAATAAGTGTGCTTTTAGTGATTTCCAAAATTTGGCATATGTGGGGATGGATCGCAGGGTTAATGGAAGTTTGTTCCAGTATTTTGGCGCAAGATATGAGAAGGCCTTGACCCCATGCGTGTTTGGCGGATACGAGGGACACATAGTAAGGCTTTGTCGCTAGATCTAAGATTTCGCCTTGGGGCATAGGCTGTTAACTTTTTTTGAAGATAAAACGGACCTTTCCCTTTTAGGGGTTGTAGGTGAGGCAGCAGATCTTGAAGTGGGAACGTTTCTTCACTGGAAGCCAGTGTAGCTCCCTCAGTAGGGGCGCTGAGGGAGTTCCAGAAGGGCGGTTCAGGGTAAGCCTGGCCGCCGTATTCTGCACCCCTGGAGTTTGGAAAGCAGTGATTCACTAGCTTCTGCTAGGAGAGCATTTCCATAGTCCAGTCTGCTTATCACCATAGCCTGGACCAGCATTCTCCGAACTGTCATGGGGAGGAAAGGAAAGATTCTGCGCAGAAGGCGTAGATTGTAATAGCAAGCGCTCGTGGTTGCCGCAATCTGAACTTTTATCGTAAGTGCTTGATCTAGTTTTATGCCTAAATTCTTTATAGTTAGTGTAGGCACCGGAAAGGTACCCAGTTGGTGTGGCCACCATTCATCCGACCAGATGGAGGGGGCTTTGCCCAGCAACATGATCTTATTCTTCTCTGGATTTAGCTGAAGACAGTTTTCCGTCATCCAGTTGGAAATTTCTAGCATTCCTGATGCAAAGCGATGTTTTGCTGTTATCAAGTCTTGGCCTAGAGTAAACATTAGCTGGGTATTGTCAGCATAAGATATAATCTCGAAGCCAAAGTGTTCTGCAATCTTTGCTAACGGGGCCATATAGATATTGAACAAGGTGGGGCTCAAACATGAGCCCTGCGTAACACCCTTGTCCAAGCTCATTTCGCCTGATGAGTATGGGCCCTGGATGACGGTTTTCTTTCTATCTGTTAGAAAATGCTGAAACCACTTTAATGCCACACCCTGTACACCGATTTCCTGCAGCCTTTCCAAGAGCCTTGGATGAGAGATGGTATCAAAGGCTGCAGAGAGATCTAATAATATCAGTATAACAAGTATTCCTGCATCAACCCCCAATCTCAAGGAATCGGTCACGGCCAGAAGCGACGTCTCTGTACTAAACCCAGGGCGAAAGCCCGATTGTGAGGGATCAAGAATGTAGTTGGACTCAAGATAAGATCCCAACTGCTTGTTTATTAGGCCTTCAAGCGGTTTGCCCAAAAGAGGTAGCAGGGATATTGGGCGATAGTTGCCAAGAGATTGTTGATCTAGCGTTGCTTTTTTTAGTATAGGCCGTACATATGCTGCCTTCCATTCTGTTGGAATTTTGCCTGTTTTTATTGAGCAATTAAAGATCTCCTGGATCGTTGGGGCGCAGCAGGTCGCCAAAAGAGATATTATTTTTGTAGGACAGAGATCCTGGGGGGGGGGGGATCCAGACTTGGCTGTAGACAGAGAGCTGTGTATTTCCTCTAGAGTGAGGGGCTGGAACCTGTCAAGGAGTAATTCTGAAATGTTTATTAAGCAGGAGCTGTTTCACTTTCCTTCTTGGAAACGTTGAAGCAACAGTGCAGCTTTAAAGTTTTACCAACAGGGGTGGTTACTGATGCCAAAACTGACAAAGGCGAAACGATAGAAACAGAGACAGCACAATGTGAACTTTATCTTCACCAAAGTAAAAATGATCGTGGTTCCTGGACGTGGAAGCACAGTGTGCACTCTGCGCTGCGGCAGCATCCAAAACGAGGAAAGACTGGAGCGAAGCATTTGAAGTTCTGTGGCTGATAACATCTCTTCATTCCAATGCTCCCCTGGGAATGGTGCTTTAAACCCTAAATGCAAGAGGAGCTTTTTTGCACGCTACATATTCACAGCTCATGCCCTCAAGCAATGTGAGGGTTGATTGAGCCTTCTTAAGTATTGCATGTATTATGCAAGTGAATGCATACATAATTCGAATGTAAAAACTGCAACGCTCTATTTAGTAGGAAAACAGTTATTTTTCAAACTCTTCTGTATGCCAGGGCATTAACTGAGCGTAGTCTGACATAAAATCAGGGCTACTGGATTTTGGATATTTTGCATCATTTTTGTTTTTGCTTTGCTAATACCTATTCACATATTTTTTTTGCCTGTAAAACATGGTTCGAGTAGAATATGTTTTAGAATTGAGAAACTAGATGTTTTTTGCAATCTCATAGACCACCCTAACATCTTCACCACATGACTTTAGAAACTCAATGGAAAATAAATAGAGAAGGTGAATTTCCAAGAAAGGTCACACCTTGACTTCAGTTTTCATGTCAGCACAGGCCAAACATATTTTATGTCATACATGTATTTTTTTGTCAAAATTATGCACATTTTGTAAAGAAAAAAATCTGTGACTCTCCCCCACGCCTGTATTCTGCAATATTGGGTACATATTGAACTCCCTGCACGGGTGGGTCAGAGGTAGAAGAATGCAAACACAGAGTAAGGGCTGTAGGAAATTGGTGTGACAGCTGCTCTGGCGGACACCTCACGATTTTCCATGAGGTGGCCGTTGACTTAATAACAAGTTGTTCCACCCAGCTACAAGAGAATGGGTGGTGGCAGTGGCTCATGCAGTCTCCCTGTGTCTTTCATCACGGCAGTCATGCTTATGTTTGATAAAAATGGAATGGGAGATATTGGTAAGTTACAAAAATGTCCCAAATAGGCTGGCTTAGCTCACCCAAAATTAACTTTCCACTGGAGCCAGTGCTGACGCTAATACAATTGTTGAGATCCCTGGTCATATTCTTATAAAACTATGTTCTTCATACGCTCTGTCTGACAGCCTTTAACAATATTGGTGAAGTTCTATATTGAACAGAATGTATAAATGTATAATAATTGAGGACAATTCGCAACAAGGCTCGCACAGTCTCTTAAGCACTCCTGCACATATCTTAGGGATGCTTCACGTCAAACAAAGACCTGCTGTCCACCCTGAACCTCTGCTGCCTTCAAGCCTACAGTGAGACCAAATACAAGAATGAGTACCAGGAAAGTTCACCTGCCAAAAAACCAACCCCTAGTGCATAACCCAAGTAAAATGCCGTTGGCACTTGCTCAATTTCAGTACTGTTTAGCTTTGAAAGCAATGAAACTATGCACATACTATGTGACAGATTAACAAATTATATCACTCGCAACACTCAGTTCTCAAATGTTCTACCAAACTAAACGATAAAAATGGATTGGGTGTTAAAAAATATAGTTGATATTGTATGGGGAGTTGTTCTCACTGCGTCCTCCCTGTATCACATAACCTCATTTATGCTGCTTCATTCAGGGAAGTGCACTTCTCAATAGTACACTACCTGAAGGGTAACAAATGGGGGCTCCAAGTGGCCACAGACCAATATTTATTTTGGGGTTGGCCTGAGGAGCTTAAATAGAGTTACCAGATGACTTTCTCTCACCAGGACATCCCTTCGGATGAGCCTGGCTACGCTATACGTAAGTAAACGTGACCTGACAGTAAAGGGGATGTATTCGTTTGTGTTTTCTAAAGAAGTATTTAAATACCACCCTATGCAAGTGTCTCTGTAATCAACAATATTATTTATTTAACATATATACTGTGACCTTTAGCAATGACATATGTGACATGGTACATGCAAAATTCAGTTTCTTGCATGTCACTCAACTACAATCAATCAAGGGTTGGTAAAGCGCATCTACTCACCCTTGAGGGTCTCAATCCGCTGGGGGAGGTGGGGAGCAGATCCGTCTAAGTGCTGGGATCATTCGAAGAGCCAGGTCTTGAGGACCGTCCTGAACTGGGTAGCGTGGGAGATAGTCTGAGGTGGAGGGGTAGGGTGTTCCAGGTCTTGGCAGCAAGGAAGGAGAAGGACTTTCCTACGGTTCTGGTCTTGCAGGTCCGCAGGACGGTGGCCAGGGCGAGCAGGGCGAGCAGGGCGAAGCGGTGGTGTCTTCTGGGTGCATGGAAGGAGGGGCGGCTATTCAGGTATGCTGGTCCGGCATTGTGGAGGGCCTTGTAAGCGTGAGTGAGGAGTTTGAAGGTTATTCTTCTGTCTGCCGCGAGCCATTGGAGTTCGTGGAGGTGTTGAGTGATGTGTCTATGCTGGGGGAGGTCGAGGACCAGTCTAGCTGCGGTGTTCTGGACATTCTGGAGCTTGCGTAGGTTTCTCTGGGTAACTACCACTAGCACAAGACCGAATAACCGCATCCATTCCACTCATTCACCTCTTCTCATGTATCACTGCATGCTACTATGCTTTCACTTTTTCAAAGTTTTAAGGAGGTCCTTTCATCTCATTCCCAAAATCGTTCTGTTTGAACTTTCAACTGGTCTGAGAAGAAGTTTTGAGGCTCATAGTACAATGCTAGTTGGTCAGTTTAAATGAGGATCACAAGAGATGATTGGTGAAGAAACAAAGTGCCTCCCAAAACCCAGCCCAAATCTTAATTGGTACCCCACCCCCATCCACCACTGAGAGCTTCTGCGTCTTTGATCTCCTGCCTGTTACGTCCCAGAGTATGGTGTAAATTACTGGTTTATGGGAATGTGCTAATTAGAAGCTGGACTACGCAGATGAACTCAAACATGTATTTATTATGGTCGTGGCTGTGACCAGACCTTCTTTTCATCCTTGTGTAGTAGATTTTTAATAAGAGGCACGCGGTGCAACAGTATGTTTATTTGTCCAGATCGTGACTGCCGGTGTAATAATCGGAGCTCTAACGGGTATAGGTTATTGCGAGAGAGGTTTCCCCCACTCTCCCCTCCCCCCTCCCCCCCACCAGTAAACAGGTGGCAGGAGGAAATTCTCATTGCTCCAATATGAATAAAATAAATACTACCTTGCATAGTGCACGATGAAAGCTGGATTGCTTTTCTACACTCCTGTTTTATTTTGGCTGCAAAAGGAACTGAGGTGAGGCATAAAGACAAGCGTAATGTGCCTAGAATAACGTAAATTGATAATACATAGAAGTTGGGATTGATGATGTATTTTTTCAGTTACGCTTTTTAATAGCATATTTTATGTAAAATTGTTATTTATTCGTTACATTAAAACGTTGATTAAAGAAAGCAATCGTTTTTAAATGTCATATTGGGTCTTGTGGCTCAATAAACGAATCCAGCCACGACAGGAATCTCTTTTTGAGCCCAGGGTCACACCTTTTAAATCCGTGTAGATGCACTCACCCTTCCCTTCTTTTATAAGTTGATACAAGGTGTAACATTGATTTGAGTAACAACAAGCATATGTTCTCAGGGAATAGTGCCCACGCATCCTTTCTACAAATAAATTGTATGTTATGTTATCTATTTTTCAGCATTGTTGCATAAAAAAGAACGTGCAGATATTTGAGTCAACCCGCGTGCTTTTTGAGAGTTAGATTTCGGGTTAGGTCATTGTTAACCAAAATAGTTAATTTTGTGTTTTGATGGACAACAGAAAAGCTGACATATATTTTCGTTTGTTGACACTGCAATTACACTGTAAACAATTGTTGTTTCGGTAGCATTAATGGCACCATACTTAACACTGTGGCATGTCAGTGTACTACAACCGTAGCGCTAGCCCTTAATAGTCAGTTGACAGCATGGTAGTAAATATAGATATATGTAGGTACAACAAAAACCAAGAATTGACAAAGCCAATAGATCGACCTTGCATTTTGAGTCATGCTAAAAATATTTATAAAGCCAGCTCAGAGAAAAAACAAAACAAAAAACGATTGCTTTGTGTACACAATGCACCCGTGAGATAAATAATTAAACGTGTGATTATTTGGAGTGCGTTTAAGATGTAAAATAGTCCTTCATGCTTTGTGATGAGGTAAGAGAAAAGTACTCTGGGTGAGCCAAAGACCACCCTACGTATTTTTAAAGAATTGGTATCAGTAGATCTTGTAGACTTCTATGCTTGCAAGCCCGACATAAAAAATGGAACAATCTGTAATGAAATGCTGGACACTCTGTCTCACACTTCCTTATCAGGAAATGCAACTTTCACTTATGGTACATATTGCATTCTATCACAGTTGGTTGCTTAATGTTTTATAGCATCCGCCACTCTATTTTCTGTCACAGTTGGACACTTTTTGTTGTATGGCACCGACCACTTAATTTCACCATTTGACTCCTTATGATTTAAAGCATTCAGAACAACATTTCAAGAGCAAAGTGTTCTATTTGATGTGTTGCTTCACAAAGAGAGTCTCTGCTTGTGCAGGATAGAAAGAGTGAGAGAGCGAGAAAGACATTGGCTATTTTCTTGGGAACCTGTGGTTTAACCTGTTGACCTATGTTACAAACAGTATGGGTCTGAGAAACTACATCTGTAGAACATGTTATTTTCTAGGGTGTAACTTGCTGGTGCTAAAAGGGCGAGGTGGAATTTGAGATTGGTGCTGGAGTGAGAAGAGGAAAAAGGAATTCAATGTGGGGGTTGCAGAGATGGGGGATGTTGCATGAGATCAGGAGAGGTACAGCATGAGCACATCACTTAATATAATGAAGCAATATGGGAAACATTTTTAAGGACGGAGGGGCTCTATAGGCATTAGAATTTGTATATTTACGTGAGATACATATTCAACATTCCATCCGTTTCACCCACTTTAAGGAATAACATCGAAGGTAGAGTGTTAAGTTTAAAGGGAACATTATGGAATGAAAGTCGTTTCATTTAAAATTTTAAAAATGGCATTTCTTAACCAAATGTGGTTTTATAGGCTACTTTGGAGTGTGTCATGATGACTAGATCAATTTCTTCGGAATTAAACGTGCTGGGGCTGTACACAGAAACTTTGTGCTTGTGAAAAAAGCAAAGCAGATCCATGTGAACCTTTGCCTCTTTTGTTAAATTAAATCAATTTTCTTTTGTTACAAGTAGAATGAAACATGGAACAAATATTTTTTACACTATTTTGTATTTAATCCAATAAGAAATAAATAAAAGGCAATTCTGCATTTCAAATGCAAAATACGGTTCTATTTTTAAGGACAAATCCATGCATTCCATTTATTTTAATGCATAAGTAGCAAAAGTAGTGCTAAATCAGTTTGCTTTATGTTTTTAAAGTTAGTCACGCACTTTGATGTTTTTAATAACATCTCTATGACTCACTTAAAATTGTTTATAAGAAGCTTTTGTGTTTTATATGTTATCAATATCAATTTTCTCCACGCTTGTCCTGGTGCAAAATCTATCTGTGACATAAGCTAGAGCAAATCTGTTTGCTCTAGTCTGAGCCACACAAGCAGCAAACATTGAGCTTAATGGAAGAGACTTTTTTTGCATTAGTGCAAAATGTCTTAAATATAGCCTCAATGCTTTTTACCTAAAAAAATGGTTGAATAAGCAGAAATGAGGGAGTTATTTGATGCAAGGATAAGAAAAAGCTTTAGCAATGTTGCAGAAAAAGGGGCAAAGAGGATCAAAACTCATGTAAATAAAATTAACAAAATCACACATAAATGTAGCTCAGGTTACAAAAAAGAGTACACTGTCTGTCACATAGTAAGATGAGGAAGTGCTATGACGGAGTACCACGCCTCCGAGTAGCTGTTCGTGACCACGCCCCCCTGACGGCAATGGCGGCATAGTTCGGCGGCCTTTTCCTTCGCGTCTTGGCGAGTCCGTGGGAGCCCTTGAGGAAAATTTAAGCACAGCTTGGAGAAAAGAACGGAAAGGGCAGAAAGGCAGAAGGGCTCTGCCAGACGGGATTTTCGATCTTGAATTCTCAGAATAAATGGTCGGGACAACGGCGGGAGTAGCGACCAGCGGAGCAACGCTTAACGGTGGTTCCGGATGTTGATCGGCTAAGCAACGTTCTACGTGCTTGAATCGGCTCTGGAAGAGGAGGACGACGGGCAGTACAAGAAGGAAAGAGAGGTGAGGAGGTTGGGAGTGGCGAGCTGGAGCTGAGGCGATTTGTGTGGAGAGTACTTTGACAAAAGGACTGCACAGCGGTGGCCAAGCGACGTAGATAAGGGGAGGAAAACGAAAGGGGAAAAAAAAAAAAAAAGGAGAAAACTCTGGCCAACTAGGGGTACAGCATCTTTTCCACTACGTTTACTACGCTCTCTCCCGAGCAGGTTCATTGAGAGGGGCTGAAATGGGGAGACACAACAAGCAAAGAAACCCAGTCAGCAAGGTGGACGCAGCAACTGGTTTAAAGGCAAAGACTCGCTTGGCGCAGGCACATGCTAAGGCGTTGTCTGCGGGAGCTGGAAGAACAGGACTTGTGGGGAGCCGCCTCGTTCAGAATTCCAGTTTTGAGAGTTCTGAAGATGAATCGGCAGTAGAGTCCACGGGACTGAGCCAGGGACCTAGAACTTCCCCTACGATACCTATAATAGAAACTCAAGCAATAAGTGAAGGGGGCAAGTTAAAAGTGGACACTTCCGTCACTAATGAAAGCAGTAAAGAGGACGGAAAGGGTGTTAAGGAGTTTCCCCTCTTTTCGAAAAAGCTACTGCAGCCAGCTCCTCCTCAGCTAATTCCACGTCTGATGGTGGCTGGGGATCTTTCTAGCTTATGTCAGTCCCCTCTAGATCTCAGCTCATCTTCTTCGCCCGCCACCTCTCTCGCCTCTCCTGCGCCTCGTCTCGTTCAAAATCTTCCTGCTTTGTCTACCTCGATGAATGAGTCGCATGCTTTGAATCCTCCTCCTTTGCCTGCTGTAAAGGCTGGAGTCCAGCCATGCTCTCAGCCAGCCCTGAATCAGACACGGACTGGCAGCAGCCCGGTGTTTTCCCCTGGGCTTCCGGAACAGGATCAATTGGGTCAATCGGATCTCCATAATCGGCAAGTGTCTCCCGTTCAGAAGCAAAAATCTTCCAAAATACTACAGTTGATCCATAGCCAGAAGAATCAAGAAATATCAGCCATAGTACAACTTCCAGCTTTTGATCCAGCTCTAGATTCAGCTGAACGTTTAACAAATGTTCCTGCAGAGTCAATCTCCACTATACAATTTGATATAAAAACTTTGCTTAATATCATCCTTGATGAAATACGTGAAATGAAAAGGTCCCAGGAGAATGAAATTGCTTCCCTTCATCTCCGCCTTGGAAAGATCGAAGATGCGGTGGCCTGTCTCCCAGTTAAGATTCAGGCAGCGGAATCCAGGATCTCCCAGCTTGAGGACCAGATGACCGGACTGACTATCAAAGTACGCGAAGTTACAAGGGACAGGAGCTCGTTAGAAAGCAAGCTCGAGGAGCTGGAAAATCACTCTCGTCGCTCCAACTTGCGTATAGTGGGAGTGCCCGAGAGAATGGAAGGTTCCCAGACACCGCAATGGGTGGAATCCTTTATCAAGGAAAAGGTTCTCCCCGAGTTTGGTGGGGATCTTACAATTACCAGGGCCCACAGAGTTCCATTCCATCCCTTGCCAAGTATGAGTGGCCCTCGCACCATCCTAGTCAACTTTGCAGACTACCGGATAAAAGAGAAGATCCTGACTAAAGCCATACAACAAAGGCAATTTTCTGTGAACGAAACCTCTAATTGTAGAATTTTTCCTGATATGTCTGCGGCCGCGGCCCGGAGACGAAAATAATTTGTTAAGTTGCTCTTTTTGTTTAAAGCTCAAGGCGCACAGGCGTCTATTGCCCAACAGACAAAACTTCGGGTGTTAGTCAAGGGGAAATTCCATATGTTCTCCAACTTACAAGAGGCTCAGGATTTTCTTAAGGAAATGTCAGCTCCATAATGAATTAACGAATTAAGGGGTGTTGGAGGGCTCTCTTCTACCTGTGGATATATTTGTTGATTGTTGGGCTGGCTATCTCTGCTCCTCCTTTTATACCTCTTTAAGGTATAATGAGGTAGGGGAATTACTTAAAGTAAAACTTCGGATCTAAGTGAGTTAAAGCATGTAATACGATTAGCTCTTTTTGTGGGGCCAGGCTATTTTATAGTAATCCATTGTCAGGGAGGGGGGTGGTGGGTCACGTTGGGTGCAGTTCCATGGCACCCTCCAAAGTAGTAGGGGGAGTGAGAGGTGGGTAGCGTGGTGGGGCACCTCCCGGTGGGTGGGTTGTGTGGGGTGGGGAAGGGTGGGTATCACAGCAGAAAAAGAGCACGAGCAGAAGGTTCAGAAGGTTCAGAAAATACACAAGGAAGAGTTAATTATGGAAACCAGTAAATGTAAGATCCTATCAGTTAATGCCAATGGTATACTAAACAAAAAGAAGTATGGCGCTCTTATCAGATGGTTATCTTCACTAAATCCCCAAGTTCTGTTTCTGCAGGAGACACATTTGAAATCTAATTCTCCTAAACTTTTTATACCCAAGGTTTTTTCTAAAGTTTTTTTGCATCTTCAGGTCTTGCGGCTAGAGGAGTAGCTATCTACTTTTCGAGTAAACTACCCTGGGAATTTCTGCAAGTGCATCGGGATACACATGGGAGGTGGCTATGGGTAGTAGTTAAGTTACAGGGCAAAACGTTAAATTTTATAAACTACTATGGCCCGGTCTCAGATGATACTGTACCCCTGGTTCAAATTAATGATTTATTGATCGGATCTCCCGGGCAGGTGATATTTGGTGGGGACTTCAACTTCATACAGGATGTAAGGAAAGATACCTCGAATAAAAATAAAAACAACTAAAACCAAATTAAAAAAAAATAGTGGGAGCCATTATACAAGAATATCAATTGGTGGATCCATGGCGGGAAATCAATCTAGATAAGGAATTCTACACCTGCTATTCGCACCGTTTTCGGACGGCGTCTCGAATAGATTTTTTTCTTACCTCCAGATCCCTCCAGATTCAAGATGCTGGCATAGGCTGTAATCCTTTTTCAGACCATGCTTATGTTGGGATAGAAATGGTGCTTTGGGGAGGAAGTAGGGAACGTCCCAGGTGGCAGCTGGATCGTCTCCTCTTGCAAAATGAGGATTGGGTTCAGAGGTTCAGAGAGTGGATTCTGGAATATTTTCAGATTAATGAGAATACGGCAGCCCCTTTTTCGGTGTGGGGGGGGTTTTTAAAGCAGCAGCCCGTGGACAGATAATAGCCTTTACGGCTGCCCAGTCCAACACTCGGAGGACTAAGATAGCTCAATTACAAACTGAAGTGGGCCAGGAATATGCTCTCCAACTCCAGCTTCTCCCAAACCAATATGAGCAGGCAAGATCAGCGCTGAGGGATTTTTTTACTTTAGAAGAAGTTTGCAACTCACAAATATTCCAACAGAGGGTCTATGAAGAAAGCAGTTAATCGGCAAATTCTTGGCAAATTCTACTAGGAAAAAGCAAGAATCTGCTATAATATCTAAAATTCTAGACCCTCGGACCGGTCAAGAAGTAGTGAATGGTAGTGATATTTCACAGACTTTCGTTGACCACTTTCGTCAGTTGTATTCTACTGAATATTTAGTGGAGGAGGAGCTAATCCAGGAATATTTTTTAAATATGAATGTTCCCAAACTTTCAGATAATCGGATTGGCGAATTGGGAATGGAAGTGGAAGCAACCGAAATCTCAGTTGCTATTAAATCAACAGCCAGGGCAAAAGCTTGTGGGCAGGACGGCTTCCCTATCGAGTTTTATAAAGTTTTTTAAAGGAACTCACTACCCCCTTGAGAAATTTATTTAACTTTGGCAAAAGGGTGGTGCTGTTCCAGCAGTTTTTAAAGAAGCAATAATCGTTTCTTTTGTTAAAAAAGATAAAAACCCAGAAGATGTGAATTCATATAGGCCCATTAGCCTTTTGAATTCCGATTATAAAATCTTGATGAAGGTATGGGCAGAACGTTTTTTACTTGCCGCCCAAGAGATAATCCACAGAGATCAAACTAGCTTTATAGCAGGTAGATCAATGGCGGCTAACACCCAGTTTTTAATACACGCACTGGATTATTTTAATACAAACCTTATTCCGGCAAGTATTGGAATGGTTGATGCGGAGAAAGCCTTTGACCTTGTGAACTGGAGAACCCTATTTGTCATCTTGGGTCAGTTTGGGTTTCCTGCACAGGTGGTTAATATGCTACGGAATATTTACCAGGGAGCAACAGCCCAGGTTATAATAAACTCAAATCGTGCAGGAACCATAAAAATAAACCGCGGAACCAGGCAGGGCTGTCCGCTTTCGCCATTACTTTTTACCTTTTTATAGAGCCTTTGGTTTTAAAGATACGAAACAATGCTGCTATCCAACCACCGATCCCTGGCATGGCTAAGCTAAAACTCTTTGCAGATGACATTATTTTGTACCTGACCCCTGATAGAGAGAACCTCGAAATAGTTTTGAGGGAATTTTCGGAGTTTGAACAAATAGGCGGGTATAAAATAAATGCCAATAAAACCGAGGTTCTTGCTCTCAATGCTGATCTGAATTATTTTCCACCTTGTCTGAAGATACAAGCAACAAAAACTGACCCTATAAGATATCTTGGGATATATGTATCTAATCAGTAACAGCAGTTATTTGAATTAAATTATTTAAGGCTGAAGGGCAAGATTAAGAAGCTGTTGGAACAATGGATACTACTCCCCCTATCGATAGTGGGCAGAGTTTCATTGATTAAAATGTCCATACTTCCGCTGTTTATTTTTTTGTTTACTAATGTCCCGATTAAAATAAACCAGTCATATTTTAGGGAAATTGACACCCTATTTAGGGAATTCATTTGGGGTAAGAAAGCTCCTAGGGTCAAATTGAACGTGGTACAATCACCAATAGTAAAAGGGGGGTTAGCGTAGCCTCATCTGAGAACTTACTATGAGGCCGCTTTTTTAGATTTAGTGTCCGGCTTGATGGGATCTAACTCTACCAGAGACAGCTTTTTTATAGATAAAATGACACAAGAAATTGAATCACTAACTCGAGTGTTTATAAAAACTTCCAAACTTCCAAAAAAAACACGTTATAAGACTTTAAAAGACTATTTTCTTTAGACTTCAGTCCTTTTTTAAAAAAACGGGCTCGTCGGGTTTCCAGTATCTAAAACTAAGAGAATGTACCAGTCTCCAGTTGCAATTAAGGCATATATAACAATTTGGGAAGGCTGTGGACTTTCTGAGCTAAGGCATTTTATAGTTCAAAATAGGCCGATTTCCTGGCAAGAGGTAATGGCAAGGGCGGAGACCCATCGGAAGCCGACCTTTTTTGAATATTTACGAGTCGTTCATTTGTTAAAAAACACCAGTGGTATTTTGGATACCCCTAACCAATTTGTGGTAGCCCTTTATGGGGCTAATGTTAAAGGGGTGGGAAACTGGTATAGGCTGCTGCATAAGCAGGGACAAGCTCCCGTGATAGCAAAGCATTTGGATAAAATAACTCGGGAGACCGGATGTAGGCTGGCTGGGAAGGATTGGGAGTCCATCTGCTATTTAGGAAGTAAATCACTGCGTGCTGCAAATTTTAAAAGGATGGCCTTCCTATCGAGATGGCTTTCTTATTTAACTCCGGCCGCCTTAAAAAAAAGATTTCCGGTAGCTGAAAATAAGTGCTTTCGCTGCCAGATAGATGGGGAAGGCGGGTGGCATCATACTTTTTTTGCATGTTCAGGACTCAGGTTTTTTTGGGAGGCAGTTTTCTCGGACATTAAGCAAGCAATCGGAAAGAGTATTTCGCTCGAGGCCGAAGCTGCTTTGTTTGGAATCTGCAGAGATGAAACGATGCTATCCGAACCCGAAAAAGCCTTTGTAATTATTTCTTGCACGGTGGCTCGCTCCCTAATTTTGCAAAATAGGAAATCTAGGGAAGCTCCCTCTTACTTGAAATGGTTCAATAAAATGAAAAGAACCCGAAAATTCGAAGAAGCCTATGCTAGGAGGGTAGGAGCTACTAAAAATTGGAAAAAAATTGGAAGTTTTTTAATGAACTAGAAAAGTTTAAAGAGAGTTTATAACACTAGGGTTGGTAAATCAATGTAGCAGCTTTTACTAAAATGCATTAGCACTTTCTCTTATTGCACTTTAGTAGCACTAGCACTTTCATAGTTTTTTCACTTTATAGAATGACGTATTTTGTAGTTTGGCCAATGATGTAATGAGCCGCTATAGCCAAAAGTTCTCGTTTTTTAATAAAATGTTGTAACCATGATGGCTTTAGGTGATAAGATGGCACTAGCACTTGATTGGCATTGCACTTTAGACGTATTAGGAATTTTCTTCATTGCTGCTATGTTGTAAGATAAATTTGTACTTTGTTTTGTGAATGATTATATGACTAGCTGCTTTAGTTTCAGCCTTTTTTTTTTAATTCATTATGTATTGAGAGGCTGTCATTTTGATCTTTTGTAGAAACTGGTTTTAATAATAATGATTTTAAGTATACTATGTACTTCATGAACCTAATGCTCTGCTCAATAAAATTTTTTTTTTTTAAAACATAGTAAGATGAGGAAAAATGAGGTCTATATGTTGAAAGAGAAACTGCATTCCATTGAAGGAGGACTCGCATTTTGGATATTTGCTATTGTTGGAAATTGGGTTACTGTTTGAGAGGGCTGAAACACTACTCAAGCAGCAGCCGCAATTTCTGTCTGGGTGAAGGCACAAACAAACACCAAATTAACCTATGCTTAACCCTCTGATTGCTTGTCACAAGAAGTCAGGCTTAAGTGAGAGGCAATGTGTAAAGTATTTATGCAGAACTTCAAACAGTGATAAAGTGAAAACACAACACATGAAAAATCCCACACCAATTTAGAAACACAGAGTAAAATGTAATAACTTATTTGAGACTAGAGTCATACGTTATTGTCGAGGATGCCATTGATGAGGGGATTGTGATGCAAAAGCCTGTGTGGAGGATGCTCTGTGCAGCGGTGATCCGAAGAAGCTGAGAGCTGTGATGCGAGGTTCTGTGTCAGGGATGCGTCGTGCAGCGGTGGTTCCTTTGCGGCTGCATGGAGATGTGTCGTGCTGCGTCAGTTCTGCTTACAGTACCACATCTGGGCTGGTCCAGGTCTAGAGTACTCACAGCAGATAGAATCCAGGTACTGGGTTCATGGTGGTTGGAGCCTTTTCTGGCCCTCAGGCTCTAATCAGGAGGCAGGCCAACTAGCCCTTGGAGTCACTTTGGTGACCCTTCAAGATGCAGGACCAGTCCTTCTCTCTCAGGCTGAAGGGCAACAGGGCAGCCGAGTAGCAGTTCTTCTTGCAGAGCAGCACACCAGTCCTTCTGAGCGTTCCACAGGTCCAGAGGTTTACTGAAGATTTGGGTCTGAGAGTCCATTATTTATACCTGGTTTCTACTTTGAAGTAGGATAAGGTTCTAAAGGTTTCCACCCTCGGGGTGTTTGGAATTTCCTGCCTCCCTACCTTGGCCCCAACTTGTGTCAAAACCCTATGTGAGTGTGCTGAGTCGAGCCTTTGTGATGTGCAAGTGTTGTAGGTGACAGCTCCTCCCCCTCATCAAGTCAGAGATAGCCCATCCTGCCAACACCTATTCCCCCTTTGTCTCACTGTCTGGAAGCAATACTCAAAGACCAACTGCCAGCTACACCTAGTCATGTGACCAAAGATGGAGGCTACACACACCAAATGGTTGGGAGAAGAAAGTGCCAACTTTCCAAGATTGTTGAAGACAATTGAGAACAGTTGTATCAGCACTGTAAGCAATTATTGCATAGGCAACCCGAAGACTTTGTGCACGCAAGTGCTCGTGACACTCAAAGGTGCACGGCGCAGGTGACAAGTGGAAAAAACAGTGAGGGCGCAATGTGAGAAAGTGACTAATATATACACAAAAGGACTTATGGTTCACGGAGGATTATTTACATAGATTTATCATATATTTCAGACATTTTTAGTGAACCATAGTTAAAAGAAGGCGCCGGAAGTAGCGCTGGTATGACGATGGCGTTTCGATCTTAGTGACTTGGGATCATCATCAGGACCAGGTTACCAGTTGAAGGTGCTATACAGGGGAGGGAAAAGGGGAAAATGAGACATGGGGAATGGGAGGCGCAAGGAGACAGCAGGGTGTGGGGGATGCGAGTGGTGAGGCATACCTGAAGAAGTTGGGAGTGCGATGGAGGAGAAACAGATGGGGCAGCCAGGCTTGTCCCACCGGGAGGGAAGATATTCAAGGAGAAAAGGCCCTGCGGAGAACGGGAGGAGAGAGAATGAAGATATGGCAGGTGTGGGCCAGGGAGGAGTGCAGCTGCCATGGGCTGTATCCGGAGGTGTACTTACCAATGGTGAAGTACGTTGGGTAGGAGTAGGTATGATTAACGGCTAGGCAGGTGGGTTCCTGCTAGCGGACGGGGCAGGGTTGGGCTGATCCTACCAGTGGAAGAATAGAGAGTCTGGTACTGTGGGAATCCGGAAAGGACACTGCCTAGAATTCAAAGGACCGCATTAGTCCAGGCAGATCATGGAATGGGGGCTGGACGCGGCGCGGGGAGATGTGGTACAAACTTATCGAAGAATTAATCAGGAGGCGTGGGCCTCGGGGTCAGTGTGAGCGTAAACAGGGTCGGAGCCCCGATCCACTGTAGGCTGGCTGGAAGAGCGGGTGGAGAGGAGCAGCCGGATGCGTCCACACTAAAGGATAGGAAATAGCCAGGGGTGAGAGAAGTGGAACCCAGAAGGGGACCGGGAACTGGAGGAGCAGACGGGATAGAATGGCAGTGAATTGACTTACCGCAGTGAAGTTGAAACAGCCGGGGCCGTGCGAAAGGCTAGGGAGTCGGTCTGTAGGTCCTGGGTCGGGTCGCCGATCCGCAGGGAGCCGCCACAGTGGTGATCGGCTATGTTTGGATCTGAAAGACGGGGTCCAAGCCGGATGCTATGTAAGAATGGCGGCTATGACGAGCAGCGCGTCAACGTCATGCCGCTCCGAGGGGCAGGGCTAAGAGATGGCAGGTTGATTGTCAGGGAGTAAGGTTAGGAAGCGCCAGTTCAGGTGGTGCAGGCGGGATGGGGATGAAAGGGGGGGAGAAAGTGGGGGACGGAAAAAAGGGGGAAATGGAGCAGGGTAAAGGAGGCAAAATTAAATAGTCAGTTGGAAAACATGAAACATACAGAGTGGAAGCAATGAATAAACATGACCACAACAGTTCAAAGTATTAGAGTGGTATGGGCACAAATGGATATCTTTGGTCATAACGGATGAGCCTCCAATTTAGGTAGAAGGACATAACAACAATATAATGATCGATTGTGTGTGGCAGAAAAGTAATTTGGTAGAGGGACCACAGCTGGAATCGTGGACGGTGGCTGAAGGTAACACTAGGGTGAGCCATAAGTATTGTGATCTCATGTAGGGGCAGGTATAATGATTACACTTGGACGGTACTGTTCCATTCATCGATGGTGTTTAGTCCAAGATTCACAGAGTTGCATCTGGTGATCCATTTGCATTCACTCCTATTCAGTAGCAATTGGATATTACCGCCCCTGGTAGGTAGCGCTGGTTGGTCAATGACCTGCCACATCATTTCCAATTCACTGTGTTGCTTCTTGATGTAATGGGACACCAATGGAGCGGTCATGATTTTACAATGAATGCGGCTTTTATGCTGGATTATTTGCCCTGCGCCACGTCCAGCCCCCATTCCATGATCTGCCTGGACTAATGCGGTCCTTTGAATTCCAGGCAGTCCCCTTTCCGGATTCCCATGGTACCGGACTCTCTATTCTTCCATTGGTTGGATCAGCCCAACCGTGCACCGTCCGCTAGCAGGAAGCCACCTGCCTAACCGTTAATCATACCTACTCCTACCTGACGTACTTCACCATTGGAAAGTACACCTCCGGATACAGTAAATGGCAGCTGCACTTCCTCCCTGGCCCACACCTGCCATATCTTCATTCTCTCTCCCCCCGTTCTCCGCAGGGCCTTTTCTCCTTGAATATCTTCCCTCCCGGTGGGACAAGCCTGGCTGCCCCATCTGTTTCTCCTCCATCACACTCCCAACTTCTTCAGGTATGCCTCACCGCTCGCATCCCCCACACCCTGCTGTCTCCTCGCGCCTCCCATTCCCCATGTCTCATTTTCCCCTTTTCCCTCCCCTGTATAGCACCTTCAACTGGTAACCTGGTCCTGATGATGATCCCAAGTCACTAAGATCGAAACACCATCGACATACCAGCACTACTTCCGGCGCCTTCTTTTAACTATGGTTCACAAAAAATGTCTGAAATATATGATAAATCTATGTAAATAATCCTCTGTGAACCATAAGTCCTTTTGTGTATATATTAGTCCCTTTCTCACATTGCGCCCTCACTGTTTTTTCCACTTGTCACCTGCGCTGTTCACCTTTGAGTGTCACGAGCACTTGAATGCACAAAGTCTTCGGGTTGCCTATGCAATAATTGCTTACAGTGCTGATACAACTGTTCTCAATTGTCTTCAACAACCATTGTTTTCTACTGCTCCACTATGTTCTTGTACTCATTCAAATATATGATGCCTTGAGCACATTTAAATCAAATTATGAGTCTCCCTACTTTCTTTTCTTGTAATGTCGTGTACATACCTAGTAATTAGTTCTCTCAATAATACCGGTTGAGATATTGTTGTTTTTCTATACCTCCTTACCCAGATCTCAACTCTGTCTATGGGTTTACTCCTGTTGTTGGTTTCTAAACTTTCCAAGATTGCCATTTTCAGAATTGTGACTTAAAATCCAACTTTTCTATTAAAGGGCTTTAAATTACAATTCTTTAGACACCTAACTTGACATTTCTACCTGCTCCTAATTGAGCATTTTCAGTTATTAAGTGTAATAAGTTAACCCAATGTTATTCTGTGTCAGAGGCAAGCCTTACATTAGTGAAAACTAGGTTAAGGGTATTTCACTACCAGGACATGTAATAGTGAAAAGTACAAGTCCAACCTTTTAGATACATTGCACCTTGCCCTATGGACTGTTTAGGGACTACCCTGGGGGTGACCTGTATATTAAAACTCAAGCCTTAGGCCTAGCAAAAGGTTGATTTGGCCAGGTTGAAATGACACTTTAAACTTCACACACACAGGCTGGAAGGACAGGCTTGAAACATGTTTAAAAGGCTACTTAGGTGGGTGGCACAATAAGTGCTGCAGGCCCATTATTAGCATTTAATTTACCGGCCTTTGGTGCAAGTACTACCACTTTACTAGGAACTTACAAGTAAATTAAATGTGTCAATTGAGTGTGAGACTTGTTCACCATGTTTTAAGGAGGAGCACAAGGACTTTAGCACTCGTTAGCAGTAGTAATGTGTGCAGAGTCCTAAGGCCAACAAGAAAGAGATCAGCAAAAAATGAAGAGTAAGACACAAAGTATGGGGGAAGTCCACTCTAAGGCTGACAGGTCTAACAGCTATCCAATTTGGAGAAAGTCATACTTCTGCAGAAATTATAGTACTTATTATTGTTTTTCGATGTAAATGACAAAAACAGACTAATTTTAGATTACTGAAGAGGGAGTACGTATATAACTTTGGAATTAATTTCTTATTGTGTTCATCACTGCTATACTTCGATTTGAAAAACAAATTTGTAGAACATGACATTTCAGAAAACCTAAAGAGATCTTATTCAACATGCACACTTCTATTTTAAACCTGTAGTGAATTTTCTCTGACATTCGATTTTGATTGAATTCTATACCATTCTAATCTCTCCTAAAATAGATCTAAGTTTTTTTTCTCACTTGTCATTGTATATTGGTGGTTGTACAACATGCCCCAAAATTGTTCTCCAAAGCTCTAAGAGTAATAGTTTAGTCTTACTTGCTGTGTATGCCGTCATCTCTTCCTCCTCAGCTGTGGAGGATACATTTGCACCTTGAACAATATGTATGAAAATCAACTTCTACTGCTACTGTGTATCGAAATTACTTGTGCTTCCAAATATTATCTGTGCTTTATTACTAGAAACACAGAAGCAAAAGGGACAACACACCTACAAGATTTAGCTATTTATCTTATTTATATGTGGCATTTCCATGTGTTGTCTATGTCTCGAAGGTCTTTAGACTAAGCGTATACCTCTGTTTTGCTAACATCAACTTCCATTGAATTTAGCGACTTAGCTATAATTTCCCATCCTTTGTAGAAATTAAATGGAAATTAGTCTTCGGTCCACAGCCCAATATCAATTTGTCCTTTGCAGTAGCTTGTCATTTGACTCTCCTGTTAGGCTAGGCTTGGTCAGTAAATGGCTTTGTGTATCAGAGTCAAGGCATTGATATGAATGCTGTGGCGCACCTGAAACAAGTGCAGTCAGGTCACAGTGGAGAGGGTTCAGATAGAGCAAGTGGAACCTATCCATACATTGTGCTGAATTACAGGCACAACATAATGTCTAATTAATATGTAAATGGTACCATAGTAATCCACTGTACCCATAGTGTAGGTTCTTCCAGACATAATATATCTCTGTCACCATATTGCTCTTTTGCCTTTTAGAAATAATGGGGCAAAATATCATTCCTGATCAATGCCCCTCTGGCAGTGTGTGGGTGGGGGTTGGAAGGGTATGAATCAGGATATCACTTTTTAATATAAGCATTAACAATTCTCCCAAAGCACTCACAATGATCATATATTAGGTTTCCAGGAGCACTGTATGGACTGAATATCTGTTTGAGACATTTGCCAGATGTTTCAGCTTCACCATTATCATATGCAGAAGAAGCAGCATCTTCTTCATTGTGGGGCCGTAGGTGAAGTAGAATTCGCCCATGTAAGGATGTCTGAAGGCCAGGCGTTAAATTGTGGATGTCAAAGTGGTACTCTTGGTGTTAGAGCCATCTCTTCACTGGGGGTTTTAGGAAGTACACAAATGGCTTATGCATACATTTCGCTTGTGTAAATTCCTCAATCAATGAGGTGATTAGTCTACATTCCTTCCACAATCTCAGGGCCTCATTCACAAAGGTAAACTTACACTTTAGTGTAAAATTACGATTTATTGCAATTCACAAGGAATTTTATGCATAGTATCTTTATATGTGCAGAGTCTCCTCTGCAAGTGTGGAGATTCTGCACTCGGAAAGATAGTACTCGTAAAATTCCTTTGTGAGTATTGAAAAAACATAAACTTACACTAAAGTGTACTTATACCTTTGTGAATCAGTCCCTCTGTTGCTAACATTTCAACTGATGGAAGTCAGCTGTAAAGTTGCATAGATGGATTATGCTTGCACTGCTGTCTATGAGGTAATGACACTTGGGGGCCAAAATCCTCTCTAACAAATCTTGCTTTGTAGACCTAAATAGCTAACACCGCAAGTTAAACAGGTTGAGTACAATCTCTTTGATCAATTATAACAAAAGATTTAGCACCATGGCTGCTATTTTGTGCACTCTGTTGTAATACTATCTTGAGATTCTTGTTCAGTCTTCCCAATATTGTCCTTAATCTTTGCATGGGTTGGCCCACATACAGATCTGGGCACATAGAGTGAAGAGGTGTGAGAGATGGTCCAAGGATACACCAAACAAATTTGTCTCACTCAATTTTAATTAAAAATCCTGTTGCATAAATAGGGAACGTAATATTCGTCAGATTATAGTATGATCAGCAACCTGTAGATTGCTAGAAAAGATAGTTATTAATATTGAACGAATACAAGTGCAAGTACATGTTGCAGAGCAATCGTGTGGGAATCCTTAAAACAGACTGTCCAATTGACTTAGAGTTTCCACACAATGATCGAAGGAATACAATGTGCTAGACAAATGTTGGGATGCCTTAGGATGTAGCTTAACAAGCAGCACATAAGATGTGATGCCTATTCTATGAACATTACAGCTGAGATTTCACCCAGAACATTGTGTCAGGTTCTCGAAGCCATGCAACAGAAAGATGTAGGCAGAATAGAAGCAGTTCATAACACAGCTGCCAAAATGTTGGATTGTTTACAAAAGTAAACTAAAGAAGGATGCAATGATGTGAATCCCTTCAAATTGGGGAAATGTTTCGGTTATGTTTTCATATGAAGCAGGTAAGGCAAGCATATTCTTTCAGAGGTGTGAATCAAGAACAAAAGAGTTATGAGATACAACATATTGGATCTGAGATTAGCATAATGTAGCTTCCATTAAAAGGTGGCAATTCCTGTTTTTTCTTGTTCCTGTATATATGTATATTTACGCCCATGTTGTCATCTGACAATTAAGGCCTTGAGCAACCAGCAGTACCAGTGGGACCAAACGAGGCATGGAAAGTGCACAGGTGTTATCAAGGTTTCATCATGGTGCAGGGTTCCAGGAAATCTCCCATAATTAACTGTAAACCTGCCTTAAATGCACCCACTGAACGACAATGAAATATGCTCATGCAATGCCATCCTCACCTGCACACAGTGCTTAATATGTGAAAACAGAAGTGCAGGGGCCAACTGCCACTAGCACGGCTGACTGCCCATCTTACCAAACACCAAAGCTGTTTAGTTTTAATTCCTTCTAATGCCTCTTTGATCCACAACTCTAAGCTGCCTGTTTCTTTATCTCATTCTTGCAGCTTCTTTTTCATACCTCCATCCTGGCTTTGTCACTGTTTTGCTGTTTTCATCTTCCCACTACTTTCAACCTTTTCTGCCTTTCCCCCTCTTGCTTTGAGTCAAAGTCTGATGATGAAAAATAAGTCACAATCCCCAAGACAATGAGCGCTGATGCCACTAGCTGCAGCCCTCTGCACATCTCCTGTCAATCACGACTACTCTGGAACCTCCCACAATAGGACCTCAGCCTCAACTGCAACCTGCGCTTCTTCCACAAAAAGTCAAATCCCACCTACTCTAGAGGAGATACTGAAATGTTTGTTTTAAGAATACTTTATCAGTTAATGGTAGGATTGATTATTTTATTTATGTGGCTCAGAGTAATGGTTATCGAATCAAGGGCTTGAAGTCAGTGACATGTAACCGTTGCACTGATGTTGACGTCATTAACGTAGCAATAGATTATCCAACATTTATATTGTCTCATGTACTTGCAGTTTTATTTCTTACTTCCTTCTTTGAGGAAACTTTATTTCTTCTAGTGTAGTCTATTATCTGGGTTATTATGTTGTGTAACCTGACGCCCGATGGATTGCTTGTCATATATGTGTTTTCTTGAACCTATAGAGAAAGATCTGGTAAAGCAATGCATACATCTTGAGTAATGTGTCTTAAAGGTGCTGTGGGTACATTTCAGATTTAAATGGCCACACTCTTCCCGTCCCTCTTTTTCTTGTCAATTAAGGCAAACAATTTCATAAATTTTCAAACATTCCTTCACTGGTGTGTCTAATTAAAATGTAATTTTTTTTTGCATTTTCTAGTAGGTCATTGCTCAAGCTTCCAAGGTCTGGAGCTCTAAACTAAGAAGAAGGATAGACACCATTGAGTCTGTGGAGTAGATTTTTTTTTCCTGCAGATTTATATAGCGCAAACTCGACCCGAAAGTATTGGAGCGCTTTACATGAGCACCAGTTACGTTACAAAAGAACACATTCATTTTATTTTTTGGTAGGCACGGGAAGATTAAGTGATTTGCCCAGAATCACAGGATGTGGAGTCGACCCCGAGGCTCGAACTTTGGTTTATCAGCTCCAAGGTCAGCAGTCTAGCCGTGAGACCACATCCTCCTTTGTTGTGTGGACAGGGAAGGATACTGCTCCCTGTCGTTGCTAAGGTCTTTATTTTGTTTATGGGTGCCTTTGTGCCTGATACCTATGGTCTTAATGGCTGCTCAAGCTTTCATAGCAGCAAGACGATCCCTAGTGCTCTAAAGGTGGGGGTATTTAAGTACCATAGTTTATTCCCATTAATAAGACTCCTTGCAATATTCTAAACGTGATAGAGTAAACTGGGACAGTAAAGTCAGATGTGTATGAAGGTTTCCAATACTACCAGCTTCTCTTCCTGGGCACTAACATATCAAATTATCAGAAGGGCCAGAAGAGTTAGTTGAAAGCACTGACAACAAATCAAACCTAAGCATCCGTCCACAAAAGTGAGTTGAGTATTCCTACTATGGTGTTGATTTTGAGCTTCTGTTTAAGGAAGCTTGCAGTGATTCACTTCTCACAGCAGGCAGAATCCATGGCTTGCTACTGAAAATGTTTGCTTTTGATGTACACGATGAGCTTAGTTTGCATAAGAGTTGAATTGGCCAAGAAAAATTATAGTCTCTTGTCAGACTCTGTAAGTGACCTAGCAAGAGTCAAAAACGAAACATCTCAATTTCAGGCGTTTTTAGCTTCCGGTCACTAGGAAGATAAGCCAAGTGAGAAATTAATCTAACACTAGGGATAAGATGAAGAGATACATGCTTGCTTTGTTTGTGGGAAGCTTCAATTGCATCATCCTTGATTCTAAGGACAACATTTATCATTCTGCCAAAGTGGAAACCAAATTTAAGTTGGCTAAGAAACTGTGGATATGTACATTTACAGCTAGTTGGCTATAGTATGCGCTAGTAGTTCTGATATTGTTCAGAGTTTGGCAGGGATACTAGTTGCTGGCAAAGGGTTTGAGTGTGTGTTTTCAATGTGGTGATATTTTGTATGTTTAAGGGGGTGGTAGTTGGACAGTACATATTTTAATCAATGATTTATCAGGTGAGCTAGAGCTAAGGTACGTGCGGACCCGTGGAGAAGTTTGGTTGGTATGATATTTCTGGGTGAGGTGCAATTGCGAAGGATTTTGAGTATGTCTTTTCTGCTGTTGGAAGAGACAAAATCTGGGTAGAATCTTTGAATCATTCATTGGCCAGCTCGAGGCAGCTGTGCTTAAGAAAACTTTCAGATTCTGCTAAAGTTAATTAGGGATTTTGCTGATTTTAAAAATCAAGTAATTACATAGTTTGCTGCACCATGCCTTGTATGGGTAAACAAGAGGGTCCAATCAGCAAGTCTGCATAATCTGAGAGATTTTTTAACAGTTCATAAGGCTACATATTGATTTGGAAATTCCTGAGGTGCAGTATTTGTTTCTTGCTATGAAGATTCCTTCATGATATCCATGTTTAGTCTTTGATACTGGTTCATTTAACTATAATCAGGCATTTTGTTCAGAAAGTTTCTAACAAATCAAATATCAGTTTTTTGTCAGGGGCAGAGATTGTTATATCGAGTGAGTGTGCGTTTGTGTGGGTACTCTTGTTTTCAACAGTGCCAAAATATTGCATAAATTCTCTTTGTTCAGTGTTTGGTTACATTTTCAATAGAGCACATTCATAAAACATTTGCTTCAGGTTCTCTTGAATTGTACTTAAGTGTTTTGAGAGTTTGTACATCTTTATTTGAGGATTGAAGCTCTTGTGGCACTTTTGAGGTAGTATATGTCTATTCTGGTATGCCGTCCACAGAAATTTGTGGCTGAATATAGTTATACTGGTGCAGGATTAGTTTTCATAGAGATTCACATCAACCAAGCAAAAATAACATTTGCACTGACTGTCCAGAAGAAAAAGATTTATATATACTGGCCTGGGTAAATGTGAGTTTCACACCAGTTGGTGGTTGAAAAATACTGGTGCACTATTTCCCCTGCATTGGTCCAGATTTATGTAACATGACACCAAATTTACCTCAGGAATTCCTCCTATGAAATACGGTTGGCTTTGACTCAATGAGAAATACACATGGCTCAATTATACACGGTATGAGTGACGCAGATAACAATGGCACATGAACGTGGAAAACAATACAGCACAATAAATACTCTGGGCAGAAGTTCAATGATGTGGCATGATCGACTGTGGTTTAAGTTCATGGCATAAGATATTGTGTGATGATGACATATTTTCATACAGTGCCAAAAGTCCTTATATGTTTACAATGTGTCAAAAGGCCTTTTGTTAGAAATTGGGTTGTTGGTTGAATGGGGTGCTACCCATGTTCAAGCAACAGCCACAATCCCTGTCAGGGTGAACCACAAAAGTCAGTAAACTAACCAGTGCTAAACCCTCTGGTAGCTTGGCACAAAAGCAGTTAGGCTTAACTTAGAGGCAATGTGTAGAGTATTTATGCAGCACACAAACAGCAATAAAGTAAAAACACAACACAAGAAAAATCCCACATCAATTTAGGAAATAGAGTAAATTGTAATAAATTATTTGACACCAAAACAGCAAAAATACAATCTGTAGAACCGTAGTTATGAATTTTTAAACTTTTGGGTAACAACTAAGGGCCAGATGTATGTAGCTAGCATTATGCGATTCCCTAATTGCGAATCACAAGGATTCGCAATTAAGGAATCACATAATGCAATGTATGAAGGTGTATAGTACACCTTTTGCGATTCCTAAGGGGTCGCAAATGACCTACCTCATGAATATTAATGAGGTAGGTTGCAATTTGCGACCCCCTAGGAATCGCAAAAATCACGGGGATGGTGGCCTGCTGAGATCAGCAGACCACCATGTCCATGATTGCTTTTTAATAAAGCAATCTTTTTTTTTGTAAAGCAGCCCGTTTTCCTTAAAGGAAAACGAGATGCTTTACAAAACGAAAAATGAAAAGTTTTCTTTTTAATTTTTAAGAGCAGGCAGTGGTCCGTGGGACCACTGCCTGCTCTTAAAAATAGTTTTACAAACATTCACAAAGGGGAAGGGGTCCCTTGGGGACCCCTTCCCATTTGCGAATGGGTTACCACCTTCTTGAAGTAGGTGGTAAAATGCGAATGTTTTGCGACCGCAATTGCGGTCACAAAACATTCATACATAGCGATGCGATTCAGTATTAGGAAGGGACGCCCTAAACACACCCCTTCCTAATACCGAATTGCAAACCCATTTTGCGATTCGGTAACAGGTTACCAAATCGCAAAATTAGGTTTGCTGCATCGGAAAAGCAATTTTTGCGTTCTCAAACGGGCCCTTTTGCGAACTCAAAAATGCTTGATACATCTGCCCCTAAGTGCTTAAAAGATCAAAGCATCAACCACGGACATCTAGTCACGCGATACCGGGTCAAAGCCGAAGAATATGGCCGACGGTGATGGACCTCAAGTCGGATACAAAGAGTGGATTGGGCCTGGTTGGTGCTGAGCTTCAGACTCAGAAGAAAGTTTGAGGAAAAATGTTCTGAGAAGCTAAAGTTCAGCGGGCAAGGCTGCTGGTACTGTCCGAGGAGGGATCATCATCGTCAGGGAGCTGCTGGATGAATTTGCAGTGAAGATTTCTTCATTCTGACTTAGTCTCTTTTTGGAAGTCAAAAATCTGCTGCAGGATGAGGCTGGAGGCTGTAGCCAACGAGAGTTCCACAAGTTCGGATAGCCCTTTGGTGAAGGACCATTGAAAAGGATTTTCCTCTGTGGAGAAGAACGCAGCGGGAGCTCCCACAATATCAGACCGACCGGCAATGTACCTTGGACGGATAGATGAGCAGGTTGGCCTCGGTCTCCTCACAGTTCTCAGAGATTTTGGCTATCTGGGCACCTTTAGCACCACCAGCAAGGGCCAAGAACTGGAGGGGTACCATTTGGGTGGGGGGGGTTCGATGGTTGGATCCTATTCTGGCTCTCAGGTTCTGATCTGCAGGCCAGCTAATTAGCCCTTGGAATCACTTTGGTAATCCTGGGTTCAAGTGATGAAACCGGCTCAAACAGCACTGCAGGTTCAAGGAAGGATCCAGACAGCAAAGCAGTCCTTTCAGGTGCAGAAAACCAAACTTGTGGAGTACACAGCAGGCCACAGCAGCAGGCAGTCCTCTGAGAGTCCATCCACAGGTCCAGAAAGTGAACTGAGGAGTGGATCTGAGGTCCTATTTTTATACCTGGTACCTCCTTTGAAGCCCTCAACTGGCCCTCCCATCCTGCCAGTTGATGGCCCATCCAGGCACACCTAATCCCCCACCTAATCGCGAAAGTGGAGCGTGGGGACCGTTCTTGAATTACGGGTCTGTTTCTTTTTTATAGTCGGAGAACCAACGGCGTTCAGTGATCGTCTTTCCAAACGGCAGCGCTCGCGTGTTCGGAAAGGCGATTTCTGAAAGCTATTGCTTCTCTGACCAAAAAAAAGAAACTGACCTGCAATCCAAGAACGGTTCTTCACGCTGTACCATTGCGTTCCTAATAAGGATTACACGTCGGCGGTGACGCTGCCGCGAACTAAATCCCAGACAGAAGAGTCAATGAATTTGTTTTTAAACTAATAGCGAAGAAGAGCACTTTACCCGGCAGTAAAAGAACACGCGCTAATCGGATTACACCAAGTCAAAGCCCTGAAGAGAGCCCCATGAGTACGACGGGACTCGAAACGCGTCAGCATTTTTCACCATTGAGGAAATAGTAATTTAGGAACACGAGCAGCTTTGAGGGAAATATTGTAATGGTTTAACCCGAGCTGCCTCCAAGCTTGTTCCCAATGGGCAGCATCCCCTCAAAAAGGACTGTTTAAATCATGTACAAAAGCACAATGGGACTGCTGCATGCATGAAGTTTATGAAATGACTGACTGGTGTAATACTTTTAAGTTTTGTTCATGTATTGTTGTTTATTACGTTTATAATATATTTTATATACTTGTTTGAGACAAAAAGTGTTTTCTCTATCTCTGACATATATGATAACAGAAAAATGAAAAAATGAAAAAAAATGAAAGAATGGTTGAATAAATAACCTTGGACCAATGGAATCAGTTATTGGTTCTTGTCTGTTTAAGTAGACAACAGCAGAGAAAGTGGTAGCTAGGTTCCTTGTTGTGCTACCTTAATTAGGCCCTATCTAGCTACCGGTGCTTGAGCCTACCCCCTACAATTAACTATCTAAAAGTGGCATTTTCAGAATTGTAACTTAAAATCCAACTTTACCAATAAAGAAGGTTTTTAATTGCAATTTCTCAGATACTAATCACGAAATTCTCACCTGTTCCCCATCATACGTTAGCACAACTTATATGTAATATGGCAACCCAATGTTATTCTTTGGGAGAGGTAGTTCTCACAGTAGTGAAAAACGAATTTAGGAGATTTTGACTACCAGAACATATAAAACTTAAATTTACATGGCCAACCTTTTAATTACAATGCACTCTGCCCTATGGGCTACTTAGACCCTAACTTAGGGGTGAAATACATGCATTAAAAGGGAAGTTAAGGCTTGTCAAGGGGGTTTTATTGGCAAGTCAAATTGACAGTTTAAAACTGCATTTAGGCTGCAATGGCAGACCTAGGGCTACTAAAGTGGGTGGCAGAATAACAGCATTTAATTTGCAGGCCTTGGGTATATGATAAAAGGGACTTGTAAGTAAATTAAATAGGCCAATCAGGTGTAAGCCAATTTTACCATGTTTAAAGGGCAGAGCACAAACTCTTGAGCACTGGTTAGCACTATCAGTGGTAAAGTGCACAGAGTCCTAGAGTCAACAAAAACAAATTTTAGCAAAAAGTGGAGGGTAAACGCAAAAGGTTTGGGGGAAGACCATCCTAAGGCAGACAGATCTAACACCTATTAACAATGGTGACCAAGCAATGCAATTAGCTATTTGTTAAATTAATCAGTTATTCTCATTCTTGACATGCACACTATAATAACATATCATATCATCAAAAAATGTATGCCTGCACTACCACCACAAACATTGCGGTTTCTGCTGCTGAATATATTATTTAATGGTGTAGGTTTTAAAGAAGTAGTGAAAGAAATCTGTGGATCGCATATTATCTGTGTGACTGTTCCCAGGAGAAAGTGAATCTTATCCCTTTCATTGATATTTATGTTGCAGTGTTGTAGATCTTCCCTCTTCATCTACTAATGAATCTGTGTCTTTCAGATGTGTGGGTGATCGTTTGGGGATTTTATACACCATTATTTCATCATTAAGGTGCTGCTTTCGAAAGTATTTTTCTTGTGAAGTGCCTCTTCCATGATTCGTATAATGTTTACCGAGAAGAGATACTAGAGGATCCATCCCAGGAGCTGTCTGAAAAAGATAAAGAGTTTTGGGCCTCCATCTGCTTTTTGGATCTATGAGCTGATGACTGTGATTCAGGGATGGTGTGGATCATTAGCATCTCTCAACCTATTAGGCACACGATTTCTCTTGCTGTTGATGCTAGCCAGCTGGCCTTTGGTGGTATTTGTAACCCCCTTTACAGATTTGGAATGCTTGAAAGGTTGTTATAAGGGGGTTATATTGGCAAGTCAAATTGACAGTTTAAAACAGCATTAAGGCTGCAATGGCAGACCTAGGGCTACTAAAGTGGGTGGCAGAATAACAGCATTTAATTTGCAGGCCTTGGGTAGATGATAAAAGGGACTTATAAGTAAATTAAATAGGCCAATCAGGTGTAAGCCAATTTTACTATGTTTAAAGGGCAGAGCACAAACACTTGTGCACTGGTTAGCACTATCAGTGGTAAAGTGCACTGATAGTGCATTAAGCAGATGTAGTGTGGTCATTTGGTTTGAACTGTATCAGTGGTCTGATTGTATTTTGTAATTGCTGATCAGCAGACAGAAGTAGAGATCCTAAGTCTTATCGGCTTTGAAACTGCAATTGCTGAAGGCTATTAATGGGAGGATGTTTTGAAGGAAACAATACAGTGAAGATTTGCCTCCATGTTCTGAACAAAAATGATGGTGTTTGCTTACAGAGTTTGTCTGTTTTGTTTTGTCTCTTTTGTGTGAATTATCTCAAGTCCATCTGAAAACCTAGACGTTGAGAAATAAGGAAAGGGCAATTCTGTTAGAAAAAGGGGCCAGAATAACTGTTTGTTTGCAAGGTATATGCCTACTTTGTCCCTGATTTATCTCTGATCAGTAAGAGCCATCTAATTGTCAACTTAATGGAGGTATATGAGATTTTTGACATCATTGAAGATGTTTTATTTCAGCATTAATATGTTAGCTGTCAAGTGGAGTGGAGTGGAATATGACTCTTTTTTCCGCTTTCCCTCACCCCGCATGTTGTTACAACGCGGTCGTTACAACGACTGCGTTGTAACAACGCATACCATTACCCCGCAAGTCGTAACAACGACTTGTGGAGGGGGGCGCTGGATGTTGGAATAGTATAATTTACTATTCCAACTCCAGTCTGTGCGGACAGTAGGTAAGGTGTTGGATTTTAAATCCAACACCTTGTCCCCTCTCTGCAAGTTGTTGTAACAACTTGCGGAGTAATGGTATGCGTTGTTAGAACACGGTCGTTGTAACGACCACGTTGTAACAACATGCGGGGTGACGGATGCAGAGTAAGGGGTGTTTACCGTGGAGTGTGGCAATTGTGTCCAAAATATTAAATTACAGAACAGTGAGTAAGAATTAGCATTAAATAGGAGAGCATATATTGTGGAGTCTTGTCAGATCACACAGTAGAGTAGAGTGGATGTGGATTCGAGAAGTAAGATAGGAGTTACAGTATCTGAAATCTTTCAGACTTCTAATGTGAGATCATGCTTATGTGCTATACCACTGACTTGCATGAGCTGTACAAAGATGGCTGTTTATTAGGAAATTGTGTTCTACCTGTTGAAAACTTCCTGCTTCTTACTTTCTGACGCTTGTTATTTAGACCTTTTTTGCATGACAAACTGCCCTAATAAAGAGTCCAACGGTGTAACTCTGTTTAAATTGTATTATGAGCTAGGGCACGTAGTGCCCACCTTTTAATATAAGGCTGGTTACCTGTGGACTTCTAGAGTAAATGCACTATGTAGATTGCTGGGGACATGTTGCGTAGAGTGTGTGCCCTCTTTATGTGCATGTGCAGATCATGAAGCACATCTCTATTGCTATGCTGTATGGTGACAGGAATCCATTTTGGTACCCTGAATTGCGAGTGGCTCATGAATATTCTTGAGCCTCGCAATTTGCGACCCCATTGGGAATCGCAAACAGTGTCTTAGACACTGTTGTGCATACCAATTTGTGAGTCGCAAATTGCGAGTCACAAATGCGACACAATTTGCGACTCGCAAATTGGCAGGTCGTACATCTGGCCCAAAGTCACTAACCTGTTAGGTCCAGGCAAAGGTTTCAATAATTTAAACATGAGCTCAACTCTGGAAGCTATGGCACGCTACATGTAGGATTAATTTAGAGAAAATGTGTAAAGCATTTAGAAGTACCAAAACAATTACAACGTCATAAAACAATACAATAAAAAAACACTCCCATGTATAGAAATAGAGGATAATTTAATAAACAAGCTGATGCCAAAATGACAAAAATTCAATAAGGAGAAATGGAGATATGAACTTTAAAGATTTAAGAGAAAAAACATCAAGAAAGACTAAAGCACCCATAGAAGTTACTGTTAGCATGTGCCGAGAACGTAGGCACAACTTTAAGCCTACCCCGATGGACCATGGTAGGCCTGACATCATTGATAAAAAGAACATTCGTCCCGGTCAAAGATTTTACCCTCTGTATTGGTCTCTAAAATTCAAGTCGTAATCCTGCAGTGGGCCAAGGTTGCAGACTGTATCTGAGGAAGCCTTCTTGAAGCCAGTTGACTGTTGGACAATGCTCTACTAAAGCCATTGGTTTTGGCCGGAAAAGTTCAAATCTAATTGCAAAAGAAGTCCTCACGTCAGCCGGATACTTTCCATGCCTTCTCCCAGTCAGGATTTCTTCATCCGAAGTTAGTCTCTTTTTTGGGGCACAGAATCCTCCAGCAGGGCAGAGCTGCAGGCTGTGTCTGGGAAAGTTGCACCGAAGTTAGATAGGCTTCATGGGAATGGGCCCCTGAACAGATTTTTTGAGCGACAAAATGCTGTGAGTGGGACCAATGTGAAATCTTCACCCGCCAAGGATACGCCTTGGTCAGATTGACATGGGTGTTAGATCACGGCCCTCCAGAAGTCCCAGCTTTCAGAAATGGTTGGCAGTCGAGCTGGCCATGACCAAATGTCTTAGGACCTCAATCAGCACTTAGGTGTCAGAACTACTCTAGCAGAGGCCAGCAGCAAGGTCCAGTCCAAGCCCAGTTGAACTATGTCAGTTGGACCTTTCACAAAGGCCTCCAAAGTCCACTTCTTTGTTCTGAGTACAAGTGGGAGCATTCCAGCCCTTCAGGTCTCCTCACTGGTTTCAAACAGCAGGTGCAAACCTTCTTTTGTTCTTCCACAGGTCCAGAGGTGTTCTGAGGAGCTGGTGGTGAGGTTCATTTTTGTACAGTTCAGTGGCCAGTGTATGGGGGTGACACTTGGACACACCCTAAGCAACAGGGAAAAAAAGTTTGTACGGGTAATTCTGTCAACTTTAGAGCACATCCTGTTTTCCTTATCACAAACTATCACAGAGTGCACAATTCTAAGGGAAATCCAAGATGGTACAGGCCTTTTGACCTTGGACAGAGCTTGTGGGCAAGTAAGAAGTGTGTTGAGAAAAATTAGCAGTTCCCTACTACTAAGCTACACCAAACTGGTTCTGGAACCAGCTTCATTTCCCACTGCCACTGGGAAACAGCCAGGATGTCTACCATGTGTGCTAAGATCAAAGGGAATCCCCCTGTGGGGTCTATTCCTATACTAACCTATGAGAGGGCAGTCCTCACCTCTGCTCCTTGCAAGTCAATGAAGTTCCTAGAACCTCCTCAGCTGCCCTTCCTGATATTATAGGTGGTATGAACCCCACACCCACGCATCCTGTCACCAAACTTCATCATTGAATTGTCATTCTAATAAATATTGACAATAGTAGTTAAACCATGTCTCTAGCTTGTCGCAATTCTGAGATAGTAAAATTGATATATTAATCTGCACCCAGTTTTCCTCTTAGAACAGCCAGAGGGTTCCACAGTGAAAATAGCTTTTAGGGGTGCATCACTGTAGGGACTTTGCAGCATTAAATTACTACATATCCCACTTTTAAATACCATGCACCCTACCTTGTGGGCTACATAGGGGTGACGTATTAGGGTTCCCCTGTCAAAAGGGTTATTTTCACTGGTCAGGTTGCAGGTCTGAACTGCAGCAGCCAGGCTACAGTGGGATGCCTGAAGCCATGTTTTCCTTTGTCACACAAGTGGATAAATGCTGCAGTCCACAGGTGATGTTTAACTTTCCTCTGTTATTTCTGCCCCATGTACTATGGTCTTATAGGAAATTTACATATGCCAGCTAGGAGTTAGCTAATATTATGAGATGTTAAGTGTCAGAGCAAGGTCCCCTGGGTCTAATTAGCAGTGTCCCAGTGCAAAGAGGCAAAAACACACAGCAGCATCAGTCAAAATAAAATGGGGGTGACCACGTGAAAAGGGTCACTTTCTCAAGGTAAAAGACAGAAATATGCTTTAATGTGAAATGTTCATTGCACTTTGATGTTTATGATAAGTGTGTTAACACCAATAGATCTTGCTTTTGATAACACATGGCATATATTGTTTGGAAAAAGCCATCAGGTTTATGTGTTAGACAGTGGGCCTTCATGATTATATGAGCTAACCTGCCAAAGTCTTTAGGCCTTACTTTCCATTGGCTATCTTGAAGGCACTCTTTAAGAGAAAATGTAAAATACTGTTCTGCTGTTGTGATGTTTTGGTATACTATTGTGCCAAATGGGTATTGTTAAGTATTTGTGAATGTATTTAACTATGTTTTCATTAAAGTACTTTTTGGTTTTTTTAGAAGTTATTATCTGCATTACATAGTTTTGACTTTCCAACTCATGTAACCTCTGTGAGGGAGCCTGGGTTTCTCTGCCATGGCTACCATTAAATTCATGTCTTGAAAGGGTTTTCTTGATTTTGAATTTGGGGGGACAATAGTACTTGGACCCCACAACCCCACTGGTAACCATCCTCAGTTGACAAAGTTGAGGCCTAGTAAACCGTGGATGCTTTGAGTGCTCACCCCCCCCCCAAAAAAAAGTATTCAAAATGATTAAGACATTGAATGGCCTTGCTGGATCATTGGCGCTGCATTGTTGTCATCAGTAAGTATGTAATTTTAGATCATGCTATATGCTTATGAAGTGGGGATTCACCACCTCTAGAGGCTCTGTAGTAAACATAAGCTCATTGAGATTGTGGATGTCCAGAAAGGGTTGCATTTCAATGGAAACCGTACATTTGATGACTTTAAAATTGCAAGGATGCTGTAAATGGGCCTTTTAGCTATCAATTTGGTGTCAGGAGTATTTCTGCCTCAGAAAAAGAAATGCCTTGCATTCACAAATTCTTCTTGGAGGGGTGATATCAAGGGCATATATGGGCTTCAACAATGGTGCCTACCAAGAGTTACTTGAATTGGAAGTCATCCATACATCTGATGTAATTGACAGCCTGCATGAATCTGAGTATGTGTGGGTGTTCTTGCAATATCCAAAGTTCTTATAGTTCAAATTATACCTCTTGGTGTTCGAAGCAATCAAGGAGTTCTTTGCTTTCATATTTTCATTAAGGACATTAATTATCATTCACACTTTTTTCAACATTCAATGAACACCATGCTGATGAAATCAGAAATATATTGCTTCAGTGACAACTTGTTATGAGCTCCGTCATTGTCCATTACCACTGAATTTATATGCTTTATATAAGATTTGGATATGCTAATAATTTCACTTATTGTTTTAGAGTAAGCTCTTACTTTTTTACCAAATCCATTGTTATTATTCTTCAGGCAGGGTGCCACAAAGAGCTGTCCATGTTTTCAGCTTGTCTATTAAAAAACTGGTTGCAGAAATCTGTCAGGATTTGAGAGATTAAAGGTGTAACATGTGCCCGCGACAGAACAAAAATCTTTTTAACCATTGATGATATTTAGCTTTTTAACTCAAACCTAGGAATTTAAGTGAGCTCATATATAGGAAACATGTTAGATATGTAAGGATTGTTTGAAAAATGTGTCTCTTTCTCATATAACTTAAAAATGTCATTGTGAAGCTTTCAAGAAGTAAAGGGATCCTCTAATGGTTTGAGATTCTAGGGTATAATGACCTATTGAGCATCTTAAAAGTTATTGTCATCAGATTTGGTTTTGATACTGGAGTCATAATTGATTGTGAGTGCTGGAGGTATATAAATGTGATTGTGGAGGTCAATATTTTGTATGTTCAAAGTACCGTGATTATATCAATTCCTAAGAATGGTACTTGTGAAATAAATTATTGGTGTGGGGATATTAAAAAGTTAATCTTTCCTGGAATGTCTTTTAAATCTAGGACAAAATGGATGCTTCATGTTGCCCTTATTGGAATGTATTATTCAGTTTTTTTCAATCACAGCAGTACATTTATAGGTATGGAAAAGTGATCAGATGGCTTCCTCTTGGAGACAATTTACCCACTGACTGACTATTGTAAATTTGCTTTCACTAGTTAAGATGTTAGATTAGAACGTCAATTCTACATCAGTATTATGCACACTAACAATATGGAAGGTGTGTTTTGTGTAAGGGTGAAATGTCTATTTGCACAACAAAGTACCATTATGAAACAAACCTTCATTAAATGTGTCAACTTAATCTGGTTTGGAAAAATTGGCACGAAACAGGTATCAGAATTATTGGCAATGTTTGGGCTGGTAACTCCCGGAAGCTACTTGAAATTATGATCTTCAGGATGTGAACAGAGTCAAATGTTACAAGGTTGATGCATTATATCATTTAAATTTGAATGTCATGGGAACGGGTATTCCAAATTCTCACATACATTGTGGAATTGTAAACTTTGGAACGCTATCTTTGATCAATTCTTCATATGTTGACAACTGCTTTTTAAACATGAGTGTTTATTTTGCTGAAAGTAAAGTTGTTTCTTATTGATTGTGGAAAGACTTGCTTATGGTCTGTTTTGATAATGTTGGATACATATTCTTCTCCGGGTCTTTGATCGATACTTGGTGTAGGTGATGTATTTTCTATGTTACAATAAAATGTCTCAATAAAAATAGAATAGCATTTGTTCAAGTTTCAGAGTGATTGGCAGTAAAAGATTCAATAAAGGAGTAAATCACAATAATTATTTCTGACCCGGATGTAGGCTGTTTTAATGTAATTCCAGAGCATGGTTACTTGTTATTCCAAATCACTACAATCAAGGAGGGTTAACCTTCTCTGCTGTGATCTCTCTGACATGAAAGATCATTAGTAGGATCCTGGAATATCTTAGATATTTTTGTAGGATCCTCACCCACAGGTACGACCAGTGACATGCTTCATTTTTGGATCCTCACTCCCTGTACATAGTGTGAGTGGGTGGGTTCACCGCAGTTTGTTAGTGGAGCACTTTACTAAGAAGGAGGGACTTGTGTTAAAATTAAAATTTCCTTCTGGATCCTATAATGTTTTAATCTGAGGTCCTTTGTCAAGGTTAAGAACAAAATGATGTATCTGGGTATAATGGCCGGGAACATTCGTGGGTCCACATGTTTCAGCCTTCTATATGCCTCTAAGGTTCAGCAAACTTTCTTCAGGACCCATGTGTATTTAATCCCTACAGTAAGTAACTTGGCATTACCAAAAGTCTCAATTCGTTAGTGGTGTGACTCTTTCACACATACAAGTACGAAGCATGCATGCTAATACTGACCATTGCAGACTTTTTCCTCCATATTATCTAGAAATAGAGAAGAAGATGTAATTTATAACTTTATGGAGAGCATATACTCGTGCCCTTTTACAATGTCACATCATGCTTTGTGTGTGCGTTAAGGCATACACACATGTGAGATCACCCCACTGTCAGATGTGCACGTTGTCACTCTGCATTTTGGCAGCATTTGCAAACATTTAAAAAGGCACACACAATACGAAAATAAATGTGACTAACAGTGGTTTCATGCACACACAAGTGCCCTATAAAAGTATGTCCTGTGACCTATCATTGTAGGGGTAGGGCCTGCTCAGATTTCACAGTTTCCATCCTTGCCGGTTGAGAGAAAACCTGCCTTACAGGCAGTTCCTTCACTTGTGGCGCAACTGTAGTCAGATTAATGGCTTCAAAAGACAACCAGAGAATTTAGGGGAAAACTGAGACCCTGGGATTACCCGTAATGGATCATCCAAAAGACTAAAAATAGGGCCAGAAATCAAAACTGAGATTTATTACTTGACACACCGGGGAGAGAGAATCGGGAACCTCCTCTAGTATGTGTGACGACATACAATATTGCCTCTGTCAGATGTGCACGTTGTCACTCTGCATTTTGGCAGCATTTGCAAACATTTAAAAAGGCACACACAATAAGAAAATAAATGTGACTAACAGTGGTTTCATGCACACACAAGTGCCCTATAAAAGTATGTCCTGTGACCTATCATTGTAGGGGTAGGGCCTGCTCAGATTTCACAGTTTCCATCCTTGCCGGTTGAGAGAAAACCTGCCTTACAGGCAGTTCCTTCACTTGTGGCGCAACTGTAGTCAGATTAATGGCTTCAAAAGACAACCAGAGAATTTAGGGGAAAACTGAGACCCTGGGATTACCCGTAATGGATCATCCAAAAGACTAAAAATAGGGCCAGAAATCAAAACTGAGATTTATTACGTGACACACCGGGGAGAGAGAATCGGGAACCTCCTCTAGTATGTGTGACGACATACAATATTGCCTCTGACAGTGTAAAGAAGTTCATAAAAAGGAATTGGCGTATCTTGAATACAGGACCCAGGCAATATCCCCTCTTTTCACCCAAAAGAGCAAAAAGCCTTAAGGACACCCTTGTACACACAGGACACAAACAGATAACAAGGGTCGCCAACACTATACATAGTGCTTTAGGCCTCCCAGAGTAGTAGGGCACTAACAATGTGGTCAGTGTAGCATCTGCCGTCTAACGTCACCAACAAAGGAACTAGATCTGGGTTTACGATTTCCCTGGCAATTGAGAAGACACACCAACTGCAACACAAAACAGGTCATATATATGATCACCTGCCTGTGTAACCTCAAATATATAGGGATGACAACCAGAAAGGTCCATGACCAGGATATGCAAACATAGAAGCAATATCCAATGCAAGCACAACACCACAAAAATGGCGGGACACTTCATTATCAAAGCACACTCTGTAAAAGACCTCAAATGGGTAGTTCTGGAACAAATAATAGGGGAGAACAGGCACATTGGGAAAATTCTCTTTGAGAAATGGCAACAGTGGATACATAAATTATCCACACACAACCAAGGACTGAACGACGAGATTCCATGGTGGAACATACTGTAATCTTACTCCACCTTAACTATATGAGTAAGAAGTATACTGTCTTGTGAGATATTCTTAATTCACAACTGCACTGCATCGAAACACAGCCCCCCCCTTTTATTGTGACCAAACTACTATGGCATTATTTGTTATCCACACATATTTGTTCTAATATGTGTGCACTTTTTAAAAAATGCACTGTTCTATCAAATCCTGACAGCGCACGCAGTAATATCTGCCAGCTGATGATAAATATAATTCCACTAATAAAAGCAAATTCACTCATGCTAGTTGGGTGCACATAGGTCATGAGACGCAATAACTTAACTGTGACTACATTTCCCAACCAGCACCAATATAATAAGACTAACCCAAGGGAGATGGGTACACTCCGGGCATGGAACAAAACATTGTGACTATGCTGGAACTACATACCCAGCAAGCCACAATCTAATGACAGAATGCAAACATGCACCGGGACCTCATTTCTTTAGCTAAAAATTATTCTGATAGCACTACACTCTCCCAATATGAGGATACAACATAAGACACAACCAATATATGAGGGTAAAGAGCGAGATTACACAACTGAGGTTCATGACTACATTTCCACATTGTATCGCGGCTCAGGACTTCATTTCCCGGCCACCTAAAGAAACTCCATGCCCCTCTGCACATGCTGATGCCACGGTCCTCATTCTGAGCTAGGAATAATTTTTGAAAGCAAGTCTTAAGAATATAATGTGCTCTCAATATGAGTGTACAACTTAATACTCATACATAAAGAGATACCGCCACTGTGGCTAAGACCAAAACTTTCCACAATGTTTCTCAGCTCTGCATTACATTTGCCGGCTGCCAAAGGAAACACCATGCCCCTCACCACACGTGGAGGAAGCGTGTTGCAATGCAAAGACTGTATCAACTTTAATCCTATTTAAAAGCAGTTTTGAATCGCAGTCGGCAACATACAAGGCTCAGGGAAACCAAGTAGGTCAATGGCAGGACGTCTTTCCTTGATGAAGTAAGTCTCGGGAGCATATTTTAATGCTCTCTGGATGGCACAGGTAACCAGAGAATTACTAATGTAACCATCATTATAGTTATCTCCTTGATGTGTGACTTAAGGGATCGCCCTTCCCCATTGCCTAATGGAGCCTAAATAGTCCTTGCAATATGTAGGTCACAGGACAGACCTTTATAGGGCACTTGTGTGTGTTAGAAACCACTGTAGTCACATTTATTTTCTTATTGTGTGTGATTTTTTTAAATGTTTTGTTTTTAAATATTGTAAAAATGCAGTGTGATGACCTGTGAGCATGAAAGTGGGGTGATCTCACGTGTGTGCATGCCTTGATGCACACAAAAAACATGATGTTACATTGAAAAAGGGGCAAGAGTATATGTACCCCATGAAGTTATAAATTTGATTTTCTTCTCTAATTCTAGATAATACAGAGGAAAAAGTCTGCAGTGGTCTGTATTAGCATGCATGTTTCTTATTTCTATGTGTGAAATAGTCCCATCACTAATGACTTGAGACTTTTGGCAATACCAAGTTCCATCCTTTAGGGATTAAATTCACATAGGTCCTGTAGAAAGCCTGCTGACCCTTAGAGGCATGTAAACGGCTGAAACATGTCGACCCACAGATGTTTCGGGCCATTATACCCAGATATAGCCTTTTGTATTTAACCTTGCAAAAGGACCTCAGATTAAAACATAGAGGATCCAGAAGGCAATATTAATTAGTAAAGCGCTCCGCTAACAAACTGCATTGATCATCCACTCACACTAGGTGCAGTGGGTGAGGATTCAACGATGAAGCATGCCACAGGTGGTATCTGTGGGTTAGGATCCTACAAAATTATCTAAGATATGCCAGGATACCACTAATGATCTTTTGTAGCAGAGAGATCACAACAGAGAAGGTTAACCCTCCTTGTTTGTAGTGATTTTACGTAATTCAGAAGTTCAAGGGTATCCCTTTCATAGCTTCTCTCTCCCCCTCAAGTGTGATACACATACTTGTTATTCCAGACAAGAATCTAGAGTGCTTATTTTAAAATATCACTCCACCTTGTTGCCACATACAGTGGTTCTGTGGCATCATTAAAAAGTCAAATCAGAGTGGCAGAGGTTAACTTTGTTCAATGGGATGAAATCTCAGTGCACAATCCAGCCTTTACACATGCTAAATATGTCTTGTTTTAATAACAACTGCTCTGTTTTGAAAAGAGTATCCAGTATAATAGTTTGTGTTTCTCAATTTCTATAATGGCAGTTTCCATTATCACTTTCAATGCCATCAGCCTATAAAAGTGCTTAAGCAATGACAACTTCATACTCAATGTTAAGCCTACATTATTTCTCCAATATGCTGTACTTCATGGTACTTGTAAAAAGAAAATGGTCAAAAGGCAAAAGATTTATCTTATTTTAAAATCTATCAAAGAATATGATTCTTACATTGACACCAGATAATGTCATTTTAATTTGTAACTTTTACATGTAGAGTTCCACCACATATTTAGGAATGAGTAACATTTTTGCCATCTCATGTAATGTAATAAGACTGGTTTGAGTAGAAAATATCTCTCTGAGAGCCATTGTCTCCTCATAAGAAAAATGTTCTCCTCAAGCCAGCGTCCTGTCTATATCTCGTGGATTTTTTCCAAGGTATACCCCAGCAGAGAAAAGTTATTCAAGGTAGTGGTAAAATGTATTTCGTGCAATACACATAATATCATTACAAATATATGCATATTTTGCAAACAATGTTAGCTAATTTTACACACACCTACTTCTTGGGTGGAAATGCTCTGTCTAAGCCATGAGGGTCTCAGTTGGACTGAGAAGACAAAATCACTTAAACTTTTCAATTCATTAGTTGAATCCAATAACCAAATACTTATCCCAAGTGCCTTCCACAACTCGGCTGATCACCAATTTTAGAGGAAGTGTGCAGTAGCATCAGAAATTATTTTTTATGCGTTTACTCATTATGGTGGCAGGTCTGTTTAAATCTTCATTGGACATCTTCTATACTTGTGGAAATATACAATTAACCCATCATTGAGTCAAACGGAATGCCTGTGTTAGGGAAGTGCAACATGAAAACTGTGGTCTGAAGAGTACTTCTAAGCTTTTTCAAGCATTTGAAAAATTAACTTAGTTATTGACTAGATTATTCTGTGTGTTCCATGAGGTTGTGTAAATTCAAGTCAGGGTGATTTAATGAGCTTGTTTTTGGAAGTTATGCCCTGCGAGAATGTATTGAGTGGCTTTTAGAATAAAAGGTGCAAGAAAAGTAAGGAACCTTGACAGGACGATTGACCAGGCAGTTTCACTGACCAGGATACTAATAGTTCCAAAATGTGCTAAGGAATAAACTTTGATATTTTGCATGAGCAATACAAACTGAGTGGTATGACTGTTTTAGAGCTATCCAGGTTCTCAAATATTGCTGACTAAAGAAATATAGATCCCAGTATGACTGTCAAATTTCTGAAGCTGCTGTTTAGATTTCGCCACAGGCCATGTTAGCTGTCTGGATGCCTCATCACAGCAGTTGTTCAAAAATATATAATAAGAACAAGTACAGAGAGAATGGGCTTTGGGACAGCCTTTTCAGCAAATTGCTTTCATGTTTTCCCATTGCTTAGATGGGTTTTCCATCAGGACCATGCCATTTTGTGGATCTTCACATTGTCCCCTTTGTGTACAATTAGGTTTCGGTGATGGGGCTATACAAAATCATTTTGTTAGGCTGCATATGCAACATATTGTAGCTTGGAATTGTTAGCCGGTGTGTTCTTTGGTGTATTTAATTTGCTGATGCAATGACATGTTAATTGAAGTTTTAAGGCTTTTTTGTTTAGGAAGTGCTGTTGTTTGGATGCCTTAGCCAGACATAAGGGGACAATGTTAATCACAGCCCTTGTGTGTTCAATTCTTTTTACTTCGCTAGTGTAACCGACACAAGAGAGGTATTCTCTGAGTCTGTAGCCAGATTTTTCTTACAGTGGATCATTTTCTTGCTTATATCATATTAATGTGTTTTGTTTGGATGACTCTGAAATCTAAAAGACTGTATGGAAAGCCAATAGATGACATATTTGTAATAATTCAATAGGCACATTCATTTCTTGTCCACAGTCTTGCCAATCAAATTGGAAAGCTACAGCTGTTTGAAGGTTAAGCTAAAAATATTGTCAATAAATTATTTGTAGAAAAAGTAAGGAAAGAGGGAATGCGGTCATAAAATAAAATTCTTCAATCTATTTAAGGATATTTGCATCTTATTTTTGTTGCCCATGTCATGGTTCTCCTGCTGTTTTCATAATGTTTGATAATTATATTGTTCCATTAACACATTTTTTAATTTCCAGAGGTGCTCCACTGAAGAATAAAAGTTATGTTTCAGGCTGGCAAGAATTTTTCATACCGCATTTTTTAGCGCATAAATGAGATTTTGGTAGTAATATTCCTTTTATTCTAATTGAATTTGTATTGTACTAATTTTGAACCTCATAGACCATCCTTAATCTTTAAAAGTTGATTTCAGTTCAATTTTTCTTTAACCAATTGCAAGCATGTGCCCAATTCACCTACAGATGCAGTTTATATTTAGGGCAGATCCACACCCAACTCATTTTGCTGCAGAACATGTCATTGTGTTCAGGTGACAATAGAGGTTTTGAGTAAAACAATATATTTTGTATTTGGTGGGGTGAGTGAGGTTGCAAGGCTGACATCAGATTTTAACAGTGGTCAATCGATTGTTTGTTGTACCATGCTTTGATAAATGTGCCCCTTTACTCCAAGCACGTTTTTAATAATATTATGAAATGGTACCCTTTTTTTGTGACTGAGATTTAGAGTAAAATTATTAATTCAACCAGTTCAGTCAGTGGCTATTTTGCCTGACTGTAAAGGAAGGATTCAGCAGAACTTGATTCGCAGGCACCATTTTCCAAGTTGTGACCATGCAGATTGAGATTCAAAGCACTTTTTAGGCATGGTTGCTTCTGCAAAGAAATGTGCAGGCCCACAGTTTGATCTGCACGTGGCCTCCTCACTGCCAGGGCAGAATATGCCACACGCACCTATTTTCCTGGGGGCAGTTCCAAGTGCCTGGCAGGTGTAGAGCCAGAGCTATCCCATAATGATAAAGGGATGTGTCAGGCTTTGCCTGCTATCTTCTCCAGGTCTTGTTTTCTTCACAAGATGTTACGACTACACCTCCTGTGGTGGTTCTGTAGGACTCCCAAAAAGGGGAAGAAGCATGTAGACAGTGGACAAACATGTTCCCTGTATGCATATCTACGCACATTCCTCGTATTCCTGGTACCAACTTTTATACTTTAGTTCCCAAACTCAATTAAAGAATTGCTGCAAAGTACTTTCTACTGCTAACAAGGCCATCAAGTGCCATCTTCGAATGGGTTACCACTATATGCTTGTAGTCGGTAAAGTATTCATGTTTTGAAACCGGAATTCGGTCGCAAAACATTAATACATACCATTCTGATTCGGTATTTGGAAGGGATGCCCCTTCCAAATACCAAATCGGGGTTTGGTTGCAAACCCAAATTGCAATTCGGTAACGTTCAAAAAAGCTTACTACATCTGGCCTTAAGTTCCACCAGGATAAGGTAATATTGAGCACTTCCCTGACCTTTATGTCGAAGATGTTGGCTTAATTCCACCTGCATGTGGCGATTTCCCTTTCCACCTTTTGTTGCACACCTGAACACTTTCTTAGCTGAGGAAATAATGCACAAAATTTAATTAAGATGTGTTTTGACTTTTTATCTTGATTGAACTTGGCCTTTGCTTTCTAAGGACCTATTTGTCACACTTAAATGTAATGATATTGGCTGAGCTGCAACTATCGCAATCATTTCTACATGGATTAAAACTATGATGCTGCAATATTGTGCATAGGACATGCTAACCATCCACTGTTAGGCACTCCATCAGAGCAAAGTGGTTTCCATAGATTTATCCAGGAATGTGTCTATTAACAGGATATGTAGGTCTCTTAAGTATGTTACTTCACATCAGTGCTGGAATTGGACAATCTGTACTCCAGGAATCCTTATATTGGTGGTCAAGGTGTGGTATCAAAAAGTTGGTGGACTCACGAGAGGCGAAGTCATGAAAAGCAGTCTGACAGTCAAAATATACATTTCGTTTTGAAAAACTCTGCCACAAAAAAATTGGCAGCCTCGGAAAAGATCTCCGCCAAAGCGACCCTTCCGGGGACCCGTTGGGCATTGCAGCGCTGGCCCAACGAGGAGCAAAGCCCAATGATGAAGCATGACATCCCCTAGGGGATGTGTGAGGGCAACATAAACAGTCATATTGACTGTCCACTCCCAATATCCCAGCAGAGGCACCCTCTACATTTTTGGGGATCTGTGCCTCCCTTACTCTCCAGTTTCACCAAGGAACACTAGCCCTATGATTGATTTTTGTATTTGTCACTAGGAGCGTGGGCTTCTGGGCCTCTTAAACTAGCTCCATGTCCCCCTTGAATCTCTTTCCTCTCTGAAAGGGTTTCTCATTTGGAACACAAAAAAAATTGCCAACAAGGAGAAATGAGACAGTAAGGGGCATATGTATCAAGCCCTTTTCCCGTTCACAAACGGGCCGATTCTCAGAATCGGCCCGTTTGCGAACCGGAAAAGGCCTTTTGGGATGTATCATCCCAAAAAGCCATCGCAAAATAGGGAATCGCAAAATTTGCGATTCCCTATTTTTGCGATTGCATTTAAGGAATCACAAATTGCGATTCCTTAAATCCAATGTAGGAAGCACCCAAGTTGTGCGATTTTGGCTGAAGGAATCGGAAATTACCACCAACTTCAGGTTGGTGGCAATTTGCGATTTCTTTGAAAAATGCACTTTTTTGCATTTTTCTAAGTGCCATGTGGTGCACATACATGCCCTTAGGGCATGTATGTGCACCACATGTGCACACATGCACATTTCAGTGGTGCAACAGGGTCCCTTGCACCCTTGAAATTGCATGCGCAATTTGCGAGTAGCTATTGGGTACTCACAAATTGCGCATGCAATTCCCATTCATTCCTATGGGCCTCTTGGCCCATAGAAATGAATAGGAAGCCATTCCTTAACTGCGACTCGCAATTTGCGAGTCACAATTAAGGAATAATGAGGAATCGCAAAATATTTGCTAATTTTTAATTACATCTCATTTTGCGATTCTCAAATAGCGATTCTCTAAAAATCGCTATTTGAGAATCACAAAACCATTCTTTGATACATATGCCCCATGATCTGTTCTGGCTTAATTGGTTGCAAAGGCTGCATTTTATCTTATGGGGTTAACACACCTGCTGTAGAGAGCTTTCTGTGCCCGGTTAACCCCAGTGAATAACAACAATGGTAAGATACATCTGGTGGTTAATGCACTTTCTGGAGAGATCTGTGTTTGTCTTGGCACTGTTCAACTCATAAAGGAGCATAGAGGATCAATGTGTCTCATGCAAAGCACATCTAGTAAGATGCAGATAGTTGATATATAAAGTTAACTGGGTTACTGCTTTTGACTCAGATCTTTTTGTTACTTGCAGTTAATAAATTGCAATCCTCCTAATACAACACAGTGAGCTACAAACCAGCATCAAGGAGCTGCATGCAAAGTGCAAGGTGTGGGTTTTGAACTTTATTATTTTTTTCTCAATCTGTTCTTATTATAAGGCCTCTTAAATGGGTCTCTTTGGGTAATAATAAAGGGGGTCATTAGGATGGCAGACGGACTTTCGTCCTTCCGCCATCCCATCGTATTTGGGACCGCCCGCCTACGAGTCGGCGGTCCCACAGGGCAAATTAGGATGCGACCGCCACCGTGGCGGTCGCATTGCCCATGTTTTGCATTGTGGCGGGTGCTGCGCTCTTCAGCACCTGCCGCAAGCCAAAACAGACACCCCACACATATCCCTGCACTACGTGGCAGGCACCATGCGGTGCCTGACCCTAAAATGGCGACCGCGCTAGTAGCGCTCGCACACTAAAAGTAATTTTTCAATCATGCACTCGTCCAGGGAGCTAACGCTGTGCCTCACTCGTCCCAGAACAATAACAATAACTAATTTACTGTTCTTTACCTGCAACCACCAACATTTGATGTATTGTGGCAGCAGACTTCCAGACAACTGAACTAGCGACCCCACTACCATCCTTGTCATCTCCATTCTCCCGTTTCTGGACTCGAGAACTTTGGACACTTAATGATCTTCATTCTATCCCGGCGGAGCCCGAGCATCATGGCCGATTCCCGGTGGAGCTGCATCGACAGCTTTAGGGGAGATTGGCTCCGGCTCACCGCTAGAGCCGTCACCTACCCAGCCGGACTTCGGACATAGGTCTCCTCGTTTTTCTCAGCTGCTGTTCTCCTCCCTATGGACTTCCAGCTCTCTCCGACACTACTTTCAATGGAACTATGACGTTGCCCCCTGGGCTGAATCTTCAACTGTTTGGACTTACCTCGGAGCCTGCTTAACCTTTGGCTGATACCCGGTGGAGCTAACATACGTAGCTATAGAGGAATTGGGCCCTGGGATTCACCTACCCAGCCGGACATCAGACACTGTTTTTCCTCGTCTCCCCGTTATGTTCCCTTCCCTCCCCCGCATCTAGGGGCATGATCACCATGAGGCTCTTTTTCCCCCCTCTGCCTCTACTGTCCCCTACTGTCCTTCACCCCATGCCCTTTCTTCTGCCTCCTGATACTCTCCCAATCCCCTCTACTGTTCCCCCTTTTTCCCTCCTTACTCCATCAGTTTTAATTTGTCTATGTCATGATTGCACTAGTAACGAATGTAACTGTAACTGATTTAATGCTGTAACATTGTTTAATCCTCATGTAAAGCGCTCTGATACCTCCGGGTTTAGCCAGCGCTATATAAAACTCAATAAATAAAATAAAATAAATAAATGGTGTAGGGATATGTAGGGGGGCACCTGTCCCTGGCCCAGGGGTTTGGGGGGCCCCCTACAGGCTCCCAAATCCATTTCTGCCTGCCGTTTTGCTGCGGGTTGACCGCTGCAGAACGACCAGCGAAAAGGGGTATTGTAATCCCTACTGCGGTGCCTGACAGGCACCGCCGCAATTCTGGGATTACAGGGAGGTGTGACAGGCGGTTGGATACAGACCGCCTGTTGAGACCGTGGCAGTCGGTGTTTCCGACCGCCACTCGTCACAATGCCATTGTTATATGGGGAACAGAGATCCCTGGCAAGATGGCTGAAAGACCGCCACCGACAGCCTGTCGGTGGCGGTCCTTCGGCCATCGTAATGAGGCCCAAAGTCTTATTTGTACAGACAACCTCAAGCACTGCATTACATTTTAAATCCTGACTTTCTGTTTTTTTCCGTCCAGCACTCTTAACATATAATCCCTACCAGTACAGACGAAGAACGACTCCTGCACCTTGAAACCCTCATTGTCTTATGTAACATTTCGTACACTGATTTACACACTTATATGATTTATTGTTAGCATCAGGTCAGGTCAAGAAAATCTTTATTCAGTAAAAAAAACACCATAAAAGAGTCCATTCAAAATTGATTTCAAATCACAAACTAAAATCATGAATAAAATCATCATACTTAAAATGGGATCCATACCCCCTCACTGCTTTCACATATACTACTAAAAAGAAAACCAACTAAAAACAATGGTAAATAGACAATTCTGCTTGGATAATACACAAACAATTCTAGCAGCATATCCGCACCCATTTCCTAATATGGTTTCAAACAGATTGACAAGACATACACCCAGTCGATTCATCTCTATTAGCCCAAATGTACTAAAACATATTATCTACAGATAAAGAGGCATCCCATTTTCAGTGTTTACTAATGCACAATGCTAATGCCAGGTGACTTTTACTTGCCCACTAGCTTGCGCAGCTTAGCTGCAGCTGCAATGAATCTGTAGAATGTATGACACACTATTTCAGATTGCAGCAGCTGAAGATGACACAACGCTGCTCTACATGCCCAAATATTGAGGCTTCTTAGCAAGGGCATTAAGATGTTCTTCCTCGGATCCCTGTATAAGTTACAGAAAAGAAAAAAGTGCAACTGGGACTGGGACATTGCTGTACTGCACAGGCAGTGAATAAGAGATCTACTATGATAGGCCTCAGAGGGGTAGGATACCCACAAATAGGCCATGTTAAGTCTAAATCTTACCAGCTAGAACCTCTGGTGCCTTGGTACCTGATACAGGTATGCTGCCATGCTGATGGTCATGATCAGCAGAAAATGTGCTGTCACTGACCTCTTTCCAAGATCAGTTGCTACTCTTTCCCTTGCTAATAGGCCCAATAATTCCTTCTTTATTAAAGATCTGATAGATTAGCTGGCATTCTGTGGGTTATCATACAAGTCTAGCCTTCCAATTGAACACAATTGTGCTTTCACACAGGATAGCCAATTGATATTTTGGACTTTAACTAAATTCACAGTCAGCTATTACAATTTGACTGAGTAGAGCTTCGGGCCTAGACCAAACTGAGAGCCATAGCAAAGTTGGTGCTACCTTTATAAGATCACCTAGATATTGGAGGCCTAATTCTTCGTGGCATATTAAGTCTGGGCGCTAGTTGATAATAAAAGCAGACTGTGTAGAAAAATATTTTCACTAATTTGCAACTGTGCAGAATCGCAGTATCTTCAGATTTCTGCACCAAAGGAGGTGCTTGAAATTCATCTCGCCTTTTAGATTTTAATTGTTACCTCCAGCGGTGATGACCCCAATTTCGAAGCAATCTTGAACAAGGAGGCAATAGTCTGCTCAAGTTGCACAGATCTTACCCTCAACAGATGTTTCCAGGAGCTGACATCAAATGGGATCCCTAAGTCATAAAGGTGGGAAAGCTCTGTAGTCGGGTGCCACTAACATGGAGGGAACTAAGCTTACTTAACGGGCAACCACACACCATGGAGAAGGATTTTGTTTTGTTGGCGTTCAGTCTGATGTCATCCATGAACACAACAAATCTGTCCGTCAGCCTCTGGAGACCCAACCCAGTTTCTTGACATAAGAATGCAATCATCAGTGTAAATGAGACCTGGGAGCCTCCTGCCCCCCCTCCCCCCTCCCAATTGTTGGATCATCCTCTATGTCCAGCAAATATGTGTCAAGATCATTTATATAAAAACTACATAGGAAGGGAGCCAGTAGCCACCCCTGTCTGACACCCCTCCTGATCTTGATTGGGGGAGTGCATTATCCTTTGGGACCAAACCTCATGAGCCCTCTATGTCCTTGTGGAGTTGGGAAAGCAGATGAACGATCTTAGGGTCAGCTTCCTTTGCTAGCAGCATCCTCCACAGCCTACCTCTTATGGCATTATCAAAGGCTGCACTGAGGTCCATGAATGCAAGGTAGAGGTTAATGTAAAATGAGTGTATGTGGTGTAAAGCACTTGAACACCCTACATTGGAATGAGTAGCACTACATAAAAAAATTAGTAAATGCTGTATAAATTGTTATTTGGGTAAATACTCATACAGATTGATGCATCTGACATTCTTACAGTGCATGTATATATCATACATAAAGGGACTGAACAAAGACAAAAGCTTGCCTCTATATTGAACTTTTTTTGAGTAGTTGTGAAGTGATAATAAGCTGTATTCCTTTGTTACCCTTCCATGGTGTCTAGGTGTTAGGCTCCAGATAGCTCCCAGCCTTGATTTTATGTAAAATAAGGAGGGTCGCTGGCCCTTTAAATTCAGCAGTAGTTTTAGGCCTAGCTGGAATCTAAAGTAAGAAAGCCCCAATGCTGCCTGCACTTTGCTACTGTGAGCAGAAAGCGGATACTGCTGACTTGTGTTCTGGTATTGGCAAATTACACTGGGACCAATCCAGCATATTTCACTGGGGCCAGAGGTCCCCGATCTGGCTCAATAATAGACGCTGGATTTTGGATTCAGAGGGTTCACCCTTCATTCCAGCACTGCTTCACATGCATTCTGCTGGCACTAGTGGCTAGTGCCCAAGGTATAGCACAATTTACTTCAGTGGATCTGCAGCAGCTATTTGCCAAGGAATAGACATACTGAGACTACCTTCTTCTCCTCGTCCCTTTAACTTTTGTGTGGTAGAATCTACCTTTAATTAGAGAATGGGAGTGAGGCAGGATTAAAGTTAAGATAAAGCTACTTTAATGCTGATTCTTTTACCTCTAGTATATAGGCATTTTATCATTGTCAACACCCGCCCACCATTCCCTCTTAAGGGGTCGATTCCGATTCGGGCCGGAAAAAGCACCGACCGACTCGGATCCGGAAAAAATACCGACCGACACGTACCCGTGGCGCCCGACACGCCAAGTACGATGCAAGGCGCGAAAAATCCGACCGACACGTAACGAAACCAAGTCGACCGACCGAGCCGCACGGAAAATAGCAATCCGGCCGGAAAAACACGCGAATCCAACCGACCGACACGCACCCGGAACAAATCCGACCGAAACGTACACGCCAACTCCAAACCGCAAAGTACGATGCAAGGCGCGAAAACCACGACCGAGTCGGACGGAGGACAAGCCGTACGACCGACACGCATACAAAACCGAGCCGAAGCAACACAAAACACCGCGACCGACGCGTACGCAGCATAGAAAACTGCACAAACACAGCGTGAACGAAACGGAAAACACCGTACGAGACCAATGCAGCGTCCGACTCGGTCACAAGAACGTTTCCAACATACACAAACAACACAAAGGAAAAATCACCCAAAAAAGGCCAAACAAGCAATTACCAAGCCAATAAATACTGGGGGGGTGGGGACAGAGAACAAAGACACACCCACAACTCCACCTATATAAAGGACACAAATCACTACCATGAGCCTTTGCAAATGCCATTCCACTGCCAGCACCCAAGAGAAAGCAACCACACACCCACAGCTCATCCCTCACACAAGCCACACACCATCAGCACACCAACAAATACCTACCTCACATACACCCAGCAAAACACACACTCACACACCCTCACCTGCACACCAACACACACATCACCCACCATCACCACCCATCACCATGCCCCCAAGAAGAATCCCAAGTTCCTAGATAGTGAATTGGAAGTCATGGTAGACGAGATCCTCAGGGTGGAGCCACAGCTGTTTGGCACTCTGGTCCAACAGACCCCCATGTCGCAGAAAACCAAGATGTGGGAGAGGATCATCAACAGGGTGAACGCCCAATCACCATGTCGGCGCACAAAGACGGACATCCAGAACAGGTGGTATGACGTGCGCAGGAGGGTACGGGACATGCTGAAGAAAGACTACATCAACAGCCAACACACCGGCAGTGGCCCTCCTGCCAAGCCAATATACCTCAGGCCCTGGGAGGAGAAGGTGCGGGCCATCCTTCCGCCAGTGAGCGTATATGGACTAGAGGACATCCCAGAGCCTGGTGAGTACACAACAAATGTACACAATAAACTGCCACAAAACACACACATCACTGTCAAGGGGAGAGTCAAACCATGCACTCATAGCAATTACACAGCAACTAGAACAGAATCATCCCAAAATGTGTATGTCAGTCAGATAAACACAACACATGCCATCAAAAAGTCACATCCAACTGTGCCAACACATGTACAAACACAACCACAACTACAGCTAGGCAGTGGCACAAATAGAACTAACAAACACATCCACACATGTAGCCACCACAACAACACCAACACACAGTGAAGACCACTCAAAGGAAGGAATTCTGTGTATGCTGGCCAAGTCAGTGTAGCCAATAGCATCATGGGAGTCGCAGTCACACATATTGCCCGCCCCAAAACTGTCCCATCAACACCACCATGAACCATGCGCACATCACAGGGAGTGGAGAAGGACTCACAAGATGGCTGACACTGGCTACTGCTGTGGGGAGCACAAGGCCCTGCTGCCAACTGTGCACCAACAAACAGCAGGACACCACTGACTGACATCCTGAGAGACAACTTCCACTCCCTGCAATGCAAGCACGTTCCATGGTGGGATATCTGGCTGGCTGGGTGGGAAGGGGGACTTGCAGCACTGACTATAGTCACCAGCACCTCCCCTCACACCCTCCCCAACACAAACTCCACAGTACCCACCTGGTAGAATGCAATGCCCTCCATCCTAACACAAGATCCCACAAAGCACCACCACCCTGGGTTATGTTGTGTGAAGCACAGGGACACTCTTGGGACTCTTAGCCAAACAACTGCCAGGACAACACTCCCAGCCATCCTGTCAGCACAGCCAGCTCACCCCACAGGGAAGCAGAGTCAAAAGGAAGGAAGCATGGGCATGCTGGGAAGGGGGTGGAGGCAATAGCATGATGGGAGTCGTAGTCACAGACATTGCTCAGCCTCACAACTGGCCCATCAACACCACCCTGAACCATGCTCACATCACAGGGAGTGGAGAAGGACTCACAAGATGGCTGACACTGGCTACTGCTGTGGGGAGCACAAGGCCCTGCTGCCAACTGTGCACCAACAAACAGCAGGACACCACTGACTGACATCCTGAGAGACAACTTACACTCCCTGCAACGCAAGCACGTTCCATGGTGGGATAACTGACTGGCTGGCTGGGTGGGAAGGAGGTCTGGCTGTCAACCAAACACAAGCAATGCAGACCATGTTCACACCCCAGAAAATACATAGAAATGCCCAAATAATGCAGGACAATGTGCCACACCAATATCAACCCCTGACTGTGACGACTTAGGACAATGCAATGTACACCACTGTCAGCCATCTTGCCATTGCCCTCACACCCACACCCACTGAACTCCACACAAAAGCAAGTAAGTATGGGAATGCTGGCAAGTGGGGTGGAGGCAATGGCATGATGGGAGTCGTAGTCACAGACATAGCTCACCCCCACAACTGTCCCATCAACACCACCCTGAACCATGCTCACATCACAGGGAGTGGAGAAGGACTCACAAGATGGCTGACACTGGCTACTGCTGTGGGGAGCACAAGGCCCTGCTGCCAACTGTGCACCAACAAACAGCAGGACACCACTGACTGACATCCTGAGAGACAACTTCCACTCCCTGCAATGCAAGCACGTTCCATGGTGGGATAACTGACTGGCTGGCTGGGTGGGAAGGAGGTCTGGCTGTCAACCAAACACAAGCAATGCAGACCATGTTCACACCCCAGAAAATACATAGAAATGCCCAAATAATGCAGGACAATGTGCCACACCAATATCAACCCCTGACTGTGACGACTTAGGACAATGCAATGTACAGGCCCGCACCCAGAGGCACAGTCACAACTGTCATGTGTGTCAACCACTGATGCCTGCAGAAACATGACATACATTGTTTGTGTCTCCCAAAAACAGGTGATGATGGGGACACAGCAGCAGACGCTGAGGAGTCCCAGTCCCAGGCTCAAGAGGATGCCGAGCTCACTGGCGTCGTACAGCCTCTGTCCTCCTCGGACGATGAACAACCTGGCACATCCGGTGCAAGTCAACATGCAGCACCAGCAGGACCACCAGCTGCAGCACCAGCAGGACCACCAGCTGCACTCCCTGCACCCACCCCTACAACGACTGTCACCACGAATACCATCCCTGCCGACATGGACAGAATAAGGAGCAACACCAGCGCAGTGACCCTGGACCAACCTGGGGCCATGGACACCACCACCACCACCACCAACCCCCAAGGTGGACCAGGGTTATCTGTGCGTGCAACTGCACACACTGCACATGTCAGCAGGGGTGGTGGGAGGGGTGGGAGACAGAGGTCGCTGCTTGCAGACGTTGCTGGTGTGCATGACGACCCACAACTGGTACGCATAGCTGATGCGTACCAGTCCAGCACCGGAGAGCTCAGCCAGGTAGTGGGGCTCCTCAGAGACATCAAACAGCAGCAGGCTGCCCATCATGCCCGCTTGGACTCCCACATGTCCCGTGTGGAGTCACACATGTCCCGTGTGGACTCACACATGTCCCGCGTGGAGTCCAAGTGGGATGTACTGCATGAGATGACGGCGGTGCACAGGGACATTTTACAATGCCTCCGCCAGATGAACAGCAACCAGTCCACACCTCCCTGTGTGCCAACAACATCTGGTGCCGAACAAACTGCAACTGCCACAGGGAGGGAGGAGGACTCTGGCGGAGAGTCCCCTGCACCGCAGCAGCCTGCACTTGAGGGCCCCCCCCCAAGAAGAGGGGTCGTCCGAGGAGGGAAAGTGAGAGGCCGATGGCCAAGCGCAACTCCCAGGAAGCCTGAACCTGTTCTGGATGTTCGACTTTGTGCACAGACTGTTCACCCTGTTGACGGCAACACTACTCCCACACATTGCATGGGGAGTACAAGTTGGACCAATGTGTCAGACAACTGTGGCCCCGATACTGGGGATCCTGTCTACCCGGACTTTCAATTCACCTAGGAACTTGGGATTGCAAGATTCATGTACAGCACAACCCATCCTATGCACTATTAACACAAATGTATCACAATAAACACACTAATACACCATACTTGCCTCTGTCGTGATTCCAACATGGGTGCTGTTATGGGGATGATGAACTGCAAAATTACACTGTGTATGCGAACTGCAACAGCAAGGACAACACAGGCATGTGAGTAAAGGCAACGTGACACATATGAGGGAGACACACCACCAGGGCTACACAACACATACACACCTAGGCCATCTGACTCATTGCCTACACTGATGTTGCCAGGGAAGACGGTGCAATGCACAGACACCACACCCATTCCCAGTTGTAGTCAAGTAGCCCACAGGTGCAGTAAGCAAATGGCAGTCAAATGTGTGACCACAGACAACGCACATCACTAAGTGAAGCACAGGTTTATTACACAGTAGCAACATGCCGTAACCACTACAGATGCAAGGTAACCCCACCTGGTAGCGGGCACACAGTCAACAACTGTAGACGGAAGGAAGTCCATGGGTGTGGCGCACATCACCTGTAGGGACACAACAGCTACCAGCCTGGATGTGCAATCACGTCGTCGGTGGACACAGTTGACCAAACGAATCTGAAAGTACCCTGTGAAGGACAGAAATGACACACAGTCAAAAGCAATGCAGTACAGGACAGAACAGCAAAACTCATGCACAATACATGTTACAAGATACCCACCCAGAACCAAGTTAGCATGTCAACACTGTTGGGGAGTACAGCCCACCTGTAACCACACATCGCAACACACATCCAGTCAAGTAGCCCATGGACACACTCCAACAGCGCCAGAGCCCCACCCACACATCATGCCAACTCACATCATTCACATGACACCTCAGGATACTCACAGTCAGCTAAAGAAGTTGGTGATGAGCTGTGTGCGGACATCACCATCACCATCATCATCATCATCGTCACTGGCATCGTGGTCCAGGCCAGGATCCTCCACAGGTGGCGGATGTTGGTCATCGTCATCCTGGATGAGAGGCAACTCCTTCCGCACTGCCAGGTTGTGGAGCATGCAGCAGACGATGATAATCTTGCACACTTTCGCAGGGGCATATGGGAGGGACCCTCCGGTCTTGTCCAGGCAGCGGAAGCGGCTCTTCAGGAGACCAAAGGTCCGCTCAATCACTCTCCTGGTCCGACCATGTGCCTCATTGTAGCGCATCTGGGCAGGTGTCACAGGGTTCCTGAGGGGTGTCAGCAACCACGGCATGTTGGGGTATCCCGAGTCACCTACGGACAGACAAGTGCACATCAGCTGACTTGGAAAAGTGGGCGAAATACTACAGATCAGATCACACACAATGGCACAAAGTCAGTACACACCGACAAGCCAGGCACGCTGGTTCTGCATCTGTGCCATCATCCTGGGGATGCGACTACTCCTCATCACAAAGGCATCGTGTGCTGAACCAGGGAAACGGGCACACACGTGTGTGATGGTCATGTCTGCAAGACACACCACCAGTGCATTGACCGAGTGGTAGTGCTTGCGGTTCCTGTAGGCCTGCTCCTGGGCCTGTGGTGGTACCAAAGCCACATGTGTCCCATCAATGGAGCCAATGACATGCGGCATCCTCCCCAGGGCATAAAAGTCACTCTTCACGTCAGTGAGTCGTCGCAGTCTAGGGAAATAGATGTACCGGTTCAGGAAGAGCAACATTGCCGCCAAAACATCGCGGAGCACACGGCTGAACATGGTCTGTGACATCCCACCAGCAGACGCCACAGTATGTTGGAAGGTACCGGTGGCAAAGAAGTGTAGGGCTGCCATCACCTTCACCTTGGGGGTCAGCGCTGTAGGATACGGCCGGCCAGGCTGCAAATGTGGGGACAACTGCACTGCCAAATCCTCAATCAGCTGCCTGGTGAAGCGGTACCGTCGGATGCTGTCCCGTTCCACCATCGTTGCCAGGTCTGGGAATGGCCGATGGACAGCAGGAGCCCTGCAGTGCAGAGGAGAAGTAAGCAAGATCGTCAGTCACCCCACATATGCGGCATTGAACACACTCAAGATCCCAACATACATCATCATGAGGCACAACTACATGAAGTGTGCAGTACCGGAAGGACATGTATGGTACATACATGGCCAACATCTGTCAACACGGTCCTACAGGTGGCATCAATTTGTCCCAGGTTGGCCCATTGGATATCATGATGCCGTGTCACAGTCACCCCCACAGTGACATGTGAGGACAGATGTGCCCCAGGCACCACAGCTCAACGACAGGTACATTCCCAGGGACCCTGTAATGCCACATGGACACTGGCATCACCTGGAGTATCATGTGTACACCACAGCAAAACAAACATGACCCCCACAGGTAGTGGCCACACTTGCCATGGCAGGACAGACATGGACGTCTGTGACACACACGCACAACATCAGAGTCCATGCACACACAACGTGGATGTGGAGACTGTCTCCCATTGTGCACATGAAATCAGAGACATTGTAAACACTACATGCACAAAGACTGTGGAGGGCCATCACTATTGTGCCACTGGGACACCCTGGCTCAAACATACCGTCCCACATGGGACTCACGGGGTATGTGACATGACATACACAAACACCACTGTGAAATGTGACCATGACACATGCACAGATATGAACAGTTGCACATCACAGTGGTCACGTACACGTAACACCCAGGATCCTGTCCCCATGAACACGTGCACAGCCTGGGGGTGGCTGCCCACAGGTGACACCCACAGGACAACATGTACACCAACATACACACAATAGGAAATGCAGCCTTACATGCCTTATGATAAGGTTTGGACAGGCTGTCGTGATGTAGGTGTGCCCCTCACTCCCTGGGAGCTATCTGTGGCTGGCATATGTCCATCTGAGACAGGCATGCTGACCTATGCCAGTCACATGTACAGTGATGCGTTGTACCGCAATGGACTGATCGGTGCCTCCGGCCGGCCCATTGCCTTCAATGTGTGCGGGTACGCGTTGTACCCCTGTGCGCGTTGAACCGCAATGGACCGATCGGTGCCTCCGGCCGGCCCATTGCCTTCAATGTGTGCGGGTACGCGTTGTACCCCTGTGCGCGTTGTACCGCAATGGACCGATCGGTGCCTCCGGCCGGCCCATTGCCTTCAATGTGTGCGGGTACGCGTTGTACCCCTGTGCGCGTTGTACCGCAATGGACCGATCGGTGCCTCCGGCCGGCCCATTGCCTTCAATGTGTGCGGGTACGCCTTGTACCCCTGTGCGCGTTGAACCGCAATGGACCGATCGGTGCCTCCGGCCGGCCCATTGCCTTCAATGTGTGCGGGTACGCGTTGTACCCCTGTGCGCGTTGTACCGCAATGGACCGATCGGTGCCTCCGGCCGGCCCATTGCCTTCAATGTGTGCGGGTACGCGTTGTACCCCTGTGCGCGTTGTACCGCAATGGACCGATCGGTGCCTCCGGCCGGCTCATTGCCTTCAATGTGTGCGGGTACGCGTTGTACCCCTGTGCGCGTTGTACCGCAATGGACCGATCGGTGCCTCCGGCCGGCCCATTGCCTTCAATGTGTGCGGGTACGCGTTGTACCCCTGTGCGCGTTGTACCGCAATGGACCGATCGGTGCCTCCGGCCGGCCCATTGCCTTCAATGTGTGCGGGTACGCGTTGTACCCCTGTGCGCGTTGAACCGCAATGGACCGATCGGTGCCTCCGGCCGGCCCATTGCCTTCAATGTGTGCGGGTACGCCTTGTACCCCTGTGCGCGTTGTACCGCAATGGACCGATCGGTGCCTCCGGCCGGCCCATTGCCTTCAATGTGTGCGGGTACGCGTTGTACCCCTGTGCGCGTTGTACCGCAATGGACCGATCGGTGCCTCCGGCCGGCCCATTGCCTTCAATGTGTGCGGGTACGCGTTGTACCCCTGTGCGCGTTGTACCGCAATGGACCGATCGGTGCCTCCGGCCGGCCCATTGCCTTCAATGTGTGCGGGTACGCGTTGTACCCCTGTGCGCGTTGTACCGCAATGGACCGATCGGTGCCTCCGGCCGGCCCATTGCCTTCAATGTGTGCGGGTACGCCTTGTACCCCTGTGCGCGTTGAACCGCAATGGACCGATCGGTGCCTCCGGCCGGCCCATTGCCTTCAATGTGTGCGGGTACGCGTTGTACCCCTGTGCGCGTTGTACCGCAATGGACCGATCGGTGCCTCCGGCCGGCCCATTGCCTTCAATGTGTGCGAGTACGCGTTGTACCCCTGTGCGCGTTGTACCGCAATGGACCGATCGGTGCCTCCGGCCGGCCCATTGCCTTCAATGTGTGCGGGTACGCGTTGTACCCCTGTGCGCGTTGTACCGCAATGGACCGATCGGTGCCTCCGGCCGGCCCATTGCCTTCAATGTGTGCGGGTACGCGTTGTACCCCTGTGCGCGTTGAACCGCAATGGACCGATCGGTGCCTCCGGCCGGCCCATTGCCTTCAATGTGTGCGGGTACGCGTTGTACCCCTGTGCGCGTTGTACCGCAATGGACCGATCGGTGCCTCCGGCCGGCCCATTGCCTTCAATGTGTGCGGGTACGCGTTGTACCCCTGTGCGCGTTGAACCGCAATGGACCGATCGGTGCCTCCGGCCGGCCCATTGCCTTCAATGTGTGCGGGTACGCGTTGTACCCCTGTGCGCGTTGTACCGCAATGGACCGATCGGTGCGCACCCATTGACAATGGGCTTGCCTGGCAACGGACGCGTTTTCGAATTTCGAACGAGTCGGTTGCTGGGAATTCAGTTGGTCACCCACAACAATGTTGCAAAATCATGTATGTCATGAAGTTGAAGATTTGAAGGATGCTGTGGGCGTGTTTTGGTGCTGCTATTCCATGGATTGGCCAGATTCAGAAGATGCAAACGACTTGGACCTATCACTTTGGACACAAGGGACAGGATCTGCCTCTCCAGCACATATATATTGCTGGCTGTTCTCCTGAGAGCCCACTTGCCTGCACTACATGCTCCAGGACGACATCTGCCACTGCACTGCTGCTGTCTCTGCCCCTCTGGACCCTGCAATGGCACGTACTGTGGAGAGAGCCCCAGCCTTCAGCCTTGAGGAGAACCAGGCCCTGCTGGACAGCCTACTTCCACAGTACAGCAAGCTGTATGGGACACCAGGGGAGCAGGTGAGTGTCCTGTGCACTGCCTTTCTGAATGTGCATTTTGTCTGACTAGCAAGGCTGAGAGTCTGCACGCCACTGGCTAGCAGGCTCACTGAGTAGTTGTCACCCCCATAGTGTGTAGTGACTTGCACTGGACAGGTATGGTGCAGTGACAGTGCTTCTGAACAGGGTTTTACTCCCCATGCAATGATACCATGTAGTGACTTCTGGAAAACTGTCCATGGGCAGCCGTGCACTGCCTGTGTACACCATGTGCCCCTGTGATTGCGACATGTATATGCAACTGTGTCATGCACGGATATGTTGCATGTGTAGTAATGGCCTTATCACTTTGTCATCCTGACAGGCTTCTGCCCATCGGAAGCAGGAGATATGGAAGGACATCGTCCGGGCTGTCCGGTCCGTGGGGGTCTACAAGCGCCGGATCCGCAACTGCCAAAAGAGGTGGCAGGACCTTCGGGGCTGGACCCGGAGGATTGCACGGGTCCAGCTGAAGCTGTCGCCTCCTCGCAGGAGGGGCGGAACACGGACCCTGACCCCCACATGCTCAGGATCCTGGCGGTGGTCTTTCCAGACCTGGATGGGCAGCTGAAGGCCAGAGAGCAGCAAGGAGGGGTGAGTCAAAGACTGCACTGTGAACTCTGTCTAACATGCTATGTGCCCTCCTCGGGCCTGGTTAAACTGCCACAGTACAGCAGTCATGTTGTCCAGGAGCCATGTCCCTCTATTGTGCACTGCCCACTCCTCATCTGATACCCAGGTGTGGCCCTTACATGCAGGGAATTCTGTCACTTAGGACTGTGTCCTTGCAGTTTGCTTGACTCAAGGTGGGAGACAGCATCTGTTTCCCTGACTCTGTGGTGGGCATCATGGGTGGGTCCATTGCTTACACAATGCCTGTATTCTGACATGTATTCAGCGTGTTACTTTGATCTGTGGTCCAATTGCTGAGCTGATCCACCACATGTGGCTGGGGTATCTGGCACACACCCATGCTGCGGGTGGGAACAATGTTTGGGCCCCAGGAGTATGTATATGACGTGTGTCACACATACTTAGCCAGCTGCCTACAGTCCAGGGCTCATCCCTCATTCATGTGGGGCTGGACAGTCATGCCTACTCCAGGCCATACAATACACTCTGTACTCCCACTCCCGTGTATCAGCTGACACATTGTGCGCAGTGATTTGACCCCTCAGGTGTCTGCCTCTGTGTCAGTGTGCTGTGGATTAGTCGCCAGGACTGCTGTGGAGTTTCTTGGTAGGGGCTCAGCATGCCACTGGAGATGTGACCATAGGAGACGATACTTGTGTGACACATAGGTGTCTGATCAGCTGCCCATGCAGACTGGGGCATGTGAATGTGAAGTTCAGGCAGCTGTTCCCCATGCACAGCAGAGTGTGAGGGCTCAGGTTCAGAGGGTAGTGTCACAGGTCTACCATATGTCCAATAGGTATGACCTGGACAGATGAGGGTTAAGAGGATGTGTTGTGGGGGGATGTACATGTGCACTTGTGCAGCTCCAGGACTTGCATTCCCCATGACCTACTATTGTGACACAGTGCAGAGTGTTGTTGTCTGGCTGCAAAGTCATACATCACTGAGACAGTGATGTATGACTTTGCAGTCATGCCTCCGCCATGGCATGTGTCTACTGATTGGTGAGCCTGCAGGGGAGTGACATGTGCTACATGCACACCATAGTGGCGCTGGCTATCAGGACATGGGTGCATCATGGTGTCTGTCGCTGGTATGCATCACATGCATTTCCTATTTGACTCTGGGCATCCCTTTCATCCGGAAACCTGTACTGACTCAGTGGCAAGAGCTGTGATGTGTGCATGTCCACATGCCACACCGTGTCCTCTGCACTGTCCAACTACTGTGTACTTGGTGCATGTGTCAACACTGGGGTGTTGCAATCCAACAGACACCAGACAGATGGGTGCAAGGCCATGTGGGATGTGAGTGCCATGCTTGGCATCAGACTGACAATTGACTTCTCCTGTTCAATTAGGGCACTTTTAGCAATGTACAACTAATGATGCCAGGGCTTGCTCTGTGATGTGCTGTGCTCACAGTGGTGTGTGCGTTATGTGCAGGTGACTGATGATCTGTCTGTATCCCCATTGTTTGCAGATACATCCACGGCCACGGAAGGGGACAGCTCCACGGACCAGGAGGAGCCAGAGAGCCAGACTGGGTCAGCAGCCGAGGAGTGGTCGGAGGGACCCAGTGGCACGGAGGGCGAGGGGAGCCACACCGAGGAGTCCTCAGCAGCATCCACCTCAGCTGAGGACCAGAGCAACTCGGAGGATGACTCCCTTGTGGAGGCGGGTGTCAGCAGCCACCACACCCCAGCTAGTGTTGCTGTCCCCGCCACCACCAGCACCACCACCGCCCTCCCATCGGCTCCCATTCCCCAGGTCCGTGGAGGCTCCCATGTCCGGGAGCGTGTCTCCTTTGGGCCAGGCACCGCACCCCCTGCCCCTGTGTCCCCTGCTGCCCTGAGTGAGGAGTCTGTGTACCTCCTTCGCCAGCTCCATGTAGGGCAGACAGCCATGCTGAGTGTCCTCCATGCGCACACCGCGCTGTTGACTCAGCTGGTGTCGTTCATGGAGGGCATCTCATCGGGCATGTCTGACCTACAGAGGGGCAATAGGTCCATGGACTCCTCCCTGACAGCAGCAGTGTCCCTCCTCAAACGGTCCCTCACCCCTCCTGCCTCTGCTCCATCCACACTCCCCAGCACCTTACCCGTCCCAAGCACACACACACCGGCACAGGCACACACCAGCACACACACATCCAGCACACTGACACACACGCCAATGACAAAACGCACACGCACGCACATTCAGGGGACTGAAGCCAGACTCACAGGGGATGGGGCCCTGGAACACACACACGCATCCACATGCACTGCGCAGTCCTCAGTTCCCTCTCCCTCCAAAGCACCCTCCCTTGCCTCACCTGCAACCCCAAAGTCACAGCAGCTCTTCCTCTGTGACCTCGGCCTCTTCCCCACCGATGAAGCTGCTCCAGCATCCCGGGGGAAGAGGAAGCCCACCCACACGGAGCAGAGTGCCCCTCGTCCCCGGACACCCTCCCCCAGGCGCAGACGGACTGAGGCCCCCACCCGCAAGTCCCCCGGAGTCCTAAGAGCAAGACCCCGCCACCGCCCTGCAGCTCAGGCACAAGGTCTCCGTCCTCCATCCCTCAGGCCCCCACTGCACAGGTGCCCCCACCACACCCTGCCCCAGGTTCCCCCACCCACAGATATACCATCCCCAAGAGGATCAGGCCTTCTCCCCCTGCCACTTGCTCTCCCAGCACCACAGCCCCCGCTGCGCTTGTCTGTGCCACTGATGTGGTGAGGGTGTCCTCCCCCTCTGTCCAACCCACCTTGCCTGTTCCCCATTCTCCTCCCCTGGAGGTAGGCACTGCAGTGGAGTCCACTACCGCCCTGTCTGACTTGGGCACTGCAGTGGCGGACCTGTCCACTCCATCTGCAGGGTCCACTGCAGTTGTGCCGGCACCCACGACATCTGAGTCATGCCCCCAGTTGTGCCGGCACACACCATGTCAGACACCTCCACTGCAGTTGTCAGTGGCTCTCCAGCACCCACCACCCCTTCCCTGACTCCCCCTGGTGAGCCCTGATCCTGTCCCTGCGGTGCCTGGCCTGCCCCCCGGTTGCCCCTCCTAGTGGATTGTCCCTGGTTTTGTGCAGGCATGCGTAGGGTGACATCTGCCAGTGTCACCCTGTTTAAACTTTGACAATGGACTGGCCATTGGCCTTTGCTCTATTTTTTCTGGACGTCATTTTCAATCAACACATATGCTGAATAAAGCAACTTTCTTTTCTCTAGTGCTCATGCTTCAGATGTACATGTTGTTGGTGCTGCTAACCATGCCCTTGCTGCAGTGATGGTGATATCTGGTCTCATGATTATGAAGTGTTACTGTGCAGGAACCCATGTGGTCCAGGGGGAATGTGTCCTATCATGTGGTGTATCCATGTCATCAATAGCAGCATCTGAGGGTGTCATGTGTTCAGTATTTGGCAATGGGTTTCGTACTTACATTAGCAATTTCATATCTGTGCCTTCCACCCCTGCACATCTGTTGTGCCTGCCATCGTTGCATTTGTCTACTTCCCTGACCGTGTTGCCATCTCCAGTGGACATGCAGGTTTGGGCATCAATGGGGAAGGACTCATCCGTGTAGTCAGTGCAACATTGCTATACAAGTGTGTTGGATCTGTGCTGATGATTCCGTTGGCACATCCATGACCAGGCTGATGTGATGGGAGCCCTCATTTGGTGCTAATTGTTGATTGTGTGACCAAGTGCTCAGCTGACATGATGGGGCCCTACTGAGGCAACATATGGCACAGCTTTCCTCACACAGGAGTGGAGTCCCCTCATGGCAGTGTGTACACGTGTGACATTGCCTGCGCCCAAGGTGTGTGTTGTATGTGCATGTCTGTGTGTTCACTTCCATTTATCTGCGCATGCTGTGATCCCTAGTGTTGTACCTGTTTGTGATGCTTGCTGACTTGAGCTATGTTCCCCCAAAGTCTTCTCCCTGTGTTCTCTGTGATGTGGGTGCATGGCACATTACTGGTCATCAGGGTGTCACCCATAGGTGTGTTTGCTGTCAGGGCTGAGTTTGTGTGCAGACGCAGATGGGTCACAGTCAGGTTTCCCCTTGGCACTTGTTGTTTGCCCCTGTCATGTGATTTTCAGTTCGTGTTATCTTTCAGTGATTGTGACACGTTGTGTGTGTGACTGCTGGCACTCCTCAGGGTCCGGGCTGCAATGTTGGTTGTTGTCTATGTGTGTTCTTTGTGGGTGACCTTGGCTTCTTCATTGGTGTGTGACTGTGGCTGGGATCCCATTGGTTGGTGTGGTATCGCCGTCATGTCCATGTACAGCGTAGTGTGCAGTGTGTCAGACATTCAGGAGTCTTGTTGAGTGGCCATGTGTGATGTGTTTCTGCACCTTGGTTCCCACCCACCACCCTGGAATAGTCATGGGTGCATGTGCAATGTCACCAGTGCATGTGTACTTCACTGCTGCACATTGTTAGAGGTCGAGGGTGTGGTCTTGAGTGTGTGCAGATGGGAGTTGTTGCCCAGCTAGTCCCCTGCCTCCATGTTGGCCTTGGCTTACTGGCCATGCTGATTGATTTGTGCTTGTGTAGGTGTGATGGTAGTTTGTTGCTCAGGACACCTGACTGTGGTTCACAGTGTGAACGACATTTAGCTTTGTCATCACAGTGGGATTTTTATTCAGGCCAGGGTCACCACATTGTGGGGGCCCTGGGGGTGGTGCTGTGGTGTGTCTGTGTCTTGCTGTGTCAGTTGTTGTTCCTACGTGCCTGTGTGACATGTGTGTTTTGTGCTCCCTCTCATCTGACAATGCCTGCTTGCCCACATAGGGGATTTGGATCCATGAGTTACCTTAGTGTGGCAGTGTATGCACATCTGTATGATTGGTATTCAGCTCTCCTCATGTGTTGTGTGGTTGCCTGGGGACACTGGCACCCCCACCCCTCACCTGCTGTGTATGATGACAGTGTTGGTCTGCCTGTTTGTGTTTGTGCATCTGCACCACTGCATTGGCATATCTTGGGTGTGCCATTGGCTGTATGTTGTTTGGTGTGTTTCCCCTGCTGTCCCTGGGACTCCTAGGTCATCGGTCAGCACAGTGATCATGGTTTGTGTGTCCCATTGCTGCCATGGTATGGTATCTGTTCACCTCACATCTGCTGTCTCCACAGGATATCTGCATTTGTGTGCCCATTGGTGCAAATATGTGGTTCTGCATTCTGATGGTCACTTCTGTCATTGTGTCATTGATGACTGTTGACGGTCTCAGCCCCCATGGGTGTTGTTTGTCTGCACATGGCCAAAGGAATGTTTCATTTGCACTGCAGTATTTGGCTCCCCCAATTTATGTTGCAATGGGACACATACACTACTTTGCCACAGATGAGTTTTTGGTTCTGTGACCAGGAATGATCCATGCAGTTTGGCAGTTGCAGCTCTTTCTTTGTCAACAATTACCTTTTGGTCACTGTGATGATGAGGGTGTAGACCCCATTGCCACAATGGTCAAAATGTGCTTCAGCTATGGACCCCACACTTGCCTTTTGGTCACTGTGATGATGGGGGTTTAGACCCCATTGCCACAATGGTCAAAATGTGCTTCAGCTATGGACCCCACACTTGCCTTTTGGTCACTGTGATGATGGGGGTTTAGACCCCATTGCCACAATGGTCAAAATGTGCTTCAGCTATGGACCCCACACTTGCCTTTTGGTCACTGTGATGATGGGGGTTTAGACCCCATTGCCACAATGGTCAAAATGTGCTTCGACTATGGACCCCACACTTACCTTTTGGTCACTGTGATGATGGGGGTTTAGGCCCCATTGCCACAATGGTCATGGGCTGCTTGCATTGTGGGTGCCACACACATATATGTGTGGCACATGTGCTAGGGGGTCACATTGTATGTTCAAAGTCATGTTCGGTGTTGTAGGCATTTGACACAGCCTACACACGCTTGTCATGGTGGTGGGGGATGTCTTTATCTTGCATTCCCTAGGTTGTGGTGTGCTTGTTGTGTCATGCATTGTCCATCCTATGAGTGGGGGTGGTAGTAGTGGTAGGCATCCAGCCCCCCTGGCTAAGGGTGGTAGTAGTGGTAGGCATCCTGCCCCCCTGGGTGAGGGTGGTAGTAGTGGTGGGCATCCTGCCCCCTGGCTAAGGGTGGTAGTAGTGGTAGGCATCCTGCCCCCCCTGGGTGAGGGTGGTAGTAGTGGTGGGCATCCTGCCCCCTGGGTGAGGGTGGTAGTAGTGGTGGGCATCCTGCCCCCTGGCTAAGGGTGGTAGTAGTGGTAGGCATCCTGCCCCCCTGGGTGAGGGTGGTAGTAGTGGTAGGCATCCTGCCCCCCTGGGTGAGGGTGGTTGTGGTGGTGGGCATCCATGCCACCCCTGGCTAAGGGTGGTAGTAGTGGTAGGCATCCTGCCCCCTGGGTGAGGGTGGTAGTAGTGGTAGGCATTCTGCCCCCCTGGGTGAGGGTGGTTGTGGTGGTGGGCATCCATGCCACCCTGGCTAAGGGTGGTAGTAGTGGTAGGCATCCTGCCCCCCTGGGTGAGGGTGGTAGTAGTGGTGGGCATCCTGCCCCCTGGGTGAGGGTGGTAGTAGTGGTGGGCATCCTGCCCCCTGGCTAAGGGTGGTAGTGGTAGGCATCCTGCCCCCCTGGGTGAGGGTGGTAGTAGTGATAGGCATCCTGCCCCCCTGGGTGAGGGTGGTAGTAGTGGTGGGCATCCTGCCCCCTGGGTGAGGGTGGTAGTAGTGGTGGGCATCCTGCCCCCTGGCTAAGGGTGGTAGTAGTGGTAGGCATCCTGCCCCCCTGGGTGAGGGTGGTAGTAGTGGTAGGCATCCTGCCCCCCCTGGGTGAGGGTGGTTGTGGTGGTGGGCATCATGCCACCCCTGGCTAAGGGTGGTAGTAGTGGTGGGCATCCTGCCCCCTGGGTGAGGGTGGTAGTAGTGGTAGGCATCCTGCCCCCTGGCTAAGGGTGGTAGTAGTGGTAGGCATCCTGCCCCCCTGGGTGAGGGTGGTAGTAGTGGTAGGCATCCTGCCCCCTGGGTGAGGGTGGTTGTGGTGGTGGGCATCCTGCCACCCCTGGCTAAGGGTGGTAGTAGTGGTGGGCATCCTGCCCCCTGGGTGAGGGTGGTAGTAGTGGTAGGCATCCTGCCCCCCTGGGTGAGGGTGGTAGTAGTGGTGGGCATCCTGCCCCCTGGGTGTGGGTGGTAGTAGTGGTAGGCATCCTGCCCCCCTGGGTGAGGGTGGTAGTAGTGGTGGGCATCCTGCCCCCTGGCTAAGGGTGGTAGTAGTGGTAGGCATCCTGCCCCCCTGGGTGAGGGTGGTAGTAGTGGTGGGCATCCTGCCCCCTGGGTGAGGGTGGTAGTAGTGGTGGGCATCCTGCCCCCTGGCTAAGGGTGGTAGTAGTGGTAGGCATCCTGCCCCCCTGGGTGTGGGTGGTAGTAGTGGTAGGCATCCTGCCCCCCTGGGTGAGGGTGGTAATAGTGGTGGGCATCCTGCCCCCCTGGCTAAGGGTGGTAGTAGTGGTAGGCATCCTGCCCCCCCTGGGTGAGGGTGGTAGTAGTGGTAGGCATCCTGCCCCCCCTGGGTGAGGGTGGTTGTGGTGGTGGGCATCATGCCACCCCTGGCTAAGGGTGGTAGTAGTGGTAGGCACCCTGCCCCCCCTGGGTGAGGGTGGTAGTAGTGGTAGGCATCCTGCCCCCCCTGGGTGAGGGTGGTTGTGGTGGTGGGCATCATGCCACCCCTGGCTAAGGGTGGTAGTAGTGGTAGGCATCCTGACCCCCTGGGTGAGGGTGGTAGTAGTGGTAGGCATCCTGCCCCCTGGGTGAGGGTGGTTGTGGTGGTGGGCATCATGCCACCCCTGGCTAAGGGTGGTAGTAGTGGTAGGCATCCTGCCCCCCTGGGTGAGGGTGGTTGTGGTGGTGGGCATCATGCCACCCCTGGCTAAGGGTGGTAGTAGTGGTGGTCATCCTGCCCCCTGGGTGAGGGTGGTAGTAGTGGTAGGCATCCTGCCCCCTGGGTGAGGGTGGTAGTAGTGGTGGGCATCCTGCCCCCTGGGTGAGGGTGGTAGTAGTGGTGGGCATCCTGCCCCCCTGGGTGTGGGTGGTAGTAGTGGTAGGCATCCTGCCCCCCTGGGTGAGGGTGGTAGTAGTGGTGGGCATCCTGCCCCCTGGCTAACGGTGGTAGTAGTGGTAGGCATCCTGCCCCCCCTGGGTGAGGGTGGTAGTAGTGGTAGGCATCCTGCCCCCCCTGGGTGAGGGTGGTTGTGGTGGTGGGCATCATGCCACCCCTGGCTAAGGGTGGTAGTAGTGGTAGGCATCCTGCCCCCCCTGGGTGAGGGTGGTAGTAGTGGTGGGCATCCTGTCCCCCTGGGTGTGGGTGGTAGTAGTGGTAGGCATCCTGCCCCCCTGGGTGAGGGTGGTAGTAGTGGTGGGCATCCTGCCCCCCTGGGTGAGGGTGGTAGTAGTGGTGGGCATCCTGCCCCCTGGGTGTGGGTGGTAGTAGTGGTAGGCATCCTGCCCCCCTGGGTGAGGGTGGTTGTGGTGGTGGGCATCATGCCACCCCTGGCTAAGGGTGGTAGTAGTGGTAGGCATCATGCCCCCCCTGGGTGTGGGTGGTAGTAGTGGTAGGCATCCAGCCCCCCCTGGGTGTGGGTGGTAGTAGTGGTAGGCATCCAGCCCCCCCTGGGTGTGGGTGGTAGTAGTGGTAGGCATCCAGCCCCCCCTGGCTAAGGGTGGTAGTAGTGGTAGGCATCCAGCCCCCCCTGGGTGTGGGTGGTAGTAGTGGTAGGCATCCAGCCCCCTGGGTGTGGGTGGTAGTAGTGGTAGGCATCCTGCCCCCTGGCTAAGGGTGGTAGTAGTGGTAGGCATCCTGCCCCCCTGGCTAAGGGTGGTAGTAGTGGTAGGCATCCAGCCCCCTGGGTAGGGGTGGTGGTGCGCATTCAGGCCCCTGTGTGCATATGTGGCATTGGTGATGGGCATCCCGCCCCTATGGTGCTGCTGTTGCTGGTGTAAGTATATTCAGCATCCCCGTGTATGTGTGTGATGTGTCGTGTACGTGTTGTATGTGTTTTGTGGTTGGTGTCTGGCTTACCTTCTGCGCCGTACGCGTCCGTGCCTGTTCCGGTAGTAGATGTAGAATATTGGTATGATCGGGACGAAGGGATTCATGGTTGGTTCGTGTCGTTCGTCCTTCTCGTTGCTTCGCGTCGTCCTCGTCGCTTCGCTTCGTCCTCATCGCTTCGCGTCGTCCTCGTCGGTGCCGTGTTCGTCTCGTAGCCGTGGATCGTGTTGTGGCGCGATTCGGAGCTTATGTGCGCCTCTCCCGGATGCTTTAACGTGCCGTGCGTAGCGACGGGTTCGGCGCGTACGGGAAGCGCATTGTACTTGTCCGGCCGGATGGGGCTGCATTTTTCCTTCCGTGCGACTCTATTCGGCGTTTCCGGATTCGCCTCGGTCGGAGAACAGGACCTGGTTTGGGTGAGTACGGCTCGGCCGGATTTTTTGCTGTTGTGCGCATCGTACTTGCTCGTTCGGTGTGCTGTACGGATCGGTCGGGAAACAGGCTTTCGCATGGCTTTTTTCCCGACCGAATGGTATTGGGTGCGCCTCCGACCGAGATCGGAATCGGCCCCACAATGTGCGGAAAACACCCAACTCTACAAGAAGATCACCTCCCCAGTGAAATGTCCCTTCTAGCTAAGACTCTAGATAACTTACGGGCATCGATGTCTCAAAATCATTCCCAACTAAATTTAGTTCCTGCTTATTTGACCTCAGACTTATTAACTAAAGAGTCATTATGCCACGCAAGTGAAAATAAATGTGCCCTATTATGCTTGTTAAATGGAGAAAGTGAAGTCATAAACACAGCAAGACATTTTTTTTTTTACTACACAACAAATGTTTGATCCTAAGTCATTACCACCGGACAGGGAAGATGTTTCTCATTCATCCTCTTGGTCTTTACTACTTTACACATAGGCCTATGTTTGTATGAATGAACACCTTGACATAAACTATACCTGTAGGTGCTCAGAGAGTATTAGGCTGTGATTTACCATTGGTAAGGGGGGGCGGAAAGCCTGACCCACTCGAGGCTCGGCCTCTGTTCATTCTCGTTCCCTCCCCGTTCAACAATGTTAATATATAGCATATTAGACTGAGTACATCTGCACATATACTTTACATAATGCCTGGTCAAGGCTAGGCACAGGTACAAGAGACAGCTGTATCTGGCTGAAGGCTTTGCACAGTACATGACATTAACATGGAAGATGTAAGCGGTATTTCATAAAACAAATCATTGAAACTCGTTTTTAAAATTAATTTATGGGTATCATTGCACATAAGATATTAACATGCGTTTAAAAAACGGAGATGCAGTGGGTATGATTTTCAAAAAATGAACAATAACTTGCCCCCAAACAATTGCTCATCACCTCACACATGAATATGTGGATTACGTCACAAACCATACAATCAATAAAATCATTGGTAAAATCGATGTTTTCGCAAAATACCAATTTCTTAAAACCTAAAGAACAAATTTGCGCAAACACCATTTGCAGTCATGAAATTTGTGTATTCATCATTCCAAATCTTTTTTTGTGTATCTATTTTTTACTGAGATTTCAAATTGGGAGAACAGTGAGTAGGCGATCACCTTCACCATTTCAATTCTTTGTCACTCCAGATTCTCAGTCACACCATGATACAAACTCTTAGACAGTCATCTACATACTTTTTCAGTCCCACTTTCATATCTCATTTCCATCTTCCACTAGAGATGGTAGAGTGGGAGCTAGCATTAAGTACAATGCAAATAGATAGCACATTAATGCCGGAATTTTCTGTCTTTTTAAGTTCTTGCTGTATCCAGTATTCAACTTTAACTCCACTTTAACCTTAGTTTTCTCAGAGAAGGGCATTGTTTTTCATCGATGTGCAGCTCTTCTAATATTTGATGCAGGCCTCATTTACAATAGGTTATTATTACGAGCATGATGCTGGAGCAGGCCTCACCTGTCTCGTGTCTGCTTCACCTTGATTTTCTGAGGGTAAAGGAGGGCTGACAGAGTTTACAGCTTGTCTGGTACCTATGGGCCTTAAGCACACTCTTGATTGCTCAAAGGCATGCGTATTAGCCACTGCCTCCTACTTTGCTCTAAAGTGGCACACATTAGGGGCATTAGGACTCACCACGTTGCTTTAGAGTAGGGATGTTTGTTGAACCCTAACTTGACCATTAGTGGGGCGGTGTGTTTTTCCCCCACCTTCCCGCTCCATGCTTGCCATGAGAGGGGAATAATGTCTGCCCTCCCACCAGGAGTAGTTGTTCTGTTTCTCGTCCAAGCAGAAGAATGAAATGTGGTCGCTGTGTGCCCCCACATAGTCTATTGGTGGAGATTTGTGTGTTTGCCACGCACGTTCCCCAAGGGTGAGAGTGGGTATTTAAAGTCCAACCCTATCTCCCCTTGCCCAAGTGAGGGGGGTCATTGTTAGCCATCACTAGAATGGCATGAGCGCATTTGTCTAACTACACTTGACAAGAGCAGGGAATATGTCATTTAAAAAAGAAGATACAAGAAATCAAGGGAACACCAATGTGCAGTTGAAGATTCATTATTAATGTTTTAGAATGTCCTGGTGGTCTCAAGTATGGTAGCAGCACAATATGTACCTTGAAAAAAACATATTTTTGAATGCAAGGACTAAAGCTAAGGGATGTGTAACTATTATGAAGCAACACATGAAAATGTCCTCCAGAATCTTTGTCACAAATGAGATGCTTGAACATGAAAGGGGCGAGAGCAAAGAGAGAAAATCGTATCAGTTGGAATCAAAAGCACATTATCAAGCTTTGAACGTCTCACCCATAGTGCTGAATCCAAATGAAGACATTTTTGTAAATCTCAATTAAAATTTTTAATGAACCACGGCCGGCTAGTGAGTAGTATTGTTGTAAAACTGATATCTAAATAAAGAATATTGGAGTCCAGCAACAAAAATGCCCAGCCCACATGAATGCAATATTCTCCTAATTCAGTTCCTAAAAATGAAGCGATGTACCTTGTTTTTTACTTATTAACTACAGTTCCCACAACTCACTTGGTGGTGTACATTGGAACGTGTACTACAGATTTCCAAGAATCAACAAGCATTTGCAATGCAATAGGTCTCGCATTTTCAAAATTTTGACCTATTGGTATTGTAAATGACAATGCCTTTTATCATTGCATGTTTTTTAAACACATAAATAAAACGCTTTGCCATTTACAATGCCAATAGCTCAAAATCTCACAAATGCGAGACCTATTGCATACAGAAGGTTGGACCACTATAAATTGCAAACACAAAGAAAAAAGCTCACATGTGAAGGTTTTTGATGATTATATTATTAGATGCACGCCTACTCTGTGTATGATGTGGCATATTGAACCTATGCATGACCATACGAATAATTTCACTAACATCGTTTTGAATGAAATAATACAAGGATGAATTAATTGTTTTCTGTTCCTTTCTATGACAGACTCATTAAAAACGTTTCTTTGTGTTTATAGTGGTATAAATGGTGGCATGTCAAGGACTGAATGAACCTGTTGCAGAAAGTTACTTTAACAGCCTGCTTTTTTGCCGCCATTATCCCATAATGCCCTGGCAGATTCCCATAGCACCAGGCTCCAACACACCGTCTACATCAGTATCCATCCAACACAGCCTTTGCTTGCACGAAAGGAGTAGCAGACACAGCAGAGAACACTAGGAGACACCAAGAGAGCAACAGGAGCCCAAATGTGCATCCAAACTAAACAACACTCCACGGCACCCATGACCAGAGCCACTGGAATAATGCGATTCTGCGGCTGTGCCGATTTTCATATAATTATGGATTTGCCGCATGTGCCACATAATCTGCTGATTTTAACAAAAAAATAATTGTTTCTAGTTCAAACGGATCGAAGGTTACAAAAAATATGGCAACTCAGGTTTCTGAACACGGGAAGGCTTTCCACAAAGGTTGACTTTTCATCTGTCAGTTGCTAATTGTTGTATTTTGGTGTTAAATTGGTACTAACTATGGTGAACTCTTTTCTCAGGCACTGTTACAGGTGTAAAAAAAGACAAAATAATACTATCACAAAATGGGTCGCATTAGGCCGCATAATTTACCTTTTCATGCCGCATAATTTAGTCACCCTTGCCACATAAATTGGTCCTCCTCTTCAGCATAATTGCAGTGGCCTTGCCCATGGTCAGTGCTGTACCTGTGGGGCTCTGAGACCAATAAGAAGCAAAGCCCCCACAATCTGGGAAACTAAAGGGTGGAAGATAGCAAATATATCAAAGCCACCCCCCTTGGTCAGAAGCATGCACGATGAAAATATTAGACTAACCGAGCAGTATTGGAGGCAGATGTGTGAAATAAGATGGAATTTGACATTGTGCTTCTTTTCCCTCTCTGGCTTGACCCCTCTGTGCTAACAAGCCAGCTCTTGTATGCTAGACCATTATGCCTGAAGGACCCAATCAGGCCCCACCCCTTATGTTTCCTAAAAGACTTTTCATAAATAGTTCAAACTTCTCTCCATCTGGCCTCTCCCTGCCCTGAACTGCGCGGCACCACTAGTCTAACTCCTGCTGAACCGTGTGTCCCCAACCAGGATGTAGAAGTGAAATAAATAAATATATATATATATATATGCAAATGCGTGCAGAAACTCTTCATCTCTGGTAGCAGCACGCTCAAAGAAGGATGTGGAATGCTCAAGCGCCTTTATGAGCGGAGATTTCACCCGGCCCCACAATGTCACTCTGACCATCAGTCAGGCTGCTTCTTTTAGTCACCACCGCTAAGCATTCTGGAACTTGTAGTTTAAGGTTTCATCACATTATAAAACAGAACAGTAAGAGTCGGCATGCTTGGATCTGTTGGCTGAAAGTCACGAGACGAGTTGACTGCTAAGTATAGCAAGCACACAACGTGTGCAGAGACGTTAGTGACAAATGTTTGCCCCCACACGGCACTTCACACAGCTGTGTGCGTCTCAGGACAAACATCAGAAGTTTCACACCTCCGTGTTTGTTTCCTCACAACATGTGTTCCTCGCCTGTCTTTCTTTCGGATGAGAAAGAATTTGCCCAGACCGTGTGCTAGCTCGTGCCCCTCCCCACCCAAAGGAAGGTCCGCATTTCATCTCATTTTTAACCGAACGCCAGACTCCTTTACGTACAGAGTCCAGCTCGCATTGTGGAATATTCCATTCAGTGGCTAACGGAACTTATGCCCCCCCCCACCCACCCCCGCAATCCGGACTCACTAGGGAGGTGCTGAACGAGCCCCTGGAGTTCGCCCCCCCCTGCACTGCGGGGGGCCTTTGATTTCATCTCATGATTAACCGAACACCTCTGGCCAGGCTTCTTTACGCGCAGAGGCCATCTCGTATTTTGGATTATTCAATTTCATGTCATGTTTAACCGAACACCTCTGGCCAGGTTCTTTTACTTACAGGGGCCATCTCGTGTTTTGGAAACACTGCGTACAGATAGCAGGGTATACGTTATGCTAACAGAGATTTGTGTAGCGCCGAAGTGTCATACTATGGACTTGCAGCGCCAAATTGTAGCTAAGCAACAACAACGAGAGCAATGGCTACTTCTAAAGGGCGCAGTACAAACACATTATTTCTTGGCCCTTGAAAAGCTGACGTTATATTGGTCGTTATAGTGACACTCATTTTAGCGGCCTTAGAGAAGTGAAAATCCTTTTCTGCCAGCGAGCAGCAGTTCTTGCGAGCACCTGGCAAGGTGGGACCTTGTCATACAAGGAAGGCCCCCTTAAAACGAAACGCAAAGCAGATGCCAAGATCTGAATCGTAACACAAGCGTTCGATTTCGCACTGGAACCGAGATAACACCTTTTAGGCAAAGGAAACAGATAGAATGGGATGACTTTTGGCAAGACACACTCCGACAACTGAGACCCCTCGCTATTAAAGCAGGCAGGCATTTACAGACTGCCGCAAATTTAAAGAGATCTCCGCAGGATCACATTACATTACATTAAACGAAAGTCATGAAATGACATCAAATCATGATAGGATAGGGTATTGCGTCACCGAAAATTACAGCAGATGGAATACAGGTACTTGGGTCCTAGGACGTCATTGTGTGATCTTCGCAGTTAATCAATGTTTAGTAAATAATGGAAATCTTCTATTGTGATCATTATTTTCATGATTCACGCTTGCTTTAAAAAAAAAAAAAGCGCGGTCCCGAAAGTGAAAGAGGACTGCACTGGAGCCGGAGCATGGGGATCTCTTGTCTTTATGGGGCCATGTGTTTCTAATTAGAAACACATGGCCCCATAAAGATAAGAAAGTGCTTTGCGACAGCAGCAAAGCAGGCGAGCCAGTCTGGCTCGCAGGGGAAAGGGCATCTACAGAAAACCCTCATTTCCAATGGTAGGCCACCGTTTAGCATAAACGTTGACGCCAGCCAATGGAAATGAGGGGCGGGGCTTAAAGCCCTCTTCTGAAAGTCCTCATCTACAATAAATCTCGCCGAGCGAGTTGCGCATGTGCGCAGCAACGCCAGGCGAGACCTAAAAAGGGGGAAAGGGACAGGTTAAGAGGACTATAATTGAGCAGGATAAATATCTTTGTGGTAAAAACACAGTTGGACTTTTGTTGTGCTGTCTTCTTTGACCTGGGAAGTATTGTGATGAAGATAGACAGATAGATTTAAAAAAAAAATCTTTTTATTGATTTTTCATCTGCAAATTAACAAAAACAGGCTTCAATACAGCCTTACGACACAACACAGTATTGGCATTGTTAAAAAGCCATGGAATCCGCTGCTAAATACAACCCCTGTGTATCATTGAAGTTACATATACCACGTTACGCCTGATATGAGTAAGTTGCACGCCTCCCCTTCAATGCTGTCACCACGGTGTCCCCTCCCACCTCCCCTCTCATCCATTAGTGATCATGTTTGTGTCACCTGTGAGTGTTCGGAATTCCCACCTTCTGCCTCTACTATGGCTGATCGTTCTAGCAGGTATGTTCGTAAAGGATCCCATATGTCCCGCGGGCGAGACGTAGGTGGCATCAGCTCAGCGTATGTATTTAGTTGCTCCTGTCAAAATGTAAGGTCGGTTAGCCTCTCCTTGAATTTGGGTGCCCTTCCCCTTCCCCACCTGCAGGCGACACAGCGTTTAGCCAGGATCAGACCATAGGAGACATATTTTCTGATTGGGGCCTCGACGTCCTTCGTTTATCCTAGGAGTGTGATAAGCGGTGTGTTGGGTATATGGGATCTAGTCATCTGGTCCGGCGCTTCGAGTACCTCGTCCCAGTGTTTCCGGACGGGGGTGCATTCCCAGGCTAGGTGTAAGAAGCGAGCTCCCGCCCTCCCACATCTGTCACAGTTATCGTTTTCTCTTAACTGGAAGCGCAGTAGTTTCGCAGGCGTATAATAAAGGGGGTGTAGGTATTTAAAGTATATAATACGCAGTCAGCTGCTGGCTGATACCCGTCCTGTTAGCTGACAACAAAATGTCCATTGTCATCACTAAGGGTATTCCCCATTGCCTTTTCCCATCGCGCTCGCGCTGTGGGAGCAGCGTGTGGACTGTCTGTTTGGGTGGTTCGATACAGCAGAGAGACTACATGCGTAGGAGTGGATCTCTGGGGTAAGGCATGTAAAGGGGCCATAATGGGTGGTTCATTCGGGAACTCAGGGGTGAGAGTTTTAATATCTTGGTGGAGCCTGATGTACATAAAGAGCTCCATGGAGGTAGGCTGGCTTTCCCCGAAGAATTCCTCTCGGGTGCAAAAAGTCCCCTTCTCGTACAGGTCCCCCCAGGTCAGTGCTTCAAATTTCTGGAGCATCTGATGACAACTCCCTTCCTGTGTAACTGGGATGTCCATACGTCCCTGTAATGGCAGCAGGGGAGAATATATCATGCCAAGTTTTAAACGAGCGGCTATATCACGCCATGCTCTATTTGTACAGTCGACTGTAGTTGGGTCTTTGCATTTTTGGATTGGTCGGTGAGCTTAAGTAGGCCGAGTAGGGAACTGGTGCCATATAGCCGTGTTTGACTGCCAGGTGTGGCATATATGGCGGTGGGTGCAGCCAGTATGCAGCGAAATGTGCTTGGGCACACCAAAAGTTTAACTCCATGTCCGGTAGTTCAAAGCCCCCTTTGGCAAACGGTTGGGTCAGAGTCTCCCACTTTAGTCTAGCCTGTTTACCCCCCCCCCCCCAGGTAAGACGAATGAGATGAGATTTGAGAGTTTTGAAGAAATATTTACTGGGTGCATAGGGAATTTTGATGAAGAGATAGAGTAGCTTGGGGAGTATCACCGTTTTAATCAATGACGCCCTTCCTGCCGGTGAGAGAGGCATAGCTATCCATCTGGTGATGGTGTCCTTCAGTGTTTCCAGCACCCGACCGTAGTTGGCCCTCATAAGTTATGTCCTGTCTCTGGTTACTACAATGCCCAGGTACTTTACTTCGCTGTCGCACCAGGTCAAGGGATAATCTGGGTCGTATCTTTTTACCGAGTCAGTAAGAGGGAAGATCTGGGATTTACTCCAGTTAATATTGACTCCCGAATACATTCCAAATTGTATAAATTCGCGTAGTATCGGACTGAGGCTTACTTCAGGGTCTCAGAGACAAAGGGTAAGGTCGTCGGCGTATAGTGAGATTAGAATTTGCTGTTCGGGATATATGATGGCATGCTCTCGGTGATGCTGCCGAAGTTTGGCTGCCAACGGCTCCATGGCCAATGCAAAGAGGAGGGGTGACAGAGGGCACCCCTGCCTCGTACCTCTTGTGATGTGGAAACTGGGGGAACATGTCCCGTTAATTAGTACTTTGGCCTGTGGCTTGGTATAGAGCAATTGAATCCAAGCCAAGAAAGGAGGAGGGAATCCCATTCGTTTCAGGACGCTAGCCAAGTAGTCCCACTCCAGGGAGTCGAATGCCTTGGTGGCGTCTAAAAAGACCGCCACCGCATCCAGCTCTGGGTCAATATCTTGCAGCAGGGCAAAGAAGGCAAGTTATGCGATGTCGCTCTCCCGGGCACAAACCCCGATTGATCCGGCAGTACCAAGGCGCTCTTGAGAGGGCTTATGCGATTCGCGAGTATCTTTGCTAGGATTTTAGCGTCGCAGTTAATGAGGGATAACGGCCTATATGAGTCGCACCTATCTCACGCTTTCCCAGGTTTGAGTATGGATATGATGAGTACCTTGCGCATTGTTTGCGGGAGGGTGCATGTCTCCCTCGCCTCCTCGTAGGCATTTTTAAGAATTGGGATGAGAGCGTCGCTAAAGGTTTTGTAGAATTCTACAGTAAGCCTGTCAGGGCCAGGGGCCCGTCCAGACCGAAGTTTCATAATGGCAGCTCGAATCTCTTCGTCATCAAAGTCAGCCAGGAGGAATTCCCTCTGGGCATCCCCCAGCCATCCCAGTGCTGTATCCTCGAAATATGACTCGAACTCTACCGGCTGCGTTCTGTGTGTTGTGTATAGGGTGCTATAGAATTTGTGAAACATTTTCAGTATGTCTGGGGTGTCTCTGTTTAGTCAACTATCTTCGTCAGCAATCTCCAGGATAGTACTCGAGAATCTTGGTGCACGGGTCAGTTTTGCTAATGCTTTCCCTGGCCTCTCCCCCTCCCCATATTGCCGGGCTCGGTGGCATTTCGTCCTAAACTTGCACTCCCTGTCCGCTGTCTCCTGGTATTCCGACAGTGTCTCTCTGATTTGTCTTTGTAGGTCAGCAGTGGGTTCAGATTGAAATTGAGTCTCAAGTCATTTCAGCTCGGTTTCCAATCTCTGAAGCGTATTCCGAATATCTTTCAGAATCCCCTCTCCCTTCGCGATGCCTATCCCCCGAATAGTGACTTTGAATGCTTCCCATATTGTGGAGAACTGGGGCACTGTGTTAATGTTGTGTGGGAAGAACTCTACTATCTCCTGCTCCAGCTAAGTCCGGAACGGGGTGTCCAGTAGGGTGTGCGTAGGCAGCCTCCAGGACTGATATGGCGTCGACACACAGGGTGGGGTGAGTATAATCAGCACCGGTTAGTGATCGGAGTATGTACATGGTAAGTGCCTCGACTTGGTCAACCATGTATTCAGTCCTCTAGAGATTAGCCAGCGGTCTATGCGCGACCACGAGGAATGTGCAGTAGAGTAACAGGTACCCTCACTTTCAGTCGGGTGTGGATCTCGCCAGGAGTCCATCAGTCCGTGTTCAGTAACTATATCTCTTAATTGGCGCTGAGCGTTCATATAGTGGCGGGCCTATGGATGTGATTGATCCATTGTCGGATCTAATGTAACATTAAAGTCTCCCCCATACTACATGAGTGGATCCAATGTCCAGTATTTTCCCCCATAGTATATTAAAGAATTCGGGGTCATCCGTGTTGGGTCCGTAACAACAGACAAATGTCATGGATTGGGATGCCATGTTTCCACACATAATACAAAATCGGCCCTGTGGTTACGTTTGTGAGCCTATGGCTACGTTCAGCACACTATTCTTAATGAGGATTATCGTTCCTCACGCATACGTTGAATATGCTGAGAAGCAGCAATATGCCGCCCAACGGGTGCAAAGGTGGTCGGGGCCATGGGGGCCAAGGTGTCTTTCCTGTAGCATAGCACAGTGTATGTTGTGTCTGTCTACGTATGCTAGGACGTGTCTGCGCTTTCGAGGATTCCCAAGGCCTCATACGTTCCATGTAGCAAGATTATGGCTAGGGGGGTCTGGACGGCTCATTTGTGGTATGTGTCTCTAGGCGTGTGGCGGGTGTGGTCGTCATGTATCGTGTCAGGGTTTCCTCATGATGTACATCAATATTTATGACCTTGTTGCTGTTTCGTGTCGTGAACTCCCCCTCCCTCCCACCTTCGCGTAGGCGATGTTTGCCTGCTGGAGCTTCTTCTGTACTGGAACGAATTTTTTACGGGCCTCCTGGACCACCATGGTCCGGGTAGATAGCCACCTCCGTGCCCTCGAATGAGAGTGGCTGCTTCTCCCTCACCAGTCGCAGTGCAGCGTCCCGGTAATTTAGTATTCTTGCGATTATCGGCCTTGGAGGGGCTCCCGGTGGGGGTCGGGTGGCCAACGATCGGTGCGCTCTCTCTACTATTAGCATCGCTGAGAAGGCATCTTTTCCAAACAGCTTTGTGAGCAAGCGTTCCACGTACTCTTCCATTTTGCCCGTGTTGGTGGACTCCGGTATGCCTCGAATTCCTAGGTTGTTTCTGCGTGTTATCGATTCTAGGTCTTCGTTTTTAGCTGCTATAACTTTTAAGAGGTGCTCCATATTTAGTAGTTGTTCCTTGCATCCAGTGGACGTGTCCTCCAGATCTGAGATACGCTGTTCTGCTTCTTTGATGCGTTCGTCATGTTGATCCAGTTTGTGTGTGATATTGTCCATGTGTGTGCACATAGTGTCCATTTTAGCTTCTAAGGAGGTGAGACTGCCAATTCTGTGTTCCTTGGCGTTTGTTTCCTCCCTGTGGCCAGTAGGCCTGGGCGGTAAAATTCGCTCCGCTTGCGGAATTTGCGGAATTTTGGAAATTCCGCGTTCCGCGGAGAATGCGGAATTGCCGAAAATTCTGTGATCCGCGGCGTAGTGGAATTTTTTCCTTGTTCGCGCTTTCAAAATGCGTGTTTGCGCACACGGTAGCGACTTACCAGAATCCCTGCGTTCGCCGACGAGTTTTCCTATCCGGCCGCGCGATCCCGCGAGAGTGTGCGATCGCGAACACGTCATTCGGACGCGCCATCGGACATCTGCGTTCGCGAACAGAAAACACGCATCGCGAACGGGCGGGACAAGTGAAACAAGATGGCCGCGCCAATTGGCGACTGCATGGGCAAGTTCGCGAGATATTTCCCCCCGAGCACGCAAACAGCGTCCCCGAACAGGAAAAACGCATCGCGAACGGGCGGAACAAGCAATTCCGCGTGCTCGCGGAATTCTGCGTAGCTCGCGGAGATTTTTTACATCTTCGCGGAACTTTGCGGAACGCGACTACGCAAATTCCGCCCACCCCAGTCGGGAGGGTAGTGCCTTGGGCCTTGTGTGCTTATCCATTATGCCTCAAATTACTAGTAGAGCCTCCAATCGCGCAGTTGTTGTGGGTTCTGATTGGCCTGTTTTATTGCTCAGTCAGTCCTTTTGTTGGTTCCCTAGGCAGCTGCTATCCTGATCCAGTATGCGTTTCTATTCTGCCGTGTCTGCTCTGCTCTTCGTTGTCCCTATGGGGGAGGCGGCCGCCCCTGTCCCCGATCTTCGCGGGTTGGGCCTGCTGCGTCAGCCACTATCTCCACATTGCGTGTGTCTGTCTGCCAGTCCTACAGCCCCGGGATTTAGGCTTAGGCCTGACAGTGTTGCCTTCGAGCTTCTGAGGTTCTCAGCCCTCCCTGCCGGCAAGCCCCAGGTAGTCCCCTTTCAACAGTGGCCACAATGGCTTTCTTGTGCTTCTTACTGCCCGTGTGGGAAGGGCCTCGCTTGGGGGCGTCGCAAGCCTTCGCGGCGTTAGTTTCTGCCCATCTGCAAGCACCGTGTTAGCCAGGCAGCCCTCTTGGCACACAGCAAGGCCCTCTCACTCTGGCCTGCCGTCTTCTCTCATGCGCGGTACGAGCTCTACTTTTGTTCGGTCAAAGTGGCCGCTACTCTTCTAGTGCCGCAGGCATTAGGCCCCCTGTGTCTTCCTCCGATCGCGCGGTCCGCGCCTACGTCCTTGCTCTGCATGTTTTTTTTCCCGGTTGTTTGGGACGAGCCCGGGATCGCTGCGTCCGCTCGGCTCGAGGACACGGTCTGCCCTCAGTCAAGCAGGGGGGCGGTATCACTCCCCCGCTGCAGTCTCTCGGCTTTGCTCCATCCGGGTACCGCGAGCAGGAGGGGGGGGGATGCCGGCTGTAGGAAAGTAGGATCTGCTTCTTATGGTTACCCCCACTTTTTGCTTGATGTCTCACTGTTTTTGACTAGTCTGACTGGGATCCTGCTAATCAGGACCCCAGTCAATCTGCTTTCTCCCTTAAATTGACATACATGTACTTTGGTACACTCCAGATTGGAAACTGGGGCACCCTTATAAGTCCCTAGTATATGGTACCCATGTACCCAGGGCATAGGTACCCCAGAGGCCTCCCATGGGCTGAAGCATGTATTTTGCCACCCATGAGAGGCCATGCAAAATGGACCTCCAGGACTGCTACAGCAGCCTGTGTAAGATGGTGCTTGCACCACTTACTTTAGATATAGGTTCACTATATCTATAGGTCACTACACTTAAAACTTATAAGTCACCCCTATAGCAGGCCTTATCAATCCTGAAGGCAGGGTGCTGGGTTTTTAGTGAGAAGGTGCCCCTGCATGAGCAGGGCCCCTCTGCAGCCTTCGGAGACCATTCTCCCGGGTTGTCTGTGACTCAGCCGGACATATAGGTAGAGGTGCATTATAACCTCGCGGTAAATGCTATCTCGAAAACGGCTGCATAGAAACATATCGTGTTTGGTATCAAACACCTTGGAATCATACCTCCACACCAGTAACTGGTGTGGGAGGTATGATTCCTCCCTTCAGAAGCGAGCTTCGTGGGGTCACTGGTCTAACCGGTGCCAGCCTTCTCGACCAGGACAACACAAAATGGATTCTGCCAACCAGAGACACATTTCTGCCCTCCTGCTGCTGAGCCAAGCTCGAGCAGAGGAAGGCAGCACAATAGGCATCCAGTCACAGGGAGGTGTGACCACCTCCCAGACAGGATTTAGTGTATTGGGGCTGGGTGGGTGCACTCTGAGAGTGCCTGAAAGTCTGCATCTGGGGCACATTTGGTGTCCCTGTGCATAATCCAGCTCAAACCAGTTCTGGGAGCCATTGGGTCCTGCTCTGGCGCGAAACTGGACAAAGGACATGGGTGTAACCACCCATCTGTCCTCCCCTAAATCTGTCCAATCCTCTCCCGTGGGTACAAAAGGGCTTACCTGGCTGTAAGACTTTAGATTTTACGTGGACAAGATTCTACAAGAAGAAACCACACTGGACTTCGCTGGACCTCGACTGGGCTCGACTTCGTCCCCCTTTCCGTCCGAAGCTTAGTTCGTGCCTGTGCTCCATACAGGCTCCGTGCAGGACCTGTGGTGCACTAAAGACAACTGAAGAATCTCCCTTGGAGTGAAGGAGTCACTCCCCTGCTTCGCAGGCACCTAAGCGCAACTGATGGGTCTGCTGCTCCTGAGCTCCTGCGGACTCCGAAGATTTCAGCAACACAGGAGGTCAGTTTTCGAAGGTCCCAGAGGTGGATCTGCCCTCTCACTGAGTTTAAGGCCAGTATCCCTCGTGGGGACTGCATAACCTGAACCTCTGTGCACTGTGTCCATTTGCAAGTGCATATGCTTGTTGGTGATTCCCGAGCTTGTGCACTGGACTCCGTATAGTCCAGACCCTGAGCAGTATTTGCACCAAAGAACACTGGCCTCCTCGCCCCAAGTGCTTCGTGGGCTGGTACTTTGCAATCTTGCCCGAGGTCCCCTTGCGACTCCTGGTCCTTTGGCCTGTGGGTCCCCCTGAGGGTCATCTTGATTTTTGCTGGTCTTTCCTGGTTGTTCCAGACGTGCCCTGGCTCCCCAGTGCTTGGTGAGTCTCCTGGACCTTGCTGGTCTACACCGTAACCTGCTTGACCATCCTGCGTGGGTTGCTTTTGCCAAGGCTTGTTGGTGCTCCAGCCGGACACCGACCCCTTAGCACTCAACATCCTTCATGGGACAGCTCACCTCCGGCTCCTGGCCATCCTCGACATCACCTGGTCCTCGTGGCTGCAGAGTCAAGCATCCCTTCTTTGCACCTGAAGCAACCGACATCGGTGGGCATTCGTCTACCGAGCCCCTGGTCACTCTGAAGTGACCCAGACTCTGTCCCTTCTGCTTTCAGATTCCATCTTCCTCGAATACAGGCTTGGATTCCACCGGACCCTTTTCACCTTCACGGCAGCAGTACTTCTTTGCAGCTCTCCATTGAGAACGACGGCAGTTTCCGATGCCACTTCAGACCTATACACCTGGCTCCTCTGGGATAGGTAACTCTGGTACTTCGGTATCCACGGGTGGGGTGGCTCTTCAAACTCTTAAGTACCAACAGGTTTGCTCGAAGTCCTCCTAGAAGGGTCCTTAAACTCTAAAAGTGTAACCGCGACTTCCCCATAGAATTGTACGGAGCCCGTGGTCGTGTTCCCACACTGCACCCGGCCTCCGTGGGGTCCCTGTCTACTCACCTTGGGTGGTTCCTTGGGGTCCCAGCGATTCTACGTGCTCCAGACCTTGTCTTGATCTCAGTCATGACTGTTATACCACTATTTTAGTATATGGTTTGGTCTCCCCCTGGAGCCCACTGTGTATTGTGCTACTTACAACTGTTCTATTGATCTCGTATTGTGTGCTTTGTGTTCTATCCTCGTGTAGAGGATAGTAGAGAGTGTTGTATTAATAAATACATATTTGTATATAACTACTGTGTGGTTCTCCTTCATTTAGTCATTCAGGAGGTGATATTCTGGTAAAACAAGCTGCTTTACATTCCTTCAAGATTAAGCCTTAAGGCTGCTCTCCACAGCTACCACTAGGAAAGCTTTCTAAAGGTTATCTTTGACCACATACATCATAAGGGTTGTTTGGACTGGTGCAAGGTGCCCACTTTAATTAGTGGACAGCATATACCAGGCCAACTTCTCGCCGCAGCTCGCGGCCCCCTACTCACGGTTCGGTCACTGTCGTGTGCTGTCTGTTGTCGCGTCCGGGTCCTCCCGGCCGCCAATATCTCCTGCAGCTTGGGGGTCACCACTCTCCTCCCATCGTGGCAGTACGGCGGGCTCCTCTCGCCGCGGACGTTGTCATTTCTGCATCAGCGCCCGTAGTCCTCCACAACTGCAGCAGCAGTCGGGCTCAGGGCGCGGCCGCCATCTAAGGAGCAGCCCGGGGCTTCCTTCGAGTTCAGGCTGCTTCAGACTATTTTGATGTTCTCACGAGTCGCCACTGGTGTTCCGCTGGATGCTTCTTCGCCAATTTCCTTGGTTCACCAGCATTTGGGCAGCATAATGGTGGATGTATTTCCTGAGCTGCAAGAGCCTCACTCAAGTGCGGCCATCTTGCTTGTGCGCCCTCTAGCGCCCCCGAAGATAGACAGATAGATAGTTAGACAGACAGACTTACTAAACCAAAATCTCTCAAACTTACAGATTTCCTAAACCAGAATCCCTGAAATTGCATAATTGTGTTTAAGCAAGCAAATATAACTTGTTCCATCCATGAAGATATCACACTGAAAGCAGTGGTTTAACAATAGCCCCCGAGCCCCAGGGGGCCCCTTCTGGTTCTGTGTACGGGTGACTTGGCCTGAGGTCTGAGAGCTCGTGCCTGGATCCAGAGCATGGGGCCCCCTCTATGAACTTTGCAGAGGGGCCCCCACAAGTTTTGTTACGCCACATGACTGAAACGCAATGGTTATGACCTTAACCAGGGCTTTAAGTGGGCTGAAAAAACTGGGGGGGGGGGGAGGTCTCTCAAAGAAGTGTGGCAGACATGATTAAGGGCATGGCTTAGAAACACTTGAACTAAAAATCTATGCTTAGCATAGTGTGCCGCCCTACTGGTATTTTGCTGCTTCTGTCATTGTATCCAGCTATATAGTGCAGCTAGTAACATTACACCTACAGCAAGCCAAGACTAATAAGCAACAACTATGGCTTCTTTGTACATATATTTTTGAAAATGCTTTGGTTCTTGTGGGACAGGATGTGGCGTAGCAGCCAGCTGACAACTTTGGAGCTGGAGAAGCAGGTTTGAGTCTCAGCCTCAGCTCAACATCCTGTGATAAAATCTGCTGAATATGTCCTTGTGTAATGTAACTGGTGCTCATGTAAATCACTCCAGTACCTTTAGGCAAAGTTCATGCAATATAGAACTGCAAAAAAGTTACATCAAAAGCAGTAAACTGCTGCAGTGTTAAGATTTTCTTTTCCACCCTAAGGGTGAGGGCAAAAATGGAGAGCCCGATAGGGATCCGTCTCAAAACCTGCTTTTTAGAGCTGCCGGTGCTGCACACCGGAAGGACCCAGCCCACTTAAAGCCCTGACCTTACCCATGATGTGATACCAAAGGGGATGATGGACGGAGCATTAGAGCAAATCAAACACTCACCCCCAGTCAACTGATCTGGGTTTAATCCATCATCATTCTTTAGCTCACTCCACCACCCCAGTTCAGACATGGCCATATGCAAATCAGTCTGACCCTGTGCCTCATGGGAACAGTCCAGCCCGAACTGCCAAGCCATGTCTTCCCTGGACTGGAAACAAGCATCCTGGGACCGATTTCGGGTTCAAAACCCTCATCAGCCAGGCTATCTTGAATCCAGTGGCAAAGTGAGCAAGGGACCCACGTCTGGGCATACCCTGCCAACTTAGGGCAAACAAAGCGATACCAAAGGGGATGATGGACGGAGCGTTAGAGCAAATCAAACACTCACCCCCAGTCAACTGATCTGGGTTTAATCCATCATCATTCTTTAGCTCACTCCACCACCCCAGTTCAGACATGGCCATATGCAAATCAGTCTGACCCTGTGCCTCATGGGAACAGTCCAGCCCGAACTTGACAGATGATGTGGCAATGATGACGTCACTTGTGAAATTACATATCACCTTAAAATTGACATCAGTTTGAGTACATAATTATTTCTTTGCTTCATTATATGTCTCATTTAATGATGATGTGTTTTTACGGTTACGTCTTGTCATTTATTATTATAGGTATTGTGCGGTTGTGACCATTGCATTTGAGGCATAAGTTATGGTTTGCTTAACTAACCATGACTTGCTAATTTCAGCATTTTTTGGTTTTATTTAAGTAATCATAACTTTAACTGATTTTTGGGTAAATTCCTCTACTTTGCTTAAACATAGTCTGATGTCTTATGAGTAAAAGAAATAAATAAATGATGTTATTTCAGTGATTTGTTTGTATTTTTTGATCATATGCTTCATGCCACTTTCTGCATTAAGCCTGTCTGCACACGTCACAAGCCTGGTCCTGCGTGCATCCTCCCACACTCTCACGCCCTACAGTGCACTGCCCTTTACTGTCCATAGCAGGGGGTGTTAGGCACTGACTGGTCAGTGGCCAGGCATTAGTTCCTATCTCCCAAGTACACAACTCTAACTTTACAAAGGCTTTGACTGGGCCTTTTTCTCAACCTGCCACCCACCCAACTCTGGCCACACATGCTGTGCTCAACAGAGATTTGATGCAGGATGTTCGCTCGTGCTCTAGTGCACACAACCCCCAGTGTGCTTCATTATGGATGTGTGTGTATTAGATCAACCATAGATCATTCAGGGTGCAGGCCCTGGGCCACCTTCCATACAACTGAGCTAGTTGTTTGTACCTTTGCCAAAGCACAGAACACTTTGGGTGCAGAACCTTGCCTGCAATTAGGCCCTGCACCAGCCTCCGCGGTACTGAACCATTTGAAAACAGTCTTCAGCCTTGCATACTGCGCAATCAGTGTGCAGTCTTTGACCATGCACATGGGCTCTGGACACAGGACCTGGCCTATGGTTGGGCTCTGAAGAAGCCTCTGGGTTCACACTGCCCACTGTGCTTGGTATTTTGCCATGCATGGTTTCACTGTGATTTTTTGGTTGTTTTAACTTTTTGGTGGGATTTACAGAAAAAGTGATTGCAAATTATTGAAAGAAGGTACAAAAATGAGACACGCGGATCCGCAGAGCGAAAACTGGATCAGCAAATCCCATGAGAAAAACGGGGACGTTTTATTGAATTTTGGAGCAGTCTCTGTCCCTGTGCAACACTCCCCACTTCCTCTCTGCTTCCAGGAAATGCTCACACAGTCTTCTCATGCCCCTCTGCCATTTATTTCAGAACACAGGTTTTGATGACTGTCTTCCTGTTGTGGCCACAGAAACAAAATAGCTCCAATCTTAAAGATACTCGAATCATAGAGAATCTGGGTTCCCCATATTGCACTAAGTCAAAAAAGGATAGCTTTTCCAATCAAATTAGTTTAGTTTTCCAATATATTATCCTCAGAGGATTGCACTATGCAACTTTGAAGGATCAGCACACTAACAGTCAAGATATACTGAAAAACCTACCCAATACCTTATTGTAACACAAATTTCTCAAAACCTACTGTATGGATTTACTTCAAAAAAGCAGCAGGACTCCTCTGAGTAAAGGTCTAGTCTCAAGCCATGTTTGATGTAATTTCTTGATTTTCTTTTTGGTGTGTTGGTAAGCTAAACTTCCTATGGACGTTAAGAAGGAAACCCCACTTTTTTTGCCACCACCCTCTTATTATTTCTCCCTTGATATATGCAGGATACTTGACATGACAGAACTTAGGGCCCGATTTAAATGTTGGTAGAGAGGGAACTCCATTGCAATGGCAAAGGATTTCCCTCCCCGCCAACATAATGGTGTGCCTGCCCGATATTGATTCAGGCAGACCATAGTTTGATGATGGCGGAACTACACCTTCTCCATTGTGGTCAAACTACTCCAATGGTGCGACAGATTAAGGGTTGTTGGCGATTTGACTATGTGTCCGCCCACATAATTTAGATAGGTGGACATTTAGCCATTTTTCAAAGCTGTCACTGCCAGGAAAAACCTGGCGGTAAGGGGCACTAAAAACTCCCATGGCAAGGGGATCATTGTTTTTTTTTATTTTCAAAAGGAAAATCCCTCTTTGAGATTTTCTTTTTGAGAATAAAAAAATTGTAGCTTTGTCAGACAGTTTAATTACTTATTTATTTATTTAAAAAGATTTACATAGCGTGAACTAGACCCTGGAAGGGTATCAGAGCACTTTACAAAGTTACATCAAATGAGTAGTTTGATACACTAGGTACAAAAATGAGAGTAGATAGTAGGGAAAGTCCTGTTTGGTGAGCTAAAGTCAAGTGTTGGTTTTGGGTAGGATGTTTGACAGAGCCATCCGGCAAAGTTACAATACATTGGCAGGAACCATCTTCACAGTGATTCCTATCAATGCTTGAAATCAGGACTACCGGGCGTTTTGGCATCCTGCCGAGCTGGGGGCTGATGTCACTGCGGTGGGGACTAATTTCGTTGATGGAGACCTGCGTGTGCTTCGAAATAAACAAAGCAAAACGAATTTCGTTCAGCACACGCAGGTCCCCATCAACGAAATCAGCCCCCAGCTCGGCAGCATGCCAATACGCCCGGTAGCCAGTCCGGCCCTGCTTGAAATGTCTGCTGAGCCAAAGGACTTTTCAAAGTTTACCGTCGGCACCTCCTACAGGGTGATGGAGTAAATTACTCCATCGCCCTGGCAAGGAAGGGCCAACCGCCATTATTTGATTGAAACATGTTATGTTGACTTATCTACTGGCTCCACAGTTACAGCAAACCAAACAAGCCCCTTCCATTGAAAACTGTGTATTAACCATTACTGTACAGTCAGTGTTGCTGTCTTTGTAATCTATAAACAACCAGAGGCGCAACTAGAGCCAAATTTAGGGGGGGGGGAGGGGGTGACTACTAAATATTTCGAGGGGGGCTAATTCTTCCAGCAATAGGCAGAGTGGAGATAAAGGGTTGAAAAACACAACAAAGCCTCTTTAACACGTAAATGGTCTTTTAAAGACCTGTGAAGTACTCGGGTGCGGCTGCGATAAGCTCAATAAGCTCAAAAACTGTCTGTGTGTGTGCCCGGGAAGCTGTCTCAGCCCGGGCTGACACACACGAGGGTGGGAGGGGGGGGGGGGTGAAGCCCTTTGAGCCTTATGGGCGTTGCGCGCCTGCAAACAACTAAGGGGCATATTAACAACGGCCAGCGATAATTATCGCTGGCCGTGCTTAGCGATAATTATATTATCGCTGGCTATCTCTGGCATTTATCGCCCTGGTAGCGCGTTATTAACAACGCGTTACTCCAGGGCGATAAAAATACCAGAGATAGCGCTGTTATCGCCCTTTTGCAGGGAACATCGCTGGTTTTCCAGCGATGTTCCCTGCAAAACGGCGATAACCTTGCTGATACGACCCACAGGGTCGTATCAGCAGAATCCACCTCCTATGGCTAACATAGGTAAGTCGGGATTATAGCAGACGTTAGATTTTGGCGAAAACGGCAGTTTTCGCCAAAATCTAACGTCTGCTATAATCCTGTGGGCTGCCTTGTAAATATCGCGATGTGCACATCGGCGATATTTACAACGTAGCCCATCTGGGGTACGCCCAGTAACGCCCACTTTGCATCTCATTAGAGATGCAAGGATGGGCGTTGGGGGAAAGGGCGATAGTGCAGGGATTCACGCGATAGCGTGACCTTGCTGATTAGGCGATAGAATTATCGCCGCTTTCTGTCCGAAAACGGACGCTAAAGCGGCGATAATTGTCTATCGCCTCGTTGTTAATATGCCCCTAAACCAGCAATGTTTCTGCTCTTAAATGTACGATGGCGAGGTAAGGCGCTAACCACCTGCCCAAATGTCATTCACACATTAACTTTTCAGATAGGCTTTGATACGGCTAACAAACGTGTGTTTTTCTGTCTTTAAGACTGTGATGCCGTGCGCAGCTTTACATTCATATATTACACTATGCGAGTGCCATTTGAGGAGGGGTCCAGTCAATCTGAAAACGTCTCCGTTGCACCGTTTTTGGATTTTATTTCAGTTAATGAAAGTAAAATGCATCCCCGCGTACAGCGTCTCAGTGCTTTCTTCGGAAGCGCCGGTTCCATATATCGGCCTCCCTGCAGCCAGGTCTGTAGCGAGCCGCGGACACGCCGAGCTGACCGGACAGTCAACCTTTTGATGCTCTGCGCTTCCCAGCAGCCCATCAAATTTAATTGCCGAACCTGCCGCTGCCAACTCTGCTAATTGTGTTTCCAAATGAAACATCCAGGCTCCTTCCTCTGAATCTTAAAACCCAGCGATCCAAAATATGCAAATTTTCATCTGTTTTCTGGAGTTTATTAGTTTTTTCCTACTTCCCTGCGATGGAGAGGCTCTCATGTCTTATCTTTTTTTCTGTGTGTATATTGGGCATTCCTTTGATGTGCAGAAACAGGGCTCAGGGAAGATGTTCGCAGGTAAGCCTTTCATGTTAATGAAGATGGAGAGAGATTAATGTATTATGGCTGTCTGGTTCGGAGGCCAGAGCTCTCAGCAAGAATGTTAGAGGGGTTTAGCTCGGTGTAAGAGGCTGGCAGCAGTGTTGTTGACCCACAGAATCCCTGTTCTTCGATATTAGACACGTCGCTGACTCCTAAAACAGTTTCATTATGTGCATCTTTTTTTCTGGACTGTGCGCACAATTCACTTCTGCCTGACCCTTACCGAAGAGAAATACCTACAACCTGAAAAAACACAGCTAAATGCGCTTTCCAGGTCTTGGGCGTATTTCCAATACATATTGACTCTGTCCTTGTTAGACCGCCTTTAATAAGTCAGACGACCCTGCCCTGGTCAGCCTGCCCTCGCCAGTGGGACAGTGAGGGATGTCTGTAGACGCTTTCCGAGACCTATAGAGATTAATTTCATGGGCTTTTCCTCAGAAGTAACGTTTCACCATTGTTTGCAAACTGTGTAAAGAGCTTTGCAATCGTGCAATATAAGAGGAATTATTAAATAGAGGAACAATAATAACTCTAAATTAGGATAATGAAGGAAAGCTATAAGCTTGGGCAAGCACAGGGTTTCACATTTGGACAATTACAACTAGTCTGGGTTTACATACCCCATGGACGTCATTTAGGGGTTGCCAGCAGTTGCAGCAACGACCCCTGGCTTGCCCCTTGCTACCGCTGGCACTACTTTTGCGACCCCTGGCCTCAGAGGTGGCAAAATCAGTGCCTGGAACATAGGGGCAGCTTTTCCTAATGGACGCTGGTTGGAGTTCCACTTGCCTGGTTTCTGTCATTTTTTTAAATTATACAAATAGTGAATAATATTATTCACTATTAGTGTAATAAAAATGGAGTACATTAGCTGGACTATGACCCTCTCTGGAAGCTAAGGTAAGTACAAAATGCTGTTAAATGTATGTTGTATGTATGCATGCTTGCAGATGAAAATGTGTTATGGTAAAAAGAGTGTGTGAATGTGTGTTTATGTGTAAGCATGTGTGTGTGAGTCAAAGTAAAGGTCAAATGGCGTGCAATGTCACTTCCTCTACCCCTGGCATTTTGGTGTATTGACATCCATGCGAAACGCATGCTTTTCTTTAAGAGGAAGAGCTATCTAAAGATAGGGAACTATTGCAAATAATGAGCAAAGAAAGTACAAAGCGCAATTGGTAGAATTTGAGGGGCGGAGAGCGAAATGCAACGGTGTACTTCATAAAGCCTTTGTTTTCCTCTTCTCCACAATGCCATCTCTTCACCACCCCTGGGTTTAGACATTTTGGATCAAAAACATTGTTTGCAGCTCACAATGATTCATTATCTGATCTGTAGGAGGATAGTGGTTGACATGATGAGACGATGTATAATGCACACTCCCTAATGACACTAGAATGAGGCCTACGTGGTGAAACACACACATAATGCGTTTAGATTCCAAGGTCCAAGCTGCAAGAGACTTAAGTGTGAAGGGCCTGAAATACAAACAATTTCACTTCCGACTGTGAGTACACAGATCTCGTAACCAAATAACTAATTTCCAGAGACACTCCCTGTTCTTATTCAACCAACACATCACTGTGATAGCCTCAGAATGACACCAGAGACCTTAAGGTTAAGCCCAGTCTTCGTACATTCCCATTTGGCCACTAGATACCTCATGCAGCCCAGATCCACCTTCAGGCATCCTTAGTAAGCCATTAGACATCACTTAATGAGTCTCAGAACACTAAGGGGCCGATTCCGATTCGGGCCGGAAATCTCTCCGACCGAGCCGGACCCGGAGAGATTTCCGACCGAATCGGACCCGTGCAGCCCGACCGAACGAGTACGATGCGTCCGTATGCTAACGTACTCGAGTCGGTCGGATTCCCATTGAAGTCAATGGGAGCCGGTCGGCCAACGCGTACGCGGGCTCCCATTGCCTCAATGGGTGCGAGGCGAACAAGGGCACGCCCTACAACGGGTACGCGGCGAAGCGACTCGCGCCGTACATGCACAGGTAGGAGGGACCCATGGGTCCCCCCTGTGTGCGACTCGCATGGCTACGCGTACAGGGGGGTCCGACACGGACCCCCGAAGTACAGCTCCGACTGCTCTTTCGAGCCGGACGGCGCGTGTCGGTCGGACTGCTCGCGGCACGCATCGTACTTACCCGGCCGGGGAACGTCTCCATTGCGCGGTGCGAGTCGTGTCCGAGCGAGTTGGTCGGTGCGGTTAGACCCGGGAACGAGTCGGTCGGAGCGGTTGGGACACCCGAACGAGTCGGGCGCCGAATTCGCATCGTACTCGCTCGTCCGGACGTGCGTACGAATCGGTCGGGAAATAGGGCTCCGAATCGGATCCGGTTATGCCGAATCCGATTCGGAGCCGTACCGGCCGAGATCGGAATCGGCCCCTAAGTCTGCTTTCTGGTACCCCCCGAGTCCTCAGCTGCTCCCTGGACACCAACCGGCACACTTCACACACCACCAGTGTTCTTGCAGACACCACCAATGAGCCCTCAGAGCTCACTTCCAGGCACATCCAGTTTGCTCACCCTTCAGAAGCTCCTAGCTGTGCTTTAGCGAGTCCTCCAGCTGGCCCTCTTGAATCCTTAAACATTCGGCCCTCAAATGGCATTCAAAACCCTAATTCTTCATCAAATACACCCACAATAACTTTCTAAATTCAGGTTCCACTATTTTACTGACCCTCTTCTCTTGGCTAGTTCGTTTCCAATGACCACTTCACTTCTTTAATATTTTTATATTTTTCTTTTTATGTTGATGGTCTATTTCTACACTTACTGACATCTTCCTAATATGCACTCTCAATTTGTGTGTCTACAGTCTTCATCTGGTTTTCTTCTTTCCACTGTCATTCATGTTATATCACTTGTCTAGCAGGAATGGTAATATTTTGGCCAGGGGAAGGGTCCAATATACTTACCATGAGGAATTTCCACATAATTCCAGCCAGGTTCAACGAAGATCAAACCTATCCATTTCAAAAGCTTAAGCAAATAGACTCAGCCCTTGCCGACTGCACTTTGCACTTTCGACCCGGTCCCTGGACACCACCAGTCCTGAGAGGAGGGGCCACGAGACGCGACGGGCGCAGGAGTGCCATAAAGCTGACCGGGGAGTCCTGCAGCGCGGGACGTGGGCAGGACGCGCGAGGGGCGTGCCCGGGCTGGGCCCGGGCGAAGACTGGGCCAAGACGGGCCCGTCTGAGCCCAAAGGAGGCCGGGCTGGGCCACCTCTCTTGGCTTTGAGAGGTTTTAATATTGGTTTGGGAGAGTGAATCAGTCCCAACATTGAGGACTCATTTCACTCCTAAAAGACCTATAAGGTAGCCAGTTGTTCCGGGAAAAATCTACATCTAAACACGGATATATTGGACTAGGTGGAGATTGTAAGTTTTTAAAAACCTAAGTTCTAACACTGACCTTTGACTTGTTTGTTTGCCAGTGCCGGGGACAAGTTGCTGTATTTACCATTGTACACAGACTTGGGGGATTTGTACATAACCATCTGGGGTTTCGGGGTATTTGTGACTCTCACGGCGTCCCTTGAAGATCTCCTATATTATAAAGATGGGAAAAAGAAAGGCTACAAATAACCCATTACCCCTTTCTCCAGTGGCAAAGGGGTCATCTCGCCAAACCTTATTGAGTTATTTGACCGGGGCAGTTGGGGCCATTGAAAGGCAAATTACCACGGTAGAAGAATCATTACATCTGGATAAACAAGGTGTTCCGGCCAGGGAACTTGATGAGATAGACAGCCAGGCTGGCCCCTCCGGGTCCTCAACAGGTATACAATTGCAAAATGGATGCATTCATAATGTGTCCGATCATATTTCGGTTAGTGATCAGGAGCAGGACTCACAACCACCCTCTAAGCGCCCAAGAAATCCGGAGGCAGCAAGAAAACCAAAGATAGGTGCTAAAAAAGATCAAGCACCTCTAGGGGTGCCCAAGCCATTGCTCCTAAAGCCCCCCAAAAAACCCAAGCAAATGCGGTAAAACATCAACTTTATCTAAACTGGGAGAAAAGTCAAGGCCCCCTTTTAAAGTGCAACCCACTGTTCCCCCCATTGAATTAGAAAACTTAACCACCTTAGTAAAAGACCTAGGCTCTTTCATAAGAGATACACTAGCGAAAATAGATAATAGGGTCACTATGATCGAACAGAGATTGAACAATTGTCAATGATTTGATTATAACAATGTGCGGAATAATCTACCCCAGAATAAAGAGGGCCTAGGGGAATTAACTAGGATTGTAACATCAGGCAATCCCATCATACAAAAGCCTCCAGAAATAGCTAGTGATAGAGAGGGAAACACAAGGCAACGGGAGTCATGTGATGAAATCACTACGGACCACAGTACAACCCTCGAGTTCTCTATTCCCTAACCATATTAATGATAAATCAGCTAATGCTAATGCGAGGCAAGGATTTAATTGTAGAGACGGAAGTTCTTTACAACTAACAATGAGCGTCTCAAATATCCAATTCGAATGAGAACCCAGTTATCCCTGATTGTCTGGACCTACCACCCGCAGCCACGCCATATACAGATATTCTTGCTAATGTCCCAAGATTAGTGACATAGGAAAATGAACCCTGGGACTCCTTAAGAAATAACGCATTGCATTGGCTGGGGGCCAAGACAGGGCTCACCGAGATACTCTTTATGGACCTTAAAATGGCGAGAAGAATTAGTTGGCTCGGAAAAGATGGGAAAACACTACCGGGGGACTGTGTTGTCCTGTCATTTAAGACACCACGACTAGTAGAAAGCATTCTCTGGAAAGCAGGAAATAACAACATAACAACATAAGGTATTAATGTTTTACCTTTGGGTTATTTTTATCAACCGCCCCCTGACATTTGTTTTAGAATGGATAGGGGAGATATATCAGGGAATGATTATAATACATTCAATCTGGCGGTAAAAAACAGGTTTGATCCCCTATCTATGCTAGAGGAGGTTGATTGACTCGATATTCGAAAAGGTAGCACTATGTCCCAATGGAATAAGGTTATATGTCCCCCTCTAGATATAACTGGCAACAATTTGAAAGGTGCCCCGAAGTTCGAAAAGGATTTCTCAAAAGCAGTTGAAGATGAATCATCTGGAAACACCATCATAGGGCTTGACATCCCATTGAGTACCCCAGGGGAAAATCACTTAAGTAAGCGGGTTATGATAGAAGACATTCCTTTGTGTATTCCAGTGGACAGCCCTTCAAGAGTGTTGGGTGTGACCCAAGATTCAATAAACCCAAATCTAGGACAACCTGACTGGCCAGAAGTCGACAAAGATAAGATGGGGAATGTTTCTGTTTTATTTTGGAACATTGCAGGTCTCCGCTCAAAGTTAACTAACCCAGTATGGTTAGAGTTCATCGAAAAGTTTAATATATTGTGTCTTCAGGAAACATGGATGACAGACGAAACCCATATTAATGGATACAAGACGTTTCAAACACCTGCTGTTTCTGTTATACATGGGAGATCTAAGGGGGGTTTATGTATTTACATCTCAAATCAATTGAATTTTAATAATATTGCCCTGATGACATCTGATACCTATTTTCAAATTGTGACCATGTATGTAGATAAACACTATTGTTATGCATTGATAAATTTCTATAATAATGTTCAGAGGGACCAAATTACGGGTGTTTTAAAAAGACTGATCAGGGATCTGAACACGTTACAGTGTGGTAATTCAAGAGAAGTGGTTGTTGTTTGGGAGGGGGACTTTAACATTAGCCTGTGCCCGCTAAGTGGAGGGAAAAACTGTGGATTACAATCAGAAAACAATGATGTATGCCCTCATTTTCCCCACTCAACATATGGGGACCTTTTAAACAAGATTTTATTCGCTTTTGATTTAGTTTTGCAAATAATCTCTGTTCCCCTCCAGTCCTTTTTAGTCAGACGTTTAACGGGAGAGGCACAAATTCAATTATTGATTTTATTATACTACCCAACAGATGCGCCACAAGACTCACAAATTTTAGAACTCATAAGATCGCTGTTAGCGACCATTTCCCACTGAGTATAACTCTAACTTTTCCAAACAGTATGCGTAATCTCCAGTATAATTTAATATCCACGGTCAAAAATATATCAGTGGGTAAAACCAATGGTTATTCTTTACAGTGGGGAACCTTGATTCAATAGAGTTCCTTAGAAAAATCATGGAAAAAGTTATAATTCCTTTTTAATATGTTTGGACGAGACAAGCACACATGCTAAAATTTTAGGATTGTATGCACAGTTTACTGGCGAAATAAAAGATGCTTTATGGGTCGAGAATAGAAAAGCACGAACAAGTAATCATAGATGGTTTGACTCACATTGCACTAAAGCCTATACAAAATTAAAACATGCTTTGCATAAACCAGAAAGAAATAACATTGAGATAAGGATGTGTAGAAGGGATTATAATCTGGCCCAGAAAGCCCGTAAAAAGGAATTAAAAGACGAGATATGGGTAGTGTTACATGAAGCCTCACAAATTAAGGACAGTGCAGCATTCTGGCGAGCAGTAAATGCCCCATTCCTTAAAGCTAAGGACACACCAACTATTGAGATTGCCATTGACGAACATCAATGGGTGGGTTTTTTCTCTAAAGTATATAAACTGGAAACAGAGCATAGCACTACAAACAACACATATATATCACAAGGATTAATGACCACAGTTAAATATCCCATAGATCTTTCTTTCTCCCTAGAAGAGGTAACACGAGCAATAAATGAGAGCAAGGGAGGGTAAGGCACCTGGTCGAGACGGCGTCCCAGTCGACTTTTATAAGTCAAATCTGCTCCTATGGGGACCACTTTTAACGCAGGTTTTAGCATCCTGCTGCTCTACTGGATTCATTGAAACATGGTCAGAATCCATCCTGGTACCTATTTTTAAAAAGGGCGACCAGCAGAATCCAGCGTGTTACCGTCCAATATCTTTGCTGGATTCGCTAGTAAAGATAGCGGGACGGATTGTGCTCAATCGGCTCCAAGAATGGGCAGAGGATAATCATGTGCTTTCAGATATACAATTCAGGTTTCGCCAGGGTTTGGGAACACTTGAACAAGGACTAAACCTTAATATTTTGATAGGGAAGTACACGCGGTCCAAACAAGGTAGATTATACCTTGCCTTCGTTGATCTTATGGCAGCTTTTGACTGCGTGATACACAGTAAATTATGGGAGATTTTAGCTACTATGGGGTGGAGACGTCATTGATCCAATTTTTAAGGCAATTGTACTGTAACGCGAAAGCAAGGGTTCGCTATGGACTTAAGGGAGAATGCACTGCACCGTTCGGCGTGGAGAGGGGGGTTAGGCAGGGATGCGTCCTGGCACCGTTTTTATTTACACTCTATACCAATGGTTTGGAACAAGCATTGATAGAGGAGTGCCAGGACTTGCCACAAATAAACATCCGCCCCATACCCATCCTACTGTACGCGGACGACGCAGTGTTGATGGCCCGAACACAACTAGGACTCCAAAGGGTACTCACCAGTTACACAGAGTACATGGAGAAGTTGGGTCTACGAGTTAATATTACAAAAACTTTTATAATGAAGTGCGGTAAAAATAGCTCTAGGTGTAGGGGCATTTTTATTGGTAATAAAAAGGTGGAACCTACTAAAACATTTCCTTACTTAGGTATTTTATTTGACAATAAGGGGACGTGGTACTAGGCAGTAAAAAACAGGAGTTTGCTTTTTATGAAAGCTACTGTAGCCCTAGCCAATTTTGCGAAGAAGCTGGGCAGAAAACCACCCGGGGAGCTCCTACAAATTTACAGGGCAAAATGTATCAGTATAGCGATGTATGGTGCAGGTGTGTGGGGTTATCGGGATTCCAAACCATTTCAACAGGTGGAGAATACTTTCTTAAAATATCTTTTAGCGGTCCCAGACAGCACCTCCATCTATGTATGCCACTCAGAACTTGGATTGCCTTACATTTCAGACCTAATAAAAGTCCAACCAGTTCTGTTGTGGCATAGGATCTGGACTTCTCCAAAAACTAGTTTTAATTGTGACATATTAAAAGATAGCCTCATGTTGGATCGGGCTCTGGAGATTCCTTGGCTGAAATATATAAAAAAAAATCATGAATGATCTGGGCCACTCTGAATATTTTAACAATCCTGGAAATCTACATTCTGTCACCAGAAAGTCTCTTAAAAAATGTTGTTTGACACATATGGAGGCAAAGAGATTTGCCGACGAGGCAGCTAAGTCGTCGGTACAATCTAACAAACTCATACTCACCACTTACGGTATACAGCCATACCTAAACTATGATTTAAGTGGGTATGATCGTTTTGTTTTGATCTGTTTCAGATTCGGATTTTTCCATCGCTTGATAAGCTTTCCTGAAATAAATGACTGGTCCATAACATTAAGCAGCTGCCCATGTGATAAACGATCTCAGCAAAATACAATGCATGTGGTATTATTTTGCAAATTTTATGCAATACAAAGAAGGAGATGGATTTTACCTATTTTAAGACTGTTAGGTCTGAGACAATGTAGGCCAGCGTTTTTGGCACTACAATTTTTAGAAAACGAATGTTTTGCAAAGTCAATAGCATCTTTTTTAAAAAGTATCGTAAATGGCAGGAAAATAATTTTTATATGAAATTCGCTGGGGAAGAGAAAAAGAACTTGTAATTATTGCTGGAATTAAACGTAGTAATATCGAGTAATTTGTATTTAAAAATAACTATGCATTTTTGTATCTTGTAATATTGACGTTTTAAACTGTATGCTTTTATGACTTTGGCACAAAAATCAAATAAAGCTGGCATTGATTGATTGATTGACTCATTCATTTTTCAGAGTTAGTGCATTTTCTTGTTATTGCCTTAAGATTATTAAAATTCACTCACACTACAGTTTATTGCATAATATTTGAAAGTTAAAAGTTTCAGGCAGGTTGCTGCCTAGAAAACACCTTCCTACCTCACGTCTGCGACGCCTGCAAAACTCAGATCTGGAGGGACATCTTTCACCCTCTGTCAGTGGTGCTTGAATAATTTTCAGAGAGGGGATGCTGATCATTGGCGCCATCTCAATAAAATAAGAGGGGATATAAAAATCCAAATGCTACTTTAAGAGTAAATACACCGCATGAATAATTGTTTAGTGTGAGAGTTGGGGTGGAGTTGAGATGGTGGAAGTACATTTTAGCAAATACACTGATAACATTTGGAATATTAGGATATTTGGCATTTATATAGAGCATATAATCCATATAACCTGGCACTCTCTGCAGTTAAAGACTAACAACTGAAATTCTAAACTGAAAATGATTGAAGTAGAGAAGTTTCTTTAAAGTTTTTCACAATTTACAATTGCTTGTTTTGAAGACAGACCTAGAGAACCATGGCGTCTCAACCAAACATTATCCTGTGCTGTGAGCCTTTCACCTTCAACAGTTGCAGCTTCCCCGCTAAGGTGGAGGAGGGTCGTCCCACTGCTTTTCAGCAGTGTAAATAAAGGTAAATAAAATGATAATAACTCAATGTTATTATCATTTTATTTTTACCTGTCGTGGCAGCTTTGTGGGGCAGGGCTGCTCTGCTCACAGAGCAGGGGGGAGTAGTGGTGGGCACTCTGTAAGTGCACCTGAATGTTTTGCCGGCCGTCTTGGGCCGGCCAAACAGTCATGCCGCTTTGCACATGCACTTTGAACTTTGCAATACAACCTGGGTGGGGAACATGCCCAGGCTTCCAGTCTCCATCTGAGCCCTGAACCACGGTGCTCAGACCAATCACAACATTGCATTGCAGCTTTGTGATTGGATATGGGGAGCCTGGATGCTTCCTGTTCTGGCCCGACACGGAGAAGAGACAGAGGAGAGACGGAGGAGAGACGCAGCGATAAAGTACGCTTATTTTTCTTTTTTTACACACCCTTACCCCGTGCACCTCCACCCCCATTCCATGCTGGCCGCCACTGACCTTACTATCCACTATTCCACCTCCTCCCAACGTGAGCAAAACACAAACGAGTTGAGAAATATCTGATAATAACCTTAAGGAATCATTTATTTTTTGACAATTTTCAACAGTGCCTCGGATGCATTCATTTCTCCTCATCTCCCAAACCATTTCTGTTCCAGATAGAAATATTATGCGCCCAGTTTGTTTAATTTCTGTAGTCACCTCATTTCAAAACTGTTGGAAAGTGGATTATTGGTAGGGGCAAATGTAGGTCTGCCACTGGCAATAACGCCACTAACACAGTATAGGGCTCAGAATAGGTCTTAGAAAATTATTCCTATGCACAACCCTTGGTAACGTGGCTGCGAGCAGGCAGGCTTAAACTTCAAAGACAGGTATGTAAAGCATTTAAAAAACACCAATTCAGTAAATAATTAAGACACAACACAAAATAAAAATCCAACATCAATTTATCAAAATAGGAAATATTTTTGCCTTTTAAATGACACCAAAACGAAAAACATCCACTGTAGGGAACCAGAGATATGAATTTTTAAGGATTAGTCACTTTCTAGTGCTTAGAAACCAACAGTGCCCCTTTTAGTCATTTTGTTGCCTCTGACAGGGACACATTCACCTTTAGCAATTGTTCTGGAGGATCTCTCACCAGTCTTGTGCAGCCCCCTCCAGCAGTCTGGGTCCTGTTAGAACTCCTTCCTGAAGTTCTTCTTGCGGGTCCTAAAGTATCCAACACACAATCCAAGGTTCTGGAATTTCCAAGAGGGTCCTTGAAAGTGTGAGACTTCAATTCCCACAATCCACTTGGACAAAACCCTTAAAAATCCACTGGTAGTACTCCAGGCTGGGGATTCTTTGTGGTGATGGTCCAGGTGAGCTCTGTTAACCAGTAGCTTGCAGGGAGTCCACTCTTTAGTCCTTTTGAAGCAGGTTTGGTCCACAGGGCTGTAGTTTCAGATGGTGCAAAAAGTGCAATCTTCAGAGTGCAGGCCTTTGGAAATGCACATCAAACTCTTCAGCGCAGACCCTTCTGATTCTCTTAAGTTTCAAGCAGCAGATCTGAGAGGCACCGCCTCTCTCAGATACTAATTCAGTGTTCTCTGGGGTCAAGCAGGAGGGCACTCCTGTCCAATGGGCTGCATGGTTGCATCCGAAGGTCTGACCACTTCCTGCAGAGTGTGGCAAAATGCTAACCCAGAAACCACTATTCTTCCAAAATTCAATATGTCAGAATTTTCAGCAGGGAGAGAAGAGCTGGCTAAACACACCCTAGGATGGCTAATCTCCATAGTCTGTCCCCCTTGCATCTCCTCATTCCTTCCTTAATCCTAGCATCTGGCTGGAGGTGAATAGGGTAAGGTTGTAAATGACACTGGGGTCCTCCCCTTTCCTTGAAATCCATGGTTTACGACTCCTCCCCCTGCTCTGGCATTCCTATGCCCAGCAACCTCTCCTCCCCGGGAGGCTTCCTAACCCCAGGGGTCATTTATCACCTCTTCAAAGCAGCCAGGCTCACCCACTTATCTTTGACCAATCAGGGCAGAGCAGTACAGGGTTGAATTTTGTCTTACAGACAAAAAAGTCTTATAACTTCTTGTCTGTACATTTTACAATAAATTCAACAATACCATATTGTTGGATTTATCATTACCATTCTACTGAATCCTTTAATCTGAGTTTTATGGCTTTTCTTTCTCCAGTTATTAACTAATAATCTTTTCCAATGTTAACCTATGACATGGGATTTGCAATGGGAAAAGTGACTTGGGCCATTTTTCCAGCACCAGGGCTTATAAAAACATATTTTATAAGTACTCTACATATATCTACAGGGCCCCCACCCCAGGAACACCTAGGGGAGACTTTAGGGGTTCTGAATATGGAAAAATATTGCAGATGCTCCCTCCACAATGCTCCTACCACCAAAGTCGATTTTGGGCAGCACTTTATCACAATGTGGGGAGTGAAATGTTCAATTTCACTTCACCCAGGGCATATAAAACTCATTTTATAAGGGTCCACCTTATAGATACCTGACCCCCCACCCCTGGGACACCCAGAGGAGGCCCTGGGGGTACGTAATATGCCCAAACATTGTAGGTTAACCATTTTTAAGTGCCCCAAAAACAAAAGTCGAGTTTGGGCATGATTTACTTTTTAAAAGCAGTCCTGTAGCACAGAGCCACGTTTAAACTGAACTCAGGCTTCAGCAGTGCACACATGCAAGGGCAGAAAAGGTGGCTGGCCTCTAAACTGCCATGCCCTATTATATACTAGGAACTGATAGGTAGTTTCAATCTCCCTGCCCTATTATGTACTAGGGCCCTATGGGGTAGGTCATGCCAATCACAGGGGTATCCCAACCCTTAGTGTACCCTAGCATAGCACTGGCCCTGGGCCTGGTTAGGCAGAGCCCAGGGTCAGTCAGAGTCAGTTACCACCAGTACCAGTCAGCAAACAATTGGGGGTGCCCAGGGCACAGGATGACTTTGCAACACAGCCCCCCCCCCTCAAATGAAAGGTGATGGGTTACTAACCTACTCCCTGGTAGTCCTCATCAGCTAAGTGGAAAAACCTGGAAAGTCCATCCGCATTTGCATAGGCAACCCCAGGTCTGTGTTCCACTGTAAAGCCCATTCCTTATTGGGAAATGGACCACCTTAACAGCTTGGGATTCTCCCCTCTCATCTGCATGAGCCATCTGAGAGGCCTGTGGTCAGTTTGAACACGAAAGTGAGTCCCAAACAAATATGGTCTCAACCTTTTCAGGGACCAAACCACAGCAAAAGCCTCTCTCTCAATGGCACCCCACCTCTGCTCTCTAGGAAGAAGCCCCCTGCTAATAAAAGCAGCTGGCTGATCAAGGCCCTCTTCATTTAGCTGTGACAACACTACCCCAATCCCTTGTTCTGAAGCATCTGTCTGAACCACAAATTCTTTTGTGTAGTCAGGGGCCAGCAACACTGGTACTGAACACATAGCAACTTTCAGAGTGTCAAAAGCCTTCTGACACTCTGGGGTCAAATACACGTTTTTGAGACTCTTCTTAGAAGTGAGTTCTGTTAGGGTCCCACAATGGTCCCATAATCTTGAACAAACCTTCTATAATACCCTGTCAATCCAAGGAATGCCCTGACTTGAGTCTGGGTAACAGGAGCTGACCAATCCAAAACAGTTTGGATTTTAGCTTTGAGAGGCTGTACATGGCCCCCACCTACCAGGTGGCCCAGGTACACCACAGAACTCTGCCCTATTTGGCACTTACTTGCCTTAATAGTCAGGCCTGCCTGCTGCATGGCCTGAAGCACTTCCATTAGGTGGCTTAAGTGATCCCCCAGGTAGAACTGTATACAGCTATATCATCCAGGTAAGCTGCACTGAACTGTTCCAACCCAGACAAGACCCTGTTTACCAACCTTTGAAAGGTGGCAGGTGCATTCTTTAAGCCAAATGGCATTATCTTGAACTGATAATATCCCTCTGGTGTGGAGAATGCGGACCTCTCCTTTGCTCCATCAGTGAGGGCAATTTGCCAGTAACCTGAAGTCAAATCAAAAGTACTCAGGTACTTAGCAACCCCTAACCTGTCAATGAGCTCATCAGCTCTAGGTATAGGGTGAGCGCCAGTCTTTGTGACTGCATTCAGTCCTCTGTAGTCCACACAGAACCTTAACTCCTTGAGTCACCCCTGTGGATTAGGTTTAGGTACCAGCACCACTGGACTGGCCCATGGAATCTCAGACAGTTCAATTACCCCCAATTCCAGCATCTTAGCAACCTCAGCTTTAATGCTGGCTCTGACATGGTCAGACAACCTGTACAGTTTATTTTTGACAGGTAGGCTGCCACCAGTGTCAATGTGGTGCACACACTACTCAGTGATGCCTGGGGTCAAAGAGAACAGGCCAGCAAATTGCTCCAGCACCTGCTTACAGTCTCTGTGCTGCTGGTCTATCAACTTGGGAGAGAGTACCACTCCCTCCACTGAGCCATCTTGCACATTAGTGGAGAGGAGATCGGGCACTGGCTCAGTTTCCTCCTCCACTTCCTCATCAGTGACCAGTAACATGGTCATATCTGTGCTGTCATGGTGGGGTTTCAATCTATTTACATGCAGGACCCTATGAGGGTTCCTGGGGGTGCCAAGGTCAACCAAATAGGTAACCTCACCCTTCTTTTCTAAGATTGGATAGGGACCACTCCACTTGTCATAGAGGGCCCTGGGAGCCACAAGCTCCAACACCCACACCAATTGTCCTGGAGTCTACTCAGGCATAGTAGCTTTTTGATTATACCAGTGCTTCATGAGCTCCTGGCTTGCCTCCAGTTTCCTGTTTGCCTTGTACATGTACTCTGCCATTCTAGATCTCAGGCCTAGCACATAGTCAAGCACATTGTCCTTTGCTTCTTTAAGAGGCTTCTCTAAAGACTTTCTCAGCAGGCTCAATGGCCCCCTCACAGGGTGTCCAAACAACAACTCAAAGGGACTGAAACTAACCCCTTTCTGTGGCACTTCCCTGTAGGCAAACAGTAAGCATGGGAGGAGAACATCCCATCTCCTCCTGAGTTTCTCTGACAACCCATTTACCATTCCCTTCAGGGTTTTACTGAATCTCTCAACAAGCCCATTTGCTTGTGGGTGATAGGGGGTGGTGAACTTGTAGTTGACACCACACTCATCCCACATAGCAGTCAGATAGCTGGACAGGAAGTCTGTGCCCCTATCTGATACCACCTCTTTCGGAAAACCCACTCTGGTGAACACACCAAGCAGTGCTCTAGCCACTGCAGGAGCATCAATAGTTCTAACAGGGATTGCTTCAGGGTACCTGGTGGCATGGTCCACTACCACTAAGATATACCTATTCCCTGATGCAGTAGGTGGGTCCAGGGGACCAACAATGTCCATCCCCACCCTTTCAAAAGGAACCCCAACCACTGGCAGTGGTATTAGGGAGCCTTTGTCTTGCCCCCTGCCTTGCCTCTGGCCTGACAGGTGACACAGGAGCTGCAAAACTTCTTTACCTTTTTAGACATATGGGGCCAGTAGAAGTGGTTCACCAACCGGTTCCATGTCTTTGTCTGTCCCAAATGTCCTGCCAAGGGGATATCATGACCAGTCGCGGCTCGCAATACTGGGGGGGGGGTCGCACAGGGGTTACCACCGGGGGGGATGTTAAAATAAAAATGAAAACTTACCTGACCGGGTCCGCGCCGCCTCTGCCCTCTGCTCCTGGGCCGGGTCCCGCGCCGCCTCTGCTAACAGGAACAGGCATGCTGATGCTCCCTCCCCTCCTGTAAGCCAATTACAATGCTGCAATGGCAGCGTTGTGATTGGTGGGGAGTCCCGGACGGCGCCCAGCCGGGCACCAGTAGGGATGCCATTTTCTTTATGTAGGCTGCATGCAGCCTACATAGAGAAAATATAGAGTGCGCATGACTGCTTTGGTCGGCCCCAGGGCTGACCAAACAGTCAGGGCACTCAGAGTGGTGCAAGCCACTCCTCCCCAATCCGCCCACCCCCCCGCCCCCAACCAGGCATACCCTCCAACCCACCCCCAACCAGGCATACCCCTGCCTTCTGCTTTCTCGCAGCGCAAGAAGCCGAAAATAAAATGGTATTTAAAATACCAATTTATTTTCTGCTTTTCGCACTGCGAGAAAGCAGTGGGGCGGCGCTCCAACGCCCTAATGCAGCGTCCACCACTGATCATGACCCAAAGTCAGGATGAACTCTCTGTACTTCTGGGGAACCACCAACCTCCTGGTGGCCCCCTCCTTGAGGTTTCTGGCCTCAGTATAAAGCAGTCCATCTTCCCAGTAGAGTTTGTGAAACCCACTGTCATTCCCCTCCTCTTGCTTAGAAGCAATACGCCTCAAGCTCTCAAGGGTGGAACAGTCTCTCTGTCCCGTACTGAACTCCTCTCTGGAGGGTCCACCTGCTCCTGTCAGTTCTGCCAAATCTGACAGCTCTGGCAGGGATGGAGTCCCTCCCTCAGAGGCCAGATCCTCCCCATCAGGGTTAGATTCTTCCTGCACCTCTGAAGTTCCCTGGGCTGGCTCACCAGGACCAGTACCCTTGTCTGTGGATGCTTGGCCCTTTGTTCCAGGGTCCAAGTGTCCAGCACCTCCCTTCTGGCTAGTCTGTGACCTAGTCGCAGCACATACCCACTCAGGGAGCGCCAATATTTTCATATGGAGTCCTCTCTCCACCTCTGACCAAGCAGAGGCTTCAAGATCATTGCCCAGTAAACACTGGACCGGGAGCACCTTTGACGCAGCTACCTTCATAGGGCCTGTCACACCTCCCCATTCCAAATCCACCACAGCCATAGGATGGAGTTTGGTAGTGTTGTCTGCATAAGTAACCTGGTGAAACTCACCAGGTAGCAACCTCCCTGGAGTCACCAGCTCATCCGGGACCATTGTTACACTAGCCCCTGTGTCTCTGATAGCCTCAACATCAGTCCCATTCACTTTAGGCCTCTGCCTGTACTTGTCCATGTTTGTAGGTAAGGCAGCAAGGGTGCAATATTCACCCCACCAAGGGACACAAAGGTTGCTTCCACCACCTGACTACCCCCCTCTGGGGCACCACTCTCCACCCCTACACTTACCATGGCAATCCCTGTGGATGGCCCCTTAGGGGGGAGCTTCTTGGCGCAGACAGCATCTCCCTGTTTGTTCCCTGGCTGGTTACAGTCAAAGCACTTTCCCACTTTTGAGGGATCAAAGAACCTACCATTCTTTTCCTGATACCCCCTCCCTTTGAATTTGGGTTGGCTCGGGTCCCCCCTCCTTGTGCAGGTCTTTGGAGGACTCCTTCTGGTTTTGACCTTCTTTTCCCTGGGCTTTCGCCTTGGGAGGGACCTGTCCTCCTTTCTTCTGGTCACCCCCCTGTTGCTGAATGGAAACCCAGGTTCTCACCCACTCATCAGCTGCTTCTCCCAGCTCTCTGGGGTCTGTCAGCTTAAAGTTCACTAGATACTGGCGCAACTTCTCTTCTGCACAATGAGTCAAAATATGTTCTTTTAAAAACAAATTATACAATCCCTCAAATGTGTCACCAGTGTTACCAATAATCCAGCCTTCCAGTGCCTTCACTGAAACGTCCACAAAGTCTACCCAAGACTTTGAACTCAATTTCTGGGTGCCTCTAAACTTCACCCTGTACTGCTCTGGAGCCAGACCAAATCTCTTAACTAAGCATGCCTTCATCTGCTGGTATGATTCTGCATCCTCTCCCTTCAGGGTCAGGAGCCTATCCCTCCCAGCTACTGGAATCAACTCCCACAGGAGTGCACCCCAATACTTAGAGTGGACCCTACTCATTCTAAGGGCCTTTTCAAAGGCTGCTAGCCACTTGTCAATGTCATCCCCCTCAGTGTACTTGGGTACTATACCCTTGGGAAGTTTGTGATCAAGACCACCACCCCTGGACGTCTCAAAATCTTCATCATTTTCACTGCCACTATTTCTTTTCTCCTCCTTCCTCTCCCATTTCTTCTTAGCTAATTCCAATTTCTCCTGCTCTAAAGCTATCAAAGCTAATTGAGCCTTAAGCTGTCTCTCTGCAAGAGACAGCGGTGGTTCCTGAGTAGGGGACCCTGCCCTCCACCCACCATCTGGAACTGCAGGGCTAACAACAGAAAAAATGGAAGCGGCAACATCCTCACCCCCATCCCGGGTGAGGGTGGGGGGAACACTACCTATTCCCCCTGTATCTCCTCAGCTACCCCAGCCCAGGCCTTTAGGGACTTAAGCAACCCTGCCTTCCTAATCTTGTTAGAAGCAGGCAGCCCCCTCAGCCTACACTGTACCCTAATATCAGCCATCCTGAACTGGGACAGTTTAGCCAGGTCCAGCTCCATGGTTCCCTAGTTTTGGGTCACAACAAGTACGCACACAGACTTAGAACAATTTGGAAAAATCAAAACAATGGATTAAAAACAGTTTTAGTCCAAATTCCAAAAATCAAACTCAAAAGTTTTGTTCTAAGGCAATCTAGAGGATTTTTTAAAATCTTAATTCACTTTACTGAAAGGTGTACTCTTTAAACGCAAGTCTTCATCCATACCGCTGAGCACCAAATGTTGGAAAGTGGATTATTGGTAGGGGCAAATGTAGGTCTGCCACTAGCAATAACTCCACTAACACAGTATAGGGCTCAGAATAGATCTTAGAAAATTATTCCTATGCTCAACCCTTGGTAACGTGGCTGCGAGCAGGCAGGCTTATCTTCAAAGACAGGTATGTAAAGCATTTAAAAATACCAATTCAGTAAATAGTTAAGACACAACACAAAATAAAAGTCCAACACCATTTTATAAAAATAGGAAATATTTTTGTCTTTTAAATGACACCAAAACGAAAAGATCCACTGTAGGGAACAAGAGATATGAATATTTAAAGATTAGTCACATTCTAGTGCTTAGAAACCAACAGTGCCCCTTTAAGTCATTTTGTTGCCTCTGACAGGGACACATTCACCTTTAGCAATTGTTCTGGAGGATCTCTCCCCAGTCTTGTGCAGCCCCCTCCAGCAGGCTGGGTCCTTTTAGAACTCCTTCCTGAAGTTCTTCTTGCGGGTCCCAAAGTATCCAACACACAATCCAAGGTTCTGGAATCTCCAAGAGGGTCCTTGAAAGTGTGAGACTTCAATTCCCACAATCCACTTGGACAAAACCCTTACAAATCCACTGGTAGTTCTCCAGGCTGGGGATTCTTTGTGGTGATGGTCCAGGTGAGCTCTGTTAACCTGTAGCTTGCAGGGAGTCCACTATTTAGTCCTTTTGAAGCAGGTTTAATGCACAGGGCTGTAGTTTCAGATGGTGCAAAAGGTGCAGTCTTCAGAGTGCAGGCCTTTGGAAATGCACATCAAACTCTTCAGCGCAGACCCTTCTGATTATCTTAAGTTTCAAGCAGCAGATCTGAGGGGCACCGCCCCTCTCAGATACTTATTCAGTGTTCTCTGGGGTCAAGTAGGAGGGCACTCCTGTCCAATGAGCTGCATGGTTCCATCCAAAGGTCTGACCACTTCCTGCAGAGTGTGGCAAAATGCTAACCCAGAAACCTCTATTCTTCCAAAATTCAATATGTCCGAATTTTCAGCAGGGAGAGAAGAGCTGGCTAAACACACCCCTAGGATGGCTAATCTCCATAGTCTGTCCCCCTTTCATCTCCTTATTCCTTCCTTAATCCTAGCATCTGGCTGGAGGTGAACAGGGTAAGGTTGTAAATGACACTGGGGTCCTCCCCTTTCCTTGAAATCCATGGTTTACGACTCCTCCCCCTGCTCTGGCATTCCTATGCCCAGCAACCTCTCCTCCCCGAGAGGCTTCCTAACCTTCAAAGCAGCCAGGCTCACCCACATATCTCTGACCAATCAGGGCAGAGCAGTACAGGGTTGAATTTTGGCTTACAGACTGAAAAAGTCTTATAACGTCTTGTCTATACATTTTACAATAAATTGTTGGATTTATCATTACCATTCTACTGAGTCCTTTAATCCGAGTTTTATGGCTTTTCTTTCTCCAGTTATTAACTAATAACCTTTTCCAATGTTAACCTATGGCAAGGGATTTGCAATGATAAAAGTGACTTGGGCCATTTTTACAGCACTAGGGCTTATAAAAACATATTTTATAAGTACTCTACATATATCTACAGGACCCCCACCCCAGGAACACCTAGGGGAGACTTTAGGGGTTCTGAATATGTAAAAATATTGCAGATCCTCCCTCCACAGTGCTCCTACCACCAAAGTTGATTTTGGGCAGCACTTTATCACAATGTGGGGAGTGAAATGTGCAATTTCACTTTACCCAGGGCATATAAAACTCATTTTATAAGGGTTCACCTTATAGATAGATACCTGACCCTCCACCCCTGGGACACCTAGGGAAGGCCCTGGGGGTACCTAATATGCCCAAACATTGTAGGTTAACCATTTTTATGTGCCCCAAACACAAAAGTCGAGTTTGGGCACAATTTACTTTTTAAAAGCAGTCCTGAAACACAGGGCTTCTTTTAAACTGACCTCAGGCTTCAGCAGTGCACACATGCAAGGGCAGAAAAGGCTGCTGACCTTTAAACTGCCATGCCCTATTATATACTAGGGACTGATAGGTAGTTTCAACCCCCCTGCCCTATTATGTACTAGGGCCCTATGGGGTAGGTCATGCCAATCACAGGGGTACCTCAACCCTTAGTGTACACTAGTGCATGTAGGTGTTTTCACTGTATTCTAAGTGTTTTCAGCATAGCACTGGCCCTGGGCCTGGTTAGGCAGAGCCCAGGGTCATCTGAGTCAGTTACCACCAGTACCAGGCAGCAAAAAGTTGGGGAGTGCCCAGGGCACAGGATGACTTTGCAACAAAAACCCTAGGCAAAATGAATCCCCATGATAACTACTGATTGATATGAAGTAATGATAGGCATCAGCATCATTATACATGAAAAAATAAGAAAGCCTATTGTGTGAGAAATTACTGCCATCAAATTGACTGTGTGCAGATTAAAAATAATGTCACAAAGTGACACCTAGCCCACCTGTTACCTCTAGTAAGGCCCATACAGTGGGATTGCTGAGAGGTGGTCAGAAGCCACGCCCCCTTTCTCCACCACTCTGTAAACGTGCCTCCTGGCACACTGCTTCTTGGGGGATCAAGTCCACTTTAGTCCTGAGGCCCTCAGGACGCAAGGGGACCTCATCGCCCCACCAGCAGTGCGTTGAGAGGTGAGTTTGCAGAGTGGTGAAAGAAGGGGCATGGCCTCCGACCACCTCTCAGCAATTCGACAGTGTGGGCTTACTGGAGGTAAAAGGTGGGCTAGTTGGCCCCTAAGGACCTTCAGCAGGAAAGGGGACTTCATCCCCCAACCAAGAGCGCACCAGGAGGCGCGTTTGCAGACTAGTGGAGACAGGGGGCGGGGCCTCGGTGAGTTGCCGGCTTTTTTTTCTTCTCATTTTAAGAAGGGGGGTTGTGTGGCCCCACTTCCCTTGACCCCTTTGGGCCCCGGGAACCCCATCCACCAGGCCCTAACCCATTTCTTTTAAAAACTAAAATAAAAAGGGAAGGGGGGCCGCACAGCCCCCCTCCCCAGGCCAATTTCAACACCGGGGACACCATCCCCGGGGCCCGTAATTTTTTTAATAAAAAAAGGGAGGGGGCAATCTTCCTCCCCCGGGTCATGGCCAGCTGGTCGGGGACCGCGGGGGAGTCATGGCCCTTTACCCCCAGGGAGCTGCTGACATGGGGGTAAAAGCAAGTGTGCTCGCTTGACCAAGCGAGAGCAAAGTGCTCTCACTTGGTCAAAGCGAGCACACTTGTTTGCTATGGGATGTGCTCCTGCCATAAAGAATAATATGTCTCCCTCTAGACCTCTATTTCTTTACCTTCTAGAATGAATCTAAATGGGTTACATATCCATTTTATAACACATGCTGAGTACAATCAAAGTCACTATATTCAAAAATTGTATTTATTCATTTTGGTAAGTTGATAATATCAAAACTTGAGAAATTTTACTTGAAAAAAACATACATGTTCATAAAACAATTTTTTATCACAAGCTCTTTTCTTTTTTATACTTTTTTTCCAAACAATTTTTTATATCTTTATGTACACAATTATTTTAGTACTCATCATTAGACCCCTATGACAATACCATCCATTCTAGTCTCATGAACAAAATCACATACACACTCACTGCACTCACACCAATCAAACTGGCAAACAACCCCAAAATAATACACAAACATCCTGGTCAGAAGGGGATAAAGATGTTATAACTCTCCATGACCGAGTCGTGGGTTGGGCGCATACAGTATGGTCGACGCGCGTTTCGGTGGAATGTGTAGACCACCTTCTTCAGGACCTTCACAACACAAACATCCTTCACATAATGGTAGGGGTACAGATATTAATGATGCAAGCGAAATACTCAAACGGAAGCCGCCGTTCAATTTAGCCAGCTATAGGTAAGTTTGTTGGATCTGCTCAGGATGACTCCTATTAGGATAGAGTTCTGTTGGACCTGCATATACAAGAAGAGTTCTCTTTACTTATTTTTCCAAGATATTTTTTCTTTTTTGAATAGGCGCTACCACTTCTGAGTTGGCGTGATATCCTGTTATCTTATGTGGTGCCCCTGCACTTAGGAACCATATAGAGTAGGTAATCCTAATCTTTGCTGTACTGTTATTTTGGTAGTACAGGCTCAGGCTTCAGAACAGAGTCCAATTCGCAGTATAACTTGCCGTTTCTCCTAAATTCTCCTGGCGTGCTCGGCAGCTCCCCTTCTGACCAGGATGTTTGTGTATTATTTTGGGATTGTTTGCCAGTTTGATTGGTGTGAGTGAGTGTGTATGTGATTTTGTTCATGAGACTAGAATGGATGGTATTGTCATAGGGGTCTAATGATGAGTACTAAAATAATTGTGTACAGAAAGATATAAAAATTGTTTGGAAAAAAAACGTATAAAAAAGAAAAAAGCTTGTGATAAAAAATTGTTTTATGAACATGTATGTTTTTTTAAAGTAAAATTTCTCAAGTTTTGATATTATCAACTTACCGAAATGAATAAATATAATTTTTGAATATAGTGACTTTGATTGTACTCAGCATGTGTTATAAAATGGATATGTAGCCCAATTAGATTCATTCTAAAAGGTAAAGAAATAGAGGTCTAGAGGGAGACACATTATTCTCTGTGTTCATTGTATTTCCCCCTTTTTCTCCCTGACCTATAGTTCTCCTTAGAGGGGGGTCCCTTTTTCATAAGATGTGCTCCTGCCATCCCATAGCAAACTGCAATGACCCGGGGCTGGGCACCCCAGGACATTGCTGGAGCTGGCGCTGGGGGATTGCAGTCCGCAGGGCCATTTACGGCTCCAGGAGGGGGGCTGCGCAGACCCACTCCATTTGAGTCTAGACCCAGGGAGGTGGTGGTCCCCGGGGCTGTGGGGGAGGGCAGGAGCCCTCCATGCATTATTGTCAACATAGCCCCGGGGAGGTGGCGGTCCTCAGGGCTGCGGGGGTCCATGTGGCTCCCTGCATTTCACATACTTAGCCCCAGGGAGGTAGTCATCACCAAGGCTGCATGGGGGGCTGGTGCTCCCCAAGCATTTTTTCCAAATATAGCCCAGGGGAGGTGGTGGTCCTAGGGGCTGCAGGGGTGCCGTGTGGCCCCCCTCCACTTCAATGTATATGGACCGGGGAGGTGCAGTCCCGGGGGCTGCGGAGGCCCAAGAGGGCCCCCGCATCTCTATTTGTTATTGACCCCGGTACCTGGCCCACCCAGGGGCCTAAAGGAAATGAAGCACGAGAGCCTGTGCTTCATTTTTTTTATAATTTCACGGATCAACTGCAAATCCTGCCGATTTTTTAAAAAGAAAATGCTTTTTTTGGCCCTGGGGGTCCGAACCCCCTGAGCAGGCCTAGGGGGTCGTGGTGTTTCTACCCTGTCCCTTATTCTTGTTTTTTTATGTTTTTTAACCTTTTTTCTTGTGACTCGGTTGAACCGAGTCACAAGATGGCTGCCAACACTTCCTAGTTTGACGTGTTGGCAACCAATCAGATTGTAGGCTTGAGATCGGGAGGGTTCGCGGATCCTCCGCGCCCACAGTTGTATGTCTGAGAAATGTTTAAATTCCTCAGGAACTACTGAACGGATTTACACCATTTCACAAAAAAGTGCTTTCTGGACCAAGAGTTACCTTTTTGCTAAATTTAGTGTAATTCCGTTCAGCAGTTCGGGCTGTAGCCATGTCTAAAGTTTCCTATGGAAATTAACATGCAGAAAAAGTGATTTGGGACCCTCCTTTTTTTTAGCCCCCGCTTGATGAATCACCCCGAAACTTTTAACACAGCAGCTGAACTGAGTGGTTTATTAGTTTTGAAAATTTCTCGAAGATTCGTCAAACGACGCCAAAGATATTGGCAAATGAAACACGCTCTTCCTATGAAAACTAGGTCCTAACTATAACTACCGCCTGGCAATCACCAGTATATATATATATACTATATATTCACTGAAAAAACCATAGGTTTCAGGGACGTTATAGTTAGTTGGAGATTTCACTTTCACAAAACCATAGAAATTCGGCCGTTATAGTTAGTAGACCTAACTATAACTCGTGCCCCCGCAATGCACTGCTGATGACGTCACATATTACATCACTCATGACATGCTCAGTGACATCACTGATGACATCTCAAATGACATCGCTGATGACATCACTGATGACATCATCCAGTGAATGTGTGTTTCTGTAAAGTATAAAAATATGTTTTATATATATATATATATATATATATATATATATATATATATATATATATATGCCAAGGTGTATTGAAGTATGAGTGGGTGTAGGAGTGTCTGAATGGATGATTTAGTAGGTGTGTGGCTGACTGTATAAGTGAGTGATTAAATGTGTCTTACTGAATGCATGGGTTAGTGACTAAACTGTGTGAATGTCTTTATTAGTCTGTTAGTTGGTGTGTAAGCGGCTGCATGGCTTGATGAGTAGCTACATGAGTGTCTATATGGGTTATCAATTGGTTGCATGAGTATTTGTATGGGTGCCTGAGTGTGTGCGTGGGTGGGTGGGAGGTGTGTGACTCTGTGCATAGATGTTTGAGTGGTTGATTCACTGGGTGTATGGGTTCAAGAGTGCATGTGGAAACAGCTGTATGGGTGGGTGAGTGTGTGTATGGGTGTGTTGGTGAGTGAATGGATGTCTCAGTGGTGCATGTGTGAGTAACTACATATGTTTTAACACAGTATATGTGAGTGTTGGAGTATATAAATGACTATATGTGAGAGTGAGTGATTGCAAGAATATCTGTATGGATGAGTGTGTGTTTCTATGAGTGATTGTTTAAGAGAGTAAGTATATGTTAGTATCTGTATAAATAAGTGCGGTGGTGTGTGTATGACTGTATAAGCAAGGAAATGGATGTGTGATAGTTTCTTTCCATGACTGACCAGGTGTATGAGTAACTCTTTGGGTGAGTGGCAGTGTGTGAGTGTCTATATGGGTGTATGAGTGGATATATCAGTGGCTGTATAGATGAATGACTGTGTGTATGAGTGACTGTATGGGTTAGTGGGTGGATGTGTGTGTAGACGTATGAATCACTGAGCAGGTATGTACTAACTGCTATTGGTCTGTCTATGGTTTTGATATTGGTGGTCTGTATTTTAGAGTGGGTGTATGAAAGGTTTTATTAGGGTATGAGGAGGTGCATCAGATGATCACGCGGATGATGTCATCAGTGATGTCAGCAGTGATGTCATTTGAGATGTCACTGAGCATGTCATGAGTGATGTAATATGTGACGTCATCAGCAGTGCATTGCGGGGGCGCGAGTTATAGTTAGGTCTACTAACTATAACGGCCGAATTTCTATGGTTTTGTACGAGTGAAATCTCCAACTAACTATAACGTCCCTGAAACCTATGGTTTTTTCAGTGAATTTCTAAGGTTTTTTTAAATGCTAATTTCTAACTATAACGTCCCTGAAACCTATGGTGTTTTCAGTGAATTTCAAAGGATTTTTAAATGTTAATTTCTAACTATAACGACCCTGAAACCTATGGTTTTTTCAGTGAATTTCTAAGGTTTTTAAATACTAATTTCTAACTATGCCTACAAAGGTAGGACATGTGAAGAAAGAGGAAGAAAAGTGCAGAAAGAAGCAAGACAAATGCAGAAAGAGGCAACAGAAGTCCAGAAAGACGAAGAAAAGTGCAGGAAGAAGAGATGTGCAGAAAGAACCAACAGAGGAGCAGAAAGTCCTCCTGTGCCCCCAACTTTTTGCTGATGGGAACTGGTGGTAACTGACTCTGACTAACCAGGCCTAGAGCCAGTGCTATGCTAAAAGACACTTAGAATACAGCGAAAACACCTACATACACTAGGGAACACTATGCGTTGGGGTACCCCTGTGATTAGCATGACCTCCTCTGTATTTGCCATGAGTTAATGCCTGGGTCATTGCATGAGTACATGAGTAGTGACTGGATGATTAGAGTGCTACAAGGAGAGTGCGTGGTGATTTTATAAGTGCTTGGGTATTGGCGCAGTGATTGGATAAGCACATAGGATTGGCTGGGTGATTGGAGGACTGCATAGATAGTACCAGGGAGATTACTGGACTGCATAGGTAGTCCTCAAGGTATTGCAGCAGTGCATGTGTTAGTGACTGGGTCATTGCATGAGTACATGGGTACTGAGTGGATAATTAGAGTACTGCAAGGAGAGTGCGTGGTGAATTTATAAGTGCTTGGGTATTGGAGGAGTGTTTGGATTAGTACATGGTAGTGGCTGGGTGACTGGAGGAGTGCACAGGGAGTGACAGTGTGATTGCGGGACTTCATGGGTACTACCTGGGAAATTGAAGGAGCAAATGAGAAGTGTGTAAGTGGATACAGGACTGTATGGGTAGGGCATATGGGATTGTAACAGTGATCAGTTAGTGCCTGGATCATTGCATGAGTACATAGCTACTGACTGAAAGATTAGAATACTGCAAGGAGAGTGCCTGAGTGAATTTATAAGTGCTTGGGTATTGGCAGAGTGTTTGGATTAGTACATGGTAGTGGCTGGGTGACTGTAGGACTGCACAGGGAGTGACAGTGTGATTGCGGGACTTCATGGGTACTACCAGGGGAATTGAAGGAGCGAATGAGAAGTGTGTAGGTGGTTAGAGGACTGCATGGGTAGTACACAGGGATTGTAGCAGTGCATGTGATAGTGCCTGGATCATTGCATGACTACATGCGTAGTGACTGGATGGTTAGAGTACTGTGAGGAGAGTGCATGGTGAATTTATAAGTGCTTGGGTTTTGGCGCAGTGATTGGATAAGGACATAGGACTGGCTGGGTGATTGGAGGACTGCATAGGTAGTACCAGGGAGATTACTGGACTGCATAGGTAGTCCTCAATGGATTGCACCAGTGCATGTGTTAGTGACTGGGTCATTGCATGAGTATATGGGTAGTGACTGGATGATTAGAGTGCTGCAAGGACAGTGCATGGTGATTTTATAACTGCTTGTGTTTTGGCAGAGTGATTGGATAAGTACATAGTACTGGCTGGGTGATTGGAGGAGTGCATGGGTAGTGACAGAGGGATTTCTGGAGTGCATGGGTACTACCTGGGTAATTGGAGGAGTGAATCAGTAGTGTGTAGGTGGTTAGAGGTCTGCATGGGAAGTGCTTAGGGGATTGTAGCAGTGCATGTGTTTGTGCCTGCGCCATTCCATGAGTACATGGGTACTGACTGGAAGATTAGAGTACTGCAAGGAGAGTGCATGGTGAATTTATAAGTGCTTTGGTTTTGGTGGAGTGATTGGATAAGTACATGGTGCTGGCTGGGTGATTGAAGGAGTGCATGGGTACTGACAGGGCGATGGCTGGACTGCATGGGAAGTGCTCAGGGTATTGTAGCAGTGCATGAGTTAGTGCATGGGTCATTGCATGAGTGCATGGGTACTGACTGGATGATTAGAGTACTGCAAGGAGAGTGCATGGTGAATTTATAAGTGCTTGGGTTTTGGCGTAGTGATTGGATAAGTACACACATGTCACATCAGTCCCGCCCCCTCCCTTCACCACTGTGCAAACGCGCCCCCTGGCAGGTTTTAAGTTGGGGGATTAATTCCCCTTGAATCCTGAGGGTCCCTGGGGGCCAACTAGCCCACCAGGTACCTCCAGTAAGCGCCACAGAGCGTCGTTGCAGAGAGGTGGTCCAAGGCCACGCCCCTTTTTACACCTCTCTGCAACGCAACTCTGTTGTGCTTACTGAAGGTACCTGGTGGGCTAGTTGGCCCCCAGGGACCCTCAGGATACAAAGGGACTTAATCCCCCAACTTAAAACACGCCACGGAGTAGGTAATATATATATTTTTTTAAACCTCAAATATGTGTGATAAAGGTCCAAAATGTAATGCCACAACTCATATTGCATTCATTATAAAAGGTACACATTGTAAAGACATGCGTGGTAATCTCATGAAACTAATATAAAGCACAAACCAGTGACAGAAATATGTTACTTTCAGCAAAACGTATCTAATGAGCATGTGAAAATGCATTTTGAACCTAGGATAGAATACAGAAATGCAATATCGAAAATGAGGCTACGCTTTACTCCGCGATGCAGAATATGTGCAAATGTATTTCTCCAAATAAAGGTTTTCTAGGTCTACTGGAGTCACGCAAACAAGTACATTGAGGCTAAGGGGTCTTTCAAATTAATAAGAAGATAATATGCATACTTGATAACAAAATGTATCAGTGCACATTGTGAAACACAGGTGCGAGAAAAGATTGACCTTTAAGTAATAGGAATACAAGATTATGTTTCACATCATAAAAGTAAAGGAAATACATTGGTGCTTATTGAAACACACAGGGGCATATTCTCAAGGAGCTATCGCCGAGTTAACGGCACTTTATCGCAGCCAAACCCACGATAAATTTATCACCCCATTCCCAAGCTGGTGCTAACAGCCCATAACACCAGTTTATCTGCGATAGCAGTCGCAAAAAACATCGCCACAGAGGAGCCCGGCAACTAACGCTAATGATATGCAGAGTAGGCGTTCCCTTGCTAAAAGCCACGACAACACCACTCCACAACATTCTCAACGACCAGCCAGATCGGCGATAAGATCACAAAACATGCGCTAAGGCGCGTTAGCAGCAGGAAACTAACACCTGCTCCTACCTGGTGTAAAGTCAGACAACAACCGGCACCTGACAAGGGAGCACAGCCCATAGCCACACATGAAGAACAACAGATGCCCTGGAGCAACCCATCATGCAGGCCTGAGCCCCAATAGGTCAACAACACCCACCGCCACCACCTCCAGGACCACACCACCCCCCCCCCCGGGCCCTACCCCGGGCACCCCCCACACCCTGAAGTCGCACAATCACAACACCCAACATACATCTGTGGCCAGAAAAAGGGAAATCATACACCCATATCAAAATATCCAAACAATACGTTTATTACAGAACAAACCAATAAAAAAAATTCTGAAGAGGCATGGCGGGTCGTCTCAGGTCATTCTGTAAGTCACAGCCTGCAAAACAGAATTCTGGATCAGAAGGTGTGCCATGCGCCCATCAAAGTACAGAGAGAGAGAGTGAAAGAGAGGAAGAGAGAGGGAGAGAGAGATAGAGAGAGGGAGAGAGGGAGGGAGAGAGAAAGAGAGAGGGAGAGAGAAAGAGAGAGGGAGAGAGAAAGAGAGGGAGAGAGAAATAGAGAGGGAGAGAGGGAGAGAGAAAGAGAGGGAGAGAGAAAGAGAGAGGGAGAGAGGGAGAGAGTGCCGACACTGCGGACCTAGGCCTCACTGCTCACTTGCTGCCAACGGTGTGTCACCAACCACAATCCGGTATTCACAGCAGTCCCCCAGGCCCGTCATCTGAAACAGTTTTCGGAGACATGAATGGCAGAGTCCATACAGTTGCACACGCCATCATCGCTTGCCCGCCCCTGCGCACACAGGCTGCTGCACCCCAGCCCCTCCCGCCGCCCAGCGGTGATTGCCCGCCCCTGCGCAACCAGGCCTCACTGCTCACCTTCCGCCACCAGTGTGTCCCCAAGAGGGCCCACCACGTTCTGGAGGGATCTCCAAGCCCGGTGCCCACAACCATGGCACCCTCCACATCATGCAGCCCGCACCACGGGCCACCAGGTCACACACCTGACTCTGGGTCTTGATTTCACAATGGCAGAGACCACATCAGTGCACACGGCACACGGCATCATCGCAGGCTGCACACCCGCTCAGCACTTGAGGTGCCACTAACTCCGTGAAGCGCGACGCAACGCCACGTGGCGGGAGGGCCGCACTGCCCACTGGCCCAGGCCTACACTGCGGTCCAGCAGGGCTCACACTAATCCTTGCCAGTCCGGACCTCCAGGACGGTGCATCATCGCAGGATGCACACCCGCTCAGCACTTTAGGTGCCCCTATCTCACTTCACCGCAAGACACCGTCCCATGGCGGGGTGCCTGTGCCTGCCTCAGTGTATCCGGTGCCACCAAGTCTGTGCACCGCTAGCCATGGACCTTTAATGATTGAGTCCCATTGTGCGGACGCCATCATGTCACCCCCGGCACTGGGCAATGTGAGGTGGCAGGGCCCTAGGCCCTCATGCAGACATGCGAACTACACAGAGCCACCCAGTCAGAGAGAGTGGAAATGGCGTCCAGCACGTGCGCCAGGCCCTTTTTATTGCCAGGGTCACATGTCCTGTGACGCCAGTGCTGGATGGGTGTGGTGTGGGTGTACACCAGCCGTGAGGGAGTGGCTGTGGCATGCTGACAACTAGACCTGTGAGCTGTAGATCCCCACAGTGAAGACCTGGGACATGTAGCGTTGTCGTCCCCCCCGTGTGCGTAATCGGAGTGGGCTGTCCTGGCGTATGCCAGTCCAGCGTAAGGGTGTGAACAATGACCCCGGGGCTCTGGGCGTGGTTCCGTCCTGGGCTGGACAAGGAAGTGACCAATGGATGTGTCTCCGTTGTAGTGTCGGTGCCACACGGACCGGAATCGGCAATCTGTCACCCTGTGACAATAGTCCCACAACATGGGCAACATGGACGTAAGGGGGAATCACTGACCCTACATTCATCCATACTTCCACACTTGAAAGATCATAGACATGACACATCTGTGTGGATATGAATGTTTATTACACATTCAAGGGAGTGTTGCAGCTGGAGCAGTACAGGGCCATGCCAACGCCACTTCACATTGTCGGCCCGTGGAGGGCCAGCCAGAGTCCTACAGGGAATGACAGGTACATCAGGAGAGGAGGAGTTCAGTCCGCAGTCTGAAAGCTGTGTCATTGGTGACCAAACAGAATATGGCAGTCCATGTCGAGGTCCAAGGTGAGTGTCGCAGAGTGCATCAGGGACAGAGGAAGGTGATGATGCAGAGGGTAGAACCAAGCAGAAACAGGCCACATGGCGGAGATGAATGCTACTGCGTCCTCCTGACCACGAGGGCTGATTCATCCGCATCTTCGTCCTCTGCTGTTGCATGTGCCTCACATGTGGGAGGTGGTGTACTAGTCTCCAGCACTGTGTGGCACAGACACATCAGGGGCCGGAGATGTGGATGGGGTGGTAGCAGCAGCATGCATCAGCGCCAGGCCTTGTGGCAGCAATGCCATGAGGAGGCTCTTTAGGGCATTGAGGGACCCAGCTACCTCTCGCTGGTGTGCAGCCGTGGCAGCCGCTCTTTCCGCCTGCGTCCGCTCCATGTTCTCCATGATCCACTGCATGTGTCCCAACTCCCGGGCGAGATCGCTGGAGGCACTCTGGCTAGACAGTCATTCTTGTCGCAGAGTCAGGACTCTGGCGATGTCAGCCATGGTCCATTGGAGAGCATGGAGCGGACTGTGGGTGTCCGTTAGGGACTGTGAGTGGTCCCTGATGGGACTTAGACACCCACGTATGGTGTCTAGTTTGGCTGCCATGCGGCCGAACCCCATCTGCACCTGTTCAGCCAGCTTCCCCTGGCACCCCAACACACAGCATTGGAAGGCCATGTGTTCGTCGTGGGGGTCCTGGGAGGCAGCCATGGTGGTGGGTGCTGCCTGCTGTGTGTACTGTGCAGGGGGTGGGCTCCTCGTGGCAGCTGGGCTGGGCTGCCCTGATCCTGGAAGTGGGCTGCAGAGGCTCTTCACGAGCTGTTCGAGGAGTCTGAGTCGAAGGTGTGGTGGTCCTCTTCCTCATCAGAGAAGAGAGGTTCGGACTGCTCTGCAGGAGGTGTTGGATTTCCCCTGCAATGTGAAGGGGAGATGCAGTTTAACATTGTGTACACATGTATGTTGACGCATTGTACATGTCTGAATTCAGACTGCATGACAGTGTACATTGTGACTGTTTGGGGGGAGCTGCCTATTTGATGGGGGACAGTGGACATTCCGACTACATCACGGATGTGAGTTTGTACTTGTACATTGTCAACTCACATTTCCCTGCAGTGCCATATGTGATTGGCCAGTTACTACGCACATGCGGCACCTGTTGTGTCCTCTGTTCTGTTGTGAACGTGTTGCGGTTTGTACCACCTCGTTGTCAATGTTGATGTGCTCTGCATGTTATGTGTGTGTGCCGCATTTTTGTGGGAGTCACCCCTGCAGCTCTGATTTAGCTGCCCTTCTCCCTTCCATGCGGTGTGCCTCTGGGTTCTGTGCTTATGCAGTGCTGAGATGTTGCATGCCTGTGTGCATTGGTCTCATGGTGGGAGTTGTGGGTCTGGGGCCTATGCTTAATTGTGCATGTGTGCCATTGTGCCCATCTCCCCCCGTCCCCCCAGTCCCTGGTGGTTACTCACCCTGTTGCTGTTGTGTCCGGTCATGTTGAGCAGTGTCCGGTCCCCCGACTCCTGCCACCGTCTCCCCACTGATGACTGTGGAGACCATTTCCTCCATCTCGTCCAGTTCCTCCTGTGGCGCTGGACTCCCACCTCCAGTCTGCATTGCTGCCTTCCGGTTGTTTGCGAGTTTCAGCTTGGTTTTGCGCTTCACATCGTTCCAGCGCCTCTTGACCTCGTCCATTGTCCTCTTCAGCACCCCGACTGCATTCACCTTGTCCACGATGGTCTGCCATATTCCATTTTTAGTTGCCAGTGACACAGTGGAGGTGACGAACAGTGATTGATGGTGTTCTATCACCTCCGTTATCAGGATCCTGTTTTCCTGCGGACTGAACTTCGTCTTCCTCTTCTTCTTGTCCTTGCCCTTCCCTGACCCCGAAGTCCCAGGCTGGTCCTCCGTGGGGTTTGTGGGGTTCTGGTTGTCCTCTGTACTTGCTCCGGCTGCCTCCATTGTGCTTCGCTGTTGTTTGGCTTTTGTTTGTATGTTTTTTTCTACTTTTATGGTGCATTTTCCCGCATGACGCGTGGGAATTGCAGGCATGTGGCTGGTTTTCGTAGATTTTTGTATCGCGATTGGCGTCATCGCTACTATTTTCGCATTGGGGTTTCGCGTTTTTGCGGCGTCGCGTTGTTTTTAACGTGTTCATTTGACGCGTTGTCCTTAACGCGTTCATTTGACGCATTGTCCTGTGACTATCGCATGGTACCGCCATGTTGTGAATACCATGTTGACACGGAGTTGTTTTCCCGCGATGTGTGGGGTTGCGTTAAGCTACACTTGCGGTAGTTATCACACGTTCTTGAGAATATGCCCCACTGTTGCTTATTTAGAACACAAACTATGCAGGGAGGTAAAGCCATTAGGAGAACTAATGTTTCCATGGTGTTCTACCTCCCAGTTTTATGTTTTGTTCAGGTAAACATCAGGCCTAATGCACAGTAATGTAGTTACAGCCTCGTTTTCATGTTTGCGTCTGTTCAGTATTTTGCTGGTTGTAATGCGGATTTATTTAGCGTTGTGAAGTGATTTTATCTTGTGATTGATGCTCTAAAACGGCAGTTTTCATAATATATTCAAGTGTAAGTATCCGTGATGGAAGGCAGATGGACTAGTATGCCAATAATACATGGCAACAACCTGTTATGTCACAAAACCATTCTTTCACTTTTAGATGAAAATAGAGCATACATAAAGCAGCGATACAATAAATAAAATTAATATTAACCTTTAAACAATTACATAAAGCTATTTTTTTTGGTTTGTTGAGACCCCCTGATATGTTTCTTCTCACCCTGATATGTCAGGATTAAAGACAGTTTTCTTCATTAATACGTCCCTTGAAATACGAAAAACAAGCTTTTAAGTATTTTTTTTAATTATTTGTCATAGCATAAAAATGCCAACAAGAAAAGCTGTACAAAAGAACAAAATGATACTGCAGCCGTCTCTATTCACATTCTCCTGTATTCAAATTACAAAATGCCCTTTCTTCGCAGTCAGTAAAAGCAAACATGTTAAAAGAATTATTACCAGTCAGCAAGAAGAGGTTGTCTGACATTTAAAAACAATGCAAGGAAAACTGTCAAGTGCTTTTTTCTTGCGCATTTTCAATATGACATTTTTAAAGGCTATCTGGGGGTGCTGTAGCACCTCCTGCACCCTGCTTCCATCACCACTGTCTTCTCTGCTAAAAGCTTAAATTAAGCTTCAGAAGTATCGCTGGCACTCTGCAGAACTCTCTGACACTGGTTAATACTCTGGCGACAAGGTCTTTTAGATCCCTCCAATAAGGGGAAGCCACACACAGCGCAATCTGCATCCGTAACGGCTCTATGTAGACGAGGGGTTTAATCAATTACACCCACTCTGTGTTTATGCGAGCTGACACTGCCAGTTTGTTCTGGTAAGTAATTACATAGACCTGGGGTACTCGCAAACATTTTCCCAAAGGCCACAAAGTTTGGTCTGTGATGTGACCGAGGGCCGCATTGATGACAGCAGGGTGGTGATCCAGGGGAGGGGGGGGAGTGGAAAGGTGGGTATAGGGGAAGTGAAGCACATACATCTAGTGGCTGAATTGCACAATGTGAAACCAGAAATCCTTGGATTAATCCCCACTTTACTAAATGGTGCGATCCTAGGCAATTGTTTATTTCACTTTCCCTCCTTTTTCTTTTATTATCACATTTAAGAGGACCTCGAAATACGTGACTTCAGAATATGTGCTGTGGGGGGGGGCGCATGGCTTGATGCCCAAGGAAGACGGTGGCATACGTGTGACTCCCGTCAGACCGGCGCAGGACAAAGTTTTGGCCCACACAACACGCCCCTTTGCTGCTTCAGTTTCGCGCAAGAGCGGGGCATTTATTTCCCTACATACAAGTTTGGTGCTGTTACAAACTTCCTCTTCTTCTATGACGCGACTCTCCACACAGCGGCGGCTGCCATTTCCCGATGCAGCCATTTCCCTGCAGCGGACCTCAGCGCTTAAGTGACGCTCTTGGTAAAGCTCTTTGATGGCAGCATTTCCTGTATGTTACATGTTAAGGGTTAAAGGTAACACGCTATTCCGTGTGCAAATTAATCAACTTATAATTGTTTACGTGTCTAACATAACATAATATTTGCGTACTAATTAAATAATAAACGCATGATCTGTGCTTTTAAATAAAACGTGTGGTTGCAAAATAAAGCGATGGTAAGTAAGGGACAGCTTTATATGTTGCTTTTTGCTAGGTAATACCTAATTGGGGTACGTAGAAATACGGGAGGGAAACGAAAGGGTTTATATTTCTTTGTTTTAACAATATTTTGTTTATCTTTGAAAATAGTGCGCTTAGGCCTGTCGAGCAGCGATATAAAATGGCCGCCAGTTGCTAGAGTACGCATGAGCGGGGGACCATGTGATAGAGGAGAGAGGCTGTGGAAAAGGGATGATCACGTGCTGATGCTGAGAGGCTAAGATGGAAGTATGGTCAAGGCTGTTGTGACCTTTCTGAGCAGATGTGTGCCAAGATGATCAGCAAGAAGCGTGAGAAGTCCAACTGAATCAATAGACGGAACTGTTAAACCCAAAATGTAGCAGAAAAAGATACAAATTGGACTAATCGAAACGGATGAGCAATGACATAAACTGTGGGAAACGATGCTTGCATGGACATTCCACAAGGAACTGGTTAAGACCAGGAAGTTTGATTAAAATGTATATGGGCCTGAGTTTTGACCAATGAGAAAGAGTCACGCCATGAAGAAGAAACATTTTATGCTGTAAGCTAGAATTAGGGTATAAGAAGACCTACTCTTGGTGGGAGGGGTTAGATGCTGCGGGAATTGCTGCGGGAGTTGCTGGAGAAGTTAGATGCTGTAGATGGGTGAAGTTGCGGGTGCTGATGCTGACGAGCTGATGCTGCTGCTACTATTTTTCTTTTCCAGTTGAGTATAAGATGCTGCTTTAGGAGAATTTTTCCTGATAGATTTTTATTTTAGAACTACTAGATTTTCCCCAGATAGATAGATTGATCTTTAAGAGTTCTTACTATGATAACCTTATTTTTCCGTCTAATAAAAATGCATTGCAATTTCAAGTTATTCTTATATTGATGATAAATGTAATGATCTGAATAATAAGCTTAATCTCATTTCCTGCATTCAAAACTTTATATAAACTTTATTATTCTTTAAACAAATGACTCAGTGATTCTTTAGCTCAATGATTAAAATGAAATATTAAAGAGTTTATTGTGATTGAGCTGGTCTTAATCACCATCAACTGATTCCTACTAGTTGGTCCATCGACCAATGAGCGGAATACCTTAAAGCAAATGAGAAATATTATGTCATGATAAAAGAGGTATCCCGTCTCCTTCCAGCGAATCGTTTTCTCCTAGGTTAATGACGGAGGAAATCCAGGGAATAAATGAGTAAGTGAATGTATATGCGGTGTTATGGGCCCCACCGTCATATGGATATAGTGTGTGTGTTAGAGGAAAAGTTGCACCTGGATGACCAAAGCATAATAGGAGAATTATTTTTATTGTTAGCGCTGGATCAGATTTCTTGGTAGCAGAGTTATGGTTTCTATAGATTAGTTTGGTGATTATTGATTATTGATAAGTTCATGTCTAACACTTTTTGTTGAGTCGCGTTATGTTATATGTAAGTTTTCACGCTTCCGGGAAGTAGGAAGTGGAACACGTGTGGCAAGAGAAGTCACATGGAATTGTACATTGTCTGAGTTCATTTTTGGTGATAACACATGTTGTGTTATAATAGGGACATTTTCCGTAAAAAGGTGTGTAGGTGAAATAGTGATCGGTTTTCTTGTGAAACTTTGGCCTTAATTCTCAGGAGCAGTATAGTCTCCACATGTGTTTTATCCCCAGAGAAACGGGTTTACTGATTGCTTGAAAGAAGGGTAAGGTAGAGGGAAGTACTACTTTATCGTCGAAACTAAAAAATTCTGTGGTAGGGAAGAGGTAAGCGCTGCCTACTGGAAAATACAGAGTTCTTGTGTAAATGGTCAAAGCTATCTCTTCGGTTTAGCGAATCAGACAATGGAAATGTGTTTTAAATGTAGTAACTAACAAAGAATTGTTGAAAAAGAAATTGCCGACAAATTTTGTAAAGGAGGGGTCAGGAGCAGAACTGACGTAGACAAAAGCCGCGCTGGGATTGGACAGTGCGCCGTAGACAGAAATCGCTCTGATTGGAGCTTTGGTGTGAGTCGCGCAAGGATTGGTCGAATAGCCTAGTGACGTGGAAGTTTGTGATTGGAGTGTTAGTGTGAGTCGCGCTAGTATTGGTTGGAAAAATGCATAGAGAACAGTGTTGAATTGCGGATCATTTAAGGAGAAAAGAGGTTGTGAATCATGTCGTACTATGAGTATGGTAGAGAGAAAACGTCATGGATGACAAAAGAAAAGAATTTCTTTAAGAAAGACAAAAAGGTAGTGACTAGAGAGGGACAAATAATTCCTCCGCCGAAATCACCAGCTTCACATATGATGCTGAAATATGGATATCATACATGCATATGGTTAGAAAATTGGACAAAATATACCAAGAATGATGGAGCATTGGCTTTCCCTGAGAATGGTTCATTTAATGTAGCTGTACTACGGAACTTGAGAGAAAAGATGGCAATGTTAGAACCTAAACCTAGACCGACACAGTTTGAAGCTTTAACGGAATGGGAAGATGAGATGTATGAGCGAGAGAGATTCAGAGGATTAAAGAATCATGAGTTTGTGCATGGAAGGTTATGGGGAGTAAATCATGAGGACAGAATAAAGCGTTGGAGATATGCTAACATGACAGGAGGTTTGTTTCCAGCTTTTACAGTTGAGGAAGAAGCAAAGAGAAAGTGTACAGAGAAAAAGAAACATGTAGTGGTAGAAAAGTATGTGTATGGTGGTAGTGAAACGGATGACGAATTGCTGGAAGATATTTTAAACAGAAACCCACCTCCATACCAACAGACTTCTGCGGTGGTGACACCTAATGCACCGCCAATGGAAACTGGGAGGAATAAAAATCCCGAACGAAGAGATGAGACAAATAGGTCACAAGATCAATTAAAAACTTCACAAAATGAAGAGATAGAAAGTGACAATGCAACTGAATTAGCAAAAACGACAAAAGAATTGACTGAGAAAATAAGAGAATTGACAAAGAATATGGAAGCTGTAACTGTACCAGTAACGATAGGTCCAGTAATGCCAATTTTTGAGAATCAGAAAATTGATGAACGTTCTTTAGTGATTCCCATGAATTTACATTTGCAAAGAAAAAGAGAAGGAATGGAGCTGAATAATGAAGGTGCACACAATTTAGCTAGTACCTATAGACCAAGCCCACCTACAAATTTGACGATAAATGAGAATGAGATTAGGAGAATGCCTATGGTGACGGAGTCCGCATCAGGAACACCAGAAAGAAGTAGCAATTGGATAGAATTAAATAGTACGCCTGTAGGTCCGACTCCAGATGAGTTAAATGAATGGATGAAAGCGCTAAAAACAAAAGAACCGGAAGTGAAACCATTAGATGTAATTAGGTTGAAGATAGACATGGAAGAATTGATTTTGGGAACAATTGGAACAGAAAAATTAAAAAATTATCAGGATGATGAGATTATGTTTTTGTGCAAGAGTCTTACTTGGAGAGCTAGAAATTTACATGACAAATTGGAAGAGACAGCAAATGAACTAGGAGTGGAATTTGTAAAAGTGAGAACGTTGCAGAAACCATACAGAGTAGATTTTTGTGAGAAAGACATAGAGAATTTGAACACATCAGGAAGACTGACCCAAATAAAAGAGTTAATTGTTTTATTGAGAAAATGGGGTGATGTGGATAGATGGAGAAATAGATGGTCGAAAAAGAATGAGAAAACAACAGATAAAGCATCTTTGGCTTTTGCAGTGACAGATAAGGAACCAGTTGTAAGGGAGTACCCGATGAGAGAAACTCCAGGAGGTAGTTATGTGCATGTTCCATGGACTAGACAGGATATACTGTCATTTACAAATGACTTCCCCAAATTGAGAGAGAAGCCAGTAGAATGGTACAGACAAGTGGAAAGATTTGTTAAGGTGTCAAAAGTGCTGTGGATAGATCTGGATGGATTGTTTGATATAGTAGTGCCGGCTGATTTGTGGACAGAATGTAAGATTACTATTGATTGGCCAACTGTAGAATATCCAAGGGACGCTAAAACAGGAGCGCCAGGACCAGAAGTGATGAGGAAGTACGACCAAGTAATTACCTTTTTGAAGAATAAAATTCCACCTAAAGAAACAGATTGGGTAAAAATAGACAGAACAACGCAGGAAAGTAAAGAATCAGTGCACGCCTACTATGAGAGATTGTTGTTGGTCTTCAAACAGTATAGTGGTTATGAGACACTGAATGAGAAGGATATGAGTCATTTTGTATATAGGTTTGTGAATGGATTGAAACCAGAGATAAGTGAAATGATTAAGCAGCACATGATTGGTTGGCAGAATAGCACAGTGGATGAGGTTTTGAGATATGCTAAGTATTGCAGTGATGTTATTGAGAGTAGACAGCGTAAATTGAAAGAAAAAGCCATGTGGGCGCAGGTGAAAGTTGCAGAGAAGCAAGAAGCTCAATTGAGTAATACTGGTAATGAAACAGGACAGGTTAAATCCCGACCTAATATAGGTAAAGGAAAAGGACAAATGAGCATAGATGAGGCAAAGAAAAAGTGGCCATGCCACAACTGCAGAAAGCTAGCACATTGGAGAAACGAGTGTAAATTTCCTCCAAAACCTAATGTGGAAAATCAATCATTAAATTCACAGGTGCAGAGTGAGGTAGTTACTCAACAAGGTCAGGTGCCACAACCACCACTTCCCAAGAGTGTTAACCAACAGAAATACAGTGCAGAAACAGGATTCTACGGAGGAGAACAGGTAACACAGTTGCCGCGTGAAGCTGCAATTTCTCAATATTGGTTACGACAGGATGAGGATGACACGGATGAAAGTTCCTGACGGTGCCTAGGAGAGGGGGAAGAGTGCGTGCTTGACGCAACTCTAAAGGTAGATCAGTCTGGTCCATTTGTGGATGGAGAAGTGAATGGTGCAAATGTAACATTCCTTGTTGACACTGGAGCTACCCGTTCTACTGTTAAGTCAGTGGAAATTCCAAATCTTCCTCTCTCAGGTGAACATATCCAAGTAGTTGGAGTTTCAAATCAGCAAATTAAAACGCCTCTTACTAAATTAGTGAAGGTAAGAATTGGTCCATTTAGCGAAATGCACCGATTTGTGGTATGCGATTGTAGTCCCGTGAACCTATTAGGACGCGATTTATTGTGCAAAATGAACTGCACTATCTATTGTACCCCAGACGGAATTGCATTTCAGACTCCGGATGAGGATGTGCTGTATAAAATAACAATGGTGAATTTAGAACCAGAAGTAAATGGTTTGTTTCCTGTATTTGATGCAGAGAAAATCCCAATTGAATTGAAAAAGACAGTGAAAGAAGAAGTGTGGGACTTTACAGGAGAAGATGTAGGATTAATGAAAGGAGTAGATCCCGTTAAAATAACAGTGAAGGAGGGAACGAGTTACCCAAATACGCCCCAGTATAAATTGACACCAGAAGTAATTGAAGGAATAACGCCAGTATCAAATAAAATGATTGAACAAGGGATTCTAAAAGAAATCATGAGCAGTCCATGTAATTCGCCAATAATGGGACTGAAAAAGCCAAACGGAACATATAGAATTGTACAAGATTTGAGGAAGGTAAACAAAATTGTTGTGCCTTGTTGCCCGATAGTACCGAACCATGCTGTGATTCTATACCAGATTCCACGTGAAGCAGAATGGTACACAGTAATTGATTTATGTCATGCATTTTTCTCTATTCCACTGCATCCAGATAGCCAGCCAATATTTGCGTTCCGGTTTGGAGAGCGTATTTTGGCATGGTGCCGAATTCCTCAAGGGTACACAGAAAGTCCCTCAATCTTTAATCAGATTCTAAAGAAATCGTTGAAAGATTTAAGAATGCCAGAAAAATCAGTGATGGTTCAGTATATTGATGACCTACTGGTGGCATCAAAAACGAAAGAAGCATGTGTCAATGATACAATTGCTTTGCTGAATCATTTAGCAAAAAGAGGACATAAAGTGTCCCCTTCAAAATTGCAGTTTTGTCAACAAGAAGTCCAGTATTTAGGGCATAAAATTGAGAAAGGAGTGCGAAAGGTAACGACTGAAAGAATAAAAATGATTCAAGGAATGAGAGCTCCAATGACACAAAGAGAGGTAAGAATGTTTTTGGGAATGGTTGGATATAGTCGACAATGGATAAGCGGTTTTTCACTGATTGCTAAACCATTGCAGAAACTGACAAAGAAGGATGTTAAAGATCCTTTTGAAATGAATGATGAAGAAATGAAAGCATTCAGAGAGCTGAAAAAGAAATTATGTGAAGCTCCAGCATTAGGAATGCCTGACTATGAGAAAGATTTTGAGCTGTATTGCAGTGAAAGAGATGGATGTGCATTTTCAGTTTTGGTACAGAGACATGGAACTATGAAAAGACCAATTGCATATTTTTCGGCTGTTTTAGACCCTGTAGCGAAAGCATTGCCTGGATGTTTGAAAGCAGTTGCTGCTACTTGTGTGAGTCTGGAACAGAGTGAAGGCATAGTGATGGGGTATCCACTGAGAGTATATGTTCCCCATTCTGTGGAAATTCTCTTGACAAGAACGAAAACCCAATACATGACACATAGTCGGCTGACTAGGTATGAAAAAGTAATTTTGAGTGCAGATAATGTGACCATTGACAGATGTATGAATGTGAATCCTTCGACATCATTGCCAGATGAAGAGAGTGTGATTGAAATGGATGAAGTAGATCACGATTGTCTGAATGTGCTCGAATACTGTACAAAACCAAGGTCTGACATACAAGATGAGCCTTTGAGAGAATCAGATTATATTCTGTTTGTGGACGGCTCATGTTTGAGAACGAGTGATGGAGTTCTAAGTGCAGCATATGCAGTTTGCACAGTAGCAACTGTAATGGAAGCATCTTGTCTGAAAGGTGTACAGTCTGCCCAAGTCGCAGAATTAGTAGCTCTGATTCAAGCATGCAAGTTGGGAAGAAATGTACGGGTTACGATTGTGACAGATAGCCAGTACGGCTTTGGGGTGGTGCACGACTTCGGTCAGATTTGGTCACAAAGGGGTTTCTTGACGTCTGCAGGAACGCCAATTAGAAATGGAGATTTTGTGAAAAAGCTGCTTGAGGCGATACAGCTGCCTAAACAGATTGCTGTTGTGAAGTGCAATGCACATAAAAATGGGGAAGACTACATAACTGTTGGTAATAAATATGCTGACGAAATGGCACAGTACTGTGAAAAGAATGTGGTTTCTTTAAACAAAAGTCGGGAAAGAGAGCATATTTCTTGTCCTTTGCTTTTTGCTAACTCTATTGAAACATGGGATGAGGTGAGACAGTTACAAGAAGCTGCAGATGATGAGGAAAAAGATACATGGATAAAAGCAGGATGTAGAAAACATGAAGAAAATGATGTTTGGGTTTACAGAGATGAGAGACCAGTTATGCCTGATAGCATGATTTCTGACATGGCACGGATGTACCATGGACAAGCCCATATTGGGAGAGATTCAATGATCAGACTTTTTAGACAAACATGGTACAATCCAAAATTCAGAGCCATAGCTGAGAGTCTTTGTCAGAGATGTCTTATTTGTCAACAGTTAAATCCAGGAAGGAAGACAGTAGTGAGTCTAGGAACAATAGGACGAAAAGGGGTTCCTTTCACTAGAATGCAAATGGATTTTATTGAAATGCCACCTTGCAACAGACTAAGGTATGTCCTAGTGGTCGTCTGTTTGTTTTCCCGTTGGGTGGAAGCATACCCAACAAGAAGGAATGATGGTATTACGGTAGCAAAACTTATGCTGCGAGAATTCATTCCGAGGTATGGTTTTCCAGTCACGATTGAAACAGATAGAGGAACACACTTCCAAAATGAATTAGTTAAACTAATTTGTGAAGCACTTAGTATTAAACAGAAACTGCATTGTGCATACAGACCAGAGGCTTCTGGAATCGTAGAGCAAGTAAATGGAACAATCAAGAACAGGTTAGGAAAAATGTGTCAAGCTACAGGACTCAAATGGCCAGATGCCTTGCCATTAGTTCTAATGACAATCAGAAGTATTCCGGAAAGGAAAACTGGACTCAGTCCCCATGAAATAATTATGGGACGAGCAATGAGACAAGCACAAGTACCTGTCAACAAACTACTGACTATAACTGATGATCTAGTGCTGGATTATTGCAAAGGATTGGCTGATGTGGTGCGTTCTGTGTTTCATCAGGTTGGACCGGATGCGACCACTCTTGAAAGAAAACCAGCTCATGACTTGAATCCAGGAGATTGGGTCCGCATAAAAGTCCACCGGAGAAGAAACTGTTTGGTTCCTCGCTGGGACGAACCACGACAAGTGATCCTGGTGACGACCACTGCAGTCAAGTGTGCAGGAGTGAAACACTGGGTACATGCCAGTCACACCATCAGAGTTCCAGAACCTGAAGATCGACATGTGAGTCGACATCTGGAAGTATTGGATAACAGTTCAGCATCAGAAACAGAAGAAGAAACAAACAGGGTGCCAGAACCTGAAGATCGACCTGTAAGTCGACATCTGGAAGACCCAACTACAAGTGCAACGACAGAAGAAGTAGAAGAAGTAGAAGAAATAGCTGAAGTTCCAGAACTTGAAGATCGACCTGTAAGTCGACATCTGGAAATATCAGACACCAGTTCAGAATCTGATACAGAGCATTCGGATTGTGAAGAAATTCTAAAAAGAAATTGGAATTTTGAAAGCATAAGAGAAGAAACTGAGCCAGAAGATAGGGACAGTGAGCAACCAAGTACAAGTTGTGGTAAAATCCTTCGGAGATAATATTGATAGATGAAGAAGGGAGAGTTTCAAACAAAAAGCTAGAAAAATCGGAAGATCCCCGAGGAGCAACAGGGACAAATAGTCAAACACGAGAACAGGGAAATTTAGAAGCAGAAAGGAAAACTGACACAAATTCGGAAGAACCTCGAGGAGGGACAGAAATAGGTGAACGAAGGAAGATAAGAAAAGAACCACAAGTAGAAGAAAATGAAATTATAAGTTTCAAAATAAGAGGCAATGATGAAAGAAGTGAAACAGAGTCTGAAGAAAGTGGAGAAGAAAGAAACCAAAAACTAGAGTCAAGAAAAAGAAATTGGAAAACAGAAAGAGAGGAAAAAGGAAGTGAAGCAAAAAGGCCAAGAAAAGGAGACAATTGGCCCAACGAAGTAAGAAAATTAAGATACAGAATCATAAGGTTGGATGGGAAAAGTGCTGAACAAGTGAATGAAATAACAAGTCAGAGAGAGCAAGAAAAACAAGGTGGAAAACACTTGCAGAAAACGAAAAGAATAAAGAAGGTAAATCAGAAGTATAGATCGCCTGAATGGTTGTATCTTGCTTTGACTAGTAATAAAGAAGAAAAGAACACTCACGAGAACCCAGAACAAAGAAACCTGATGGGAGAAAGTGAAGTGCAACAAACCTGAAGAAGTTTAAATAGTTTCCACCGGATTTGACAAAACACTGGATCTGACGAATTTTACCGGATGTGACAAAGAAAGAATTCTGAGAAAGAATTAAAAGAAAGTACCAAGCAAAAACAAAACATTGGAGTACAGAGTGGCAAATAAGTCATTTCTGAGGTGTAGTGACACAATTTTTTGGGAAACAAATAAATAAGGTTATAAAACAAAATGGAGAATACTAGAGATAGAAAATGTAAATGTGAGTTTTTAAATAGATGGTGCAAGATGTGTTGCTTTTGTACAGGATTATTAATGACAGTATGGGTGGTTTTAGCAATCACTATTCCAATTAGTTTAGCTGTAGTAGAAACGTCTAATAACACTGAGAAAGAAAAAGGAGCCAACACTCAAGAACCAGTTATTTTAAAGAGTAGTGCAGAAGTACACAAGGACAAATCAATAACAGATTTTTCAAAAAATGTTTTTACTAAATTATTTTATGAGTATGTAGAAACAATGGATGTAAGAGATTGCTATGTTTGTATGCAGTTGCCTGCATCTGTAGCAGAGGGTGTGACTTATCATCACCTCCCTTTGACGTATGGAATAACATGTAGCGTTTTAGCAAGTTTATTTTATAAAACAGGTAGATTAGAATATTATTACACTGACATAAATAAGATTTTTGCGAAAGTTTCTGTAGTTCCCGAGCTGAACAAAATAAAAGAGGGAAAAACGTTTGGTGAATATTTTTTAGAAGATAAGATTTTAACATTAGATAGTATAATTAGGTACAACCTTACCTGTGAGTTAAAGAAGGAAGAAAAGGTATTTTTAGAGATGGTTGAAGAGAGAAGAGTGAAATTTCAAAGAAAAGTGATAGAAGAGACAAAAACACCTCTTTGGGCGTTTGAGGAAGACAATCATGACAAGAAAAAGACAAATGCAGCTATGACTTTGGATTGGCCCCAACAGGGAAGGTTGTGCATCAGAAGAAATAAGACAAGATATGACAATTATTTTGTGGGTTCCAGTATTTGCCATGACAATTACCAAATTTTAGGTGGATGGGGATTCAAAGGGGGAAAAGATCCAATATTTCCAGGGATTTATTATGTTTGCGGAAATAGGGCTTATTATAGGTTACCGGACCATTGGTATGGGTCATGTTACTTAGGCCTGGTCTTTCCAAAGATTTTTCATATGGATAGAAAAGAAAAAGGAACACACAAAATGATAAATACCTTTACACGTAGAAAAAGGGAAAGTTTTTCAGAAATAGTAGGTGATATTTTTGGAGCATTGATACCAGCAGTGGGAATATCTTTGAATGCATTTAGAATTCAGAAATTATCCACAGTGGTAGATCGTTTATCTACAGATACTGCTGGAGGGTTCTTGATGGTAAATACCGAGATGGTTGCCATGAGAGCTATGGTGATGCAAAATCGCTTGCCCTTGACTTTCTTTTGGCAAAAGAGGGCGGAGTCTGTGGAATGCTGAAAGTCCAACATTGTTGCACTTACATTCCAGATAAAAGTGAAAATATACAGAAGTATATTACAAATATTACAAGTTTGCACAAAGAACTTGTTCCACTGGAGGTTGAAAGTGCATGGGGAAAACTTGGTAAAGGGTTTTCTTCAGTAATAAATTGGTTAACAAGAATGAGTGGATTAATAATAGGGAAAGTTATAATAATAGCAACCGTGATAATAATAATAATATTAGTACTGAAGCTTGCAATAACGTGTATAAAGAGAAGAAGAAGGCAGAATAAAATAGAAAAAGAAAACATGATAAACAAGGAGAGAGAGAGAGAAATGGGTGAAATAGAGTTAGAAGAAATAAAAGAGAACATGTACAAGAAAACGAAGAGACAAGTTGAAAGGGATACAGTTGTGTAAACTAACAAAAGCAAATGGATAAAAGATATATGCTGTCTGAGAAAATTGTATAACTTGGGTTTTTGTGGTGATATTAAAAATCACCAAAGGGGGAGTTGATGGAGCAGGATATTTGAAAATGTTTTAACCTCCTAATATTTTCGTAAAATAATTAATAAACATGTTCGTTTAAGTAAATAACCAACAATGTATGTTACATGTTAAGGGTTAAAGGTAACACGCTATTCCATGTGCAAATTAATCAACTTATAATTGTTTACGTGTCTAACATAAAATAATATTTGCGTACTAATTAAATAATAAACGCATGATCTGTGCTTTTAAATAAGACGTGTGGTTGCAAAATAAAGCGATGGTAAGTAAGGGACAGCTTTATATGTTGCTTTTTGCTAGGTAATACCTAATTGGGGTACGTAGAAAGACGGGAGGGAAACGAAAGGGTTTATATTTCTTTGTTTTAACAATATTTTGTTTATCTTTAAAAATAGTGCGCTTAGGCCTGTCGAGCAGCGATATAAAATGGCCGCCAGTTGCTAGAGTACGTATGAGCGGGGGACCATGTGATAGAGGAGAGAGGCTGTGGAAAAGGGATGATCACGTGCTGATGCTGAGAGGCTAAGATGGAAGTATGGTCAAGGCTGTTGTGACCTTTCTGAGCAGATGTGTGCCAAGATGATCAGCAAGAAGCGTGAGAAGTCCAACTGAATCAATAGACGGAACTGTTAAACCCAAAATGTAGCAGAAAAAGATACAACTTGGACTGATCGAAACGGATGAGCAATGACATAAACTGTGGGAAACGATGCTTGCATGGACATTCCACAAGGAACTGGTTAAGACCAGGAAGTTTGATTAAAATGTATATGGGCCTGAGTTTTGACCAATGAGAAAGAGTCACGCCATGAAGAAGAAACGTTTTATGCTGTAAGCTAGAATTAGGGTATAAGAAGACCTACTCTTGGTGGGAGGGGTTAGATGCTGCGGGAATTGCTGCGGGAGTTGCTGGAGAAGTTAGATGCTGTAGATGGGTGAAGTTGCGGTTGCTGATGCTGACGAGCTGATGCTGCTGCTGCTATTTTTCTTTTCCAGTTGAGTATAAGATGCTGCTTTAGGAGAATTTTTCCTGATAGATTTTTATTTTAGAACTACTAGATTTTCCCCAGATAGATAGATTGATCTTTAAGAGTTCTTACTATGATAACCTTATTTTTCCGTCTAATAAAAATGCATTGCAATTTCAAGTTATTCTTATATTGATGATAAATGTAATGATCTGAATAATAAGCTTAATCTCATTTCCTGCATTCAAAACTTTATATAAACTTTATTATTCTTTAAACAAATGACTCAGTGATTCTTTAGCTCAATGATTAAAATGAAATATTAAAGAGTTTATTGTGATTGAGCTGGTCTTAATCACCATCAACTGATTCCTACTAGTTGGTCCATCGACCAATGAGCGGAATACCTTAAAGCAAATGAGAAATATTATGTCATGATAAAAGAGGTATCCCGTCTCCTTCCAGCGAATCGTTTTCTCCTAGGTTAATGACGGAGGAAATCCAAGGAATAAATGAGTAAGTGAATGTATATGCGGTGTTATGGGCCCCACCGTCATATGGATATAATGTGTGTGTTAGAGGAAAATTTGCACCTGGATGACCAAAGCATAATAGGAGAATTATTTTTATTGTTAGCGCTGGATCAGTATGATGGATGCTCTGCATTTCTTGAGGCAATTTTGCTTTTTATGTCTGCATTTTTTAACCCTAATTTTCCACATATGTGGTAGTAAAATTGCTCTTTCTTTTTCATTACCATATTTGTGATTAACCATATTCTTCCAGCACTCATTATTGCTTTTCTCATTTATAATTCCCTTACCTCAGACTGTAATGTTTTGCCTCTGCAGCTGATTCACCACATGACATACTATTGATTCTGGAGTATCATTATGGCCAGAAGGGCAGGGTGGGTGGGCGCGTCCCAGAAAACTTCTCATGGCGATTGTATTGTGATTAATTTTAATAATTCCTATGTTGTAAAACTTCTTTTGGATCATTTGTCCAGATTCCCTCCCGTTGGGACGCAGATTATCGCAGTTTCGCTAGGTTATTTTTATAGGCCTTTTTTACTCCCTGTGTCGGGACCGTTACTTCATATTAGAAAAAAACCTAGGAAATTTGAATGTGATGAACAACCAGGGAATTCCGCTGGAGAACAGATTTGCCCCCCTTTCAGGGTTAGATCAGTGCGATTGACTTCCCGAGAGCAGAGAGATGGGGCAGGCGGTACCGCCCATAATAAGTCTCACAAATGAAATTAATGGTGAAGTGACTATAACCCCTAGTAACACTACAAGAAGGCTGTCAGAGGTAATAAGAGCAGTATCCTGGAATGTCGCAGGTTTTGTAAACAAACTTGGGGACGCCCAATGGCTCAGTCTGTGGTAGGACCATGTTATCACCTGCGTTCAGGAGACCTGGGCCATAGAAGATATCTTTGTAAATGGATACCGTTCTTTCCAGACAAGAGCCACTCCGTCCCCATTGGGAAAAGCAAAGGGGGGAGTAATCACCTTAATTCCAAATACACTATCAGTAAAAGTAAGGATGATGGAAGGAACTTCCCCAAATTTTCATCTCATTATCTTAGAGTTTATGAACCGAGATCAATGGCTTCTAATAAATTTTTATAATAATAATTTTGGCATAAATAGGTATAAAATCTTGGATGAAGTGAATTCTGCCATTGACAAGGCAACTATTGTTATTAAATAAAAGGCGGCCCTTAACATTTTATGGTTGGGAGACTTTAATCTACATCCGTGCAAACACAATTTAGAGAGGGTTTGTGGTGTGGGGGATACGAGGGGCAATCCTGTCCATCACTTTTCGCATAATACTTATGGAAACTCTCTCAATACCTTAATGTCAATAAGAAATATGGTTATGGTCAACAACTTAGCCTCTAGTAATGATACCCTATTGCCAACGTTTTGTAGGGATCACCAGGAATCGACTATTGACTTTATACTGGTTTCAAATCCCTTAAATATCAGATGTAGCAAAGTAACTACTGAATTCAATATCTTTAGTCACCATGCGATTTTAATGTGTGAAATTAAATTTATCCAGAAGTCTGCGACAAACCCTCAGATAATTGGTCAACCAATATTAGCAAGGCGAAATGGATTTAAACTGAAGTGGCCAAAAATTGATAAAAAGAAGGTCATACCAAAAATGATCAGGAGTGCCCTTCCCACCATTAGTAATTGTTTAGATCCTGACAACGACCCCCAGTTTGTGGTATCTTCCTTTGTAGACTTTTTAGAATGCATAAGGACGTCACTTGTCAAGATCAGCACCAACAAGCTGGAAAGGGGGAAGGGCTGGTTTGACTCTAATTGTTCCCAAAAAAAGAAAGCGCTTACCAAAGCTTTAGGGGTCAAGCCTAGAAGTATTTCAGAAATTTCTATTCTTCGAAGGGAATATAAAGCGGCGAGAAAAAACAGGGAAAAGGAACTAAAAATAGAAATCTGGGCAAATTTAGAGCAGGCCTCAGCCAACTCAAAGGAGTTTTGGGGAATAATAAATGGCCCGCATTTTAAAACTCCAAATGACCCAGTCCTTGATGTTAATGTGGGGGAGGAGGATTGGGTGGCTCATTTCAAAGGCATTTTCTCCCCAACTGATTACGTATCATCATCAGTAACTATTACCCCTGAGATTTATCTCTCATTCAACTATAATGAAGTCAGGAACGGGATTGAGGCATGTAGCAGTGGGAAAGCCCCGGGGCCTGATGGTGTCCCAATGGATTTCTTTTTTGAGAACATGGATATATGGGTTCCCTTTTTAACTAATGTTTTTAATAAAATCGCCATAGTGGGCCCCCCCAAGTCCTGGAAAACAAGTATTATCGTCCCCATTCATAAAAAGGGAGACAAAAATAATCCCAAAAATTATCGACCGATCTCGCTGATCGATACAACGGCCAAACTTATGGGCCGCCTACTTTTAATGAGATTAGAGGCATGGGCGAGGAGTAAAAACATCTTAATGGAGTCCCAATATGGTTTCTAAGAGGGAAAAGGAACAATAGACCAATGCCTGAATCTGTCATTGATCATGGATAGATATGTCAGAGCCAAGGGTGGGAAGATCTATCTTGCCTTCATGGACTTATCCGCAGCTTTCGACTGTGTGTCCCACCCTAGATTCTGGCAGATAATGGAGGAGATGGGAATAGATCAGGCATTGGTTGACTTCATCAGGCAGTTGTATTCTGACGCCTCCTCCTCAGTCCGCTATGGGAGGAACGGGGAGTGTACCCGCTCATTTAAGATCTTCAGAGGGGTAAGACAAGGCTGCGTCCTGGCTCCATTTTTATTTTCCATCTACACTAATGGTGTGGGAAAACATCTCGAGGGCGCAGCCTTGGACGTCCCTGTGCTTGCTAACCATCAGCGGTTACCAATGCTAGCATATGCGGACGACGCCGTATTGATGGCGAGAACTGGGAGGGGGCTCCAGTATCTTATATCTGCCTACGCAACTTTCATGGAATCATTAGATTTAAAGGTCAACCAGAGCAAATCTTTTATTATCACTGCGGGGGGGGGAACATGACAGACCTCCTTCTTTTTGATGGACTCCGGTAAGATTGAGGTGGTGGACTTGTTCCCCTATTTAGGAGTCCTTTTTAATAGAAACCAATCATGGTCTAAATTACTAGAGGGAAGAGCATTAGGCATGCAGAGAAGCCTTATGGCACTGAAAACATTCTCTAAAAGGTTGGGGGCCAAACCTCTGATCCCAATGGAAAAAAATTACCATGCTAAAACTAAGGCGGCAGCAGTATATGGTGCAGCGATATGGGGGATGGCTCCCTGTGATACTCTGCAGCCCATAGAGAACAATTTTTTTTAAGTCTTTTACTTCCGTTCCACAGTCATATTCAAACTATGTTTTACATATGGAATTGGCTTTACCATACATCATTGATCATCTGGCGCAGGGTGACAGTTCCCCTCACGCAAAACCTGATAACACTCATTCTAAAGTCAGATAATTACAGTAGGGTTAAGTGGCTACAGTATGTGGAGTCGGAATTATCTGCCTTTGGTTTAAGCCGCCTTTTTAAAGACCCTTCTACTTGTAAGTCCATGTCTAAGCAAAAACTGGTTGAGACATTCATTTTGAGGGCAGAATATCTGAGAAAGGAAAAAAACTCCCACACCCAGACGGCTCGTCTGTATGAACTAACACCAGTGTTGATGGAGGGAAGTTTTTTGTATTTGGCTGATGTCACACTCTCACACCACAAATACAATTTACTGAGATTTCACTTAAATATGATCCCTTTGATGATAGGATTTCCAGGGAAGCAATATAAACATTCTGATCTCTCAGTATGTCCTTGTGACAACAAGTCCCCACAAAATGATCTCCACGTTTTTTTTTTTTGTGGTTTTTATTGTCAAGAACGACACAAATTTATTGTACCAATTTGCAAGAGTCATAATTTTAAATTTTGCCGTGTAGCTCTGTTCTTCCTCAAATCCTTGCAGAACCCTTATGTCTGTTTTTCTCTAGCCTCATTTCTCTGGGCATGCCGAAAAAGAGAAAGCAATTTGGCCCCTAAGATATAGCAGGATGGCTTATTATGCTTTTATTGTATTCATATAGATGAATTAGATTTTATGATATAATGAATGCTTGCACTCTTTTTACATCTGGGTTTATGATAAATTTTACTATGTCTTTTATAAACTGTGACTGTAAACACTTTTATGATCTTATGAGTAAGATCGAATAAAGGACTTTGAGATTGAGATTCTGGAGTGCCTTAAATGCTGTTGTTTCATTTATGGGAAGATTTAAAAAGTTTGACTCCTCTGTGTCGTCTTCAACCCATAGATTCATTAAAAATTCAGCTATTTTTTCAAAGTTTGCAGCAAAGGAGGACTCTTTGGCTTCTCGTCTAAAAGTAGCTCATCTTCTACTACGGCCTCTGTTCCAATGAAATCTGGGATAGTCTCTATCAAACGCTTGAAACAAAATTCGCCTTCTCCTGCAAAGTCACCACCTCCTGCCTCTATGGATTTACTGCTTGAGGAGATCCGTGCTCTACTTCCTTATATGGAAGAAACAATTGCTAAATTACAACACCTTACCGACATATGGTCTAAGATGGTTGAAAGGCTGAATGCAGTAGAACGGAATGTTTCTTCTTTTGGAATAACTGATATCAAAGTGAGGGCCCTTAAATCTCAGGTGTCCTGACTTTTGAAACATGTTGAAGACCTTGAAAATAGAAACAGAAGAAACAACCTTCGCATATATGCATTACCGGAGGGTGCAGAGGGATCAGATCCTCTCTCCTTTTTCAAATCTCTTCTTCCCAAGTTATTACACTTGTCAGAGGATACATACCCTTAATATCCAACGTGCACACAGATTAGGCTGTCAACCAGTTACTGTTTCTAATCCAAGACATCCAAGAACAGTGATCCTGCATTTTCTGGAATATGCTGACTTAGGTAAAGTTCTTTCAGCATTTAAATCAGCTAAACGTGTTTCTTTGTCAGGTTATTCATTGTTCTTCTTTCAGGACTAAGCCAAGAATTCTGAAGCATAATACCTGGTCTCCATTCTCTTGGTGCTCATTATGGTCTTTTTCATCCTTGCCTGTTCAATGATACATATAAAATTAAGACGACCACTTATGAGGATTCTGTCAAACTGAAAAGCTTCATAAACTCTTGCAAGATGGAAGATATGGATACTTCAGAAGCTTCTACATTTCAATCTCTTTAAAGTTTGGGTCCTTTTTGATGACCATGACTGTTTGCTTGAGTTTTATGTACTCTTGTGTTATTACTTGGTCAAGCAACATTTCGACTTTCAAACTCAATATTGTTGGTACTCCCTCTAATTTCTTTCTTCCTTTTTAGGCATCCCATTGTACGTGCTTGTCTTTGTTTCATGTCTCATGTGCTGAGATCATCCGCGTGCCTCTTCCGCAGAGTCTGGAGTGCCATCTGTTCCATGTGATTTCATACCCCCCATCTATTTTTGATCTTATTTTGGACTGTTTTTGGTATTTCTACCTCCTTCCTGTCCTTTCCTCTTTGTTCTTCTTATAGCTCTTTTTGGATCTTCCCTCTCTTTTCTTGTTGCATTTTTTCTCTCAGCACACTCTCTTGTATCCTTCTACTTATTTTCCTTTCCTTTTCCTCTTAATATTCTCTATTACTCTCATGATTGTGCTAGTGGTTACATGGTTTGCAGTTTGCTATTTTTATAATCTGTCTGTCCTATTTTATCTCCTTTTTCTAGAAAAGCTTTTGTCATTAAAAGTTATTTCATGGAATGTCAGAGGCTTAAACTCTCCTTTTACGAGATAGTGTGTTTTATCGCACTTATCTAAATTGGGAGCTGCCATAGCTTTAATCCCGAAAGCGCATCATATAGAAAAAGAATCATTAAAATTAAAAAGGGATTGGGTAGGTGCAGTTTTCTTTTCTCCAGGGGTTCGAAAGAGGAATGGAGTTGCTACTCTTTGTAACAAATCTCTCTGTACTAAGTTAATTTCTCAAGACTGGGATGTTACAGGTCATTGATTATTTACTGAGCTGTTGGTTAGGAAGATTCTAGTCTTTTGTTTAATATTTATGCCCCAACTACTGGTGATTCTTCCTTTTGATCTAACCTCACCAGAAGGCTTTTACAGTATTCTGATGAAAATCTTATCCTAGCAGGTGATTGTAAACAGATTATTGATCCTTTTATTGACCGTAATTCCTCAATTTCATTTATGCCAAATAAAACTCATAAACGTTTTATACAAACCATTGAACAAGGCAAGTTAATAGATGCCTGAAGATTATGTTATCCCTCTCTGAGAGAATTTACTTTGTTTCCCCCTGTTCATCAGACTCATTCAAGAATAGATTACTTGTTTGTATCACATGATATTTCTCAGCCCTTACAATCTGCAGATATAGGTTCTATACTAATATCCAACCATGCCCTGTCTCAATTCAATTAGGTCTATTTCATAAGCCTAATCTGCCTAAACCCTGGCGTTTTAATAATTCACTACTTTTGGATCCTATATTTACTTCTTCCTTTGCTTCTTCCTTTAATGAATATTTTTAATTTCAATCAAACTCCAGAACTTACCTCTTTCTATTATTTGGGATGCTTTCAAAGTGGCTGCTCATGATTTTATCATTAGTTACGTTTCTAAAAAATAAACCAATGCTCGCAAGCATGCCATAGAACGTTTAGCAAAAATAAAGAGACTGGAACATTCCTATTATTCTACCAAATCGAAAGACTGTTTTTTTGAACTCATTGCTACCAAGTTTCAATTTAACAAGGAGTCTACTGATAATGCTTCCTTATACTTATTAAAATCTAGTGCAAAATTTTATGGGGCCAGAATAAATCAGGCAAATTATTGGCAAACTATCTTAAGATCAAGCATTAAAACTCAATATTGAATCAATTACAGATGCTCAACAAGTACCTAAGTATGAAGACTCTGAAACCTTAGAGGAATTTCTTCAGTTTTATAAATCCCTAAATACACCAGAGACTCTACTTTCGAATACTGACATTATACATTACCTTTCTACTATTCAGAAACCTTCTGATACCCAAACTGATTTTCGCAACCGGAATTACATACTGCATTACATGTACTCAAAAAAGATTAAGCACTAGGCCCTGATCGGTTTACAATGGAGTTCTTCATACACTTTTCACTTCCAAAATTGCATGTTCTTATAACTTCCTTCTTACATTCACGTGAATCTTCTGGTTCTTTTTTGGATGCTTTAATTTGTCTCATTCCCAAAGAAGGAACGGATTTGCACTATTGAAGAAATTACAGACCCATATCTTTAGTAAATATTAACTATCAGATTTTTTCTAAAGTTTTAGCTTTGAGGTTGGAGTTGTGTCTCCCTAGACTACTTCGTAAGGAGCAATCTGGTTTTGTCAAGGGACGCCTTATTTCAGACAATACAAGTTTATTTTTTGATATTCTATCAAAAACCTCTCATAATTTTGACTCTTTTGCAGCAATTGCCATAGACGCAGAAAAAGCGTTTGAAGGAGGATAATTGGTTTGGATTTGGTCCAAAAATTATAACTTTAATTTCCCTTCTCTACTCAAACCCTAAGGCAACAACTTTTGCTAACAGACTTACCTCTTCATACTTTACTTTAACAAGGATGCCCTCTCTCCCCATTTCTCTATAATTTAGAGTTGGAAACCTTTTTGTCTAAAATATGTCAAAATCCAGATGTTCATGGTTATAAATACAATAATTTGCTAATTAAATTAGCAGCATATGCTTATGATATTGTATTATTCCTTTCACAACCCTAGTCTTCTCTCCCTACTTTTCTACAAGAAGTAACTTCATACGCATTAGTATCTGGTTATATAAATTATATAACGATAAGTGTGAAATACTGCCCTTAACCAAATTCACTTTCAAAGATGACTTTACCTTATCCAATTTCGTGTAGAGTCCTCAACATATAATATATTTGGGTCTATATGTTACTCAATGCATTAAAATCTCAATGTCTTTAAATATAGTATAGTGTTTGCAGAAGATATCCATTTTGATTACTAAATGGCATCTTTCTTGGTGTGGTCGTTTAGATACCATCAAGATGAGCTTGACTTCTGTCATACTTTATATTATCTCTAACATACCAATAGCTATAGCTTTCAAATTTTAAAAATAAAATTAACTCTATATTTACTTCATTCTTATGGAGTAATAAAAAATCCTGTATGTCAATATCAAAACTCACACGTCCAAAATCAGAAGGAGGTGTAAACTTTCCTGACTTCTCTAACTATCATAAGACGTTTTTGTTGTGCCAGTCCTTTAATTGGATTGTGTATACCTGAATGCAAATAAGATGAGGGTAGAGGCTGTTAAAGACCGCACCTGACAAATGAAAAGTGTCTTGAGGTATCCTGTAGTGCAAAGAACCAAAGAGTACTCCCCTCTGTACTCCTTATCTAGGAACAAATCCTACAACAGCTTTAAACACAAGAGGGTTCAGCACTATACAACAGATTGTAACAATTCAACATCAGTCATTTAAGGAAACAGTGAGCACACAGAAAGATGTCCAGATCACCGATGTGAATATCTTAAAAGGATTTTCTCTTTATTTCATATTTTCATAAAAGCAGAAGATCATAGCCATAGCCGACGCGTTTCGTCTCTAAAAGAGACTTCTTCAGGGCTATTGAAAAAACATACAAGTGCAGTTTAAAAAAAAGTGTTTTACATACAAACAATTAAAACACAATCATTACATTTAAAGAAAACATACATATTTACAACAATTACTGTAGAAATTGTAACCTTGTGATAATAAGGAATATATCCCTTAGAACTATGAGGAGGCCTATATACAATGAACTACATCAGGGACAATTTATATAAGAGAGTACTACAGTACAATTTACACTACAATAAAGAACTCACAAATCAGTCCAGAAGATACAATAATGGGTTAATAAACAGTAATGATTGATATCGTACCTTCACTGAGTAACAAAGAGGGTATTCACATTGACGTTTATATAATTCAACCGGATAACTGAGAATCCAATTTTTGGAAGACTTCTTATATAGTAGACATTATCTAAAAAAGTAGACGTATGAATGATAAGACAATGTCTATTTCTGTCTATTAGGTTCACATATATGTATATATAAGTTAGCATTTTCAATAGTGCATGCTCAATATTGCACAATCTCATGGTCTTTAGCTTGTGCAATTTCTATGCTTTGTCAATTTACGATTGACGATCAAATAAAAAAAATTGATTTCCCTTTACATTGTATCACATATAATAAAACAAATAAGAAATCCACAGAGGCGAGAGCAGAAACTAGAGAAACCACTGTGGATTGCTATAGAACATTATGCAGTCAACCAGTAATTGTATCATCACTAACAGAGTTATGTTTCTTGTTCGTACATGAAAGCTGTCTAAGACAAAAGCGACTGATCTCAACAAACATAAAATATTCAATACATTATTAACCATGTTTTGTGAGTGTCCATAACTGTTCACTAGGTATAAGAACTGATGGTATGATCTCACATAAACAGTTTTGTAATAAAGATTAATTGTACTGTGAGTATTGAAACTATTGTTCAAATAAACTCATAACCGCCAACAAAGAGTAAAGGTTGACGTTAATGACCAGCCTGCTCGTCTAATTGTAGGAGGAATGGCCGATGTTTGGACATGAAACAATTTAAACAGATTGATCTGGAGGTACCCTATATATAGATGTTAATAGCCCCAAGTATTGTTTCTATAGTGACACTAGTTAGTGCTATATGTACAACAATCCCGATATTTAATATGGGTAGAGTCATGTATAGCTCCAAAGTCATGGTGGTACATGGACCATCTTCACGACATTGGAGAATAAACATATCTTTATTTGAACAATAGTTTCAATACTCACAGTACAATTAATCTTTATTACAAAACTGTTTATGTGAGATCATACCATCAGTTCTTATACCTAGTGAACAGTTATGGACACTCACAAAACATGGTTAATAATGTATTGAATATTTTATGTTTGTTGAGATCAGTCGCTTTTGTCTTAGACAGCTTTTATGTACGAACAAGAAACATAACTCTGTTAGTGATGATACAATTACTGGTTGACTGCATAATGTTCTATAGCAATCCACAGTGGTTTCTCTAGTTTCTGCTCTCGCCTCTGTGGATTTCTTATTTGTTTTATTATATGTGATACAATGTAAAGGGAAATCACTTTTTTATTTGATCGTCAATCAGTAAATTGACAAAGCATAGAAATTGCACAAGCTAAAGACCATGAGATTGTGCAATATTGAGCATGCACTATTGAAAATGCTAACTTATATATACATATATGTGAACCTAATAGACAGAAATAGACATTGTCTTATCATTCATACGTCTACTATTTTAGATAATGTCTACTATATAAGAAGTCTTCCGAAAATTGGATTCTCAGTTATCCGGTTGACTTATATAAGCGTCAATGCGAATACCCTCTTTGTTACTCAGTGAAGGTGCGATATCAATCATTACTGTTTATTACCCCATTATTGTATCTTCTGGACTGATTTGTGAGTTCTTTATTGTAGTGTAAATTGTACTGTAGTACTCTCTTATATAAATTGTCCCTGATGTAGTTCATTGTATATAGGCCTCCTCATAGTTCTAAGGGATATATTCCTTATTATCACAAGGTTACAATTTCTACAGTAATTGTTGTAAATATGTATGTTTTCTTTTAAATGTAATGATTGTGTTTTAATTGTTTGTAGGTAAAACACTTTTTTTAAACTGCACTTGTATGTTTTTTCAATAGCCCTGAAGAAGTCTCTTTAGAGACGAAATGCGTCGGCTATGGCTATGATCTTCTGCTTTTATGAAAATATGAAATAAAGAGAAAATCCTTTAAGATATTCACATCGGTGATCTGGACATCTTTCTGTGTGCTCACTGTTTCCTTAAATGACTGATGTTGAATTGTTACAATCTGTTGTATAGTGCTGAACCCTCTTGTGTTTAAAGCTGTTGTAGGATTTGTTCCTAGATAAGGAGTACAGAGGGAGTACTCTTGGTTCTTTGCACTACAGGATACCTCAAGACACTTTTCATTTGTCAGGTGCGATCTTTAACAGCCTCTACCCTCATCTTATTTGCATTCATTTCTTGTGGGCTGCCAGCACTGACATTTGAAGTCTAATATCTAAATACCTGTACAGTCTGTTTAAGTCATGGATTATGATGACAAACGAGAAGAACTGTTGGGTGATCTCTTCACTGATAGATCACAAACCAGTGTAGCACACAAAGACCTACCTTCAGATGAGAATGAGGGTCTAAAAAGTAAATTTATGCGCCTAGAAAAACTAAAACAAATCGAGTTGGCTAAATGCTGGGATGGAGCCACCCTTAGAAAATATATTGAGAACAGACGCATTCCTAGAGGACTAAGGATCCTTATCTTCCCAAACTTTGAGGATCTGGATCCGGATCTCCTCAAAGAATGGGAAGAGGGCCTATATGAGGCATCATATAAGATGATGGGGACATTAATTACTAATTCGGAGAGAAAAGTATCCAAGATCAAGGAGGAAATCAGGACCCTAGAGAAAGAGATCAATGAGAGCAGTCTAAAAGATGTGATACAAAAGAATATGGAGATCCTGAAAAAAGAGTTAATCAGTTACCAACTGTATCTTAAAGAAAAGAAACAGAAAAAAATATTAAGAGACAAAGGAGATTACAAAAGGGGGCGCATTTTTACATTCGCGAGAAAATACAATGACCTAGTTACAAAACCCCAAGAAGAAGAGAGGACTCGTGACAAACCAGTCAGTATTTCATCTAGTAGCATCTCACTTTCTTCTCTGGAAAGTGATCTAGGTGAAGGGACAAGCAGTGCTCCACCTACAGACCCTCCCTCGTTTTTTTTACAGGAGGTTCGGAGATATCGATTAGGGAACCGTATAAAAATTTCCAACGAAGAGGCAGGAGGAGGGGTGGCAAAAAACACCAGATCAGGCACAAAGGCCAGAGAACAGAATGTGGGCAACAAGAAATAAAATGTTGCGTGTTGAATGAAATAGATTGTTCAGATACTTCCCCTGACTGTAATGCATTAACGATTGTTAATCTGTCGTCAAAACGTCTGTCTTCTCAAGAAGAGTTTGTCTTAAGTAAGGGCCTTAACTATTGCCCTACAAGCAAATGTGATTTTGTAAATGTACATACAGATCTATTTAAGTTTACTCGTAAATAAAAAATTAAAAAATACTTTGAAGATCATCCCGTTGTCCAACGTGTCCCTTTATCTAGTGTTAATATAGATCCTGTTCCTTCTATCACAGACATACACAATACGCACTTGCTTGCATCTCTGTATGATGAGGACGATGTTGGAGATGTTATGCAGGTAGCTAATAATTTGGGCATTCATCAGGACTATACAATTGACAGCGGGTTACGCCCAAACTCTAAATTCATGCCACCACAAATACATGAGTCAGCTATAGATGCCTTCTACAAAAAGGTCACAACTGACCTTCATGATCTAGAGGACTTGCATTATAAGAGATGGGGTTGCATACACAACAACAATCTTAGTGCAGATAAATACAGACTCCTACAGACACTAAAAGATGATGCAAGTCTGGTCATTAGAGAGGCCGATAAAGGCGGTAACATAGTCCTTATGAATTCGAATGATTATCTAAAAGAGATTGACAGACAGTTAAACGATGTTCAATGTTATGAGAAACTTATGACCAATCCCACTGTCCAGATAGAAAATAATATCAACTCTAACTTATGGGATTGGCACGAATCTTGTTTGTTGTCAAACCATGAATATAAATTCCTGCAGGCCCACCATTCCAGATCACCTTGTATCTATATTTTACCAAAAATCCATAAAGGAGGCCCCTTTCCACCTGGGAGGCCCATAATTTCTGGTAATGGTGGGCCCACGGAACATATTGCCCAATATGTAGACTATTTTCTTCAACCCATTGTGAAAAATCTACCATCGTATTTGAAGGACAGCTCTGATCTTCTATGTAAATTAGAAGATTTTAAATGGGATCAGGATAATTTACTTTTTGTGTCCATGGACGTTGAAAGCTTATATACTTGCATTCAAATCCAAGAAGGGATGAGAGCTCTCAAACATTTTCTCTTTAAGCGGGGGCACAACATCTGGAACACACCGATATGCTGCTAAATATGGCAGAGATGATCCTGACACAAAATGCATTTTTGCATAACAACATATGGTTTTTGCAAAGACAGGGTACAGACATGGGCTCCAGATTTGCTCCATCTTATGCTAACCTCTTCATGGGGCTGTATGAGGTGGAGCATGTCTGGGGCCCAGGGGCCCACATGTGGAGCGACAACGTAATTTTTTACGGTCGTTACATTGACGATATCATTATGATATGGCATGGAACGGTTGAAAGTTTAAACATGTATCATGCTTATTTAAATAAGAACAATTTCAATGTTAAACTGACTATTCAACACTCTGAGATCAGCATTGAGTTTCTTGATCTAAGACTATTTATAAGCGGGACCAGTATACATAGCGATATGTACAGGAAAAAGACGTCGTGCAACAGTTATCTGCACGCTACTAGTGCCCACCCTCAGTCCACCATTAAAGCCATACCTTATGGTGAAATGGTTCGCGCTAGACGCAATTGTAGTATGGATAAAGATTTCACTAGGAACATCAATCAAATTAAAACTAATTTCTCCAAAAGGGGCTATGACAAAGCATGCCTAGACACTGCAGAGAAAAGAGCTCTGTCTCTAAATAGGAAGGAGACATTAGTGTCCAATGTTAAAAGAAATCAGCATACTAAAAAACATGATTCAGAGGTCTTATTCATTACGGAGCATAACGTCTTTAGTAACCATATCTATAACATTTTGAGAAAGAACTGGCATCTGCTTGAGATCAAAGGCCTTCCTGCTAATATAACATCTAATAAACCTAGAGTAGTTTACCGGAAGAGTAGGACATTAAAAGACATACTAAGTCCTAGTTATGTCACAAGTACCCAAATTTCCACTATGACATGGCTACCAGAAAGACCATTAGGTTTTTATATATGTGGAAACTGCTGCATATGTAAACTTGGTTTAAACAAGTACAAAAAATTCAGCAGCAGTCAATCGAGGGAATTTTCTATAAATTGTTTTATTAACTGCAATACAACATTTACTGTTTACATGATCATATGTGCTTGCAAAAAGGTGTATATTGACAGTAGCATTCGTAGTCTTAAACTGCGAATTCAAGAGCATGTGAGAGCCATAAGAAACTGTGACGTCAAATATCCAGTTGCTATGCACATATACCATGATCATCCAAATGACAAGAATATCACCTTTTGTGGCATTGATCATGTTAAGATGCCAGAGGGAGGAGGTGATAGGGAGCTGACTCTCAGACAGCGAGAGGCATCTTGGATTTGTCATCTCAGGACAAGCAAGTTTGGGCTCAACACTAATGATGAGTTACATTATTTCCTGTGAGACATTTGAGAGAATGCTTGCTGACAAAATATACTGACTAGAAATGGGAATATGTTGTTGTCATCAGGTTCTGTTGCTATTGGGCAATTATACAGCAAGATAGACTGCCCATTCAAGAACTGGTTGTTTGCCTTTGACTGTACATGCTCCGCTTGTTTAAAATATATCTATTCACCATCTGAGTATGAGTTTGAAACATGATATGTGTTTATTATAAATTTAAGGCACCATGTATTACAGTTGTTGATACCACCTTTCATATGGACTGTATGTTGTACATTGAATAACATTTTTGTGAATATGGTGCCATGACGACTAAACATTATTTGCCATCTTTAAAATAGGAGCCCCTTATATATAGCTGGGGCGGTGCAGTTATTATGCATTAGTGTATGATAATCCACCTCTCCTTTGAATTGATTTAATATACGGTTCTTTTTCAAATGCTAGAAGCACTTAGATTTCGATTGAGATATGTGTGGATATATTGTACACGTAATGGTTAAAACTTATTATACCACGCCCCTAGTCCTTCTCTACAGTGCTATAGGTCTTTTGATATAATGAAAACATTTATTATATCATGTATTCTGTTCTTCTTTATATTGTCATGTGTCTTCTGATGCATGATTTGACTTTTGAACCCAACTGCAATGGGTTATTTCGTGCAAATGATTAGCCCGTTAGGATTATATCATGTCTAATGAATCAGTAGGATTTTCACACAGAGCTTGTTTCGTCTATACTAACCATCTTTTAATAATGGCTGACAGCCTTTTGTATTGGTTCCAGTTCTAACATACAATTAGCAATGGAGTTATCAATATAATAGGGGCAAGTGTAGTCTGTCAGGTATGACTCTTCTGCCTGTGTGGCAGGTGCATGGACAAGTAATTCTATCTTTATACACACTTAGCGCATCACAAAATTGGCGCTTTTACAATTTCAGAATTGCTTGCATTTTCATTGAAATTAAATTTGGCATCACAATTCAATTATTTCGGCCTTCTTATTACATTTTATAACCTGTACCTTATGAATCAGTATGTCAGGACAGATACATCGACTTGTCATTTTATTGTTTCAAGATGGCCGCTATCTTTACCAATCTATTTGCGGCGCCTGTAGACGTCGCTGTTCGCTACCCGACAACAGGTGTTGTATATTTCCGGACGGGGGCTTTAAAAATGCCCGCTTCCGGATGTTCGGTTTCGAATCCAGAAACCAGGTGCACTTGAGTCACGGGCTACCATGCCATTACTGGTGAGTTTCCTTGGGTTGTGATATTGTGTCACACATCTTTTTCAGATATCTAACTGATGTGCTAGTCTTTTATTAACGAGCGGGTTTTAATGCATGTTACGCTCTCTGTTCATAAAACAATATAGTCGTATAGATCGAATTGCTCATGAGTTGGGGCATGCATCAGCAAGCCTATGCTTTTAACAATATTGATACATTACATCTTATACAGCGAGAGATGGGGTGGTTAAGATGGCCGCTGCTCTTGTACTCCACTACATGACGTTGGTTGACGTACGTCCTTTATCGTCAACAATAATGGAATTTTATATTTTTGACGGCGGGTGTTTAAAAATGCTCGCCATCATAAGTTTCATGCCTCATCTGCAACGGAAACTTTGTATATGAGGCTGTGTGTCTAGCGATCGTGAATTGACCTGAAATAATGTTCTATTGCTGTAAACGGCAAGAGGGGTACAATTAGTGTTTTGCATCTGGATCTCTAACGTCTCCATAAAGTTTTATTGACCCTAAAGTGACTATATTTTGCGTCACTATGGTGCCATAACTGGTAGCCATTGGACATCAGTGCTAGGTGCACAGTTGGGTGCTTGGTACTAGGCAAATACATAAGAGCTGATCTATAATCATGTTCGATACATTGCATCTTATACAGCGAGAGGTGGGGTGTTTAAGATGGCCGCTGCTCATGTACTCCACCATATGACGTTGGTTGACGTACATCCTTTATCGTCAATAATAATGGGATTTTATATTTTTGATGTCGGGTATTTAAAAATGCTCGCCATCATAAGTTTCATGCTTCATCTGCAATGGAAACTTTATATATGAGGCTGTGTGTCTAGCGATCGTGAATTGACCTGAAATAATGTTCTATTGCTGTAAACGGCAAGAGGGGTACAATTAGTGTTTTGCATCTGGATCTCTAATGTCTCCATAAAGTTTTATTAACTCTAAAGGGAATACATTTTGCGTCACTATGGTGCCATAATTGGTAGCCACTGAACATCGGTGCTAGGTGCACAGTTGGGTGCTTGGTACATGAGGTAAATGCATAAGAACTGATCTATAATTATGTTCGATCTAAGATATGTTTAATCTCCAATGTCGTGAAGATGGTCCATGTACCACCATGACTTTGGAGCTATACATGACTCTACCCATATTAAATATCGGGATTGTTGTACATATAGCACTAACTAGTGTCACTCTAGAAACAATACTTGGGGGTATTAGCATCTATATATAGGGTACCTCCAGATCAATCTGTTTAAATTGTTTCATGTCCAAACATCGGCCATTCCTCCTACAATTAGACGAGCAGGCTGGTCATTAACGTCAACCTTTACTCTTTGTTGGCGGTTATGAGTTTATTTGAACAATAGTTTCAATACTCACAGTACAATTAATCTTTATTACAAAACTGTTTATGTAAGATCATACCATCAGTTCTTATACCTAGTGAACAGTTATGGACACTCACAAAACATGGTTAATAATGTATTGAATATTTTATGTTTGTTGAGATCAGTCGCTTTTGTCTTAGACAGCTTTTATGTACGAACAAGAAACATAACTCTGTTAGGGATGATACAATTACTGGTTGACTGCATAATGTTCTATAGCAATCCACAGTGGTTTCTCTAGTTTCTGCTCTCGCCTCTGTGGATTTCTTATTTGTTTTATTATATGTGATACAATGTAAAGGGAAATCATTTTTTTTTATTTGATCGTCAATCGTAAATTGACAAAGCATAGAAATTGCACAAGCTAAAGACCATGAGATTGTGCAATATTGAGCATGCACTATTGAAAATGCTAACTTATATATACATATATGTGAACCTAATAGACAGAAATAGACATTGTCTTATCATTCATACGTCTACTATTTTAGATAATGTCTACTATATAAGAAGTCTTCCGAAAATTGGATTCTCAGTTATCCGGTTGAATTATATAAACGTCAATGTGAATACCCTCTTTGTTACTCAGTGAAGGTACTATATCAATCATTACTGTTTATTAACCCATTATTGTATCTTCTGGACTGATTTGTGAGTTCTTTATTGTAGTGTAAATTGTACTGTAGTACTCTCTTATATAAATTGTCCCTGATGTAGTTCATTGTATATAGGCCTGCTCATAGTTCTAAGGGATATATTACTTATTATCACAAGGTTACAATTTCTACAGTAATTGTTGTAAATATGTATGTTTTCTTTTAAATGTAATGATTGTGTTTTAATTGTTTGTATGTAAAACACTTTTTTTTAAACTGCACTTGTATGTTTTTTCAATAGCCCTGAAGAAGTCTCTTTTAGAGACGAAACGCGTCGGCTATGGCTATGATCTTCTGCTTTTATGAAAATATGAAATAAAGAGAAAATCCTTTTAAGATATTCACATCGGTGATCTGGACATCTTTCTGTGTGCTCACTGTTTCCTTAAATGACTGATGTTGAATTGTTACAATCTGTTGTATAGTGCTGAACCCTCTTGTGTTTAGGATTGTGTATACTCATTAGATTGTCCATTATGTGTTGACCTTGAACAATCCTACCTTTCTCCTTTTTCTTTTCCGGAATATCTGTTGTTTACTCGTTAGCCACAAACTCTATCTACTCTCATTCTTAAGTGCTCGAGTAAATTGGTCGAATCTGTTTTGCCCTCCACGCCTATAGATTCTGTAGCCTTTCTTAAGTCCACAATTCAGCATAACAAATTCATATTTATCAATGGTAAACCTTTCTACTGGAAAACCTGGAGACAGAAAGGTTTACTTTGGGTGAACCAATTATTTGAAAAAGATACTGTTATCTCGTTTTCACTTGCCCGCCTTTTATTTGACTTCCCCTCCACTATTTGAAATAAATACCAGCTGTTAAAAACTACCCTCTGTCTTGTATATTTGCTCAATTTAATTCACATACCCTCACCATTCCAGCTCCTGTTAGTCAGCTACATAATCTTCTTCTCAATTGCCCCAAAGCATCTACTATCTATTCCCATTTGCGTGAACCCAGTATCAATAGAGACAAAACTACTGTACAGTTAGCCTGAGAACAGGGCTTAGGTTTGGAATGGTCTATTTCCATGTGGAATAAAATATGGACCAAAATTAGGAAAACTTCTAGATCAACAAACACAACGCAAACACTCTTTTTCATCTATAATAGACTTTTCCTCTTCCCCATTGACTTGCATAAGATGGATATTGTTCTCTCTGATACTTGCTGGACATGCTCCTTCATGCATGCTGATTTAAAGCGCTTACTTTTTACTTGTCCGTTTGTTCAAGATTTTTGGAAATGTATTTGGGTTCGGATTAACATAATATTTCATTTTACAGCCGCTTTCTGTATTATTAATATCTTTTTAGGTGATTTATCTGATGATTGGGGAACCTATCCTTCCAATATACAGATTTTAGATCTACTCATTGCAGTTGCATTTCAACAAATTACTAAACATTGGAAGGATTCTACTAAATTACCTTTTCAGGCTTGGTAGTATGCAGTGTGCTATAACCACAGATTAGACACAGCATATGTATATCCTATTTTGCTTGCTATGAAACGTTTATTGTTATGGTCTCCTGTTACAAAGTTTATTGATGATAATGAAAAACATTATTTTGTGCCTACTCCATTACAACAAGAAGTTTTACAACCTCCCTGACTTTCCTCATTTTGATATTATGATTTTTTGAACATATTCATTGTTTATATAGTACTTTTAATATATATTTGTTTTTCCAGACTTTATTTCTTTTCTGTCATGTATAACCTACCTACTTAGGTAATCTTTTAACCGCAAAATCATACTTACATGTATATTTATTATTGTGCTGAATTGCTTGCTTCTGTTTCAATATTATTCTAATAAACATACTTTTGAAACTGAAAAAGAATGTGTGCTGTACAAAGCCTTTTCCTGTGTTTGATCTGATAAGCTATAATGTTTTTCATGTATAATAGGAACCTAGGCTACCCCAAGAATGAACAGAACAACTGACTTGCCCCTTAGTTTACTATTGGCATTGTTGTCAGGGTAGGGGGGGGGATGAATGTTTCTAAATTCATATTTGAGAACTATAACTTAAAATAAATACTTCTCAATGCACTGATATAATCTGATATACTATGTTAAAAATGGTTCTCCATGTTAGTGAAATACACTGTTTGAATTTTGAAGCAACCTTATCATGTTTTTAAATTATTGCTGAAAGTTGGCTTTGAAAATGAAGGTGTTCCTGGAGTTAAGTGGCGCAGGACAACCTAGTTACTTTCTTTCTTTAACTTCAATTAACCTTTAAATAAAGGCTTGCCTGCATATTTAACATCTTGTGCTTAGTCAAGTGAACATCAGCCCTGTACTGCTGTTGACCAAGGGGCCACATGTAAAGGTCAAGAGGGCTGCATGCGCCCCCCGGGCCATACTATGAGTATCACTGGCACAGACGAACAAAAGTGCCAGAAATAATTAGCACGTAAAATATATGCAATTACCGTTCTCACATGTTCTTCCCCAATCCTCTAAAATTTGCTGGGGCCATCAACCCGTATGCTGTTTTGATTGAGTGTATTGTGCCAATGTTAACTCTGGATTAAATGACACCCTGAGTGTCTCGTCTGGTTCAGAGAGTGCACAACTCATTGTTTTCTGCTCATGCCTTCATTTCAGAGATCTCAAGTTGTTCCATGCCATATTAACAGCCTATACAGTTGTGTTTATAGTTTTGGCTTCACTGAGGGTACACTACTGCATAAGTGAGGCAAATCATGATCACTAACATTTGCATTCTGCCCACACAAATGTATCTTCTTGAAGTAGTGTATATTGTGTGAGCATATCTCACCATCCTAGTTCATGAATATTGATAGTGGCCTGTGTGAGCTGTACAAATAATCTAAAATGCATGGAGGATGGGAGGATTCACCGGGCGCATCCACGTGCGACTGGCTGAAGTCAGGGTTTGGGCATAACGTCAAGGATAAAAGAATTTAACTTACAACAGAGTCTAGGATAATCTATTTGATGTACTTGATGACACTGGAAATGGTGTTTGAGAGGCAACTGAATTCTTAGCAAGTCAAGTGACACTATTTCTGATTGAGTCCCTTCAGTGTAGGGCCACGATTGAAACTATTTCAAACCCACACAGAAATGTGCTTAAATGTCCCCTACACACTAAAAACAAATCGAACATTTTCAGGGCCTGGAAATGATCCTCGCCATGGTGTGGTGTACATGTCGCCACAGACTCTTTTCCCCAGGAGCCACTCTTCATCTGTAAAAAGAACAATTGATGGACGGACTGCGGAACAATGTCAAACATTTACCCCCAATACAGAGATCTGGACCTAAATCCATCAATTTATTGCCCACCATGTCATTCCAGTTTAAACCCAGCAATACGCAAATCAGTCTTGACCCTGCTCCCCATGGGAACAGTCCAGCCCGAACAGCCAGGCCAGGTCTTCCCTGGACCGAAAACAAGCATCCTGGGACTGGTTTCGGGGTTTCACCCCTCATCAGCCAGGCTAGCTTGATCCAGTGGCATTATCTGTAAGTGGGAACCTCGAACGAGGAGGCAACACTAGCCTTCGCCATCCAGTTGCAACCATATAAATGAGAAGGAGGGATCGATAAAACCAGCAACAACATAAAGAAGCATTCAAGTACAAGACTCTTCTGTGTCATGCAGCTGTTTATGAGGTCGTGCTATGATTTATTAGACCAGCAGACAGTGGTGAGATTGCTTGGAAACATGAGTGTTTGGAGGACCTTTCATTGCAAGTAGATGCATCATCATGACAGGGAACACGCACCTTTGTGATGGAGATAGGGATACAAGCAATTTCCCCCAGCCATCACACTGAATGCATCCCTAGGCCGGTATACTGCTGGATAGAGGCAAACCCATTCCTCACAATCTTTCTATGACGTTATCGAGCAGGTAAGGGTCTGGAAGGAACTCTGGGGGATATTAGCAACAACTTGCGATAATTATCGCAAGCCGCGCATAGCGCGTTTTTTTTTATCGCCGCCTATCGCTGGATATTATCGCGGAGATAACACGCTATTAGCAACGTTTATCTCCAATGCGATAAAATATCCAGCGATAGCGGCGAAATGCGTGAATATCGCTGGAAGTCCAGCGATATTCACGCATTAACGCCATGGTGGACTTAGCCTGACAATCCACCTCCCATTGAAGAAACAGGTAAGTCATGTTTTTAGCAGGTGTTAAATTCTAGCGATAATCGCGCTTAGCGCGACTTTTTTTATCGCTTCGCCTGTGTTGCTAATAGGAGGAAGTTGTGTTAGCGACTGTTTTCAGTCGCTTTTAGTTGGGAACGCCTACCTTGCATGTCATTAGCGATAATTATCGCTGGCATGCAAGGCGATGGGAAAACCGGCCGCTATCGCCAGAAAGCTGTCGCTAACGCCTGTTAGCGACAGCTTGCTGATAGGGCGATAAAAAAATCGCCGCTTTGGCGGCAAAAAGTGCCGCTAAAGCGGCGATAAAGCCCTTGCTAATATGCCCCTGAATCCCCCAAAAGTTCTATTTTATTGTTATAAAGGGATTCTTCTGAGGGTCAAAGAGGTGACAGTTTGCCAAGGACCGGAGAACAACTGGTGCCTAATGACACGCTTAATGAAAAGGGGTGTAATTTGATCAAGTTTCGTCTCTTTGACCTAAAATGTATCAAATTTACAGCTTCTCAACTGTATGAAGTCACAACTTTTGTCAACTGTGCAGGCCACTGTACTTTCCTACATATAAAGTTTGAATTCTTCCACTGATGGTATACAGTATGGATGTGTCTCTTCCCCAGTAGGTATTTTTTCAGGGTTTTTCAAAGTGTTTTTTTTAATTTAAAAAAAAAGAAGCCACAATTGCCAAGTGTTGGTCTTCGGAGAAAATCGGTATGTATCTTTTTATGTGAAGGGAAGACCTGCTGATTACTCTAACTATCCCAATCTACAGTGTGACGGACGACTGTGATGACAATAGAAACAGAAGCAAACTAGCAAAAACACCAGCTCATTTGGAAAACAAACACCTGGGGACCCCAAAAGGTTATTCCCAAAAAAGTCTGAAAAGTTGATAATTATTGCATCCTATAGATTCCAATACCTCGGTGTCTGATGTTATCAGGTGCAATAATTATTGCATGCGATATGGGCTCTTGATCCGGTCCTCAGAGCCAGATTACAAGTGGCCCAACAAATTGCAGCCCCTGCACAAATACCGGTAGGCATGGGAATCTCAATTACATGTGGTTAGATGTTTATTGCACCCAGTAATGATCAGGTTCTATAAAGATTGCATTCTTCATTAGACTTCAGCAGGTCAAATCCTGCTGAATTTAACAAGGAAAAAGACCTGGTATATTCATTGTGGCATGCAGATTTTCATGCAGTAAGCACCAACATCTGCATGTAATTCAACAAAATGTTGAAATAGATTAAAACAATTGCACCTGATAAATTCTGAACACCTCAGTGTCAGATTGTATGGCTACGATAACCATTGTATCTAATATGCGTCACTTGTTATCAGGCCCATAATGTTATGTCTAAATCCCTCATTACTAGCTGTCTACAATTTGGCACGGGAATACTAGAGGGTGTGAGGCTGGAATCTACAATTCTGTTGATTTTCATCCACCAAATTCAAGCTACTACAAGTGTTTCCTAAGAATTTAGAATACCTACTTGGCCGGTGGATTTAGTGATTTGTAGTTTTTGGTAGATAGTGACTCACTAGTGTTCCAGTTTATTTTAGAGACCAAGAGCAGCGAAAAGAAGGAAATGATGCCTATTGTGGCATGTAGAGATTGCTCCGGTAGCCAGTGGCGGCCAGCATGGCTCGCGGGTGGCGGGGTGGGTGCAGGGGGGAGGGAGTAGGGCACGTGGAGGGGAGTTGGGCGCAGTTTAAAAAAAACACTTACCTTGCCGCCGGGTCCCACATCTCTGCTCCTGCTCTCCTTGTCTTGACTCAAGGAACAGGAAGTACAGCCAGGCTCCCCTGACCAATCACAACGCTGCAATGAAGCATTGTGATTGGTCTGAGCGTCCTGGTTCTACGCTCAGCCAGGGAATGGGGGCCTGGGCATGTTCTCCACACAGAATGTAATGCAGCTTGCATGGAGAAAAGGGAAAGTGCACATGACTGTTTAGGGCGGCCGAGAGGTCCGGCCAAACAGTCATGTGCACTTAGGAGTGGGCAAACCACTCCTCCCCTGCCGTGCTCCGAGAGCAGAGCAGCCCCGTCCGCCTGCCCTCTAAGCAGCACAGAAACATAAATTGATAATAAATCAAAGTTATTATCATTTTATGTTTCCTTTACGTTCCACTAAGCTTCTCCACCATAGCAGAGGAGCCACCACTGCTAGTATTGTAAGATTCAACATAATATCATCTGCATAGAGGAATATTTTCAGTTCATCTGCTTCAGTCGAGACACTATGAAGCTCGTACAATTTTCTGATTGCTGTCACCAAGGGTTCTACCACAAACAGAAAGAGGAGAGGCAACAGAGTGCAGCCTTGCCTTGTGCAGCGATGGATGGTTAATGTCTCGGATTTGTATCTTCCGCTATTAATGGCAGCGGTATTTATCTGGTAAAGCTAAATGATTTTTTGGATGAATTTAAGTCCTGTCTTAGGCCAAAGGTCCTTAAGATTCTGAAACATAGGCACATTCTATATGGTCAGATGCCTTTTCGGTATCAAGGAGCATGCTTTTGTTTCCAGAAGAGATGCATAATAGTTCGAAGGTGATTGGCTGAGCATTTGCCTGGCACAAAGCTCATCTGACTATTATATATCAGCAGTGGAAGATACTTCTTCAACCACGTGCAGGCCTTTGGCGATAGCTTCATGTCCATGTTGATAAGTTAAGTCGGTCTATAGCTAGAGTATAACTGCAGATCTCTATTTAGTTTCAACATTAAGGAGTAAGTGCCTTATTGAATTCAGGATGCAAGCCATCATGAGATATTGCTTCAACACAGACCTTGTATGATAATGGCATCACTATAGAGGTAGTGGTGTTATAAAACTCTAGAGGGAGGACACCTTTTTCGGGAGCTTTGTTTCTGGGTAGCACCTTGATGGCTTCACAGACTTCTCCCTCTGTGATGTCCGCCTCCAACATTGCTGCTGTTGATTGGGTTATTCTGGGTAACTGGAGTGCCTCTAAGAAGGTGGTCTCTTGTGACTCTGTGTTGCCAGGTTCTGATGAATAGAGGGAGTTCAGTAGTCATTAAACGTCATCACAGTTTCTTGAGGACATACAGTTAGCGCTTCTGAGGAGGTTTTTTATTGTCGGGATCACTATGGAATTTCTGAGGTCTGTAACCTGGGGGAGAGTCGGCGAGCAGGCAAGCAGCAGTGGGTACGTGTTACCAGGAGGCAGCTTGCTGCAATCCTCGCAATCAGATCCAGCAGCACCTCCATGTTGCAGTTTGTGCCTCAGAGCAGAGGGTAAGTGAGGGGCTCTTTCTCACATCTCACACCCTAGCGCAGAGTTAGAGCTAGTTTGGGGAGGAGGGGCCTTGCCTGCTTTGTCTGCTTGTATGGTGTAGGGTGCTCTCTGAGGTCCTCGCTCCAGAATCGGTGGTGATGGGTCCTCTCCATGTGGAGGCAGTGGCAGCTATTTCTCGGACCCACAGTCAAGGCAGTTGTGGATACCAATCATTTGTCTAGAGCAGGGGTCTTCAAACTGGTGGGCGGGCCTTGCTAGGGGGGCCTCAACTGATCCCATGGGGGGCGCCAGTCTCTGACAAAAAGAACCATTATGCTGATAGCAGTGCTTTGTATTCGGTGGAAACAAAGGAGTGGCAATAACCTGCTCTGTAAATGAACTTCACTAATATCTTTTGTCAATTATTTCCTGGCTGGGAGAAGGTGTCAAAAGGGAAGGGACTCCAAATATTCTTCAAATCCCCACCCCCATTTCTAATAATCACTCTGTGGATACTTTTACATGTTAGTAAGGCCTGCCTGAGCAGAATAGTATGTTTAGCAATCATGCATTTGATTGTGTTTTTAAAATGGTAATAGAACTTAACTGCAATGCTTAATAAATAAGTCTAGACATATTTAAACATTGGCAATTTAATAGAATAATTGTGAAAAATGTTGAGGGGGGCCCGATGATTTTTGTTTCCACTGGGGGGGGCATGGCATTACAAAGCCTGAAGACCACTGGTCTAGAGTGTGTTGTCAGGCAGCGCACCTGTTCTCATCCTGATCTGTCCCAATCGGAGAGGTGGCTTAGGGCAGCCACCTTCATCATGGCCAAGCTTCGCCTCCTCACCCACTACTTTTGAAATACACCAGCTGCTACTAATCACCAATGCTTGCCAGGAATTGAGCGTGAAGGTACTGGATGCTGTAACATGAGTTTGGGAAAAGCTGGAACAAACGGGGACAGAGGAAGAGATTGGTGCAAGGGAGTAAGTCTAGGATGGCTGTATGTGGTCGCTGCCCACTGCTGAGATCTCTGTGCATCTTCTAAACAGGAGCTTTTAAATTCTGGCTGTTGTGTTTATTCAGCATTTAATCCTGTCAAGTGGCAATGCTGTAGGAAAGTACATACAGTATTCCTGCGGATAATTTGAAATAAAGGATTCCTGTAATAACCAGTGACTCGAAGTTTTCAAAGTCACCACATAATTCAGCAAACAGTAATTTGGGATGGCACAGGCTAGAACACTCTGGAGACATTGATCAGCCGCACTGTGCACTGTTGAGGTACTTTGTCCTCTCTGATTGTGTGTGGACTTAATGACTTTGATTGTGATTGGTATTTATGTGGCTTCCGTATGCCAAAATGTCTCAGTGCTGAAAGCAGCCTGAAGACTTTGCTGGTCGAAAGCCAAGCGCCGCCATCTGCTAGTTTTCGCTCCCAGGTTATGTAAAATTGACATGTTTTTCTCCCAATTCATTATGCACATTGAGGCGTAATCAGTGTACAAGAGAATGAAAAAGAATGCATATCGCTGCATAATTATCAAATTAACATGTTAATCAATACCAGCTAATAGAAAAAGATGAAGAGTGCGACATACTTCATACATCTTCATTCATATTAAAATGACTAAAAGTGTTAATTCCATATCAAAACTATGCTTTATGTCTGCAGAACAAAATGTAGTTAAGTATTTCAGAAACAACTAATTTAGTAATACTTTTCCATCTTTTTGTCAAACCATAGACATATTAGCGGTTTCAGGCCTGCTCCCCTTAGATGCCTGTAAAGCATGGAATATCCTGCGAGTGTGAATCGACCCACAGCTCGAGAACTGAGGCAATACATAAGTATTACCAAGTCTCTGTCACTATAGCCGAATGCACCAGGTAGGATCCCCAATGCAGATATAAGGAATCCCTCTGCTTGGTGCCCATTACAAAATACTCCCTGGGACAGACAAACCCACAAGCTGCAGTGTGCGTGATCTACCACCACTGGGTGGAAGGAATGTGCTTGGAGAAGAGGTGGGTTCCTCAACCCTTTAGGGTGGAGATCATGGCCCTACCCTAAGTCCAGGCGGCAGTGTCCTTGAACAAAGCAAGGTGCCTAGCAGTGGGGCAGCAAGGGTGCCATGGACCCTAATTCACAAGGAAATGCAGCCCCCGTCCTCAGGTGTAGTAGTATAAACAGCCACTAATTGGGGTGAATGGGTCCCCTCAAGCTTCTGGGCCTCCGTAATAGCTGCTTACTTGATGCATATGCACCATTAACCCCTGTACCCAGCCACTGACTGGAGGTTCTGGTGGCCCTGAAGGAGGTCATGTGCAATAATACTTAAGTCCGGGGCCATTACCAGCCGTTTGAGCCACCAAGAGCCTATGGAGAAGGCCTACCAAGTTGCAGGAGCACAACTGAGCCAGTAAGCAGGACAAGAAGAAGGATCATAGTGACAATTGTACAATCAGAAGGGGAGTTCTGGATGTCATGCACAACAGATGACATAATGCCCATGCCATCTCTGCACCAGACTGAGACTTGTTTCAAATCTGCTTGCTGTACGTGCCCCTATGTTGTCCCACTAAGAACTGCCTCAGATCCCCACATGAGGGAGTCTGCAGTCCTATTTGGAGAAAACCTCAGCCCCCCCCTCCTCCCACCATGAGTCAGGTTGTAAATGCAGAATCCCTGTTTGTGTAGCCGGCCTCACTGACAGGTTGTGCATATGTGTGTTCTAGGGAAGGTTTTGGCAAGGGGGCAAATACACACCTTTCCTCTTCACCAGTGCTGAAATGTATAATTGGGGCCTTCCGCGCACCTTACCTGAAAATTGTTGTCTCCAATACCTCAAGAGTGGCTGGATTTTCATGAGTCGCTCCATGGCCTTCTTTCCTCTGCATGGGATTCTTTAATGAGCGCATGCAGGCAGATGGTTTGAGCCCCAAAGAATATGAGGTTAATCCTCTGTTGCATGTTCATCTCCTGGAATAATGGGCATGCTTTCAGAATACCAGAAATGTAAATGTGTCCCTTCTGTAATAAAATGTGTATCATTTGTAGGGGCAAGTGATGCAATGAAGGCATCTTATTTTAAAGTAATGTATGTGCTCCTATCTCAGCATGAATATTAATTTCTTAAAGTGAATACGTTCATTATACCATTGTGCAAAGAACATTTCAGACACCATGAATAATTCCACGGAAATTAAAAGGGTTTTAAATACCCCACTGGCTCAACATACACAATTTCAGAATTAAGAGTTAGACTGCATTCAGAGAACTGAAAACTTGGTTGCCTTACTAGTTGTACCAGGTTTCAAAAGTGTAAAGTTACTACTCATAACTTTTCACATGTAGGTGGTGGTCACCGCCAGTGGGGAAAAGATCTCCCAATTGTAAAGTATAAAGAAAATTGTAAAGTTTAATGATCATAAACAAATATATATTTTAATATAAAATACGCATATAAATTAGGTTCAAAATATTAACATAGCATTAAAACAAAATGTTTCAACACATCAACTCATTACATTAAATGTTTAATAAATAATTAAATTAATACAATATATTAATTTGATATAAATATTATTATTTAAATAATGTAAAAACAAAATCCTAACCTCACTAACATTGATATATTTAATTATTATTTAGCAAATTGCAATTAGCCATATTTGTTTAATTTTATTTTGTATTACACGCTTTAACGTGTTATTTAATTATTTGCAAACAAAAAGTTACCAACTAAGTTATTTAATTAAAAAATGAATTGAATATACATTTTAACACTTAAAATACATATATGTAATTTTAAATAATTGTATTTGTTTAACATTATTTCTTATGAGGTGTTATTTTGCCTCCCTGCCTCCATTATTTTCAATGGGAGTGTGTTGCAGTAAATGTGTGTGACGATGTGTGGTGTTGAATTTACTCCAACACCGGATTTGAGTGTATATACTACTGTTTTGGATCCTTTCTGGTTGTAGTAGCTTCAGAAGAGCAGTTTGTGAACAGAATAGGTGTATTCTTTTGTGGTTGTTTGGGGATAGTTACATGCCCCTTTCTAAACCCCTCATTACCCCTTCCTAAGCCACTTTTTGCTCTTCCCTGATGCCCTCTCATTTAGTGGTAAGTATTTTCAATTTTCCAGCCCGCCAACCAAGTTCCACTCACATTTACTACTAAAACACATACCTAAGTTTGTGGCAATCTCAGCACACATGGCAGATACTTCTGCATAGCAAGCATCGGAGAGGTGGAGCCAGAGTTTTTCGCACATTGACTTATGAATAGCATTTTGTTGAACATGAGTGGTATTACTGTAATACTACTACTACTAAACATACTACAAAGTACAGTTTGTGAAAAGACTGTAAAGTGAAAAACTCATATAAATTAGTTAATTAGAATTTTCATGGAAATCAGAGTATTGAGGCTGATGTGTTTGAACCCTTTTAGGTTTTCCGTTTTATCATCTATCAGGACAGGACTTTAATAATACGGTAAGTGCAATCGACAACCAACTTTCTCGATGAAAAGGAAGCAAAAGATCAGAAAACTCTCAATTACCTATTTGATTGCATTCAACTAAAAACTCTCTTATCGTTATATTAATTAATCCAGCAAGATGTCTGTACAATCAAACCCCAACTGCAATAAACCACAGCATGGGTGGATAAAAATGAACTCTGGAATAATGACAGCCATCCCTGGCAGGATGGGAGCCATCCCTGGAATGATGGCAAATATATCTTGCTTATTGTGGCCACCCTGGAATCTAGTGGGCATCTGTGGCATAATACTGGTCACTCCTGGCTTTAAGAGGGCTATCTCTGCCAATAACTTGATCATAACTGGCATACTCTGGGCATCTCTGATTTTGATTGCTGTTCTTGGGATGCTGTCAGCATCCACGTCATCTAATGGCCTTCTATGCGTCTGGTTGTCGTTCCTGACACTCGGACATGCATGGGTGAAAGAGTGAGAACCTAGTAAAGTTAGGCTTTATGTGAGGAATGTGTGCTAGCATCTGTCTATGTGGGACAGTCATGAATGACTGTTTTTTTAGGAAAATGTCAAGATGATATTTAGCGACTTAATTTGTGCATTTGGAAAAAAAAAGCTGGTATTTAAGCAAAATGTTGGCATTCTCAAAAAATGGCAAGCTGATGTTGGGGATAAGATTATACTACTTGCGAAAAAGGAAAATCATTTATTTGAGGGTACAGGGGATGTATTTTAAGAAAATGGTAAGTTTATTAGTTAGTGCATTTACAAAAATACCAAATTGCAGTATTTGGGGAAAAAGAGTGTGCTTTCAGATAATAGCAAGGAAATGTTTTCTAAAGTCAGCAGTGTATTGTGCAAAAATGATAACTTGTTAGTCAATGGGAATTGTAATGCATATTCACTGATTGATTAACTAATATTTGGGGAATTAAAGATGTGCATGCCGGAAATATTTTTGTAACTAGACATCACATTTGACAAAAAAGAAGAAAAAACTTAATACATGAGCAAGCTCAGGTTCCAAACTTTCATAACACATGGAGAGATGACAAAAATAAAGTAAAAGAAAGGAAAAAAGAAAAGAAGCCCAGAAGAAGAGGTTGGAAAACTATTTGAAAACCAATCTTTCAGTTTTTAGAAAAACACAACCCCATTCAGGGCGCTGGCCAAAACCGTATAATATTCAGGTAACCACGGTAATATTATCCATGAAGATTCAAAGACTTTTATCACAAAAGGACATGAAAAAAGGTTAGCCTGATATTCAATTTTCTAATTCACTTGTTTGGACAGAGAAAAAAGGTCAACGCGTTTCAAACCCCTATTAACCTTGGGCGGGGTTCTCCTCAGGACCTGGAACACAAAAGAGCTTGTGTGAAGTATCTTGCATGACGGTGTCTGTGCCACTTTTACTTGAGATGATTATTTTGCCATTTTTCAAGGTGCGAGGCAAAGGCTCGCAAGGAATGTCTTCAAGAACACGTTTTTCTTTTGGGACGGCGCTTTTATTCTCATAAATTGATCTTTTCAAAGTAATTTGTTTCTTGGGCTCTTGTATGCCCGGTTGGGAAAGTTGTCGTTTAGATCTATAATCAGTAGTTTTCGTGAAGCCGTTTATTCAGGGAGCGCCTCCCGCGTCTCTTACCAAACGTGGTGTGACTGCTTCTATTACTTTACGTTGTGGCAGTCACTTAAAATCTCAAGTGGAGGCATTTCATTATCTAAGTTGATAGGTTTTTGGACATTATCATCATATTATATAGATTCTCTCTGGAACCTGTACATGTAGGAGTGTTATAAATTAAAGAATGCTATCAAAAGACGTTTATCACATAAGGGTTGTCTCTTGTCTGAGTCTACAATATATATTGAGCAATAGCACTATTGCTTATGACCTGAAATTGCTTGATTTGTGTACATTTCCATTTTGCAATCAATCATTTCAAGTTTATTCTCAGCCACTTTATGTGACTCAGTGGTTAATTTGTAAAAAAAATAAGTTCCAGGGTTCTCCTCAGGAGGCCACTGCAGCTTGCACCACACACCCTGCCACCATGCACCCTGCCAAGCTGCCAATGATAGTAACAACACAACTATTAACCATCACATTCCTACAAGTTTGACAATTCAGACTATTAAAGACCTCCAAAGCTATAAGAATAGCTTGGGCGGCAGGTAATAGTAATTTTGTTATGTATATTAAATTAATAATTAACTGTTGTTGTGGTCATCTCTCAATTAGCCAGACAGAGCTACCTTGTGGCCGACTGTCACAAGAGCCAGTGTTGACAATTAAGTGCTGATGCCGAACACCGGAAACCACGGGTTCAAATTAAGCACTGATATGACTGATAAAGTATCAGAAAGGATTAGGATGGAAAAATTAAAGAGGAAGATAGAAGTGAAAGAAAGATGAGTATATTGTGAAAAAATGCTATGAAGCTCACTCATATTTTCGACCCCAAATAGTTGAGCTGTCTGCAAAACCTATGTCTTCTTTGCCAATTTCAATTAGTAACTGTGATGTTAACACATCACCGGCTGTCATTTTCTTCAAAACTTTCCATGGGAATGACAACCCCTAAAGATTCCCGTACAAGAGTTAGGCTTGCCAACAGTCTACTAGACCCCCCTTCAGAACTGCCTAGAAAAGCCTATGATTTTGGAAAATGTCTTTGGTATGTGTGCTGCAAAATGGGTTTTATTGGGAGTAGAGCTTTCTCAACCCCTCTAAGTGGGTATGGAGTGCACTTGCTCGGTGCGCATCATGACTGAGATAAAAGCACCTCCATGCTTAAAGCGTGTTCATCATTACAATTTGCCCATTGTATTAAGCTGTATTAGCCCAAATTCAAAGTCTTGGAATTTACTGAGTTGGACAAGTCTTCTATCCTGTCTCTTTCAATTTTTCTTTCCAGGACAGAAGCCTACTGCACATTGACAAGGCTCTAATCTACGTAAAGCACCCCGTGTGTAAAAATACACTAACATCGCAGGTTTAGCATCTTCAATTGAGTTATGAAGGGGAAGCTTTTGTCTCCTTACTTTTGAAATTTGGATTAAGATTATTTTTGTGCTGCATAACTGTAATTTACAGCACCAGACGGTACGATTACAAGGAGAGTGTAATCAGGCAATGTATATTTTATTTAGAGTCATAAGAGTTTTTGGTCTTCTGCATACCTTATTTGTCTTTAGAAATACACATGAATGAAATGAAGCATTGTACCTCTGAGGCCCTCTTCAGACCATGCAGCAACACTAGCAGAGTTAGTCACCCTGGACCTGTATTGCTGATGCCCCTGGTCCGAAAACTGTCGACTATTGATGATGGAAACGAGGTGGAAACAAGAGGTAGACCCTTCCATACGCATGAGCTGACCAGTTTTTTGTAGGTGGGTCATTGCTGTGTATCTTTACTTTTTGGGAGTACTGTGATACTCTTAGGGAGCAAAACGAGATGGTACCTCATTATGAACCTTATTCTTGGGTCAGCCAAGGACAGGATTATGCTCTTTGCTACAATATTAAAAATGAGGTCAGGGAATTCTTCTGTGTTTTGTGAACAGTGTTCATCCCTGCAGCTTTGTGACTTTTTTAAAATATCTGCTATCCTGAGGGTGTGCACTCTGAATGTTGACCCCAGAATATCAATGGGATCAAGACAAAATATAGAAAAAAAAGATATTGACAGGAAATAAATCTAGAGTTCCCATTCCTAACTCCACATATATGTACCTGTACCTTACACATATCTTCAAGTTACGTAGATGAGAAGTTAGGAGTAGTAAATCTATACTTTGCTATATGCACTTACCTTTTGATATTTTGTCCCTCTATATTTTTGTACAACAATATTCTGGGGGGTGCCAATAGTCAGCAGTGCAATAAATCCCCCAAACCATCAAGAGGATTTACAAAGGGCCAACAATGTGTGCAATTAATTATAGAAGTGTGCTCTCTCTCATTCTCTCATGTTCTAAAATCCAAGCCACTAAAACTTCAAAAATGTGTTTAAATGTATCACATTTTGAAACCGAGACAAGTGTTAGGCCTACTTATGTATTCACAGGAGCTCTTCTGAAGTGTGTCGAGGTATGTCTTGCAGCATACTATTATGTGATTTTGTCTATGCGTTCTTTCAACTCAATCACGCACTTAGTGATATGTGAAGAATAAAAGTCACTAAATGAAAGGAACAAAGGCCGTGGAAAGGAGTATTAATTGCGCGAGATTGTTAGCATGGTTGATAAGGTAATATTGGTGTTCTTTGTCACAGCAATATTAACAATCCATATTTTCTAATCGCTCTTTAGAAAGAATAGCAAGCTCACAGCAGAGGGCAAGCAGACTTTTTAAAATACCAGAACAAATGTAATTGTCAGAAAAGCTTTTGGTATTTCCAATTACTCTATTGTTTTTGCCAAGAAGGAAAAAAGAGGTAAAGATGGGAGGGTATTTCTGAAACCTTTCAAACAAGTGAATTCTTCTTTTTCTTGTCAGGTAATAAGAGGGTGAACTCGAAAATGAGAGTGATTGTGTGCGTCTTCCTACCTACAACTAGTTCATAGGGATTTTTAACAGAGATGGGGTCAGTCACAGAACCCAGGCGGTCAGTTAGAGTCTGCTGAAAAACGCAGCCGCAAAAATTCAGGTGGTGTCAGCATCTGTGCCATGTCTGGTTCTAGTTTTACACCCACTGCAAACATTGGTGCAAAACATGGACAATATCATCAGCAAATGGTATTTTCTTGTAATTCACCATATTATCCATGCTTTTCATGACCACTAGCAAGGGCAGGTTGTGCTTAGCTCTAAAACGCGTTAGTTCCAACAGGCACAAATCCTAAGTGCTATAAAGTCCAAAAGTCTCCAACTTTGGCATATTTACAAAAGGGTGGGTTTATTCACTGTAATCACAACTTCAATAGGGACAGCCATTACGGAAATCCTAGTGTGCATCACAAGACCCGACGACAAGAAAGAAAAGACACACATCGATTCTATCTAACGTGGCAGAGCTGAGTTGCCCACGCCATAATGGAGCACCAACTCCAACACCAATTATGTTTTATAAAACTATGGGGATATTCACAAGGAGTTAACTCCGATTTATCTCCACCTTAACGCAGCAAAAGTGGAGATAGATTTAACACCCCATTCACAAGCTGGTGCAAACTGCAGACAACACCAGTATTCCCGCGATAACTGCCCCCAAATTTATCTCCACGGTGGACACCACCAACTAACACTAATGAGATGCAGAGTAGGCGTTCCCGTGCAAAACACACGAGAAAACCACAACACCACATTCACAACGAAATGCCAGATCTGCGAAGCGAAGCAAAAACAGGGGATAAACCGCTGTAGCACCAGGGATTTTACACCTGCCATTTACTGGTGCTAAGCAGGATGACTACCCACAGCATGAAAGGGAGCCCAGCCAAGAGCCACACCTGAAGACCCACAGATGCCATGGAGGCAATGATCATGCAGCTCTAATACCCATGAGGGTCACAACACCCACCGCCACCACCCCCAGCCCCCCCGCCATATTTTTTTAATAACCTGCCAACCCCTCAGCATTCACCCGTGAATGCATTTCCATCTATCACTTGTAGGTGCTGGCTGGCAGGGTCTTTCAATAGAGCGGGGGTACAGAGGTCGGTGAAAGGGCCTCTGTTGACACAGCAGCCTTTGAGCCTGCATGCCAAATGTTAAATGAACCAGACAATGTCTCCTGCATTTGTTAGTCACTTGACATCCTAACCCATACATCCTAATATTTGTAGGGCCATGTTCGCAATGCAATATCGCCTGGGTTGAGAAAGGTGAGTTATCTGGCGCTGATGAGCCGATCCACAGCTATCGCCTGCTAACGCAGGAATAACTATCGCCATTGCGATGTTGTTGTCGCCTGTTTTCTCCGCCGTTCACTGTAATTATCGCCATGTAGCGGGGGCTTGTGAATACCACGCTATCACGGCGAAAAAAATCAGGGTTAGGCAGTGCAAACTTTTCTGCCGATAAATTACTTTGGCGATAGTTATCGCACGTTCTTGTGAATATACCCCTATATTGTGTAGTGGCTTCAAACCCATCATATCAAAGACTTGGTTCATATTGACTACGGATTCAGATGTAAAAAGATGTATTTTTCTCCAGTCCTTTAATTACCTATAGACCCGGTACACCGAGACCTCAAGGCACAGAAACAGTAGCGGCCCGTGGTGAGAGTGCTGCCGGGCGTTGATGTGGGGCGGGGGAGGGGCAGGGTGGGGGTAGTAAACTACAGATTACGGCCGATTAGAGGTAAGTAAACATATAAATAAATAAAACGAATTTCGTTGCGCGCGCTGCATTGCATTTGGCGATATCATAATGGGCCCCTAGGTGTGCTCGTTATGAAAGAGCAGAATTCAGTCATTCACAGTGAGTACAGTGCATGAAGTTAGCTAGTGGCTGAAGTGGGATGACCCACAGCCCTACGCTCTATATATTTATAATTTACCCAACACCTTTATATTACTATAAATGTATTTATTCTTTCTATACAAACCAAACTTAAACTACACAAATATTAGAAATTTGAAAGTTATAGTTATGCCTTAAATTTATCATTTACGCACCACCTTCAAATTATTATAACTCGCACACACCCATACACAGTACAGTGAACTCAATAGCCCCTCTACATTAACTATAAGTCGCCAGTCTACCATGCACTGTTTTCTGACAAATTATGTGATTTGCGATGTAATAGGTGTTGTTATGAATGGAATAAATTAAGATGGTAGCGATGCAATATGAAAGGGTATAAGCAGTGAATAGAAAAGGCGCAAGTTATAGTCAATTTATACATTTAAGGCATAACTATAGCTTTAGAATTTGTATTGTTTGGGAACTTTCAGTTTGGTTTGTATAGAAGGAATAAATAAAGTTTTCCTTACTATAACTAAGTTTGAACCTTTGTTTTTTCTCAAAATCAAAATGTCATTTCTAGTGTCAAACTTAAAAATGCCAAAATACTCACCTAAAAAAGCTTAATCAATTTTTGTTGCGCGTTAAGGAGCAGAGAGGAGGATAGAAGTGTGACCTGTAGAAGAACTTGAATATATGGGTTACACTTGGGGTTTCCACTTCCCAAAAAATCATAAAGCATATAAAAAAAAAATAATGGAAGTAAAGGCTCCTAGGTAAAATGGTCATTCTAATGGTTTTCCTTGATACAAAATTAATGATTCATGGTCTTTGGTCAACAGCACTCATGATAATGGAATGTAAAGATCTGTTTGTGCAATGGCGCTGTGTTGAGAGGTGTTTGTTTTCGTTTGGAGCAGAACATGGCATGTTATCGTAGCTGCTGCTGATGATTTGAGAAGTAAAGAAGATGTATCACAGCTAAATGAAGCCCACTCAACCTAGTAAAGTGGAATTACAAGTAGCTGCTGATCAAAGCTTAGTCTGCCAGGGATGGCAAAGGAGCTGTACTTTGACATCCAGATCTGCTGTCCTGTAATCTTCCATCAAAGCTGGTGCTGAGCCATGAAGACAAAAGGTGCAAGCAGCAATTGTTACTTCACTGATCTGCGAGACCATCACACAGCATCAATGAGACTTCAACTGCAACCAGAGCAAAGGTCTGGGATGCTCTACATGTAAATCGAATGCAAGGACATCTGCCCAAACTAAACCCAGGGTAAGAAGTATGGAACTGGGTTATGCATCAAAAACCCATGGGGGTATCAGTGATATAATCCTCACCTGTGGCTAATTCATGCCTCTTCCCCGGAACGCTGGGGACTGTAGCTAGTAAGATTACTAGGGTGGACAGAGAGTACTGGAACAGGAGGAATAGCAGTTACTGATATCGCAACCAGGAATACAACCCTGGATTTAATAATTTGGAATTGTGTACTATTTATTTCTGCTGTGAGATTAAAGTACATGCTTCTACAAAAAGACAAGCACTAGGCTGGATATTAAGTTACTGTGTCTGTTGGTTGACTGTTGAGTTCTAAGCTCTTGCCTCACCAACATTGTGCCCTTGAGAAGCCTGTGAATGCTTGAACTCACTACTGTGAGAGTTAAATGCAGAAAGGGTTGTACCTGGCCCTTTTTGCAGAACCATACTAGGGTGGATCCCAAGACACCAGTAGCAAAAACATCAAGCAATAGCTCCTGTCTATACTTTGGCCTCCAGACATGGTCTGGCAGTCTCCAACGGTCACTTTTGGAGATCAGAGAAAAATATTTGTGGCTAATTATGTGTCAGCTAGTAATTATTAGAAACATTTCTTGAATTTTGCCATCCCAGTGAGGTGTTATGATTTTTCTAAATGCATGACTCATCAGCTGGGGTCTATGCAACTACTAAAATTAATATTTAATTGTGTTGTATCTCAAATTCATCCACATCCACTGTTTACACTTGAACTAAATAATTAATAGGGTTGATACATAGGAGCAGGGCTATCTGAGTTTTCATAAGACAGAGTCCAGGCCAATCAAAAATGTATGCAAGACTGAGTTCCAAGTTAAATCTTATAGGTTTATTCAAAATTAATGTCATTACAGAAGGGAAAAAGTGGTTAGTCAATTAATAGCAATCAATGCCCCAATAATACATTTAAATCAAGCAATGTGAAAGAATAAACATAGGGGAAATCTCCAAAGAAAGCAGGTAGCCAGACCTAAGTATAGTTCAAATAACAGACTAGCATAGAGTCTGCACATTTAGAAAGGCAAAGAAAGTCTGGCTCATATCCCAAAAACATCGACTTTTATATGATAAAATTGTAATTGTAATTGTAACTGTCATTTATAGAGTGCGTTATCACCGTCTGGTCTCTAAGCGCTATGAGAGAGAGCCCTGCCCTAACACGTGAAGGGGATGTAAATGATTAAGTTGTGCCCCAAGCTTCCACAAAGAGGAGTGTTTTTAACTTCTTCCTAAAGGGGAGAAGGGCTTGTTCTTTCCACAGATTCTCCGGTAACTGATTCCATAATACAGGAATTGAGGTCGAAAAGGCTCTGCCTCCTTTAGAGGTCATGCTAAAACGGGGGCAGGCCAGCAGGCCGGCCTCCGAGGATCGTAGTGGCCTGCTAGGAGTGTAGGTAGCCAGGCGATCCTTAATGTAGGCTGGGGCTTGGCCATAAATGGCCTTGTGCGCAATGCAAAGCCCCTTAAATCTAATTCTCTGCCTGATCGGAAGCCAGTGTAGCTGGCGTAAGAGGGGGGTAGCATGGGCCCTCCTGGGCCGTTTAAAAATCAATCTGGCCGCGTCATTCATAATGACCTGTAATCTAGCAAGCAGCTTTCCTGGGAGGCCAATGTACAGGGAATTCCCGTAATCCAAACGCGACACTATCAGGGCTGATACTGCCGTTCTGAGAGTTGCAAATGTGAGAAGGGGGGCCAGCTTCCGTAACTGTCTAAGCAGGCCAACACATGTACCTGCTACGGCAGATACCTGCTGAGTCATAGACAGCTTGGCATCGATTTTAATGCCAAGGCTTTTTACGGCCAGGGCTGGCTCAGGATTTGCGCCCAACTCTTGTGGCCAGAAAAGGTCACTCCAAGGACTGGAGTCTGTGGTGATGGCCAGTACCTCAGTCTTATCAGGGTTGATTTTGAGGGAATTGGCCGTCATCCAGTTAACTATATATTTTAAAATATTTTGCATTCGTAAGTGGGCAGCCGGGGCATTGTCTATCTGGATAATGATTTGGGTGTCATCCGCATAGTTGTAGATCTGGCACTCCATGAGATTCAGTGCGGCTATCAAGGGTTGAAGGTAGGCGTTGAATAGGAGAGGAGACAACGCCGAACCCTGTGGCACCCCACACGAGAGTTTGCCGGAGTCAGACACATAGTCAGCCAGTTGTACTCTCTGTGATCGGTCAGAGAGGAAGGACATAAGCCATTTGAGGGTCATGCCCTTGATGCCTAACTCCGAAATCCGCGACAGAAGTTGGTCATGCTTGACCGTATCAAATGCCGCGGATAGGTCAAGCAACACCAGGGCACATGGTTTTTTCTTATCGGCCCTGAGCCTTATTTCATCCAGCACGGCCAGCATAACCATTTCCGTGCTGTGATGACCCTGAAGCCAGCCTGGTTGGTTTGCAGGAGATGGTTGACTTCAATATGGTGTGATATGGATTTCAGCACGTGCTGTTCCAGCACTTTCGCCAAAAATGGGAGTTGGGAAACTGGCCTAAACTTTTTTAGGTTCTTCGCGTCTGCTCCCGGTTTTTTCAAGAGTGGGATAACTCGTGCTTCCTTGAAATCAATAGGGACGTGGCCACATTCGAGAGATTGATTTAATAGCATTAGGACCTCACTTTCGATCCCTGGTAGTGCCAACTTGAAGATCCTCGGTGGACAAGGGTCCGCAGGAGACCCTGACTTAATCCGACTCATTAAAGGAGACAAGACATCCAAGGTAAGCATGGGGAAAGCAGCGGGTGGTTTATTATATGCGGGGGGCAAAGGTACTGATGCTAAGGGGCAATGAACGGTAGGAGTAGAGTGGATCTCTGTCAATAGGTCCTTCACTTTTCTTAAAAAGAAGGACTGGAATTTATTACAGTCTTCAGGGCAGAAGGGGGGCCTCTGTTCCTGAGTCTGTCTCAGCTCTTTTAAAATCCGAAAAATTTCTTTTTGTGAATTATCAGCGTTCAAGATCCTAGCTTCATAAAATTCTGCTTTCCTTGTTAAAATCGCTTTCTTGTAGACTGCAAACATTGCTTTGTATTCAAGCCGGGCACCTGGGTCATAAGCTCTACGCCAGGCTCTCTCACATTGGCGTAAGGCTTGTTTCTTGTTTCTAAGGGCCTCATTGAACCAGGGAGCCCCTTTGCCTTTGTCCCTTACTCTTTCCCTACGCATGGGGGCTACTATATTAATGGCATTCTTCAGCCTCATGGAAAGAACAGCGCTTTCTCGGTCAAGGTCAGAATTTCCTTGTGTTGAACAAAGACAGAAAAGTCACACATATTCAGTGGTGAAGTGTGACATAATAGGATTGAACTAGCAATGTATCATTCTAGTAAGCCAATGAACATTCTTTACATGAATTGCATTCCACAAAATATATCTTAAAACACCTAGGGGCATATTAGCAAGGGCACTATCGCCGCTTTAGCGGCACTTTTTGCCGCTAAAGCGGCGATATTTATATCGCTCTATCAGCAAACTGTCTCTAACAGCAGTTAGCGACAGTTTGCGGGCATTAGCGCCCGTTTTTACCGCTTTGCATGTCAGCGATATTTATCGCTAATGACATGCAAAGTGGGCGTTCCCGACGAACAAACCTGGGAAACACTCGCTAACAGGCCTATCGCCTATTAGCAAGGTGGCCATGGCCCCAGTTAGCGACGTGAAAAGTCGCGCTAACCGGGGTCATCGCCATTTATTTAACACCTGCAATTAGCAGGTGTTAGCCATACCTAAAATGGGGGTGGATTATGCTGATACGACCACAGGGTCGTATCAGCAAGGTGTTCTCCCTTCTCCATGCAACATCGCTGGTTTTTCAGCGATGTTGGCCCATTTCCCCCGCTATTGCTGGAATATTCATCGCCATAGCGCTAATCGTTGCTAATACAGCGTTAGCGTGGCGATATATTCCAGCGATAGCCGGCGATAAAAAAATTCACGCTAATCAGGGTTAGCGATGATTATCGCCTCTTCTTGCTAATATGCCCCCTAGTTCTTTTGCATATTAATGAATGAGGTGTGTCTTATGTCATAGGAAATGGCATAACATTTATGTAATACAGAAGTACAGTAACGAGGTTCAACTAATGAATGGTCCCTAGGAAAGGGTCAAGAGAAGGACCTTGATAGCTACAAACACAGGAACATCCTGGACATGGCTTTCGTGAGAGGAACACAAATTAATACAATTTATTAATATAGAGACCATGGATTAGGCTTCTTTTTTATGGAATTTCTGAAATAGAAACACAGAAAATTCTTGTTCACATAAAATAAAAATGCACATTTCTTTCTGCAAATATGAACAGATGTCAGTGCAAGGTGGCTGAGGCCTAGTCATGCTAACTAAACCACGCCGGCCTGGCGGTGGCGATCCGTTTCACCCCCCACCATATTAGTATGGCAGGGGGCACCGTGGCGGACGGTAAGACCGTCCGCCTCTTTTCCACCGGTCGGATCCCCGGGATGTGCAATTATGAAGGCCTTTCCCTTGCGGCGATGCCGCAATGGAAAGGCATGCGGGAAATGCTTTAGGGGGGTGGGAGGGTGGGGGGCTGCACTTGGGGGGTACCTATGGTACCCCCCTTCATTGGCATACACAAGGTGGCAGGCACCGCGCAGTGCCTGTCACGTTGTGCATGCCAATGCACAACATGCCTTTTTAACATTGTGGCGGGTGCAGTTTACAGCACCGCCCGCGACAATGTTAAATATGACCCCTAAGTTCTTTTAACCCCTTCGCTGCGTCCGTCGGCCAACGGCCATTGCGAGCACTACCTCGGTAGTGCTGCGCACGTCCGTTGGCCGACGCGGCCCCGCCCACTCGTTCAAACCGCCACACCGCGGCGGAATTCGCGCCGCGGTTAAGAGCCTCAGACTATGGCAATGAGATCCAAACATTTTTAGTTTTTTGCCAATTTATTTTACATTGCCAAAGGCATGGCAGCTCCCCCAACAAGAAAGTTTTGCAAAAACCATGACAAAACAAAACAAGCATGGACAAAGCCAAAAGGCTGGCAGCCAACACCAGACCTTTTAGTCTGGCTATGGCTCATACCTAATGCCAGCTGGATGGAGAAACGTCAGGTTACAAGTTGCAAGCATATTCAGGTTTACTTAGAAGCTGACATTCCTAATATCTGTGACTGTAAAGTAGTTGCATTCCAGTGGCAACATTAACAAGATGAAAGGCTTTGTTTATAATTAATGCAGGAGTTGAAGCCATGCCCTTTTCAGGCTCACCTTTTGAGGTAGGTCAAACTGATATGTCAATTGTAATGATATCGACTGATATAAAAGGGCAAAATAACCAGATTATGTCTTTGAATCATTTCCATGAATCGGAAAAAAAAAATTGCTTTGAATTTTTGTATAATTTGCCTCTCTGTGTCACATTCGGTTTTGTATACCCACTGCACGGTCTCCTAAACCTTTTCAACATAAATCAATGTAGACATTTCAGTAGAAAACTTACCTCGGCTGGAAAGTATTATGTGACCATTAATGTATGCATCAAATCCATATGCACGTTAACACTATTTGAAAAATAATTTGTCAAGAACTATTCTTATAAAAATGCATTCATCTTGTATATTATGCCATTGGTGCTGTATACATCTAGTGCACATTTACATAAAGTTTGTTTCGAACGTAAATCAAGCATAACATTTCCCTGAAAGGAAATACTGTCACTGAAAATATTATATTTTAGGAAATGTATATATCAAATCCAGATACACGTTGGCATGTCAGATAAATATTTTGCAGAATGTTTCTTTAATAAATTGCCCAACATGTGTTTTGGGTGTGCATTATTAGAGCGCACATACACCTATGAATTATTTTCATCTACTTAAGCTATCAATGTTTTTTGTGAAATCTTCAAAAGATGCAAATTATGTGGAAAATCCAGTAATTTCATAATTGCTGCAAACATGGAATCACATAAATTAATTGGCACTCGAAAAACTCCAGTGTTCCATTGTTTTATCAAAAATGTATTCATGAAATGGTATTAAACCCTAAACATTCTATCTACAGTAAATATCCATTGTTAGCTGCACTTTCAAGATGAAAATCCCAAAATAAACGTGTGATATGCGTAATATGGTGCTACATTGGTATAAGTTGATTCTGGTGACATTTACAAATCACTCAGCCTTCAACTTCTCAGTTTATGATATCACCAGAAACCCTCAATATATATATATATATATATATATATATATATATATATATATATTCACTGAAAAAACCATAGGTTTCAGGCACGTTATAGTTAGAAATTAGCATTTAAAAAACCTTACAAATTCACTGAAAAAACCATAGGTTTTAGGGACAGTTATAGTTAGTTGGACATTGCACTCGTACAAAACCCATGAAATTCCCCCGTTATAGTTAGTTCAGGTAACTATAACTCGCGCCCCGCAATGCACTGCTGATGACGTCACATATTACATCACTCATGACATGGTCAGTGACATCACTGATGACATCACTGATGACATCTCAAATGACATCACTGATGACATCACTGATGACATCATCCATGTGATAATTTGATGCATCTTCTCAAACCCTAATATAACTTTTGATACACCCACTGTAAATTGTCAGTGCTGGGCTAAAAGATGCAGCACTGGGTTCTCTCCTGATAACAGGTGAGTAAATCGGAATTCGTAGTTCGGCTGATTTTAGAGGAATATTATAAAGTTCCAAAACTCCACACTTAGAAGAATTTCCAAGTGAAACCAGTCAATGTTAGCCTATGGAAGGAAATTCAAGTTACTGGTAAGTACGGTTAAAATTACTTTTCAGGATCAGTACTGGGCTCAAAGGTGCAGCACCGAGGTCTCTCCTGATAACAGGTGAGTAAATCGGAATTCGTAGTTCTGCTGATTTTAGAGGAATATTTGTATGTTTCAAAAATCGACACAGAAACTTTTTCAGCAAAAAGCAGGCAATGATATCCTATGGAAGGAAATTCAATTTACTGGTAAGTACGGTTAGAATTACTTTTCAAGGTCAGTGCTGGGCTAAAAGATGCAGCACTGGGTTCTCTCCTGATAACAGGTGAGTAAATCGGAATTCGTAGTTCGGCTGATTTTAGAGGAATATTATAAAGTTCCAAAACTCCACACTTAGAAGAATTTCCAAGTGAAACCAGTTAATGTTAGCCTATGGAAGGAAATTCAAGTTACTGGTAAGCACGGTTAAAATTACTTTTCAGGATCAGTATTGGGCTCAAAGATGCAGCATTGAGGTCTCTCCTGATAACAGGAGAGTAAATCGGAATTCGTAGTTCGGCTGATTTTAGAGGAATATTTGTATGTTACAAAAATCGACACTTAGAAACTTTTTCAGCAAAAAGCAGGCAATGATATCCTATGGAAGGAAATTCAAGTTACTGGTAAGTACGGTTAAAATTACTTTTCAGGATCAGTACTGGGCTGAAAGTTGCAGCACTGAGGTCTCTCCTGATAACAGGTGAGTAAATCGGAATTCGTAGTTCTGCTGATTTTAGAGGAATATTTGTATGTTTCAAAAATCGACACTTAGAAACTTTTTCAGCAAAAAGCAGGCAATGATATCCTATGGAAGGAAATTCAATTTACTGGTAAGTACGGTTAGAATTACTTTTCAAGGTCAGTGCTGGGCTAAAAGATGCAGCACTGGGTTCTCTCCTGATAACAGGTGAGTAAATCGGAATTCGTAGTTCGGCTGATTTTAGAGTAATATTTGCACAATGGTGATGGGAGGGGGCGGGGCCTGAGGTGACATCTGTGCAAACGCGCCCCGTGGCGCGTTTTAAGTTGGGGATTAAGTCCCCTTGAATCATGAGGGTCCCTGGGGTCCAACTAGCCCACCCTGTACCTCCAGTATGCGCCAGGAGCTGCGTTGCAGAGAGGTGTTCAGAGGCCACGCCCCTTTTTGCACCTCTCTGCAACGCAGCTCTGTGGTGCTTTCTGGACGTACCTGGTGGGCTAGTTGGCCCCCAGGGACCCTCAGGATTGAAGGGGATTTAATTCCCCATCTTAAAACGCGCCATGGGGCCTGTTTGCACACATGTCACCTGAAGCCCGCCCCCTCCCTTCACCACTGTGCAAACGCACCCCGTGGCGCGTTTTAAGTTGGGGGATTAAGTCCCCTTGAATCCTGAGGGTCCCTGGAGTCCAACTAGCCCACCATGTACCTCCAAAAGTGCCACAGAGCTGCGTTGCAGAGAGGTGTAAAAGGGGCGTGGCCTCTGTACACCTCTCTGCAACGCAGCCCCTGGCGCATACTGGAGGTTCCTGGTGGGCTAGTTGGCCCCTAGGGACCCCCAGTATTCAAGGGGAATTTGTTCCTCATCTGCAAACGCGCCAGGGGCGCGTTTGCAGAGTGCTGACAAGGAGGGGCGTAGCCTCCGGCGCGATGCCGGATTTTTTTTTTATTGATTTTTTTTTTAAAAGGGGGCTGTGTGGCCACCCTTTTTTGTAATTTTTTTGAGCCCTGGGGACCCCATCCCCCAGGGCCTGACCCCCTTTTATTTTATTTTTAAAAAAAGGACCTGGAAGGGGACCGCGTGGGCCCCCCTCCCGTGGCCAATTTCGACCCGGGGACCCCATCCCCCGGGCCATTGCCACCTTATTTCTTTTTTTTTAAATTTTCATGGAGTGGGGCTGCGTGGCCCCCCTCCTAAGGCCTCCTTAGGCCCCGAGGACCCCATCCCCCGGGACCGGCCTTTATTTATTTATTTTTTTAAATTAATTTTAATTATTTTTGGGGAGGGGGCCGCGTGGCCCCCCTCCCGGGCCACTACTTGCCCCAGGGACCCCATCCCCCGGGGCTGGCCCTATCATTTGGGGTCCGTGGGGGGACCCCAACTCCCCCACGGACCATGCCGGCTCCCCGCGTCCTGCGGGAGCCGGCATTGCTTTCCACATGGGGAGCTGCTAACATGCAGCTCCCCATGTGGAAAGCAATCTGCTTTGAATTTTGGAAGCGAGAACAGGTTTCCCTGCTCTCGCTTCCAAAATTCAAAGCAGTTTGCTATGACAGGACGGGAGCCGCGAGGCTCCCGTCCTGTCATAGCAAACTACAGTGTCCCGGGGGTAGGCACCCCGGGACACTGCAGGAGCCGGCCCTGGGGGGTGGCGGTCCCCAGGGCCATCACTGGCTCCAGGAGGGGGGCCACGCGGCCCCCCTCCCCACTTCTGCAAAGCCCCGGGGAGGTGGTGGTCCCCGGGGCTTCGGGGGTCCGAAACGGACCCCCATTTTAAAATTTTTAGTGCCCCGGGAGGTGGCGGTCCCCCACACAGGTATTTTAAATTTAAAAAAAGAAGCCCCGGGGGTGGCGGTCCCCGGGCTTGGGGGCCTTAGAGGCCCCCCATTAACTATAAACCCACCCCCCCGCATGCCCCCGGGACATGGCCCACCCGCGGGCAAATTAGCATCGAGCGCGGGAGACCGCGCTTCGATTTTTTCTACGGCGGGATCCGCGCACCCTAAGCGCATCCCGCCGATTTAAAAAAAAATGCTTTTCTGCCCAGGGGTCCTTGTGGGACCCCCTGAGCAGACCTAGGGGGTCAGGGTGTTTCTACCCTGCCCCCTTTGTGCGTTTGCACACTTGCGAATTTTTTTTTTTCTCGGCGGGATTCTCGCACTCTAAGCGCATGCCGCCGATTTATTATTTTTTTTAAATGCTTTTTTTCTGCCCAGGGGGTCCTTGTGGGACCCCCTGAGCAGACCTAGGGGGTCAGGGTGTTTCTACCCTGCCCCCTTTTTGCGCTTTGCGCACTTGTTTCTGTCCCTCGGTTCTACCGAGGGACAAAATGGCTGCCAACACTTCCTGATTTGGAGTGTTGACAGCCAATTGGCATGCAGCTCGTGATCGGGAGGGTACGCGGACCCTACTCGGCCATAGATATATATGTGACTTTACTTTTGATTTTCTCAGGAACTACTGAACGGATTTACACCATTTAACAACAAGCATTTGCAATGCAATAGGTCTCGCAATTACGAGAGTTTGAGCTATTGGCATTGTAATTGGCTATGCCTTTTATTTTGGTTATGGGTTTTAAAACATAAATAAAAGACATTGTCATTTACAAAGGCAATAGTTTAAACTTGCGTAAATGCGAGACCTATTGCATTGGAAATGCTTGTTGTACATTGCAGTTGATAAGGACACCTGCCCCAAATTATTTACAGCAGTGAATCCCAGGTTTTGCTTTCCATCAGGGACTAAATCCCCCATTCCTTGGTACTCATCAGATGGCAAATCCCGCACTGCTCCTCAGAGTACTTAAGTTGGTAAAGGAGATATCTGGGTCTTGGTAACTGATATGCACCATCCCTCAAGTTATCAGTAGATGGTAAGTGCCAAATCATGTTTTGTTGTTGGTGGTGTACCCACCTCTGTGGACTTCACAGTTGATAATGTCTCTTTTGGTTCATAGCTTCCTGTACACTCCTATTGCCCCTTTTGTTTTTGGGTGGTGCAATGGATACCAACAGTCAGTGACATAACGCTAAATGATGGGGCCCCCTTGCAGAATGTGATGAGCAGCCCCTGAGTCTCTCATATCTCGCAGATGTTAATTGACCTTGGCTTGGTTGGGGACCCAAAGGGGATGGGCCCTCGCTGCCCCACAGGGGCTGCAGGGGTTTGTGTTGCACCCTGCCCACAGTATGTTAAAATTTAGGACCATTCTGCAATCCCTAGCATGGCTTCCCATAATATGCCAAGAATTGCCAGCATTATGTTAGGGTCTGGTGGCCTCAAGCACACCCACACTCCACCCCTGCCCTCATCCCCTCACCCACCACCCACACAGCCCTTTACAGGAGAACTGTTCGTCAAAGTTAGTGAAGATCACTTTTGAACAACGTCCCAGTGAAAGCACTGGACTTCACTGGCACCAAAGGACGTCATTTGTGTGTAGTTGACGCGGCAGGCCCTTGGGCTATGGGGAGAGCGGGGGGGAGTCTCTTAGTGGTGAGCTTGAGTCACCTTTGAACTTCCTGCGGTCCACGCGCGCTGACTTATAGGTCGGCTTCAGAGGAAGCAAAACAACCGTTGTCTTAATGCCGCTTCTGGTGCTTGGGGACCGGAGGCGCCCCCACTTTATCATTTAAGAACATTTATGTTCAAGCCACAAATATGGGAACTGCATTTCCCGGTGACTAAAAGCGCCAGCACTGTGAAACTTTTTTTTGCCATCAAGACGCGAACGAGCAGTTCATGTCAATGACAATTAGATGGGGGAATCAATGAATATATACAGATGTGTATGGTAATGCGGTCCCCATGGCATCCTGTTAATGTTCTCAGTTTACAGCTAATAGCTAAAGCACATGCTGAAAAATACATTCGCTCATGGTCTCCTAGTGGGGTGTGTGTGTGTGTGTTTGTGCGCGCGTGATGTGGAAGAAGAAAGTGGTAGGGTGTGTGTGCATCAGAGTGAAAGTGTGTGTGAGAGAGAGAGAATGGGAGAGAGGGACAGAGGTAGAGTGTGTGCGCGCGTGTGTGTGTAGACATGCAGAAGAACGCATGTGAAAGACTGTGTTTATATGTGTGAGAGGGCGTGGGTCAGGGTGAGAGAAAATTTCTATGTTTGTGTGTTGGAGAGAGAGAACCGAGAAGGAACTAGAGGCAAACAGAACCAGGTATGAGGGGCAGAGACTGTGTGGCAATGTACGTGTGTGTGTGTGTGGTTGTGTGTGTGCGCGCACAACGAGTGAGATTGTTTGTGAGACAGGGAGACAGATAGAGTATGTGTGTGCGTGCATGTGCGTGTGTATGTGTGGAGAGAGAGAGAAGGGGTAGAGGGTATGCAGCATGTAGGAAGGGAGAGACAAAAAGAGAAAGCCTCTGACACTGCAGAAGTCCTCTCTGGACAGGGACAGGGACCGTGACTTTGAATGGGCCCTGGGAGGCGCCTGAGCTCTGGCAGCCGCGACTCCCGCTTCCAAGGCGAGCTTACCTCACACCTTGGTGACGTCTCAGCAGGGAGCCAGTGACAACGCTTATAAGTCGAGTAACACCGTGGGAGAAAAGTTACGCCACGGGTGTCCCGCAACACGCAAGCGGCAAGACTGATGCACCACCCACATCTTCAGCCCTCATCGATGTAAAGTCCAGGCGCCCTGAGAAAAAAAAAACAGCCTTTGCAAAGTCGCAGCTTTAAAAACAAGCGCACGCGCCTCGCACGGCAGCAGGGGGAGGGGGGAGAGGAGGGAGCCTGCGCGATTCACTTGCGGGAGCGAGCGGCGCCAGGAGCGATAATTGCTACCATATGGCGCCAGCTGCTCGCTCCCGCAAGTGAATCGCCAAACGTGCACGCGTTGCCATTGAAGGCAATGGAACGCGTGCACGTTTTTGGCTGAAAAGCCGAATCGATTGCAAAAGGTCTTTTTTCCTATGCAGCGCATGCGCGCTGCGTAGGCGAGACCTAAAAAGGGTTCTTTCTGAACCAAGAACTACCTCTTTGCCAAATTTGGTGTAATTCCGTTCAGCAGTTCGGGCTGTAGCCGTGGCTAAAGTTTCCTATGGGAAAATGAATGGGGAAAACACGTTTTGGGACCCCCTTTTTTCTCGGCCCCTGCTTGACGAATCACCCCGAAACTTTCAGGGTAGGAGCGGACCGGAGCGGGCCATAAAGTTTGAAAATTTTGCGAAGATTCATCAACCGACGCAAGAGTTATTTCAAATAGAATGTTGCGGATTTCCTATGGAAAATAGGTCCTAACTATAACTATCTACTGGCGACCGCCAGTAGATAATATATATATATATATTATTTTTTCACTGAAAAACCAAAGGTTCCAGGAACGTTAGATTTAGGTTTATATTTTACACACACAAAACCATAGAAATTCAGCACTTACACTTATAGTTATCTCAAGTAACTATAACTCGCACAACAGCCATGCACAGTTTTCTTATCAATAATTTTATAGCAAATTTTGTAATGATATTATCAATGATGTCATAGAAGATGTCATGAGTGATGTAATATGTTGGGTAATTAGCAGTGCATTGCGAGGGCGTGAATAATAGTTACCTTGGGGCACGAATTATAGTTACTTGAGATTACTCGAACTACAATTGCTGAATTTCTAGTTCCTAATTAAACAATCACATCTTAAACTTTCTATGCAAGAAAGGATTGGGGTTACCTCTAAAGATCAAGAAGAATAAAAATCAAGAGTTTGGACCCCAGTACAATAGAGGATCTGCTTCCCATTAAGCCAGTCTAAAAGCTTGAGGTGAAAAGAATATCTCAATTTCATTGAAGATTCAGTCTAGAACAGAGGTACTTGCAAACATTTGCTAAGGGGCCAAAACGTTTGTCTCGGAGTTTGAGTGAGCACCACACAAAAAACTAAATAAAGAAAAATTGACTAGAATACAGAAGCAGTGAAGCAAAGTATGACTGAAAGCATAACATGGGCCTCTTTAGAAATCTACTTAAAGCAAAACAAAGGCTTTGAAAGAAAGATTTCTCTCATGAAATGTTTGACCTTTGTTAGTCATCAGATGTGTTTTGTAGGGACCTTATTGGTTTGTTCCAAGGTGGATAGGCGGTGCTTAATTTGAGCTAGGTGGATCCAGCTGGGGCCCATTAGCACTCTTTTTTGAGGACCGGCACTTATTTTCCTCATCAGACTTTGATCCAGAGCAAGGGAGAGAAATACACAAAAGGTGAAAAGGAGGAAGAGAAAGATGGGAAAAAATGACAAATGAAAAAAAGATGAGAAAGAACCAAAAGAATCAGATAAAGGGGGCAGGTAGTGTCTGGCAGTGGAGAAACAGATAGGCAGTTGAATCAAGTTTACATAGCCACAGTATTCAGCATTGCTAACTGTGGAGTCGGAGACCATGTGATTTGAGTATAAATCTATTTAAAGTTGAAACACGAGTTCACAGCATCAATACACGTCCTGTCTAGGTCTCCTCACTCCAACAAGTGTCCTTTCCAAGTCCTGTATTGTGGAACTTGGAACACAGAGAACGTGCATAGAATGGAAGAGACCTTACACAGGTAAACACAACTAAACACTATATGAAACATACATGGAATGGAAGACACCGTACAAAGGTAAACACAACTAAACACTATATGAAACATACATGGAATGGAAGAGACCGTACAAAGGCAAGCACAGGTAAACACTATATGAAACATACATGGAATGGAAGGGACCGTACAAAGGTAAACACAACTCACCACTATATGAAACATACAAAGGGCCTGATTCACAGAACTAACTTACGTCAAAAACGTAAACGTAAAGTTAGTACTTTTTAGGTATTCACAGAATACACTTACTCATTTTGGTATTCACAGAAGTTAGTAGTCCTAACTTTAGGACTCCTAAATGCCTTCTGTGAATACCGAAAGTCTTAAAGTTAGGATTTTACTTAACTTTACTACTCCTAAACTGAGAAAAATCCTAACTTTAAGTCTTTCGGTATTCACAGAAGGCATTTAGGAAGATCTGCATTTGGAGTAGTGGGAGGAATAGTCCCCTGACCCTGAATATGTCTGTGCCTGCCTTGTACAATGCTGGCTCTGCCCCCCTGGGGTGTGTCTGATGACAGAGCCCAACCTGACAAAGGAGGGTGGAAGCCCTGTAAACAGAGTGCTTCAGTACCCCCCAGAACCAGTTGGGACTGGTTTTCCAAGCCCTGTGCCAGGGCAGAACAAAGGGAAATGTAGCATAAATATTGGGGCTGTGACCCCATGTTGGTGTGCTGTTGTGGGTGCTTACTTGTGCCTGCTGGAATGCTGGGCCTCAGGAGGAACCACCACGAGGGATTGCCCCTCTGCTGAGGGCCCTGTGAGCTGGCCTGCCTGGGCCCAGCTCTGCCCCCGATGGCCGTGGACTACGTGTCCTGAGGAGCGTACTCAGCGCGAGGAATGTCCCAGGGATCATGAGCCCGGCAGCGCTGTGCTGCACATTGTCCCGAGGGAATCCCGGTGTGGGGATTCCTCCACACTGCATCGGAGTGAAGCAGGAATCTACCTCGCATTCTCTGCCACTTTGAGCGGGAGCCTACCCCGCATTTATGCTCACTAAGAAGCGGGAGCCTACCCCGCATTCCTGGGCCCCGAGGAGCTGCCGCACCAAGAAGGACGTGTGGCCAGTCAGGCAAACTGCCTGGTTGTGGGCATGGCCGGAGGTGAGGCAACACGACCCAGAAGTCAGGCAGATCGTGCCTGGAGGAAGGCGGGCCCCCTTGTGCCGGTGGGAGCCCTGTGTGCCTGGCCCAGATGAGGAAATCCAGGCGTGAGCCTACCCTGCGCTGGAGGGTGCAGAAGGAAATGGGAGACTTCGCTCCGTGAGTGGAGTGGAGCAGAAGCCAGGCGGGAGCCTACCCCGCGCTGGCGAGCGCCCAAAGACGGCGGAGGCTTCGCTCCGTGATTACCAAGGCTGGGGGTCAGGCGGAAGGAGCCTGACTGTGGGCGGGGCTCCCGTGTCCACAAGGAGAGCCCCACGTGCTGCTGTAGTCCTGTGTGTAAGCGGAGGGGACCGGAGGAGGCAGAGAGAAGCTAAGGAAACCCCGTTGAGTGGGGCCTGTCCAGGGCACTGTGGGTGCCTATTTGGGGGCATCGAAGTACCAGGAAGAGGAGCCCCAGGAAGGAGGGGCTCCCCAAGCACAGTGGGTGCTGATTTTGCACAGCTGCACCGCCCTGACTTTGGGCAGCTGCAACGACAGGGCCATTCCTTTTTAGGGCCCACCATAGAAGTCCCGGTGAGGGGGGCTAAGGAGGCACTGTTGGTGCCAGTGCTTTGGTCTGCCACAGCTGCACCGCGAGAGCGCGGGCAGCTGCTGCAACAAGGGGGCATTTCTCTTTGGAGTAAGAGAAGCAAGGGTGAGTGCACCCTCGCCTCAGTAGAGCCCTGACTTTTGGACAGAGGGCATTGGGGCCCCAAGGAAGGCCAGTTGGCCTGGGGTCATTTTTGTGTCTTGGTATGGCGTAAGGCCCCCTCAGGAGATGTGTGCACCTTCCTAGTGATACTGGGGTGCACGGCTGATTATTGTGATTTATGCCTAATGTGTTAATGCATAATGTGTTTATGCCAAATGTCATGCTATGATGTTTATGGCCAATGTGAAGCAGACATAATGTGTTTATGTTGCTTGTGATGATGCTGAGTACAGTATTTTTGCCAGTAGTTACTGGTTGTGTTATTACCTGTTCTAATGGTTCTGACAGTGGCCCGATTGGCCCTGTCATGTATATTATCCCCTGTGAATTACTACCTGGTGCCAGTTGGCACAGTGTATATTGTGTGGTTATTATGATTCTAATGTGTTTATGATAATACAAAGGCTATTTTTTATATAACCTTGTGTGGAGTCTCTTTTGTAGTGTGCCTAGTGTGTCGCTGCTCTGTGTGTGTGTTGCGCAAACGCTTTACACATTGCCTCTGGGATAAGCCTGACTGCTCGTGCCAAGCTACCAAGGGGGTGAGCAGGGGTTATCTTTGGTGTGTACTCCCTTGCCCTGACTAGAGTGGTGGTTTCTGCCTGGCTTAGGCGCTTAGCCAACCAGAAATCCCATTTCTAACATTCACCATTTGTGCAGGCAATTTGAATGGCATTCTTCAAAACTTTGTTAAATCTCTCGATCATGCCATTCCCACTGGGATAATATAAGGACATGGTTCTATGCTTCACACCAAACCTCTCAAAATACTTCTTGGCTAAATTTGACATAAATTGTACTCTATTATCGCTGACAATTTGAACAGGAAGTCCTCCCACAAACGCTCTGTTCATAAACTTCAGCACCTTTACATAATCAATCCTCCCTACAATTTTGATAACTGGCCATCTGGAAAATACATCAATTAAAGCAATAAGATACTTTGATGGTGTATCAATGGAACCCATAATATATGGCCACTGTGTGCCATGGTTTCTCTGGAATGATTGGTTCACACATTTTTGGTCTTAGAGTCCTTAAAGATTTGTTGGAATTAACACACACCATACAATCCCTGACCATTCTCCCCACAATATGTCTATTCCTGGCCACCAATACCACTTCTTGACTCTTTGTTTGGTTTTCAGTATACCACAATGGTCTTTGTGGCACAATTTCATAATGCTGTCTCTGAGCATGTATGGAGGAATGGCTCTATCAACTCTGAAAACAGATCCATGCACTACTGTCAATTCAGTTTTTAGGTCCCCAAAATGTCCTAAACTCTTAGAAATCCTGGATTTACTTGGCCAACCCTTCACCACCCACTCAATATTGTTTTGTAAGTCCTTATCCCTGGTATATTCATCTCTCCATGCCTCTTCTTTCACACCTGACACGCCTTCATCATGAATCAGTGCAACTCGTAGCTCATCCCATTCATTCTTGTCACACTCCAGAATGTCTGTAGGCCTGCGGGATAAAAAGTCAGCCAAAACATTGCCTCTTCTAGCTACATATATGATCTCATAAATGAAATCTTGCAAATGCATTGACATTCTTGCAATCCTTGCAGACGCTTTGTAAAGACCTTCCGTGGTTAACAGTTTAACCAGAGAATTGTGGTCACTCCGAAGAATGCATTTCTTTCCCCAAACAAAAGATTGGAAATGTTCTAGCGCCCAAACACATGCAAGAGTTTCTTTCTCTATCACTGAAAACTTTTCTTTAATGGGTAACAAAGCACGTGAAGAAAATGCAATTATTGCCTCTTTGCCATTATCATCAATTTGTGTCAAAACGCCCCCAACCCTTTGTTGCTTGTGTCCACAGTGACCACATTAGTAAGATCAGGGTCGAAACTACTTAACACAGGAGCCTGCACAATAGCATTTTTTATGTCTGTGAATTTCATTTTGCATTCTTCTGACCAGAAAAACATCACTTTACTTTTTAGCAGTAGTCTAATATTGCACAATCTGCTTGAAAAAACCTTTTACAAATTTCGCATAAAATTCCACCATGCCTAAAAATGATCTAACATCATCCTTACATGAAGGATGTTGGGCATTCTAGAGGGCCTCCACCAACTAAGGTTTGGTGGCTACACCTTCACCACACAGAACATGCCCAAGATAAGTCCCTGATTGTACAGCAAACTTACACTTTGAATGCTCTACAGTTAACCCCTTTGCCTCCAAAATGCCTAGCAACTCCTCCAAAACTTTGTCGTGCTCTGACCTATCTCTACCAAAAAGCAAAATGTCATCTTGGAAGCACCTTACTCTTGCATGCCTTCCAAACAGTTGATACCTGAGTCTTTGAAAAATGGCCGCAGCCGAAGCTAAGCCAAAAGGCATCCTCTTATATTAAAAGCACCCAATAGGAGTAATACATGTTGTGTACTGCTTGCTTCCCTCACTCAAACGAATCTGATGAGAAGCAGCAGACAAGTCAATGGTCGAAAACCATTTTGCATCCTTTATCAGCGCAAGCATTTCCAATATTTTAGGATCATTTATCTATGACAATATTACTATTCAAATGGCCCAAATTAATACACAAAAGGATTTTCCATTACTCTGTCTTGCCACCACAACTGGAGAGATCCACACCGAAGACTCAATTGGCTCTATTATATCCGTATTAACTATTTTCTCTAGCTCTTTTTCTACCTCCTCCCTGAGGAGAATAGGGATATTCTAAGCCTGATGTATTTTAGGACAGGCATTAGTTTTTAAAACAATAAGATGCTCAAATCCCTCTAACATGCCAATCTCTCCACTGAACACTTTGGGACATTTTTTAGCATATCATTCCCAATGTTCTCCCCATCGTGAACAGTCATCACAGGTTTAGGACTATTAGAATCCAGGATTATATGCAAGTCACCCTGGTCTCTCCAGCCTAGCACAGAGGGACCTTTTTATGCTATGTACAATTTTCCAACAAACTTCCTGTTTTTAAATCTAAATTTAAAAATTCTATACTCCAGAACATCTATTTTCTCACCAGAAATCCTTCCAGAAGAATGGCTGGTTCTAGAAGATTATTTATTAACTTCTTTTGAAATTTAGCATTCCATATTTCTTCATTAATAATAGAGAAAGGGGACCCTGAATCAGCATACATCTGTACCTTCTCCCCTCCAATAGTCATAAGGCACAATGTTTTTTTCTTGTCTCCTCCAGAATTTTCATCAAGGTTCAACACAAACAAATACTTTGTTGTACCACAGCTTGCAAAATTGTTCACATCACAATGCATACCTTTTTTACATTACTCTCTTCATCACTAGAACTTCATCCACACACTTCACCTTATGGTACTTCTTTTTCTTACAGTCTCTGGTACAATGTCCAATCACCCCGCAAGCTGCACACTTCTGTTTAAGCGCCGGACAAAATTTACTAGACGCTAAATGTGAACTACTGTCGCAATGATAACATTTTAACCCATCTCTCCTAACCGGCTCCTGCATTCTCGCTCCCTCTTTCTTAGGTTTACTAAATCCCTTGTGCTTAACCTTGCTTACAACTTCCTCACAAGACTCTTTCAACTCAGCCTTTAACGCTTTCACACTCCAACTAGGTAACTTCACCATCCAAATCATGGCTAATATGTCCTTAAGATTAGCTTCTCCATTTATCCACAATCTCTCCTGAATCACAGAATCATGGGTCTGCATGACCACTTGTTTCCCAATTAACTGTTCTTGCAAATTATCAAATTTACAATCCCCCGCCAACTTCTTAAGCACTGCCACATACTCATCCACAGTTTCCCCAATTTCCTGCTTCCTCTGGAAAAATGTATATCTTGAAATACTTATGCATACTTTAGTAGCAAAATAATTATCAAAATCTCTCAATGCATCATTAAAAACATTTGACTCCCCACCCTCTGTTGTTTTTGTCATTTCTTCATACACTTTTAAGCATTCTGGGCCTCCAGAATGCAAGAAAATGTTCTATTTCCTTTCGGGCTTCATTTTTCCTTCCTCGTCAATTGTTTCCAAGAAATGTAAAAAATACACCTTCCATTCCACCCATTTCATACATGAGTTCCCACCAGCTGGCCAGAATGCATGCGGGGGATGAAATGCAAACTGTTATGTTGCCATGCTGATAATTGACCCAAATGCACAACAATCAGTGTCCCTTCTTCACCCAGTGGGACTAGTTCAATAATCGTTGCATCAGGGAACAGTGTCCTGGCTTCACCCCGAAGAGAGTATTTCACTGTGCCCCATTAAGGACTGAAGGTCAAACATTTCTTCAACAAACTGTCTTATACTCCCATACCAACTACAAACTGAAGAAAAACCTGGCACAAACATTATGCCAAAACGGTTGTTATGGTTCCCTAAAAGCACAACGCTGCCAAACTGCTTCTACAACAACACTGTGCAGGCTCAAAGCTCGGCACACACGTGACAGTGAAACCCCCAAGTCCGGTGCCTCTGGCCTGCTGCACTGCCAATAACTCACTTCCCAAATGGCAGAGCACAGTGTGTATCAAACGTACTCCCTTGCCAAAAATATAGGAGAATGCACACCCAAGATGGTTGCCCCACGGACGTGATGAACACATGCTCAACATGTGACTAAAGCACAAGAGGTCGTAGCGTAAACACGCTGGGGACATTCACGGCCGTATTCCAAAAGTGAATCCTCCTTACAGATAATGGCATGGAAAAAATGCCAGCAGCGTAAACACGCTGGGGGCATTCATGGCTGCATTCCAAAAGTGAATCCTCCTTACAGATAATGGTGTGAATAGAATGCTAACAATGAACAATGAGAAGCTCCCGTTCTGCATCTCATGCCAAGGTCCAAAAGAGTCTACTGCGCAAAATACACTCGCAAACTGCCAACTGATGCCCAACTGATCCGTAAATAGAGATGGTGATCCTCTTCCAGTAATCACGTTGTAGTAATCCTGTGTACAACTCCTCCTGCTCCATAAATGGATGAATTGAAACTGCAATGTACACTCCAAATTGTAAAAAATCACCTAGAACAGCTCCGTGGGTTCCTCTCTGGTGTTCCAACTGCACCCAACTCATCGCCAAATTTGTGGAGTAAATGTGATTTAGGTATAAATGTATTCATAGTTGGAACACCAGTTCACAGCATTAATAAATGTCCTGTCCTGTCTTGTGGAACTTGGAACACAGAGAACATGCATGGAATGGAAGAGACTCTACAAAGGTAAACACAACTAATCACTATATGAAACATACATGGAATAGAAGAGACCTTACAAAGGTAAACATAGCCAAGCACTATATGAAACAAACAAGATGCATAATAAAGGATAACAAACATAGTAACATAAATAACCTTAGTGTAAAGGACACAACACTTAACATTCGACAGTGCTGGCTGCAGGCTTCTGAGCAAAACTTTGGGTACCACCCCTTATTCTTTCACAATTAAGCACTGCAGATAGGCTAAGATCACAATTGCAAATGGGAGTTTGGTATCCACCACAAAACGCTTCTTAGCAATGCAGCAAAATGTTGCATTTGAAAGTAGACCCACCTGTACATGTGGGAAGCATGCAATGGTGCTTCCACTGCTGTCTGGGGGAACAGAGCTTGCACAGTCAGAGTGATAATGCTAGTGTTGTTCCTCATTGCAACTGACTGGAAAGAGTTGGCAATCACCCTCCACCTAAGGCTACCGTAGCAGATAGATAGACACCACACTGTCTGGCTGCACCGTCCTTAGCCAATCGGTCAGACATGGACTGGAGTGGTGAAGCAAGAAATCCAGTTTAACATTATATGGTATGGATACCCACTGATGGCTGTGGGCAGGATGCGGTGCCCTAAGGCTTTGCAACTTTTCCTGGTACTTTTGCTCGGCAACAGGGTTCAGTCTATCGAGATTCCAGAAGGATCTGAGTAAGACTGAGCTCTTCTATCAGTGCGGTACTTCAGTCCCTTTCTATGGCACCTCCAGTGATTCCTCCGGCTCCCTGCCTCTTCGAGTGTGCCTTTCTGCACATTTCCTCCTTCAACTTCCACCCTCCCTCCCATTCTTCTATTGTGTTCTCTTCTCCAGGCACTCACCATACCACCACTGTTGTTCTCTTTTTTCCACCCATCACCATTCATCCTCTGCCCTGAGCTCCCCTCTGCTTCCAATCCCTCAAGAATGTCTTCTCCTTCCCATCCTTTCAGTCTCCCACTACCTGTTCTTGTTACATACCTTCACTTCTCCCATAGATTTTATTTTCAGAGGCCGGCACACTCTTTTCTCCAACACATATCGTGCCCCTTCCATCACTATGCTTCTTCCTTTCTTCCCACGGTACCAGCCTGGGAGGAAGTCTTCCTGTTCCAGAAGAGGCCAGACTACAGATCATAAAGCGGCATTGGAATCATCCTAATGGGGGAGTCACTTGTGTCGCTGATGTTTGAATATCTGCTCCAATGTGGCCCCCACAGATGGGCGGTATCCATGAGTGGCCGTGCCCACTCTAGGCACTTGGAGAATATTGGCCACATCCAGGGCTTTAAGTGGGCCGGGTCCTGCCGGTGCGCAGCACCAGCAGTTCTAAAAATCAGGATGCTGACATGGGTCTCTATTGGGCTCTCCATTTTTGCCCTCGGCCTCAGGGTGAAACAAGCCTTTGCAATGCAATAGGTCTCGCATTTACGTGAGTTTCGTACATGCGACACCTATTGCATTACAAATGCTAGTTTGTAAAAACACCCATGCAGCATTTTAACTTTAATATCGGCCGTGCCCCTTTCTTTAGACGAGCCATGTCTAAAGAAAGGGGCGAGGCTGCCATTAAAGCGCGGTATGGGGCGCTTTTACCAACAAAAAAAACCATTTGTTTGTCAAGTTGACAAACAAATGCTTTTTTTTGTAAAAGCGCCCCATGCTGCGCTTTCACTTTAATGGTGGCTATGCCCCTTTTCTTAAACTCGGCTCATTTAAGGAAAGGGGCGCGGCCGACATTAAAGTGTAAGTGCAGCATGGGGCAATTTAAAAAAATAGTTTTAAAAAAACATGCAAAGCTTCATCCCATATCGCTCCCTTCCCTCCTTGTGCACCCCCAACAAAGTGCAATATGAAAAACAGCACATAAAAGAAATAAGAACACTCTCACTATACTCTGGAAGCAACTGGCTGGACCACAGAATTCCCCCCCTTTGGCAGGGGGTGGTTCATGTCCTGAGTCCATTGGGGAAGCTGAGCAGATCGTGAAGCAGGAGAAACCCACAGGGGATGAAATCGCTATTACAGCAAATGGCGATGGTGGCTCTCCTTGAGGTGGGGCCTGGTCTCTAAGGTCTACTCCCAGCATATGGGCTGCAGGCTAGCGTGACCAGATTTTAAGAAGCAAAAATTTAGACAGGCAGGACATAAAATTAGGACTAAAGCCTTTATTCTTACTTCTATATCTGTCATTTCCCGTTTTTTGCATAGCATTCTAAATATGTGCACATGCATACATATTCACACACTAGGCTTGTATATGTATCTGTATATGTGTATATATGTATATACACACTCACATGCGCATGCTTGGCTTGTAACTGTGTGTGCATATATATATATATAAATTCACTGAAAAAACCATAGGTTTCAGGGGCGTTATAGTTAGTTGGACATTTCACTCGTACAAAACCATAGAAATTCCCCCGTTATAGTTAGTTCAGCTAACTATAACTCGCGCGCCCGCAATGCACTGCTGATGACATCACATATTACATCACTCATGACATGGTCAGTGACATCACTCTTGACATCACTGATGACATCTCAAATGACATCACTGATGACATCACTGATGACATCATCCTTGTGATAGAGTGGCAGACCTACTCTCACCCTAATATAACCTTTGATACACACACTCAAAAATACAAACTAACATTTTCAAAACAATGGACATACCAATACCAGTTACAACACACCTATTCAGTAATTCCAAGATCTACACACACATCCACTCATTCACCAACAGTCCCTATACAGTCACTCATACATGTACTCACTTATCATATGTACTCATACACCTATACATCCTGTTACACACCGCCACTCATCCATAGAGTTACTCACACACATAGTCACACATGCAAACAAAGTATCAAACATCCATTTACTTGCATATACAGTTATACACACACTACCACACTTACTTCTACAGAAACTTACACATACTTACTCTCTTAAACAATCACTTATAGAAACACCTACTTATTTGTACAGGAACTCTTCCAATCTCTCACTCTCACATATACTCACTTATATACACCAATACTCACATATACTAGTTTAAAACATATGTAGTTACTCATAAAGACACTATTGAGACAGTCATTCACTCACTAACACACCCATACACATACTCATCCACCTATACAGTCCTGCACACATACTGTCTTCAACACATACAAACAGTGAGTCACTCATTCATGCATCTATGCACTAAGTAATACCCCCCACCGAACCATACAGACACTCAGACACTCATACTGATACTCAAAAAACCAACTAATAACCCATATAGACACTCATGTAGCTACTCATCAACACATGCAGCCACTTATACACAAAGTGAGAGACTGATACAGATATTTTCATATTTAAACATTACTCACTAACCCATGTATTCACTAAGATACACTTAGTCAGTTATACAATCAATTTTACAAAAAAAATCATCCATTTAGACACTTATATACCCATTTATTCTTCCATCGACCTTGAGATATACATATATAAAACATATTTAATTTTCAGAAAAACACACATTCACTGGATGATGTCATCAGTGATGTCATCAGTGATGTCATTTGAGATGTCATCAGTGATGTCATGAGTGATGTCACTGACCATGTCATGAGTGATGTAATATGTGACGTCATCAGCAGTGCATTGCGGGCGCGCGAGTTATAGTTAGCTGAACTAACTAAAACGGGGGAATTTCTATGGTTTTGTACGAGTGAAATGTCCAACTAACTATAACTTCCCTGAAACCTATGGTTTTTTCTGTGAATTTCTAAGGTTTTTTAAATGCTAATTTCTAACTATAACGTGCCTGAAACCTATGGTTTTTTCAATTTCTAACTATAACGTGCCTGAAACCTATGGTTTTTTCAGTGAATATATATATATTTATTATACTATGTATACATGTGAAAATGTCTCGGTCCCCTGTTTGCCTCGGTGGCACGGAAAAAATAGGTGGAACTGACGTCAGCACGCCGACGAGGTATTCTTATGGCTCCGATGACGTCATACGGTGTCGCGAGCGGAGCCGTGCTCGTTGACGTGGGAGAGCTAGGAAAGAATTTCCGTGGAATGCTGGTGCAGGGGATATTCACCTAAGTGTTCAGGCTAGTTCTTTGGGAGCAACTGTTTATGTTGCCACTCCAGAAACCGAAACCAGTGATCCGAGGGCAGAGGCCCTGCAGATGGCACACGAGGTGGGGTGCCCAGTCGTGTGCACCGGCGGGGCAGCGAAGTGACAAGCACCACAACCCACAAAAAAGGTAACGAGGGCACTGAATAACACAGGATCTTCTCTTTGTATCTGGCAGGAACAACGAAGTTAAAATGCACTAGTACCAAAATGTAGAATTAGTGCTACAACGGTCTTCAAGAGGACCTGTGATGCCGCTTCTGCCTCCCGTACCCTGGAGGCGGCACATGGGTCACGCGGTATGGTCATACTGCGGTGGGACGCACACTCATTGACCTCTCATGGCACTGCTCCACACTTCAGGGAGGACGCTTTCCATTAGCTATGTTTTCTGATGACATGTCGCGCCGGCCCCGTCCAACAACAGAACTCCTTTAGATCCAAACAGACTCTTCCACTCTCACCGGAAGTGAAACCAGGCCACGCGGACACTTTCAAATACAACAGCCGGGAATGCACTTTTCGGTAAAAAAACCACATTCCTTCCTTCTAATTAATCAAATAAACGTCTCACTGAAGAACAGGGGCCAGCTTCGATCGGTAAACAGCCGTTACAACGACTTTTTTACTTTGCAATACCATTACAACGCATGCATTTCCACGCATGCGTTGTACATCACGAAGTCATTACTACGCATTTTTTTAGAACGCATGGTCATTTACCACGCATGCCTTTACAACGAATTTTGTTGTAAAGGTATGTATGGTAAATGACCATGCGTTCTAAAAAACATGTAGACGATCCATGTCGTTGTAAGGAAACAGAGGCTGTTCCGTTTCCTCACAACGACGTGCACCGCCCCTCAGAGATGACGTGAAGCAGTAACCACGAGGAGAGAGGAACCATGAGGAGTGAGCGGTAAGGGGGATTGGGCATGGGGTGGGGGTTTCTTTCTAGGGTTTAGGGTAGTGCAGTGGTGTTTGGGTGGTGTAGGGGGTCATGCTGGGGGTAGTGTTTTAGGGTTTAGGGTAGTGCAGTGGTGTTTGGGTAGTGTAGGGGGTCGTGCTGGGGGAGTGATTTAGGGTTTAGGGTAGTGCAGTAGTGTAGGGGGTCGTGCTGGGGGTAGTGTTTTAGGGTTTAGGGTAGTGCAGTGGTGTATGGGTAGTGTAGGGGGTCGTGCTGGGGTAGTGTTTTAGGGTTTAGGGTAGTGCAGTGGTGTTTGAGTAGTGTAGGCGGTCATGCTTGTGGTAGTGTTTTAGGGTTTAGGGTAGTGCAGTGGTGTTTGTGTAGTGTAGGGGGTCATGCTGGGGGGTAGTGTTTTATGGTTTAGGGTAGTGCAGTGGTGTTTGGGTAGTGTAAGGGGTTGTGCTGGGGTATATTTAGGGTTTAGTGTAGTGCAGTGGTGTTTGGGTAGTGTAGGGAGTCGTGCTGGGGGTAGTGTTTTAGGGTTTAGGGTAGTGCAGTGGTGTTTGGGTAGTGTAGGGAGTCGTGCTGGTGGTAGTGTTTTAGGGTTTAGGGTAGTGCAGTTATGTTTGGGTAGTGTAGGGTGTCGTGCTGGGGGTAGTGTTTTAGGGTTTAGGGTAGTGCAGTGGTGTTTGGGTAGTGGAGGGGTAGTGTTTTAGGGTTTAGGGTAGTGCACCCAACCAGCCACAATATCCGTGGACAAAGGGGATCCTGACTCTTTGGAACGCTCCGTCAATTGAATAATTTGGGTCAAGGGCCCTTCCACATCCAAGACCTATCAATTCCTTTCTTGGGATCCCTCATATACTTGGAGAAAAAGGTACATAGTTTCTCATCAATTTCAGGCGTGTGTGCCACCTTCCCCTTCAGTGAGGGCCTGGGGCATTCTCCCTCATCCTATTCCTGACCTTCCTTTCAAGGGGTTGATGGATTTTCCCCACCACATACTCTGCCACTTTGGCGTCAGGTGTCCACTCTGCCGACCTAGGATGGTAAATTTGGGTAGGCTCGAACATGTTCGAGTGGACCCCGTCCCCAACCGGGGACTAGGAGGAGTGGGACTCTGGACGCCAGGGACGCCCCGAGTCCTTATCCTCATCGGAGGAGAAATCGTCCTCTGATACACCCTCTCCCTCTAAGGGAAACCCGCCGTCGGGGTCTACAATAGTGGTGACAGTGTCGCAATTTTCTCCAGCCCCTCCTCCTCCCGGCAGGTTGCATGTTTTAGCGTTCGCGCACTCTTGAGGAAGGTCTCCGTAAGTTTATCAAATCCTTCCAAGTGCCCAGCGTTATGCTTAACGGCCCTTTTATTCCCCATCTGGGAGCTACTTGGACCCGCCACCACCAGATCTGGGTCACTGAACATCCCAGGGATGCTTTTCGCCAGCTTATCAACCTGATCCCTAAGAGGAGCCAGCGCCCTAGAAATAGCCAGAGAGAGGGCTTGGTCCACTGCTGGAGGGAGAAGTTGGGGGTACATTCCTCCTCCACTTCCTGGTCGGAGGAGTAAAAATGGTCTTCTGGAGAAGACATGATAGCAGAGGGTGTGAGCACAGAACAAATGCCCTTAAAATCCTTAAGACAGCCCCCTCGCCGGTGCTCCAACAGCTGGGCTTTCCCCGAGGCTGTTATAAGAATAGACTGAGGCGCAATACCAATTACCACCACCAGGTGGCGCTGGTCACTAATGTGGCCGTGTGGGGAAATCACCACGTAGCGGTGTCAAAATTAGGCGAGGGTTGGTCGGGAATCAAGCGGACACTAAAGGAGTGACCGGATTCCCAAACGCGCGTAAAGACCAGCGGGAGCGCTCGACGGAGCTGCCTCGCTCGGACCAGACGCGCCTGATAGGATCTCACCGTGCGCAGAGCACACAGCGGGAGAAACTGCGAGGGGGAGAACGCGCTCGGTCAAGAGCCTGCTGCGCAGGGAATATAAAACAATACCAAGGCAATAATGCTAATAACGTGCACAAGAAACCGCTATACAAACAGCAACAACGTCAGATTAAGCCAAGAATGTAAGGAATGCACTTAACTGACGAGCAGTGAAGAAAGAGGAAGCAGAAGGGACGTCACGATATTATATACGATGGACTGTGATATGATTGGACTATAGTTGCCTTGGAGACTACCCCTTAATGGTTCATGGGTTGTGTAGTCTTTTGTTTAATGATTGTTGTGTTACGTTTTCTTTGAACTGCTATGCAAATAAAGTGAGGAAAGATATGCATAATCCTCGCCTCCGTCCTGCCATAGAATTCATTAAACTTTATTTGATCTGATTTAGAAACATAGATCATAAAAGTGTACATAAAAACAGTAAATCCTCTTTCCTAATACAATACAGTGAGAATTAATTAAAACCAGTAGGTAAAAACGGGTGTTACAAAGCCCGGTTCAGAGCAACTTCAGGTTAACAGAATCGTAAAGTTCAATGTTTCGCAAGATCAATCTCATGTACTTCGTGCAAAATACGCAATAAGGGGTCCAAGTAAGATGTAACTCTCCAATACCTGACCAGTTTGCACTATATAAAACTGCAGAAAAACTAATAATAAAAAGTGTTTTGCACACTTCTGTCATTGGGCTATATGTGGGCTACATCTGGGTGATATTTGTGCTACATTTGGGCTCTTTTTTCTCTGGTGGCCATCTTGGGAGACTTATTTGTTATGAAGTTTCCTAATTTCGTCATTTACTGCAGTCTCCTCAGTAGGAAATGCTTTCAGTTTTTTACTTTGATTCCATCAAGAAGGCATTCAGATGTGTCACACATTTGCCATAAATTCAGAATGTTAGCACTCTAGTTGTTCATTAGATCACTGTAGTAAAGCTACTGCTCACCAGGGAGTTAACTGGAAGTCTACTGCTGGTATTGAAAGTGATTGTTTCAATCTGCATGTCAGAATTTTCTAATGAAATAGAAGAGGATTTGAGATCTCACTTAAAACATGCCCTACATTTTCTTTCTGCAGCACTAACCATAATTTCTATGGCAAAATTAACCCCCTCATTTTGTTCCTTTTTAAATTAAATGTTTTAAGTGTTACCAGGTTATTCCAATCAAGATGGCTTCAGGTGTGCCATACTTTTGTCATAAGTAAGACTGTTAGCGCTCTAGTTGTTCTTTAGAACACTCTGGGAAGCTGCAGTAGAACACAAAGGCATCAACTGACAGGCTGCTCCTGTTGAAATATAACAGGAAGATATTTGAGATCACACTTGAAACATGTCCTAATTTTTCTTTCTACAGCACTAACCATAATTTCTATGACAAAATGAACCCCATCATTTTGTTCCTTTTTAAATTAAATGTTTTAAGTGTTACCAGTTTATTCCAATCAAGATGGCTTCAGGTGTGCCATACTTTTGTCATAAGTAAGGCTGTTAGCACTCTAGTTGTTCTTTAGAACACTCTGGGAAGCTGCAGTAGAACACAAAGGCATCAACTGACAGGCTGCTCCTGTTGAAATATAACAGGAAGATATTTGAGATCTCACTTAAAACATGTCCTAATTTTTCTTTCTACAGCACTAACCATAATTTCTATGGCAAAATGAATCCTCTCATTTTGTTCCTTTTTAAATTAAATGTTTTAAGTGTTACCAGTTTATTCCAATCAAGATGGCTTCAGGTGTGCCATACTTTTGTCATAAGTAAGGCTGTTAGCACTCTAGTTGTTCTTTAGAACACTCTGGGAAGCTGCAGTAGAACACAAAGGAATCAACTGACAGTCTCTGCCCTAGTTGGATGTACATGTTTTACTGAGAATGTCAGACTTCATTCTCACATGACTGAGAAATATAATGTGAATTTACAGAAAATATGCTTTCATTTTAGCTTCTGGAGCACCTTCCAAAACTCTATGGGACAAGCATGTGAAAATAGTTTTCTCTCAAACATGATTCATGATATCCCAGCAGAAAGTTTTTCACAGGGTAAAATCACCTTAGAACACACCACAATTCCTGAAATTAGTATGGTACCATCAACAAATGAATTCTAATGTAACTAAAGTCTGTTATCACCCTTTATAGTTCTCCTTTTGGTAACCCTCAAAATCTTTGATTCACTACAATGCATTTCAATGGAGTACTATCATGTATATTAGTCCCAAGATGGCTGCCAGCAATTCCAGGATGAAGTGCTGACAGCCAATCAGATCTCACAATGACATGTGTGGTTAGGCTCCGCCCAGATATATATGTGATTTTACTTTTGATTTTCTCAGGAACTACTGAACGGATTTACACCATTTAACCAAAAGGCACGACTCTGAACCAAGGGCTACCTTTTTGCTAAATTTGGTCTAATTCCGTTCAGCAGTTCGGGCTGTAGCTGCGACTAAAGGTTCCTATGGAAAATTGCATGGGGAAAACACGTTTTGGGACCCCCCTTTTTTCTCGGGCCCCGCTTGCCGAATCACCCCGAAACTTTCAGGATAGGAGCAGACTGGAGTGCCCCACGAGTTTTGAAAATTTCACGAAGATTCGTCAACCGGCGCCAAAGTTATTGGAAATAGAATGTTGTGAATTTCCTATGGAAAATAGGTCCTAACTATAACTATCTACTGGCGACCGCCAGTAGATAATATATATACATATATATATACATATACATATAAAAACAGAGGTTTCAGGGACATTATAGTTAGGAATTAACATTTATAAAACCTTAGAAATTTACTAAAAAAAACACAGGTTTCAGGGACGTTATAGTTAGGCTGACATTTCACTCTGAGCCCCCTTTTTACACCACTCTGCAAACCCGCCTCCTGGTGCACTGTTGCCCGCGGGATGAAGTCCACTTTAGTCCTGAAGTCCTCAGAACACAAGAGGACCTCTTCGCCCCACCAGCAATGCGCCAAGGGGCGCGTTTTCAGAGTGGTGTAAAAAGGGGCGTGGCCTCAGATCTCCTCTCAGCAATCCCACTGTGTGGGGCTTATTGGAGGTACCTGGTGCGTTGTAAATTGGGGATTAAGTCCCTTGAATCCTGAGGGTCCCTGGGGCCAACTAGCCCACCAGGTACCTCCAGTAAGTGCCACAGAGCTGCGTTGCAGAGAGGTGGTCCGAGGCCATGCCCCTTTTTACACCTCTCTGCAATGCAGCTCTGTGGCGCTTACTGGAGGTACCTGGTGGGCTAGTTGGCCCCCAGGGACCCTCAGGATCCAAGGGTACTTAATCCCCCAACTTACAATGCGCCAGGGGGCGCGTTTGCACAGTGGTGCAGGGAGGGGGCGGGGCCTGATATTACAAGTGTGCAAATACACCCCCTGGCGCGTTGTAAATTGGGGGATTAAGTCCCCTTGAATCCTGAGAGTCCCTGGGGGCCAACTAGCCAACCAGGTACCTCCAGTAAGCACCACAGAGCTGCGTTGCAGAGAGGTGGTCCGAGGCCACGCCCCTTTTACACCACTCTGCAAACGCGGCTTCTGGTGCACTGCTGGTGGGGCGATGAGGTCCTCTTGTGTCCTGAGGACCTCAGGACACAAGTGGACTTCATCGTCCGAGCAGCAGTACGCCAGAAGCCGTGTTTGCAGCGTGGTGTAAAAACGAGCATGGCCTAGGAACATACTGGAGGTACCTGGTGGGCTACTTGGCCACCAGGGACCTTCAGGATTCAAGGGGACTTAATAGGGATGTTATAGTTAGAAATTAGCATTTATAAAACCTTAGAAATTAACTAAAAAAACATAGGATTGAGGGACATTATAATTAGAAATTTTCGTTTAAAAAACCATCGAAATTCACTGAAAAAACCATAGGTTTCAGGGACGTTATAGTTAGAAATTAGCATTTGAAAAACCTTTGAAATTCACTGAAAAAACCATAGGTTTCAGGCACGTTATAGTTAGAAATTAGCATTTAAAAAAACCTTAGAAATTCACTGAAAAAACCATAGGTTTCAGGCACGTTATAGTTAGTTGGACATTTCACTCCTACAAAACCAGAGAAATTCGGCCGTTATAGTTAGTAGACTTAACTATAACTCGCACCCCCGCAATGCACTGCTGATGATGTCACATATTACATCACTCATGACATGGTCAGTGACATCACTGATGACATCACTGATGACATCTCAAATGACATCACTGCTGACATCACTGATGACATCATCCACATGATAATCTGATGCACCTCCCCCACCCTAATATAACCTTTGATACACCCACTCTAAAATACAGACTACCATGTTCAAAACCATAGACACAACAGTACCACTTACTACATACTCACTCACTCATTCCTAGGTCTACACACACATCCACTCATTCACCTATATAGTAACTCATACATGCAGTCACTCATCAATACAGCAGTATCATATGCACTCATACACCTATACATACACTCACACACCGCCACTCATCCATAGACTTACTCACACACCTACTCAGTCATGCAAAGAATCAAGCACACCCATTTACTCACCTATACAGTTATACACAGACCACCTCACTTATTTAAACAAATACTAACACATACTTACTCTCTTATACAATCACTGATACAACTACACACTCATCCATACAGCCACTCTCACAATCACTCACTCTCACATATAGTAATTTATATACTCCAACACTCACATATACTGCCTTTCACATATGTAGTTACTCACATATATACCACTGAGACATCCATTCACTCACCAACGCACCCATACGCACACTCACCCACTTATACAGCCCTATACTTGTTCTCTTCTCCCGGGTCCGCTAGCGCTGGGACGCCCCGATGTAGGGGCAGCCATGCGCTTTATAAATTCACCTAACATAACATAACATACACAGATACACTCTTGAACCCATACACCCAGTGAATCACCCACTCACACATCTATGCACAGAGTCACACTCCCCGCCCACTCACACAGACACTCAGGCACCCATACAGATACTCAGACAACTAATCAATAACCCATATAGACACTCATATAGCTACTCACCAACCCATGCAGCTGCTTATACACCAACTGACAGACTGATACAGACATTTACACAGTTTACTCACTAACCCATGCATTCAGTAAGATACGCTAAATCACTCACTTATACAGTCAGTCACGCACCTACTAAATCATCCATTCAGACACTCATACACCCATTCATTTTTTAATACACCTTTACATATATATATATATATATATATATATATATAACATATTTAAACTTTAAAGAAACACACATTCACTGGATGATGCACTGCTGATGACGTCACATATTACATCATTCATGACATGGTCAGTGACATCACTGATGACATCACTGATGACATCTCAAATGACATCACTGATGACATCACTGATGACATCATCCACGTGAAAATCTGATGCACCTCCTCACACCCTAATATAACCTTTGATACACTCACTGTAAAATACAGACTACCATTTTCGTAACCATCGACACACCAATACCAGTTACTACATACGCACTCACTGATTCCTAGGTCTACACACATATCCACTCATTCACCCATACAATCACTCATACATGCAGTCACTCATCAATACAACACTATCATATGCACTCATACACCTATAGAGACACTCACACACTCACACACCACCACTCATCCAGAGTTACTCACACACCTAGTCAGTCATGCAAAGAATCAATCACACTTCCATTTACTCATGTATACAGTTATACACACACCACATCACTTATTCATACAGAAACAAACGCATACTTACTCTCTTATACAATAACTGATACAAGTACATACTCATCCATACAGCCACTCTCACAATCACTGACTCTCACGTATAGTCATTTATATACTCCAACTCTCACATACACTGCCTTTTACATATGTAGTTACTTGGACATGTACCACTGAGACATCCATTCACTCACCAACACACCCATAAACACACTCACACACCCATACAGCTGTTTCCACATGCACTCTTGAACCCATACACCCAGTGAATCAACCACTCAAACATCTATGCACAGAGTCACACACCTCCCACCCACCCACACACACACTCAGGCACCCATACAAATACTCAGGCAACCAATCGATAACCCATATAGACACTCATGTAGCTACTGACCAACCCATGCAGCAGCTTATACAACAACCGACAGACTGATACAGACATTCACACAGTTTAGTCACTAACCCATGCATTCAGTAAGACACATTTAATCACTCACTTAAACAGTCAGTCACGCACCTACTAAATCCTCCATCCAGTCACTTATAGACCCACTCATTCTTCAATACACCTTGGCATATATATAAAACATATTTAAACTTTAAACAAACACACAGTCACTGGATGATGTCATCAGTGATGTCATTTGAGATGTCATCAGTGATGTCACTGACCATGTCATGAATGATGTAATATGTGACATCATCAGCAGTGCATTGCGAGGCGCGAGTTATAGTTAGCTGAACTAACTATAACGGCGGAATTTCTCTGGTTTTGTACGAGTAAAATGTCCAACTAACTATAACGTCCCTGAAACCTATGGTTTTTTCAGTGAATTTCTAAGGTTTTTTAAATGCTAATTTCTAACTATAACGTACCTGAAACCTATGGTTTTTTCAGTGAATTTCAAAGGTTTTTTAAATGCTAATTTCTAACTATAACGTCAAAGAAACCTGTGGTTTTTTCAGTGAATTTCTAAGTTTTTTAAAATGCTAATTTCTAACTATAACTTCCCTGAAACCTATGGTTTTTTCAGTGAATTTCAAAGGTTTTTTAAATGCTAATTTCTAACTATGCCTACAGAGGTAGGATATGTGCAGAAAGAGGAAGAAAGGAGCAGAAAGAAGCAAGAGAAATGCAGAAAGAGGCAACAGAAGGTCAGAAAGACGAAGAAAAGTGAAGAAAGAAGCAAGAGATATGCAGAAAGAACCAACAAAGGTGCAGAAAGAGGCCTTGTTGCAAAGTCATCCTGTGCCCCCAACTTATTGCTGACTGGTACTGGTGGTAACTGACTCTGACTAACCAGGCCCGGAGTCCGTGCTATCCTGAAAGACACTTAGAATACAGTGAAAACACCTACATACACTAGGGTACACTATGGGTTGGGCTACCCCTGTGATTGGCATGACGTCCCCTGTAAGGCCCTAGTACATAATAGGGCAGGGGGATTAACACTACCTCTAACTCAGAGGTGCAGAAAGAGGCAAGAGAAGTGCAGAAAGAATCAAAATAGGTGCTCAAAGAGGCAAGAGGGATGCAGAAAGAGGCAAGAGCAGGGCAGGAAGAACCAAGAGAAGTGCAGAAAGAAGCAACAGAGGTACAGAAAGAGGCAAGAGAGGTGCAGAAACAGGCAGGAAATGTGCAGAAAGAGGGAACAGGGGTGCAGATAGAGGCAAGACAGGTGCAGAAAGAGGCAAGAGATCTGCAGAAAAAAGCAACAAAGGTGCTGAAAGAGGCAAGTGAGGTGCAGAAAGGGGCAAGAGATCTGCAGAAAAAAGCAACAAAGGTGCTGAAAGAGGCAAGTGAAGTGCAGAAAGAGGCAATAGAAGTGCAGAAAGAAGCAACAGCTTGTCTTGCTCTTTGGGGACTCGTAGGGCGCGTCCCCTGAATCTGGTCGTCAGGTGTGTCCTTGGTAGGCACGCTACCCCCAATGTGCAGGGGTTTGTGTTGGTGAAGTGCTCACTGCAGCTAATGGTCTGTAACCAGGAACACAAAAAGGAAGCGGTGGCCTGCACCTGCCACCTGCCAAGTGCACAGCTCCGGGGGAGTTAAACAAGGAGCCAGCGTGTGCGGCGTCGCTGACAGGGCGCGCAGCCCTCGGTGTGGGACGATTGTGTGCGCAGCCCTCGGTGCGTGCAGCTGATGGTGCGCGCAGCTGTGTGTGCAGCTGACAGTGCGCACAGCCCTCAGTGTGTGCCAATGATTGTGTGTGCAGCTCTCAGTGCGTGCAGCTGACTTTGCGCGCAGCCCTTCGTGTGTGACAATGATTGTGTGCGCAGCCCTTGGTGCGTGCAGCTGACGGTGCACGCAGCTCTGTGTGCAGCTGACAGTGCGTGCAGCCTCAGTGTGTGACAATGATTTTGTGTGCACAGCCCTCGGTGCATGCAGCTCACAGTGCGCGCAGTCCCTCAGTGTGTGACAATGAGCACGCAGCCCTCGGTGCGTGCAGCTGACGTGCGCTCATCCCTGAGTGTGCAGATGAGGGTGCGTGCAGCTCTGTGTGTGTGGCAATGATAGTACGCGCAGCCCTCGGTGCGTTCATCCCGGAGTGTGCAGCTGACAATACGTGAAGTCCTCGGTGTGTGACAATGATAGTTCGCGCAGTCCTTGGTGCGCAAACTGACAGCGCACCTAGCCCTCGGTGTGTGCAGCTTACAGTGCGCGCAGCACTTGGTGAGTGTAGCTAACTTTGCGCGCAGCCGTATGTAAGCAGCTGACTACGCGCGCGGCCCCTCTCAGTGTGAACTGCTGACAGCACGTGCAGCTCTGGTTGTGCAGAGCTGACAGTCCTCACACCCCTCAGATTGTTAATTTGCAGTGCGTGAATCCATCAGTGTGGAGAGTAAGGGGGGCATGCAGCCCTCGGTGTGTAATGAATATAGCTGTCAGTCTGCAGAGCCGGTTCTGCATACATCCCTCGGTGCATGGCATTGCCAGTGCACTGACAGTGCATGAAACTCTAGATGCACTACTGACTTGCACGCATCTCCCACGCTTTACCATGGAAAGGTCCTCAGTCTGTCATGCTAGTTGTTCACAGCCCTCAGCGAGCACCACTGACAGTGCACCCAGCCCTCAATATGAACAACTGACAGTGCATGCAGCTGACGGTGTACAACTGACAATGTAGGCCTCGGTTTGCTTTGTTGCACTGATAGTGTAAGCAGCCCGCAGTGAGTTCCACTGACATTGTTCACAGCCCTCAGAGAGCACCACAGTCAGTACACTGAGCCTTCCGTGTGTACAACAGCTGAAAGCGCAGGCAGCCATCAGTGCACGGTGCAACAGTTCTGAGAGCGCACTCGGCCCTTAGTACAGAACTGCAGGTGACCGTTGACCACGCCTTCCGTGAGTGCGTGTGACAGTCGGCACTGCCCTTAGTGAACACGAGCAGGCGGTGCACAGAGCCTTCATAGCGCACACGCACAGTCAAGCACAGCAGAAGACACGCACATTAATTCTGAGTAAACCGGTCTAAGAGTGCGCACCTCACAGGTGCAGCAGCAAAAACACGCACAGGTCTCAGTTACAACTACCAGCATTACACATACCCTTAACTTGACAAAATGTGACGGTGCACCCAGTCCTGCATGTACAGCAGAGCTGTCAGTACACAACTTCGGTACAAAACAGCAGAAACCCTGAGTGCACACACAGCTCTTGGCGTACAAAGGAGCCTGGGAGTGCACGCAGCCCTAGTGTGCAACAGAATGCCTGACGATGCACGCCATATTAAGTGTGCAAATATCTACTCACAACAGTCGGAGCACACATCGCACACAGCCCTAGCAGCCCCAGGGTACAGCAGAATCCCTAACATTACACATCCCATTAAATGTGCAAACAGCTGTACACTGCAATCTGTGGTCCCCGTAAACATGCACACACTGTGCATACATCACGTACAACTCTTAAGAAAATATGCGGTCCAAGTAATTACAAAGCAGTGAAGCCAGACTGGGTGTACACCAGCTATTGCAATGCACAGCCCTACTTGTGTAACAGCACATACAATACAGGTACTCATATCTCAGAACGCAGGCAGCCCTCTCAGAACAACACTGCACTCTTCTAAGTGTCCCCCTCTGTCCGCAACAGTATACTGTACACAGGCTTCTGTGCAGTGAGATCTGCCTTACACACAACCACATTCCGTGTTCGTGAGAATGCTTGTGTACTAAAGACATCGCTCGGCATACAGCAGCACACGTGGGGTCAGGCGTGTGCACTGTGGAAAGCACTCCTCGGTTTGTGGCTCCGCTTTCTCTACACAACTGACACGCAGTGTGTTTTAAGTGGTCCGATACTGTCATGTGTGTATTAGCCGTGTGAGCAGATAGTGTGCCGTGGGCGTCTGCACCGTCGTGCACAGCCTCGCGAGCAGACAGTGTGCAGCGGCGCCTGCACAGTGCTCAGCCCCTCGAACAGATAGCATGATCGCCCCGTGTGCACATACTATGCCGAGGGTTCTGCACTGTGCACAGTCCCAAAGCAGCAGATAGTCGGCACCTGCACCGTCCCATGTGCAGATGGTGTGCTCTCCCTGTGAACAGATAGCATGCTCGCCCCTTGTGCACATAGTTTGCGAGGCGCATGCACCGTGCACAAACCAGTGAGCAGCAGAAAGTGTGTGGCGCGGCGCACAGTCCCAAGTGCAGATGATGTGCTTGCCACATGAATAGATAGTGTGCTCGCCCCTTGGGCACATAGTTTGCGAGGCGCATGCACCGTGCACAACCCAGTGAGCAGCAGACAAACAGTGTGTGGCGCGGCGCACAGCCCCATGTGCGGAGATGGTGTGCTGTGCTCGCCTTGTGAGCAGATAGTGTGCTCGCCCCATGTGCACAGTGTACGGCCTGCTCAAGTCGTGCATCCGCAGACCACCAGGCCGGCCGGGGCTGGACGTCTTCCTTTCATCTCCCAGCTGGGCCCCGCCCTCACCTCCCCTGGGCCGCCCCGCAACTTGCACCGGAGTTCTATCGACTTTTTTAGGGGAGGCTATCTGATCCCTGCAGCCAGCGGTTATAAATAGCCGAGGAGGGACAGGACAGGACAGGGAAGAGGAGACGAGGCTGGGCGTGGAGGGGCTTTCTGATTACGCCTTATTTAATGAAAGCCCCGGGGAGGTGGCAGTCCCCGGGGTTGCGGGGGGGCCGCGTGCCCCCCGCAGTTTATTATCAAACCCCCAGGGAGGTGGCGGTCCCTAGGGCTTCAGGGGCCCCCGCGGGCCTCCGCAAATTAATTGGCGATTGCCCCCGGGACCTGGCCCACCCGCTGGCTTTTTGAAAATGAAGTGCAGGAGCCTGCGCTTCGTTTTTTTTTATTTTCAGCAGGATTCGCGACCCAAACGCGAATTCTGGCATTTTGCCATGCTTTTTTTGACCCTGGGGGTCCTTGTGGGACCCCCTGAGCAGGCCTAGGGGGTCAGGGTGTTTCTACCCTGCCCCCTTTTCTTCTTTTTCATGTTTTTTTTTCTGATTTCTTGTGACTCGGTTACCGAGTCACAAGATGGCTGCCAACACTTCCTGGTTTGCAGTGTTGGCAGCCAATCAGAGTGAAGCTCGTGCTCGGGAGGGTTCGCGAACCCTCCGTGGCCACAGATATCGAAACTTTTTCTTTTTCTAATTTCTCAGCAACTACTGAACGGATTTACACCATTTAACAAAAAGGTCGCTTTCTGAACCAAGAGCTACCTTTTTGCCAAATATGGTGTCATTCCGTTCAGCAGTTCGGGCTGTAGCCTTTTCGAAAGTTTCCTATGGAAATTAACATGGAGAAAATACGTTTTGGGACCCCCCTTTTTTCTCAGCCCCCGCTTCATGAATCACCCCGAAACTTTCAAGACAGGAGCTGACCGGAGCACCCCATTAGTTTTAAAAGTGTCGCGAAGATTCGTCTAACGGCGCAAAAGATATTGGCAAATCAAAAAACGCTTTTCCTATGGAAACTAGGTCCTAAATATAACTACCTTCTGGCGACTGCCAGTAGGTATATATATATATATATATATATATATATATATATATATATATCAGGACCCCTCCACCCTGAGCTCCTCCTGTCCTCCTCCCCATTCTGTCCCTGCTGGGAGCCGGCAGCCGCCCCACTCCTGTGCTGCCTGACAGAAACAGATAAATTGCTTAAAAAATTTCAGTCTTCAGAAGTGCCTGTAAATGGAGCATATATATGCTTTGCAGAATGACCTGACCTTTGTCCCAAAAAACCGGGACATTTACCTAAAATTAAGAAAAGTGTTGCGACACCCGGACAGTCCTCTTGAAACCAGGACTCTTTGTGGAAATCCGGGTTGTCTGGTCACCCTACTACAGGCTCCAACTCAGAGAATTAGTGGGAGTGATTCCCATGGTCAAAGGCAATGCCAAAGGTGAAAAGCCATCTATTGCATATTTTATGATGTCTCAAATGATCCTCTGTTGGGCAAAACTATTGAAGTTGAAGGAGCATAGCCAGGGAGATATCGTGAAAGATTGTGCAACTATACCCATCATGCTCCTCGTGCTCAATGGAGTATTTAGTTCTGGCCACTTTCAGGCCTGTTTCTTCGCATTGATTTGTATTTGTAAAAGGTATGTCTCATAGTCTGCTTTTTTACTCTGGCCATAGTCAAGCTGAATTTTTGAGTGGTCCGTCAATGATGCAAAAAGATACTGTATTCATTTTACTGTGCCAGGTTCTTCAATGCCCTCTCTCAGGCCCTTGATGTGCAGGTTGCCACACCAGGATCTGTTTTCCAGATTTTCAATCTTCTGTGCCATTTCATTGTTTTGCCGCCCAGCTAGCGCATGCTCCAGTCAGATGATTGTTTCATGGGGCCCACTCCTGGTTATCGATCGTCTCTCTGAATGGTCAACAGGATCATCAGGTCAGTGGGCCGCTGCCAGGAGGATGCGGTTGTGATCGTAGTCTGTTTGAATGATGGGCTGTCAGCTCCATCTTTCGGTCCCCGCCGCGGCTCCATACGCAGCACTGACCACAATTTGCATCGGGACAGAGCTGAGATAGTGTGTGATCCCTACATCTGGCACTCCGGGGATACTGGCCACTGTACCCCGTTACTGGTGGGGGAGAGGCAGGCACTCAATGCTGGTGTCTCAGCTCATCAACTGGCGCAATTGTCACTCACCGGAGGAGCTGCGGTGTCCTTGATTATTGCCCCACTCACTGGACAGTGTCAGGGGCCCCGGAGGCTGAAGGTGTAATGAGGCGCCACCCATCTCCTTCATCTCTCTCGGGTGGCGCCATGTTGGTATGCACATGGGTTCGGCAGTGGCCAAACTCGTACACTCCTACATGTTTGCAGGCCTCCTACTGGTCTTGACCGGGTGCTGGGGGTCTCAGGGCTTCATCCCTGCCTCGAGGCTTGCCTCCCAATGTGTAGTTGTTACAGTGTTCTGCTCCCTATGGGCCCATTTGGCAGAGCGATTTTACAGTGCAGCCAACCTTCGTATGCATTCTGGCGCCATTCCCTAATTCAATTTTTAAAGGAGACCCTCATAAAGTTCTGATGGAAAATGGAAAATATGGTGCCTGAAACATGTTACCTTCAATCAAACTCTCTCAATGACAGGTAGCCAGCATTGAGCTTTGATCTTGGCTGCCTGCAGTACAAATTTCCTGAGCCGTAAAATGATCTTAGCAGCCACCTTTTATGTATGGTCTCATCTTAGTAATAATTTAGTTGAAAGACCTGTGTATCCTAAATTTCAGAGATCCAATCAGGAATGAACAAAGATGTTCATAAGCATACCTAAGAAAATAAAATTCTCCTGTAGACATCTCAGGTAAAAAAGCAAGATTTTAACAAAAGCTGAGATTTGAGAATTCAATAATGGATCTTACATGTAGCACAACTCCTAAGTTTCTCACTTTCTATTTGGATCAGGAGTCAGGCCCACAATAAGGGGCCAGGAGAAAAGACACTGTTACAGTGGTTTACAATATTTGTCATTAGAAAAAATTCATATTTTGCGGATTTAGGTTTAGGCCTATTACATTTATTCACCGCTGGATGAACTCTATGAACAGGTGGAGTGCCAAGTAGTTTAGAACCGTAATCCCTCTAATGTTCAATAATTACTGGGTGACATCTGCATACCTGAGAATGGTGATGCCCGTCGGATGTAGGTGGTAAACAATAGGTGCCAAAAAATTGTTGAATATCAATGGGGAGGAAAGACGACTGATCCCTGCATCTCGCTCAAAGGCACCGGCCTTGTGGGCAAAGTAAGGGGACCCAAAATGGCAGATTGTATTCTTCAAGATTCATAATTCACAAAGACATGCCTTTAGAGAGTTCAAAGTACTACTGTTCCCTCCTTTTCACTTAGTCATACTAGATTCCTTGCTCTGTCTTCTTCTCTATACCCCTCCCTTACCTGCCTTAATCTTTTCATTAATTATATACACCGGAGACTCCCATTATGCATAAGTCTCTCCAATCAGCCCTCTTAAAATTAAACAATAACTAGTAACAACATTCCAGAATTAGAACAATGTAACACATATAAATCCTCGTCCTATACAGTCCTTCCTCTTATTATTGCTGCTCAGTGACATCTAAGTTTCTTTGTTTTATTTACTGGGTTTGAAAAAGATTACTTATTTTGTTTGGGGAAGTTTATTTCTGATCAAAGGTTGAGTATATGAAGGGAATTTCAATTTATGGACCTGTTGGTATTTGTTTTTTTTTATATTATTTAGAACATTGCAAGAAATTAGGTGTTTACTTGCAAAGGGTATCTGTTCTTCAGAAGTAATAAGCTTGCAAGTTATTTTACTGGGAACCATGTATGCCACTGTAGCACTTGAGTCTATAAGGGTAGCGAAGCAGAGCAGCCTGAGGCCTACTCAGGGGAGATGTTGTGGGCTAGTAACCTGAGCAACGTGGTCTTCTCCTGCTCGTGCTGACCACAGGCAAGAGACAGTGTGCTGGTGTAGCCCACTTTCCAGACATGGGTGCAGGGTACAGACAATGTGCCCAGCACTGGTTTGGCCTCTTCTTTCTGTTTTGCTCTTTGTCACAGTGGCTAGAATCCACAGGATAGCAATAGTTGAGTTGGGTCATGGAGGGGCCACATGGATGACCCTCCCCATGCAAATTAATTTTATAAGGATGAGCTGACCCCTGGGGGCTTGGCCCTCCCCGGGGACTTCTCCTTTGGGCAGTGGAGCGCTACACATTTATTTTCCTGCCCTGCCCCAATGTGGGACCAGGCTTCAAACAGTGATTTCTCTTGCCTGGAGGGGCCAATTGGAAGTTCGGTGCTGTGTTACTCGTGGTTGTGAGCTCTGGCCACCAGGACCATTTTCTTCAGGCCTCGTGGCCTCTAAATGCTACTTTTTGCTGGGGAGCATGGTTTTGCTGCTTCCTTGCCTGACCTGTCCTCTGACTGAGATGTTGATGCTCTCTTTACTAGGGAGTCATCTTTCATAGCCCCTTCACAGCCAGCCACAGAACATCCTCAATGCCACATTCCCCATGTCCTACGGCCTCCTGGGTTCTTCAAGGAAATCTGTGTATCAGCAGAGTCTAAGGCAAGCCTACTAAATTCTCATGGGAACCATCCAGGGTACCTGAGAAGGTTAATTCCCCAACTGTTCCACAGGGGGAACAAGAAGGCCAGCACCAAAGGCCCTAGAGAGACCCATCCAAGAACTTGGGGCCAGCTAGAGTTGAAATCCTTCAGTTCACCTCTGCAGCGGCATCAGGTGGCTTATTCTTCCAGCTGGGCATTCTCTTGCTGTCATCTCTCCCTAGTCCAGTATCTTCTCATCAGTGTCTCCCTGGTGCAGTGATTTTTAAGTGAGGGTAGAATGTTCTAGCAGTTAAGTACTGCTGGCCAATCCTAGGCTGCCACATCATTACTGAACCTGGTCCTGACCTCCTGCACAGCCTTCTGGGACATTCCTACATGGCAACTTCAAGTGGTCCATGGAAAGAGCTTCCCTGGGAACCTAAGCTCTGCCCCCCACCTCACACAGCTTCCCGATCCTTTCCCAGAAAAACGGCAAAGGGAAGCCCCTCTTTCCTGAGAGGTCTGGCCCTCCTCCTCTGTTCTGTGGACCTGGACTTTCCCAACCCAGGTGCAGTGTGGCAAGATAATTAATAGATATATTGTTACTCTACACCCCTTTCTTTTTCAGGAACTGGATCAAGCACTGTTAATGGCTCTATTGCTTGAGGGGGGCTTTAATCCTTCTGCTGGCCAGCAGAGTAATTAACGTGACCCAGTATGGGTGACAAAGGCCTGGAATCTGATTAAGAGCTGAGCCAGAGAAATATGAAATAATGAAAATTCTTAAAGTGCCACAGAGACTATAAATATGATGAAAGGGACTGTAGAGCTACACTTCTTTACACCTAGATTAATACATCACTGGAAGCTGTTGGCCTAAGTGGGGCAAAACTGTACTCTTGTGCAGATTACAGCTATAATTCAGTTTAAGCACCACAGATCTTCAGTAAACACTATATACCCTTAACTATGCATGCCTCCCTGAATGAGGGGTGAGTTCCCAAAGCCTGAAAGCACACTATGGTTCTCCCCTTGTTAAAAAAATCCCACTTAGATCCATCTAACTGGGCCAACTGCAGACCTATTTCTTTGCTGTCCATTTTCTCGAACATCTTGGAGAAGCACGTTAATTCTCAAATTACTGCATTTGTGGAAGCTTTTAAAGGAAATCAGCTTGTCCTGTATACTCATTGGTCCATCTTCAATTTCAGGGTAAAAGTAATAGCTGAGGGATCGGACCAGCTAAGCGGAAGAACATTTCCTACCTCCAAGACGAAATTATTCACAAAAATTCCATCGAGGGTATGTCCAGCCATATGAGTGGGAAGGTTGATCAATTGAGAGAGCCCTATATTATTCATTATATCTAAAAATGTACTAATATCTTTACTCTCCAAATCTTCCCTATGGTGATTAAAATCCCCTAAAAGAGTAAAGTTAGAGCTGGAAATAAAGGGTTTGAGAATTTAATACCAGGAGCCTATAAAATGTCCACTAGAGCCGGGAGGGCAAGACAACAGAAGGCCAGAAAAGAGCTGAATATTCTTAGCTTTGAATCTGAACTTTGCTATCTCACAAAAATCGTGTATTCAGCTCTAATAGGTTGTAAAGTGCAGTTCAAGCAGTTTCTAAATATAATGCCAAAGCCCCTCCCCCCCCATGGATAGTACGATCAACATGGACCAAAGAATAAACCGGAAGGGTGGCTGCTACTAATTCTGGTCCTGAGTTGCTGCGTGGTGCATGAGCGACAAAACTGGGCTCCTAATATGGCCCTAATACTGCTAACTTGGTAATAAGACATGCTAGAAAAATAATGAAACCTCTATTGTTAATAGTAATTCAAAATTAAATGCAATGGTTCTCAAGGTGTTTGGATAGATCTAGCTTGGTAGTTGAGTGAAAATATCTTGTCTCAGCGTTAGCATGGCTGTACATTGCCTAATGGTGTTGTGTACAATGTTTTGGTTGCTTGTAAGTATCATGTTGAGAGTCTGTTGAATGTGAGTATGGTTTAACTCAGCTATTTAGAGCGCTTGCATTATCATTGCCATGTGTAGGAAATCTGCCTTACCTGTTGTGACACCCCAGATTTTCCCCTTTTTCTGGACACTATTTATGCTGGTTTTGGAACTCTGTGCTCTTTATCCCTGCTAACTTGGAGAAATGTGCCTGTGCTCCCACTTTAAACATGGTTAAATTGGCTTATTCCTGATTGGCACATTTCGCCTGCCTGTAAGTTCCTAGTATGTGGTATATAAAATGCACCCAGGGCTTGGAAGTTGAATTCCTCTTGTGGACTGCAGCACCTATTTTATCATCCACTACAGTGGTAGTGCAAATATGGCTACAGGCCTACCCTGTGTAGCCTTACTGCTGCATTATAAAACCTGCAGGGTGACCTGTCAAAATAACAATTTTTCACAGGCACAGAGCCCCCTTTTTAAATATTAGTAAGCCACTCCTATGTAGGTCTTGTAGCCCACAGGTCTGGGTGCATCATATTTAAAAGTGGGACAATTAATCTTACTGTGTCCCTACACTGACAAAGACATTTTCTCTCTAGCAGGCCTAGCTATACCATGCAGAAAACCAGAGTACGTAAAAATACTAAGGGGCATATTTATAGGATTATAACGTAACGCAGCACAAGTCACCTTGCTGTGCTGGGTTACAGAGAAAGGGCAGGAATGTGCTGTATTTATTACAATACAGTGCTTTCCTGTCCTTTCCTCAGCGCTGGCACACAATCGGCTTCCTAGCGCCAACGCAGGCACTCTTGCACCATGGTGCAAGAGTGCCTGCATTGCATGCAGGATTGTTTTTGTGCAGGAAGGGACACCCTCCTCCACAAAAGCAATCCTGAAAGCCATAGAGCTCTTTCTATGTGTGCTGCAGAATGCAGCACACATAGAAAGAGGAAGTAATGAGGAGAAATAAAGATATTTCTCCTTGTTACGCCTCCTCTATGAAGGCATATCTTTTTGGTGGATTCCCAGGTCTACCAATTTTGGTAAACCTGGGAATGCATCAAAAACCATGGCTGTTGCATGGGAATACCCACGCAACACCCATGGAATGCCTTCCCAGGGTAGAGTAACGCAACACAGCGATTTGCGCTGCATTGCTTTTCTCCAGATTTATGAAGCCATTCAGTGCCAAGCAAAGTGGCCTTGCATGGCTTCATAAATCTCAGTTTTGAGTTGTGTCGCTCTTTCAAAATTTTGCATGGTGCAAGAATGACGAAACAGGGCTCATAAATATGGCCCTAATACTAACTTGGGAATGGGACGCGCTAGAAAAATAATTAAACCTCTATATTATTAATAGTAATTACACATTCAATTCAATGGCAAAGCTGGAATGTCTTAAAATATTAAAAGAAAGCAACTTTTAGAAAGTTACCTTTAATCTGCCTGATACTCCTTTAGGCTAATTTACATTGACTCTCCAGCATATCAACTATGTAAATGGCCTGAATGAGGTGTGGAATGAGGTGTGACATTCCTCCCAAGAGCTACACAGTAGGTCAATTTAATTCACCAGTTGACCTGAATGGGCAGGGATGACTCATCAAAACCCTGAGGAATATTCAGAGTGGATGTTGTAGGCATCCTGTTGGCACAGCAGTGTAAAATCCTGCCTGGCAGTTCTGTCACATGTAAAACATTTGCGCTCTGAAAGGGATCACACAGTACAAAAGAGCAATTATTGTGCATCTCCTGACTGTGCACTGAGGGACCGTGCTTTGTTTCACTAGACTTCTGTCTCCAAGTTTATTGTGCGTCTAGTGTCTACTTCAAACAGGATTTTTGTTTTAGATATGGGTGATCACTGGTAATTTCCCTATGACACTCCCACACACACCGCCAGTCCTCAGAACCAAGTTTAGTGTGGCCGAAAACTTTTGCCATCTAGAAAGTTCCCTGGTACATGCATTTTGGGCCTTTTTGCAGTAAGGAAAACATGGAATATTGAAAATGTGGGTAAGGTTGCCCCAAAGAACTTTTACCCCATAGCTTAGAGATTGCTTGGGAGTCAACCCCAACCAGTAGTTGGTGCCATGAATAAATGTGACATCCAAGGTACCATCCTAAGAACACTTTCTGGACCTGCAGAAGACCAGAAGAGGACTTGACCTGCTGTCTGTGACCTGAGAGGAGCCCTGAAGTATTGGCCCTGCTTTCCGTTGTACCCAGAACAAAGAAGTGGACTCAAAGGGCCAGTTGGCTGACTTCGTGTGTGGCTATAAGGACACAACAAACTTCAAGAAGTCTTTTTCCTAAATTGCCCAGATTTGGCAACTGTTTGAGATTGGCTTGAGTGGATCCGGTACTTGTCGTGGTGCTGTCTATTTCCTCTATAAGAGAGTAGATGCGTTGCGTTTCATCATTAGTATAACAATAGGTTTCTGCGCGTTGTTCAGTTAAGTTCATTATGTCTTCAAATGACATCTTAATGTTGGGTGCGAGGTTCCGTCTACTCAGGAAATCATGAGAAATGAGAACTCCAAATGGATATAGGGATCTCGCACACCCTGTAATCCAGTAAACCTGATGTAATCAAGTCGTAGGTGCTGATTGGTGAATCCCCCCTGAGTGTAGGGGATGGTTTAAATGTTTGAGTTGCGCTGCTCCCACTGGGGATGGCATCTCCAATAGCATGATCTCAACCTCAATTTCACCGATGAAATGATTCTATGTACCATCGATGTAAAATCACTTTATACCTCCATACCCCACAACCTGGGTATGGAAGCAGTGGAGTCATTTTTAATTCACACAGACAAAGATGAAAACCTAAAAATCTTTTGATGGAACTTCTTCATTTTACCCTTTTTCATAGTTACTTCAAATGGCGAAATGAATTTTTTGTTCAATCCTCTGGCACCAGCATGGGAAATTGCGCCGCTCCGGTGTACGCGAATATTTTTATGTACAAATTTGAACTTGACAACATACTGAATCAAGACCCTTGGAAGGATCATCTTATCCTATATAAGAGATACATTGATTACATCTTTTTCCTGTGGAAAGGCACAGAAGAAGATCTAATCTCGGCTATAGCAAAACTAGACCTTATTAACGAGAGAATAGGTTTTACTTCTCACATTCACAAAACCGAGATTACTTTCTTGGATGTGCTCATCAAAATTCAGGATGGACAATTACACACCAGTGTTTACACCAAAGACACAGATCGCAATAACCTGTTACATCACAGGAGTTTTCATCAACCAGCCCTGAAAAAACATTTACCATTCTCTCAGTTATTACGAATTAAAAGGATCTCTTCCACAGAATGTGCTTATCAGAACAGCAAATTCGTCACCCTTGAGAAATTTAGAGAAAGGGGCTACCCGGAAAAAATCTTGCGGGAAGCTGGTAACAGGGTTGACGAAGTGAAAAGGGAGAACTTATTATCACCCAAACCCACTAGCAACGAAAAGCCACGTATGACTTTTATATCCAAATTCTCCACCCGAAGTATGAGCATCAAAAAATCTATCCTTAGGCACTGGTCACTTCTAACACTCGAAGATGATTTTAAAGGGATTTTCAGTCAATCACCCAGGTTTGCTTACCTGCGCACACGCAACCTTAAGGAAATACTTAATAACAAAAAAACGGAGGATAACAACAGAAAAACCGCACACAGGGGGACTCTCCCATGTATGAACTGTGGAAACTGCAACGCAATCATCAAAGGAAATCAAATCCTTCACCCATCAAAAGGAACACCCATAAAATTGAGAGTAACGGCCACATGTGACAGTTCCAATGTAGTATACATGTTAAAATGCCCATGCGGACAAGCATACGTTGGCAAAACGGAACGTAAAATCAAAATACGCTTGAATGAACACAAAAGCAATATCCGGTTGAGGAATCCTAAATCATCAGTTGCAGTTCACTTCAATAACATGTCTCACAATGTAAGTCAACTGAAATTCACAATACTTGAAATGGTACCAACTCTCCCAGGAAGAGATAACACTCAATACCTTCTACAAAGAGAAGTGTTTTGGATAAACTTACTGAATACCGTCAACCCGAAGGGCCTTAATGAACGTTTGGATTCAAGTTGTTTCTTATAACGTTCTCACAAACATTGCACGTGAGACTGTGGTTACCCTCAACTTGATTGATATATAGAGTGGACTACATTTCCCAACAAACATTTCGTATCTGGGAATCACACCGTGCCCAAGATATCTTGGTCTCCACGTTTAATTTCACTTCATTTCATTTCATTTACCGTTCTCTTTAATGTTTTATTGTTTAATCTTCAATGTATTTGATTGTTCACTGTTTACCTATAGTTCGTCGTTTACCCCGGCATTACATCACCGAACATCCTTGAGTCTGTTTTTCACCACTACTAAAGTATGCACTTCCGGGTTCACACGATACTTACGCATGCCTCGTATCCATACACTTGCAGAAACACCCGGGAAGTTTGAACGACTACACGCAAGGACTAATCGTGGATGTATCATCTTCTACACTCGGTGAGCAATATCCCAACTAACTGAGCACTCATAATATCCCTTCGGCTAATTACACGACTCTGATCGAACGTATGTTTCGCTTCTTTTTTTTCATCATAGAAAGCTTATTGAAGCCGAAGATCACGCTTAGTAAGTGTCCATTCATCTCTTAACATTTTGCTAACATTTTGTTGATTCCTTTATAACCGCACGGGCTGTTTAACTCACGGTTCTTTTTTCTCCTCACGACAACACAAACCATCCTACGACCACATGAATCGTCACCACATTGGTTCCGTTCAACCTTATGTTGTCGGTACCCACTTATTAGCACATGCACTCTATCACCAGTTACGTTTTCCGGCTCCATGTTTATTTCACTTTATCTTCTGATCACCATCATTCTTTTAACATCAAGAGTTCTTAAACAACACAAGTCTTTAACCATGGGCGGCAACGGCTCTTATAGATTTATATTTCACCACCCATGCATGAAATGAGATTTAACAGTGGTGATACCATTTTACTGAGAGTCATGTATCCCGTACTTCGTGCTGAATATTACCTTTTTATTTACAGATTAAAGCCCCTGATGAAGGGCCAAGCCCGAAATGCATTGGGCAATGTATATAAATCGAATTGACTAATATTACTGGGAACAAGTATACACGTCGAATAAATAAATATGGATAACAACCAAATACCAGAATAAAATTATACTTGAAATTGTTCACACACGTGGAATTTTATTGAAAATTACTCAGAGTGCTATTGGAGACGCCATCCCCAGTGGGAGCAGCGCAACTCAAACATTTAAACCATCCCCTACACTCAGGGGGGATTCACCAATCAGCACCTACGACTTGATTACATCAGGTTTACTGGATTACAGGGTGTGCGAGATCCCTATATCCATTTGGAGTTCTCAGGTCTCAGTATGTTACCACTGAGATTCTCTAAGTTCCCTCCCATGAGGTCCCAAGGGCCTTAGAAGTGTACTCCTGTGGTTGCTTGGGACTTAGAAGAAATTTCAATGTTTTTCTTCAGTAAAGTGACAAAGCCTCTTTGTGCGTTGGGACTTAGAAATTATTTTTGAACTTTTTGACTTCCAGACTTTCACCGGACCAATCTGCTTGTTATATCCTATCAGTACTTCATCATGGTTGGCCTCATATCAGGCCTAGGTCTCAGTCTACCACTTCCATTCACTTGCTTTGCGCTTTTTGGCACTATTTCTACTTAAAACTTTAAAAAGTCATATCGCTGGTTCCCATTATTGGATTTTTGTCGTTTGGTTCCATTTTGTCAGTTAAATTCAGTTTGGAATTTGTATTGGTGTTTTCATGTTATTACTATTTTGGTACTGCATAAATACTTTACACATTACTTGAACTTAAGCCTGTCTGCTCTGTGCCATACCTACCAGGGCCTGAGATCTGGTTAATTTAGTGACTTTAAGGGTTTACCCTGACATTAGTTGTGACTATTTCCAGAGGTAGGCAGTCACCCACTCCAAATAATAATCCAGCTTCCTACACATTGGAATGCTCAATCACTCTGTTTGCATGTGGCCACAGTGTTGTACATTTCCTGTACATGAAAATTAGATTTTTCATAAATAGAATATTTCTTGGCCATTAATAGGTAGACTGTTTTTCTTTTGGATCACTTCTGGAGTTCCCTATGCTGTAACTACTTTTTCTAGGGTGCGTATAACTTTCCTTGCACTAGTTAAGAATAGAGACTTCAATCAATCAATCAGTATTTTTAGAGTGCAGAACTGTCACCCCTAGGGGTATCTGGTTGGTTAGTATGCCATGTCTCCATTGAAAAGCCAGGCCTTGAGTCTCTTTCTGAAGTCTGCCAGGGAGGGAGCTGGTCGGAGGTTGAGGGACAGGTTATTCCAGGTCTTGGCGGTGATGTAGGAGAAGGAGCTGCCTCCTCTACTGCTGTGACAAATGTAGGGGGTGAGGGTGAGGAGGAGCAAAGGTGTTCAGAGGGTTGATGGAAATTCAGTCGATGGTTGATGTAGGATGGTGCTTGATCATGGAGGGCCTTGTAGGCATGCTTGAGGACCTTGAACTGGAATCTCTTCTGGATGGGTAGCCAGTGGAGGTCTCTGAGGTGGGGGGGGGTGATGTGGGATCATTTGGGAAGGTCCAGGATGTGTCTGGCTGTGGCATTCTGTATGGTCTGGAGTCTTCTGAGGAGCTAGGTGGAGATGTCGGAGTATAGAGCGTTGCCGTAGTCGAGGGGACTGGTGATGAGGGCCTGAACAGATGGTCTTTCTTGTTCTGACTGGGATCCATCTGAAGAACCTGCAGAGCATGCAAAGAGTGTGGTAGCAGGAGGAGGTGACTGCGTTGAGTAGCTATTTCACGACCAGTTGGCTGTCGATGATGATCCCCAGGTTGCATGCGTGGTCTGTCGGTATAGGGATTGGTCCGAGTTTAGATGGCTACCAGCTGTGGTCCCAGGTGGAGATGTTGTTTCCAAAAATGAGCACTTCGGTCTTATCGGAGTTCAGTTTGAGGCAGTTGTCTCTCATCCAGTTGGCAACATTAGTCATGTCACTGGAGAGGTTGGTTTTGGCATTGTTGGGTCCTCGGTAAGCGAGGAGATCAGTTGAGTGTTGTCAGCGTACAAGATTATGTTGAGGCCATGGGATCTGATGAAGTCTGTGAGGGGGGTCATGTAGGTGTTGAATAATGTGTGGCTGAGTGATGATCCTTGGGGTACACCGCAGATAATGTCCTTGTGGCGGAGGTGAAGGGAGGTAGCCGGATACTCTGTGTGCGTCCTGTAAGGAAGGAGGCGATCCACTTGAGGGCATCGTGCTGTATGCCAATGTTGTAGAGTATGTTGTGGGAAACGGTGTCGAACACAGCAGAGAAGTCGAGGAGGTTCAGGGCCACTGTTTCTCTGCAGTCAAGTAGACTTCTGATGTCGTCCTTGGCCGCAATCAGCATGGTCTCAGTGCTCTGGTTGACACGGAATCCAGATTGTGAGGTGTCCAGTAGGTGGTTATTTTCCTGGAATTTGGTGAGTTGGTGGTTGATGGCTTTCTTGAGTACTTTGGCTGGGTATGGGAGCAGGGAGATCAGTTGATAATTTTTTAGACGGCAGGGGTCCACAGAGGGTTTCTTTAGAAGGGGTCTGACTTCTGTGTGTTTCCATCTGTCTGGAAAGGTTGCTGTGTTGATGGAGGTATTGAGGATGCTGGTGAGTTCCTTGCTAATGGCCTTTTCTCTGAGGTTGAAGAGGTGGTGGGGGCAAGGGTCAGTGGGTACTCCGGAGTGGATGGAAGACATGATGGCTGTGGTGGTCTAAGTGATGAGTGGAGACCAGGCGGTGAGTGTTTAGCTGGTGTTCACTGTTTGGTTGAAGTAGTTGAGTTTAAGGGTGGTGGGTTGGGGATCGAAGTTGATGTAGATGGCGGCAATCTTGCTGTGCAAGTAGTCGCAGAGCTTTTGGGAAGGGTGGATGGTGTTTTCCGTGGCTGTCCAGTTGGAGAATGTCTTGATTATTTAGAAAAGTCCCTTAGTGTGGTTCCCTCCGGTATCGATATGGGCGGTGATGGCTGCTTTCTTGTCTTCCTTGATGAGCTGGTGATAGTCCCAGAGGGCTGTTTTGTGGGTGGCTCTGTCGGCAGGGTTCTTCGTGGCATGCTATCGCTTCTCCAGTTGGTAGCAGTAACCCTTGGTGGTCCTGAGATCTGGGGTGTACCAGCTGGCATGTTTGGAGGTTTTTTGGCTTTTGCTGGTTTCAGTGGGGTGACTCTGTCGGTTCAGTTGGTGATCCAGGAGAAGTTCTGGATGGCCTGGTCAAGGAATGCTGATGCTTTGGGTGGGTGGAGGTGAGCACCTATGTCCACTGGGAGTCGGTAACCCTGCTCCAGTTGCAGTGTGAGGAGGTTTGGTGCTTAGTGATGGGGTGCGGGGCATCGGCGATGGTGAAGTGTATGATGGAGTGGTCCGTCCAGGTGAGTTCTGTGGTCTGGCTGAATTTGATTCAGTCACTGGAGATGAAGATGGGGTCAAGTGTGTGTCTGGCCTTGTACGTGTGTCCAGTGACCAGTTGGGTGAGGCCAATTTTGTTCAGGTTCTCTAGGAGAACGACGGAGTTGGCATCATTGGGGTTGTGAAATTTGAGGTTGCCAAGTAGGATGTGGTTGTAGGAGTTGATTGCCAGGGGGCGATGAGGTTGGAGATGGCGTTACAGAAGGTAGGACTGCGTCCCTGGGATCTGTAGATGAGTGTGCCCTTTATTGTGGTCTTCGCATCTGTCTGTAGTTGGAAGTTGATATGCTTCATGAGAGGCGTGGGGATGTCACTGGTGATGGTGCATCTGATGGTTTCCTTGAAGATGATGGCGATGCCTCTATTGTTTGATGGTTCGGTCACACAGAATCATCTTGTAGCCATCGGGGGTGGCGATGGCGATTTCAAGGTTCGAGGAAGGGGTTGAGCCAGGTTTTGGTGATGAAGGCAGCGTCAGCGGAGAGGATGGTAATGGTGTCCAAGATTTCTGTGGCATGCCTGAAGAGGGACCGTTCATTGAGCGGGATCCATTGGAGTGGTTCTGGGTTGTTTGTGGTCTTCTGGGTGACGTGGGAACCTTTGTAGGTTGTGTTGCAAAAGAAGCAGCAGTGTTGGCGGGTGAAGGGTCCTTTAGTTGATTGTGGTGTGGAGGTGAAACAGCTGTTGCTTCGGTGTCCGGGGTTCAATTTCAGGAGTTCACTGGCAGTGTATCAGCATGTGGTGGAAGGGCAAGGGGTCCTGGTGTTGGGTGTGGTCCAGGCGCAGACGGGAGCAGATGGGCTTGCCTTTGGCGAGGTGTGTGACAGCGCAGCAACCTCCATAAGTAACCCTTGGGGTGGGAGGGGCTGTGCGGGAGGGCGGGGATTGGGAAGAGCAGGAAACGGCAGGGGAACACAGCACAACTGGAACTGGATGAAACCAGATTCAGACCAGAACAGCCACAGGTGCAAACTCAAAGCAAAACTAAAAGATAAATTAATGCCAAAACCAAAGCAAAACTAAATGAAGTTAAATTAATGCCAAAATACAAACAAATGCCAAAATTCTAATTCTAATGAAGCCAAAATTCAATAAATGCCAATGCCAATAAGTGCTAGTTACCGCGACAATAGCGGGAGGCAGCGGGCAGACAGCAGGCTCAAACTGGAGGCTCAGGGACTGGGAACATAGTCCCTGTTCGAAGAGCCGGGTGGGGGAGCAGCGCAGAGACCAGCCATATTGGCTACTGAGATAACTGCAATACTCATCCATTACGACTAGTAGATATTTTTCAGTATGCAATTGTCCAAAGAAAATGGCAGCCATGTTTCATACTAGGTCTGGAGTGAAGACATCTGCACTGGGGGTGGGCAGGCAATACTACTCGCTACTCGACATCGTTGGCATGTTTGCAACATCCCTTTCACTAGTTGATCTAAGGTGGGTGTTGGACTTGGCCCTTTCTACAAGGTCATCCCCAAACGTTTTGCCTTCACTCCTCCTATTTTTGATGAATTTGTTTTTGTTGGCTTTAGGACTCTGTGCACTTTACCACTGCTAAGCAGTGATAAAGTGCTAATTGCTCTCATGGTAACATTGACTTACACCTAATTGGTGTTTTTAATTTACTTTTAAGTCTCTAGGAAAGGGGCACTACATGTGCCCAGGGCCTGTAAATTATATGCTAATAGTGGGTCTGCAGCACTAACTGGGCCACCCATTTAAATAGCACATAAAACATGTCTCAGGCATGCCATTGCAGCCTCTGTGTGCAGTTTAAAACTGCCATTATGACCTGGCAAAATAAATCCTTTGCCAGGCCCAAGCCTTCCTTTTTAATACATATGTCACCCCTAGGGTAGACCCTGGGCAGCCCCAAGGGCAGTGTGCAGTATATTTAAAAAGTTGAATATGTACTTTTAAGTTTTCCATATCCTTGTAGTGAAATATTCACTCTTAAATTTGTTTTTTTCTACTGCGAGGACTACCTCTCCCAAAAGATAACATTGGAGTTACCTTATCACATTTTATAAGTATAATTTCCAAATGGGAATAGGTAGCCAGTTCATGTTTGGTGTTTCTGGAATCACAATTTAAAATTGTAACTCATGGTGCAGTCAGATTTTAAATTGCAAACCGAAAATGCCATTTTTAGAAATTTGGCATTTTCTTGACTTAGCCACTCGGTGCCTGCAGCCTGTTTCTGGGTTACATGACTGGGAGTGGGTGACATCTGGGCTTTGTGTAATCCCCCTAGACAGCCACACACTATGGGGGGGCTTAGGAGGGATAGGATGGGCCATCACTGGCAGGATGGGTGGTAGGAAGTGGGCCCAGCTCTCCTTACACTTGAATAGACTTTGTCCTGTCTCCACACAAAGGGCTGCATACCTCCTGTAGTTAGTCTGGAGTCAGGGCCAGGAAGGTAGGGCATCTGTGCATTTCAAAGGATTGCCTCTAGAAGCTTCTCCCCACTTCGAAAGGCACAACTGTGTATTAATACTGGACTTTAGGACCAACTCTGCAGTACACTTCTCGGCCAGTGGATACTCCTCCAGGAAGAAAGCCTGCTGTGCTGATACAAGGACTGCAACTCTGCTGGACTGCTGCTCTAAAGGAACTGCTGCCCTGCTGGGCTGACCTGGCACCTTCTTGCCTGGGGAAGGAGAACTGGACCTGCAACTTCATCTTGGACGCCCAAGTGACTCCAAGGGCTAGTCTGCTGACCTCCTGACTTGAGCCTTAGGGACATAAAAGGCTCCCCAATATCCTTCACCAGCCCCTGGAACCAGCTGCAGCGAGTTTCTGATCCACTAGTGGTGCCTCTCAGGTCCCAGACCTTGGTGTGGCTCACAGGTGTTGAAATCAAGTTTGTGGGCTCTTCGTGACCGCAAACGGGCCCGTTCGCACCATGATCTCATTGCTTCCACCGCAAATCAGCATGAAGCTCCGTCAGTCTGACTCTTCGCACTGCAGCATCGACCACTTGCATGGACCACCAATGCACAGCTACAGCAATGCCAGCCGACAACGCCGGCTGGCTCCTTGCGCTTTGCCGACAGCCTCCCGTGCCCCTCTTGCTGCTCCTCGCAGCCCTCTGCAATGTGAACAGGACTCTTGGCATGTACTTGAGAAGGTAAACTTTAGCTGGCCTAACCTGGTGACTGTATCCGACTAGCGCTCCATCGCGGTAGTCCTGAAAATTTGACTTTGACTCAGCCCAGTGCGACCAGATATCCCTATTTGTCACTTTGTGTTTTTTTGGGGCTATATTCACTAAATTCTTTAAAAATTCATATCTCCAGTTCTACTGATTGGATTTTTGTCTTTTTGGTCTGTTTTATTTATTAAATTTCACTCTATTTTTTAACTTGGTCTGGGCTACTTTTTGGGTGGTATTTTCACTGTTTTACTGTTTGAAGTGTTGCACAAATACTTTACACATTGCCTCTACGTTAAGCCTGACTGCACTGTGCCAAGCCACCAGGGAGTTGAGGACAGGTTATTTTGGGGTTTGCCTGTGCCTTACCCTGACAAGGACTGTAGTTGCTGCTTGTTCAGGCTTCACACCCCAGTCAACCAGTAACTCAATGTCTCGCAGCGGGGAACCATACTTACTCTCATAGTGCTTGCATGTGGCCACTCAAACCTTGTGACCTTCATGTGGCAGATCAACAGTTTGTTTTCTTAGCACAGTGGGAATTATAAGTCACTTGTCTTTGAATATATGGGCACACTCTGTTTTTGAGAGTTCATCTTTTCTATGCCTGAATAAATGTATTTCTTGTTTCTCAGCCCCCTTTCGGTTTTCTTCTAGGTGTTGCCAAATTTTGTTCTCTGTTCTTCTCTTCACCACTTTCAAAGTTCTGTTGTTGTGTATGCTTTTTTTTATTTCTTGAAGGTGGACAAATTATTTTGCTGTAGACCTATGGGTCCTTTTTGTCGGTAATGGATATCTGAACATTTACTTCACTGGATTGTTGTTTTAGCTGCCTTTGTGAACAATGGAATAGGTGCAGACTAAGTCCCCACCTAGTAGCCCATAGAAGCATCTTTGTCTTCAGATTTCCAATGACTGTCACAAGTGCTTGGTAATCTGTTATGATTGTGAATTGTTTTTCTTACATGAAGACATGATAATGTTCACATGCCAACACAACTTTCAGGCTCTGTTTTTAGGTTGAGAACAATGCTCTTTCATTGTCAAGCAGGCTTCACCTAAGGTAAGACACAAGATGTCAATGTTCATTTCCTCACAGGTGTTAGGTTAGGATGGCCCCTAGCTCTACAGTGTTGGCACCAACACTGAACTCCGAGCATAGTGTGGGTTCAAACTAAAACATGACTGTGGCACCACTGACTTAATTCTTGATAATTAGAAATGCTGATTCATACTCCCAGGTCCAATCAAATGGAAACCCTTGCATGATGAGTTCACTGAAGGGGCTACTGTTGAGGAATAGTCTCTAATGTACCTTGACCAAACGCTGGCCATTTCTAGAAATTATTTCACATCACAGACTCTATTTAGTGCTTTAAATTTGTCTGCTTGCCTTTGTCAGATAAAATTTGTCCCAAGAACTTGAGCTGGGTTTTGTAGAACATTTTTCAGAATTCAGCAACAAATTAGCCTTCGGCAGTGTTTGACAGACCTTGTTTAAAGCATTGTTGTAGTCTTCTCTTGAAACTCCAAATACAAAGATATCATTGCTAGAATTTGGTGTATTGATTACTGTTTTCTCTACTGATAGCCTCTTGGAATTGCTCACTGTAGAGGATATTCCATTACTCAGGCCCTAATTACCAGGCAGGCCTCATGGCCAATTTATACTGATCTGTAATTCCAGATGGTAGAACTGCAAGAAGCTTTGGCTGACACAGCAGCCAAGCCTTGTCCCTCACTCCACTCTGACTTTTGTCTTGGGTAAAGTGGGACATTTAATGCTACCCCTTGCAAGAACTGATGTTCCCCTCCCCTCCACTACCTTTCATTTCCCCTTCATCCAACCTCGTACCACACAGAAGCCTCCAATCATATCATTTATTACCTGCTTGGAGCAAGTGGTTAATGTGTGCACTAGATCCCCAAAAATAGGGAATACCACGAGAAATACTGCACAGTAGTTCCATGTCCGCACAGGTATTCCCTATTCCAAGGGGTTTAACTCATAATAGGTGGAATTCGACGTGGAGCTACTGGATGTTAACAGTGATTCCGATTGCTGGGAATCTCCACATGGAATTCCACCTAACATGAAATCATGGCCTTAGGGACAGATTTACAGATTGGCTGAGAGGGTACACTGTCACAACGGTGAACAAGTACCTTCTCCACCAAAAAGAAGGTCCACCCATCTCATTTAAAGTCAGGCAGACCTTCAGTATGCCGACGGAGGAGGCTAGTCCGTCTCCGCTGCAAACATACACCTCTGGCGGCCCAAAAGAGTAATGGCCATCGGAGTTTTTGTCATTTGTCCGCCCGCCCTATTTTGTGTGGGTAGACAAATGACAAGTTTTCACTGTCCATCACCCACCTGGTGTTAAGGGGCAGTGAAAACTGCAAATTGCCCCCCATGCCATGGGAGAAAATGCTAATGGCAAGGGGTTCCTTGCCTTTTTTATTGAAAAGATATGTATCTACTTAAGTTGATAGTTTGACGCACGGCTCCATCAAGTTTACAGAGCCATCTGTCAAACTTTGAAAGCATTTACGTGACCTGTCAAAATGACTGTTTATGTAAATGCAAGACATGTCTGCTGGGCCAGTGGACATCTGTACATTTGGTGGGGGGGTGGGCTACCTTCGCCATGGCAGGAGTAAAGCATTAAGCCATGACAATGGTAGTTAATATGTTTGGCACAGTCGAAATCAGGCCTTTAGTTCCTTGTATGTGAACAGTCACTCAGCACTCAGCGCGGATTTTCCCTTGAGCAGGACACGCTCCTTTCATCTCCCAGGCCTCCATTTACTGAACTGTGACCGGCCAATTTAATTAATTCCCCGGCACAGCACATTGCCAATTAGCGGTGAAGTGGTTTAAGAAATCGCTCCCTGCTACCACGTTTTTCCCCCCCACCGGGCCCCACCAAAATGCGTATTAGTTCGCAGGCTATCCCGGTCACCTTAAGAAGCACAGCGCTACGCAGACGCCTCTACCAAGGATATTAATTACAATTCTTTCTTCAGCTCAATTCAAGTTGCTCACACTTTTTGTCCTGAAGATGAACTCGAATAATTGAGTTCGAAACGTCGTCGACCCCCTACAACATGAACTCCTTATACTCTGTAAAAATCTTTAAAGGAGCTTCTATTATTGTTGTCAATGCGATGTCATTATTTTAAGTTCACCCTCACTTCTCACGTTACGCTTATTGTCACTTACTGTGTGAGCACCTGAATACCTTCATTGTGTAATAAACACTTGTCATACATTGACCTATATGTCCCTCGTTATATTTCCTACTGCTCTCTTTTGTGAATTAAGTTCCTAATCCTTTACTTACCTCAGTGCCCTCTACAGGGTTACTTCCCCTTGGACCTTTTAGGCCACTCTAGAACCATTGTTCTTTTAAACTACATATTACCGCAGGTTCACATATTGGGGCACCCTTGTCTTCCTAAATACTTAGTTTGAATTCTAGGTTGACTGGAGGCTAAGAATTAATTTGCCTATACTCTTTTGTGTAGATGTAATTTAAGGATGTGTCACCGTCCAGTACAAAGTATGTCATATTATATACCCCAGCCACAGATTTAGCTGTGGGAATTTCCTGGTGGGTTGTTAATCTGTTATCGTGAACAAGTATTCATTGCTCTCATCTGAGTATGCGGACCAGATATTAGCATGCCGTCTTCTGATGGTGCTCTGTGAGACTATGAGTGGCAAAGTATGACTCTCAGCAGTCATAGTTTAAAACATATCAGGGAAACATTGAACATCAGCAGATACACATGCCAGGTAACAGCCAGGAGGGAAAGTTACCTTTTCCTGACATACGTGGAGACAGTCAATATAAGGCCACATTGCCACCAAAACCATTTTTCCCTATGCTGCTGCCAAAGCCTGTTTTCTCCAAGCACATCTTCTGATCCCCAGATACACCCCAGGTTGCAACCCCTTCCAAAGGAGAGATGTTGGCGTGTTACGTAGGTTTTGGGGGCAAGACCACATCTTTTGCAGAAGACGCAAAAAAAGTTTAGAAAAGGAGAAATAAAAAATTAAAGGAAGCCCACATTGACTGAAAAATACCAAAAAGGGGGAAAACAATGGCATGCATACTGGGAGGAAATGGGACCAAATAATACAGGCTAGATTCAAGGGTGGACCTAAAGTCTATAAAGCACACCATTTTAGAAGGGCCTATACACTATTTCCCCACTTACAAGAGAAGTGGAGAAAAGAGATAAACACAGGGAACCAATCAGAAAGATTGGCTACTACTCCTTTCTCTTATTGTGTGTGAGCGAAGGAGAGGTGTGTTGCTTCTTGTTGTTCTTGTTTCACTTTTCTTTTCTCCCTGGTAATTCCTCTCATAGTTGTTTCCTTTCGCACAATTCTGTTACACTTGTCGTAGTGCTATGCATTTGTTTTGATGTGAAAACTCTTGCTCACATCTGTAGAATTCTTGTGTCCTATTTTGATGTTCTTGTCCCATTTGTTTCAACATTGTTGCTGCGGTTTTTTTACTTTGAGTGTTTCTTGTCGCAAGCATATGTCTTTTTTTTTTGTCTGACTTTGGAGCCAGAATGCTTGTTCTATCTTCTTGTTCTTGTCTTCCTCTGGCTTTTTGATTGTGCTTCCGCTTGATAATGTAGATATGTCATCTTCTCAATTTCTTCAAGAGTAGCACTTTTCCTAAGTAGACAACGCCGAAGAGACTCTGATTGGTACCACTCTGTGATCCTCAAGTGGATAGCTGCTGCATCTGAGAATTTGTTGAATTCCCATTGTAGGAGTGGACTGTGAAAGAGTGCTACAAAATCACATATTGATTCATCATTTTCTTGTGATGCCAGATTGAAAGTGTAGGACTCACAGTCCACATTTTTCTTTAGCAAGAATTGTGCATAGAGTTCTTCTTGCACACTTTGATAGCTGGCAGATAGTCCATTGATTATTTGCTGAGTGCCTTTCTTGCTAGAATGTTTAACATGAATAACATTTGCTTTTCACCTTTTTGGCCTGATGTTTCAATGAAGTTGTCAAAGACTTCCACCCATTTAGCCCAGTTGGAGCCCATGCAGTTGCCAGGAAGCATTACGAATTGGTCTTGGGGTCATAAGTATGGACTTTTTTTTGGTTGACATCCATGGCCATTGTTGCTTGTGCCTTCTTTTTCTTAAGATATTGAGTTTTCTGAGTCAGATAGACATGAGTGTGGAGCTTTTTCTGCAAAACTATTTATTTACCAGCTGTTATTCATTTTTTCACCAATTTTATTGGTTATGTGGGTCTCTTTAGCTTTTGGTCATGTATGCGCTGATTGAGCAACTCCTCAAATGTTTCTTGGTGCACCCAGTGATCAATAATGTCATCACTCGGCCTTGCCTGTTTACAAAATGGCTGCTCATAGACTTCTATTGCCTTTTCTTGGCTTCAAAATGGCTGCTCACTCTCCATAGTCGAGATCTCATGTTCCTGCCATCTGACATTGCTAGTAATGAGGCCAACCACCTGTCCTCAAAATCGTATGCAACTTCTTACGCACGGAGTTGCTGTTGCCTTTATGAAGCCACCTGGGTTTTTAGCTGCACTCACTATCCCCGCGCTTCTTTGCAAGCTTTGCTGCTTAGGCACCACTCAGTCCATTTGTGCTGCAGAGGGCATGGCACAATGTGTTTCTCCGTTCATGGCCAGCCCTGTAGACAGTTAAGCTCACTTTAGAGGGTTGTCAGGATTTTTACTGTTGCTGTCTGAGTGCAGCTAACTTGGATTATTCAGTGGGATTCTTCTGTTGTGCTTCTGAAGTGCCCAGGGTGCCCTGGCACAAGATGTTAATGTTCTGGTCAGGTGCTTGCGAGACTCGTTGGTGGAGCGGACATTAGTTCTCATTGATGGGCACCTCGTTATATTTTAATCTGTTCCATTTGTCACCAACGTTGACTGCCTCTTCTGTCCCTTGCCATCCTAATAAATGCATCATCATTCTCACCCTTTTTGGATCACCTACGACCATACCCTCCTCCCTGCTCCCTGTGATGACGACTGTGGAACACCAGTAATCTCACACACTGCCCACAAGACATGCCTGTCCTTAAAGAAGTTCCACCCTGCAGTACCAACTCTGGCCACTGCCTGTTTTCCTTCCTCATGCTTTTGCTTCCCAAGTCTCCAAGCGCACCGACTGCAGTTTCCTGGCTTCATTCTTTTCGTCACCACTCGCCTTCCTGGGCCTGTCTCTTCCTGCCTCCCAGGCCCCTCTGACCTCCTTAAAAGGCCCTGCCGCCCACTGAAACCCTAGACTTCGCCAACTCAGCCAATGTAGAAACCGTCACTTAGAGTGGATAGAGGCAGTGTTCTCTTTATTATTTGCTTAAGACCTCCTCGGTTGCACATCCTTGTTTACCGTCCTTCTTTGCTCCCTAAATCCTGTTTGTGTGTGACCATAAAGCGCCACCTGGTGGGGATAAACAATCTGAGACGCCTGGTGGTCTAGCGCGCGCCACCTCTTTCTTTTTCGTTGCATGCCACTCCTCTCATTCGCCCTCGCCATTTGCGCCCACTTTATCGTCCTTAAAGGAATAATATATATTTGGGATTGGGGGTGGGCTGGGGTGGGCTGGGGTGGGGGGAGGAGGGGTTCTTTGATACAAGTACCAATCCTCTTCCTTATTGCTGCCAGATGTCAACCAGTTTACAGATTTCTGTTCCAGCATTCTTTTTTCTGTCCTTGTATCGTCATTAGGGTGACCAACTGGCATAGGTGCAAATTCAGGACAGTGAGTGCAAAAATTCAGGACATAGGGTCAAAATTCAGGACAAAAATTCAGGACAGAAGGTCAAAATTCAGGACAGAAATTTGGGACAAAAGGTACGTTTTCAGACAAATCAGAGGCGGTCATACAATAGTGTATAAGTAAGTAAATAGACAACCAACATAAATACACATCAAAATAAGTTTATATTAAGTTGAGACAATCGTGCCCCTCACTGTTTTGGTATGTGCACAGCTTTGAGCAACTGTGCAGGTCTTTTTGTGGTATTTCATATGATATTTTGTTTAAAGTTTGGGGTTCCTTTGAAGTGTTGTCCCACCCGCACTGCAGGGGATGCAGACGCCTTCAGCCGTCATTACACCCCTTCACCAAGGACCTCCCTCTGCACAGATTCCCTCACTATCAACCTCCCATGGTGCCCCTCATCTCTATATAGACCCTCGCTCATGTGTATGTCATTTATTTTACAGTGGTGCTCAGCCCAATGTAGGGTGTTGAGCGCTTTAGCTCATACACTTATTGTTCAGAGACAATGACTCATATAAGTATGTAAATCAAGATATAGGAAATGTTACTTAAGACAAGGAGGGCTACAAGGTGTAGGAGTCATATGGCATCCATACTGGTAGGTACTATATGCAGGGCCACTGAAATTATGCAGCAGGTAGGGCCAAATTATGCTGCAGGGTTGACTAAATTATTTGGCAAGGAAAGGGAATTTATGCAGCGTAATGCTGCAAATTTTGTCATAGTATTACCATATTATTTTTTCATTTTTGCACATTTTAACACTTTTTGGTCATAGGTTGCACCTCATTAGTAGCCGTATAACACCCAAATATAGTAATATGCAAAGGAAGGTGACCAGTCAACCTTTACAAAGGGCCTTTGCAACACGTCACTGCCTTTTTAGTTATTTTTTAACCATTTGAGGTAGAAACTGTTTTTAAATTAGAATCTTCAGATATATTCAGCTAATGATGGATTATGTGGCACATGCGGCAAATCCATAATCATGCGAAAACTGTTGAAGCCGCACAATCGCATAATTCCAGTGACCCCGAAATACAAACTGAGGATATAACACATAACATAGTGGTCGGAGTTGTCTTTACAATTATTATACAAATGAATACTTTGCTCTGCATGTTACACTTTGTGCTTTACAAGAGGCGCATTATGCCTCTATGCTTCTTTATGATGAGTCAAAACCGGGATTAGTGAAAACTCAGATCTCTTCAAGAGATACATTAATCACCAGAGTTAAATAGATATTTTTGTTATGGCCCGAAAATTGCAGGCGCGAAAAGCACTCAGAAATCTTTGCCTTTCATCCTGTTGGATATTTTAAAATGTAGCTTAGTCCTCCAGCACGGCTCCTCCACAAAAGCAGCATGCTGTGCCCTAGGCCTATGCAGAGGAAGGGCCCACTGCAAGGGAGTAGCCAGAAAAATAAAATACCCCCTCTTTATATGGCACTAAATAAAGGAGCAAAGTGAGCTATCCTGGTCTTTCTTTTTGAAATCTGTGAAAATTGTTCCCCTGATGAAAATTTGCAAAAACAATGCAAAATTATGCTTTTACAGCAGGAAAGAAACTTGGCCAAAAACTGCATTTACCTATATTGACGTTTGTCTTTTATTCTTTCCGTCTTTTCATTTTCTTTCTTTCCTTATGTTCTTCTTTCTATCCACCTTTGTTCTCTACTTTCTTATTTACATCCTCCATTTTTTCCCATCTTTCTGTCTGTGCATCCTTTCATTTTGTCTCTCATTCTCTATTTTTTAAATTCATATTTCATTTTCTTTTCATATTTCCATATTACACATTAACATTCATTTTGTGTTCCTTTTTTCCATTTGATCATCCTCTTGTCCATCCTTCCATTGTTAAATCTAAATCTTTCTCAATCTTTCCAGCTTTCTTTCATTATTTGCGTTCTATTCTTCCTTCGCTTTCTCACTACATTTGCCTTGTGCTTCTTTTTGATTTACCATTATTGTAATTTCTCTTTCTGTCGCCGCTTTTGGCTACTTCGGCACCCTCTGCCCCTCTGCACCACCCCTCCCACCCACACACACATACAGCTGCATCACAGTGATTAATCTTGCTTTATTTATTTGTTTGTTATTCTGCCCTGTGCTGATCTGCGAGTCACAGATCAAAGTTAGGAAGGGCCATTAAAAACGTATCTGACCCCGGGTGCTTCCCTACACCTTTGGCCCATTGTCATTCTTGAGGTGATAATCAGCCACATCAGAATGACAATGGGCCTGTACAAAGACTGAGCGAGGTCGGGGAGGGGCTGCTGCAGCCTCGGAGAAGTGCGAGCTGGCTCCGATTGTCACAGGGGAACAGCACAGCTTGCTGCCATCCCCAAAATTACGGACAAAAGGCGTCCGTGAAAGAAATGCTCACGGACAACGGACAAGGGGCCTAAATAACGGGCAGTCCGTGAAATTTACGGACGGTTGGTCACCCTAATCGTCATACGGCTCTTTCTTGTTTTCACTTGGTGATTACATGTTACTGGAATGAATGCAGATTGTACCCTGGCTATAAGTGATCCTTAAATAGCTGCTGAGTTCCCATTATAGCTCTTTTTGCGTCCTGGATAATATTCAGCTCCAATCAACTTTCTTTTAACTTCTTCTCAGGCAGTGCGCTTCGAAAAAGAATCAGTTTTGAAACTGCCTGAATTTTTAGAGTTTTTAACTCCCGTGTGTCCGAGGGCGGGGTTTAACTTGTTTAGTTTAAGATTCGGATTCCTTTTTTTGTTCTCCTCAAGCACGGCCGCTCCTAAACCAGATAAAAATCGTGGTACCCTACCGGAAGTGCAGCAGGAGGACTGCAATGAGGAGTCTGACTAAAAATAATAATAATTTACAGACAGCATGCCACAAACTAAAGCATCCTCTAATAATAGGTGTCAATAGTGCAAAACTCAACAAAACCCGTTTTAACCACCCAGGATGGATAACAAGGTGGCCTAGATTGTGTAACAAATGAATGTAACTTCATGAAATGTGTTCCAGCAGAGCCACTTTTAGTTACAAGTCAATCTCATTATAATCAGGGACACTGAAATTATAAAATTTTGCAGCAGCTGTGTCTGCCACATAATTATGGATTTGGCACATTTGACACATAGTCCATCACCTGCCTCATAACATGCTGATTTTAACAAAAAGATTTTCGTTCTAGCTCAAAAGGATCAAAAGTTACTAAAAACGCAGTGACAAGTTGCAGTGCAGTGGAAAGCACCTTTCTTTCATGTAGTGCTGTATTTCGGTGTCTAACTGATGCTAATGAGGTGAAACCTTTTCTCAGATAGTGTTAACGTGTAAAATTGGCAAAATAATGAGGTAATACTATCACAAAATGTGCCGCATTATGCCCATTTAATGCTGTATAATTCAGTCGCTTTGCCCCATAATTTAGTCCTCCCCTTGCTGAATAAGCATTAGGGGGCAGATTTACAAGACCCCTTGCGCCACTTTTGCGTCATTTTTAACATGGGAAAAGTGACGCAAAAGTGGCGCAAGGGGCTTGTAAATCTGCCCCTAGGAGTGTAGCATAATCACGCAGAATTACTTAAAAATTCCGTAAGATTGCATGGAATCGCGCAATTAGAGTAATTCTGCATTTAGTGCTATTTTCTTAGTATAAATATCCCCTTGTGTCTAAAAGGGATGCAACAAAACATTTTGCGCTAAAAAATAGCGTTAAATGCAACAGAACGTGAATAGTGAGGGCAGTGCTAGCAGTCGCTAAATGTACACTTGGGGTAGGATTACCCCCCAACTTACACCTGACATTTAGAGCTAGTTTCTTAATGCAAAATGCACTCATATGTCTTATGGACAAAAAGATGCATTTTGCACTATGAAAATAGTGCGAAAGAGCAGCGCGTGCAGCGAAAGCAGCCGCTTATGCTCGCAAAATGTGCTCCTATGGTAGGATTTTTCCCCCAAATCACTCTTAATTATGCAAGTAGGTGTAATCACATTATTATAAGTAACCCCAGGTCAAAGAGTGACACAGAATTACTGAAACTACTCTGATTACTCTGGCATAATTAAAAGTACTCTCAGGCCTAATAATTACCGTGACCCTGATTATAATGCACCCGACCAGGCACGTTTAGTCCAGTCTCCTCTGAGAGCTCCAACGGATGCTGGAAAAATACCCACAAACACTTTTCTCATCACATCGCGCCCACCACAGAGCTTTGCTATCATGTCAGCAGGACACGCCACAGGACCAAAGGAAACATGGCATAAAGGATTCATATCTGCAGATTACAGGAAAGCCTGCACAGAAGCGGCTCCACCTACCAAGCTGTTTTTCCGTGCTGAGACACTCTAGTCAGGTGTGATACCGAGAATGCATTATGTTTCCCCAACATGGTGGGTCTGGCGAACGGTTTGTTAGAAGAAACTGCGTCGCCGTGGCCTCTATTTTTCAGGAACAGTGTGAACTAAGAAGACAATAGTGATGAATAAATGAGACCCGATGAAAAAAGAAATGTATCACTTTCTGTTAAGAAAAAAGTGAGTATTATTGTCCATAGAAGAGGCAACGCACTTGTGTATGTAAATGCCTTGCAATTACTGGTTGGTAACAAAGCAGCATGCCTAATCAAAGGACATAGCGGTAACATATTCGCTGCATCGCTCATACTTCCACATTCTCAGGGTTGTAGGGATTTTATTAGTACACAATTCAGCGGTGCTCAACCCAAAAACGTCACAAGAATGAAAGCCTGAGCCTGCCCTGCCAGCACCCAAGCAAGTAACCTGCGTGTCCCACACATCTCTCTACAGCAGATGCATTGACCCACTGAGCTACCTTTCCTCATTGCTACTTCCGTGTATTCTGTGATAAAGGAACCTAATCGTCCGCTTGCCTTGTCGCACGTTTTCGCCCCATCGACCTGGCAGTGGCACAGCAACCAGCAAAATGTTTACAAAACGTTGGCACCTATTAATGTTGAGAAAACACGGGAACTGCATACTCTGGTGGAGACAGCCTCTCTGATCTGAGCCCGTGGCAGTTGAGCTGAGCAGGTCGAGGTGATCCGCAGAGGAAAGGGAGTGATTGGCGACTAAGGGCATTTTGCCACCACCGCAGGGTTAATTGGTGGGCTGCATATGGTAGGTGTTTTCCACTTTTAAGGGTACTAATTACTGATGCTGTGAGCTCCGTCGTGTTATTCCCCCCCTAACACAGCACCTCTCCCTGCCAGGCCACCTGCCATCTACCTGCTGTCAAAAGTGTGGCCTTGGCAGCTAGCATCTGTTGGCCGGGGCAATGTGGCACGAGCCCCAGATTCCAGTACTGGAGCGGGCCAACCTCAGCCTGGCATCGAGTGGCCACAATACAGAGAGTGCCTCCAGCATTGTTTACCCATGAACACTCCCGGAAGTCGAATACAAAGGCAAGTTGTGGAAATAATGTCAAGTAAAGGAGACTAAGACTTGGTGACGCAACAAGAACGAAGTACATTTTGAAAGAATGAAAAACTGCTTGGCGTCAAAAGAGACGAACACAGTTCTAGAGTCCTGCTGGACTCGTTCTAGTGTTCTAGCATGTACCAGACACTCCTTTGAGGGCTGGCCTTTAACCCACACTCTACACCCATCCAACACAGGTGTTACCAGTGACGTGGGCCTGATAATAAAAGGGGCAGGGCGCATGTGCCCTGGGCCAGTTATGTCCACCATATCTACGTCTCTGTGTGGTCCTTATCACGGCACCGGACCCACGGCCCACAACACTTCAATGGCGACAAGCGTGTCTGACTCTGTGTGTGTGCTGGCAGCCACTCTGCTGTTCCTTGTGGGGGGGAAGTGTAACCTGCGCCTAAGGCACCACCACACCTGCTACCAGCAAAACAGCAACGAAGGCAAGTTGGAGAGGAGTTGGCCTAACGGCTAGGGCGGTCGACCTCGAATCTGGGGAACGGGGTTCGAGTCTCGGCAATGATGCTGAACATCCTGTGATTCTGGGAAAATCACTTAATCTCCCCGTGCCTAACAAAACAAGCATTTGCAATGCAATAGGTCTCGCATTTATGCGAGTTTGAGCTATTGGCATTATAAATGACAATGCCTTTATTTATGTTTTAAAAAACAAAAACAAAAAAAAAAGGCATTGTCATTTACAATGTCAATAGCTCAAACTAGCGTAAATGCGAGACCTATTGCATTGCAAATGCTTGTTCTGATAGCAATCTAAATGAAGACCCCTGTCGCAGTGACGAGGGAATGGCTGCTCTCCATGATTTCACTAATGGCGTAACAGATGGCTAGAGATTGTCTGTTATTCTCTGTTACTTGCGCATAATGAGGTCACCTAAACTGGATGACTGGTCACTCCGACCCATAGTGCTACCATTGCGACTCTGCAAAATGTAGAAATACCTGCAAAAGGATTTTGTAGGCATATTTTCTGCAAAATATTGATGATCAAGCAGGTTTGGAAAACAAGTATGATTTCCATAGCTTCCCCGCAAAAAAAAAAATGATGAATCTGGCAAAAGGCAAATTATCGAGTTTCACATGCAATCTATAGCTTGCAATCGAAATCTATACTTCACATAACATCTGTTTTTGAAAAAGTAACAAGAGAAATTACTAGGAAAAAACTCAGAATGTTTGGATCCTTCAAAAACAGCATATGTAAGTCCTCTTTTGGCAGGATGTATCTGCACGGTGAGAGTAAGTGACATTGAGGGGTATTAATTTTTATAAAGGGTTTCCTCATAAAGCGGTCGAACCAATGGCAGCAGAGACTTGAGGGGGCCACATTGCCTAAATGTATTAAATGAGAAGGCTTTCAACAATGTAGTATTTCTAACACCACTCACAGAATTAATAAAATGGTTACTTGATGGAAAATATGGACTGAGGTGATGGACTCATGGAGACGTGAATGAACTATTTGGGAGAATGGGCCGGCTAGTGTATTTAAAAACATTTGTAGCGTTCCAACTCATGTCACGTGTCTATTGTATTTATGAAATTGCTGGTGCTTTTGCAAGGCCAGTAAAGCAGGGAAAGAATCGTTACATTTTCCTTTATACTCGTCAACAGAAACAACTATTTAAACTCGAACTTTAGCACTTAATTTCAGTTTGGAAAACGCGTACCTAAGTTTCCCATAATAAGATCATCATTTGACTTATACCCTACATATATATTATACTGTTAATCAACCTGCCTGAGGAGGTGCCTCGAGCTGCTTAAAGGTTGCCTTGGTGAACATACATCTAATTTAATGCTTCTTTTGGGGGGGTGGAGGGGAGTTAGTTGATGGAGGATGTTATTGAGGTGCACAACTACAGCTTAAAAATATCCGCAAATATTCAAATATGTTGTCTGCAACAGGGCCTTCAGGAACCACATTTCTGGGAAAAAAGACAGAGTGAGCCACAGAGACCTCTGCCACACAGTCTCGTGACAACGGCTCGAATATCTTGGCCTCGTCGCGTCTAGGATATGTCGCTCACCGGGGTCTATAGAGGTTGACCTCCCAGGTCACTGGATATGCCGGTTACTGCGTGTCTATATGGAGACTGATCGATATGGAGACTGATCGCTCAGATCACTAGATATGCCGGTCACAGCGCGTCTATGGAGACTGATATCTCAGGTCACTTAGATGTGATGGTCACTTCGTGTTTATTGTGACTGATCTCACAGCTGGCTAGATATACCGGTCACCTCGTGTCTACGGAGGCTGATTTCTCAGCTCACTTAGATATGCCGGTCACTGTGTGTCTATAGAGACTGATCGCTCATCTGACTAGTTATGCCGGCCACTGGGTGTCTATAGAGATTGATCTCTCCGCTCACTAGATATGCCGGTCACTGTGTGTCTATGAAGACTAATCTCTCAGGTCACTTAGATATGCTGGTCACTGCACGTCTATAGTGACTGATCTCACAGCTCGCTAGATAGATATATCGGTCACCTCGTGTCTATGGGACTGGTTTCTCAGCTCACTTAGATATGCCAGTCCCTGGGTGTCTATGGAGACTGTCACTCATCTGACTAGAGATGTCGGTCACTGCGTGTCTGTGTGGAATGAACTCGCCGGTCACTGCGTGTCTATGGAGAATACACTTTCAGCTCACTAGTTTTGTCCCTCACTGCGTGTCTATAGAGACTGATCTCTCTGTTCACTGCGTGTCTATGCAGATTGAACTCCCAGCTCACTAGATATGCTGGTCACCTCGTGTATGTAGTGACTGATCTCTCAGGTCTCTTAGATATGCTGGTCACCTCGTGTCTGTAGTGACAGGTCTCTCAGGTCACTTAGAGATGCTAGTCACTGCATGTCTTTAGTGACTGATCTCACAGCTCGCTAGATAGATATACCGTTCACCTTGTTTCTATGGAGACTGATTTCTCAGCTCACTTAAATAGGCCAATCTCAATAGATATTCCGGTCACTGTGCATCTATGGAGACTGAACTCTCACCCACTATTTATGTCAGTCACTGCGTGTCTACAGAGACTGATCGCTCACCTCACTAGATATGCAGGTCACTGCTTGTCTATGAAGACTGAACTCTCACCCCACTAGTTATGCTGGTCACTGTGTGTCTACGGAAACTAATCTCTCTGTTCACCAGATGTGTGGGTCACTGCATGTCTACGGAGACTGAACTCCCAGCTCACTAAATGTATTGGTCACTTTAGGGGCACAGTAAATGAACTTCTATAGCGACACGGCATGGGGGTGGGTCCCTTCAAAATGACGCCAAGCACTGAATGGGCATAGACTCTTCATTCCCCCTTAACCAATACAGGTGACATCGGAGGGTGTCCGAAGACTGAGATGGCATGGTGTCATAATAACTCATCACGCACTGCAAGCCTATGGTCGAATGTGTAGATACACCCAGAGAGAGGCCAATAACTGTAAGGTCACAGCAATCTAAATTACCCCTGAGACGCCCTCATTGCAGGAGGCCTGGGCCACGGTTTCAATCGGCATTATGAAGCGGGGAGGAAAGGTGCGAGAATGGGGAAGAGAAAGGAAAGAAGAAAGACGTGGTAAATACCTGTGAAAAGCATAAAGAGAAACCGGGTCTCAAAGTATCATTCGCCTGAGCACAGAGATTAGTAAAAGGAAGAATAAAATGACAAGACGAGTTGACGGACTGAATTTCATTTCAAATAAAAATAGCTGAGCAAATCCTTGTATGCAGAATTGTGTTTAAGGCTGATGTGAGGCAGTTACATTTCTTTCAACTCTTTGACCCCGTGCACCTGTGAGCTCCGTGCCTGGAGGGTGTCCGAAGACTGAGATGGCATGGTGTCATAATAACTCGTCACGCACTGCAAGCCTATGGTCGAATGTGTAGATACACCCAGAGAGAGGCCAATAACTGTAAGGTCACAGCAATCTAAATTACCCCTGAGAGGCCCTCATTGCAGGAGGCCTGGGCCACGGTTTCAATCGGCATTATGAAGCGGGGAGGAAAGGTGCGAGAATGAGGAAGAGAAAGGAAAGAAGAAAGACGTGGTAAATACCTGTGAAAAGCATAAAGAGAAACCGGGTCTCCAAGTATCATTCGCCTGAGCACAGAGATTAGTAAAAGGAAGAATAAAATGACAACACGAGTTGACGGACTGAATTTCATTTCAAATAAAAATAGCTGAGCAATTCCTCGTATGCAGAATTGTGTTTAAGGCTGATGTGAGGCAGTTACATTTCTTTCAACTCTTTGACCCCGTGCACCTGTGAGCTCCGTGCCTGCTTCACAGCTGTTGTGAAGACTTTTCTTATCTGCTTGTTAAATAAACAAGCAGATAAGAAAAGTCTTCACGACAGCCGTGAAGCAGGCGATCCAGTCCGGACGGGCCGGACCAAAGAGCCAAAGGGAGGCAACCCAGATAGCTCATTTGCAATGGCAGGCCACCATTTAGCATAAACGGTGACGCCAACCAATGGAAATGAGGGGCGGGGCTTAAAGCCCTTTTCTAAAAGTACTTATCAGCAATAAATCTCGCCGAGCGAGCTCCGCATGTGTGCAGCAACGCTAGGCGAGACCTAAAAATGAATGTGTCCTCATGTAACGCAACTGGTGCTATGTAAAGCGCTCTGATACCCAATACCTTTGGCTCAAGTTTGCGCTATATAAAACTCCGTAAAAAAAAAAGAAAGTAAGGGCAGGAATAAGGCTACACAGCGAGTGAGTATGCCGGCATCCTCCGATACTGTCCCTGCAGCCATCCGCCGTTCTGACCGGCCCTGAGGTGAGAGAGCAGAGAAAGGGGATGAGGTGTCGCAGCCAGCACCACGCTCGGGGCGCCTCTACGCTGTTGACCTGGACCGCATGAAGCGGGTCCCCAACCGTGCCTGCAGCACCCGCTAGCAAGAGAGGGGCTTGAGGCCACACTTCAGCAGTGCAAGGCCGCTGTACCTACCATGAGCAAGGCCAGCGCTGCCACAACGGAAATGAGCCTGTCATGCCCCGCGAGATTGCCTTTGCCTCACCCACAATGTAGCAGCTGAAACACCTGCAGGAGCCGCCTCGTGGTCCGCAGCTTCGCCGCGGCAAGAACACAGTAGCGGCCCGTGGTGGGAGTGCTGCTGGGCGCTGACGTGGGGCGGAGGAGGGGCAGGGTGGGGGGTAGTAAACTACGGATTACGGCCGATTAGAGGTAAGTAAACATATAAATAAATCGAATTTCGTTGCGAGAGTTACGAGATATGAGGGGTGCATGTAGGCGTTGTGAGCGCAGAGTACAGTATATTACGAAGTGTCAATTTTTATGAGGGTAAGGACAGGGAGAGAAGAGTAGTGAGTGAGGAATGAGAGATAAAGAAGGAAAGGGAAGAATAGAGAGGTAGAACGAGTAGAGAGAAATAAACCGTAATTATCCCATATTGTAAGGAGAAGGACAGTACATTAAAGGCATCGTAATCAGAATTTAAAATGTTTTCATTAGCATACATACTTCAGGTTGGTATCCAAATAGCGAAATATAAAATACAATAAATTGAACAGGCACAATGAGCAACATTTGTAATGATTGGTGAGGTTCATATGCATTCCAGTGAGGTCGTAGTCGGCTTGGGACCAAACCCTATAGAAGTAACCAATAGCGTAATAATGTTTGGTCCTGTGCATAAAAATGGAACACAAGTTTTTCCGTGATAAGTCAATTCGAATGGCCACGGTGCCGTAAGTTATAACTAGGGTGATCTAGGCCTGGAGAACAGATTATTATTCTCTAAAAGCGAGGGACTGTGGGTAGCCGGGTAGGGATCCAAGGTGCGTGAGGTATATAAACTAGGATGACGGGAGTGCCCCCAATGGTGCACCTGCTTATAAATCGGGTAGGATTGGCGCTTACCGGGAAATGGAGTACTGTAAGCGAGTCCTGCTTAGTAATGCGAGTCCAGTAATTTCTAAATAGAGGGGGGAGAGGGAAGAGGCACAGGGGAGAGAGCGGGTTAATAAGGGTCATCCAGTTAAAAAAGAGCTGGTAGGAAAATAAGGTCGGAAGGGAGAGCGAGAGCGGGAGCAAACGCTATCCATTAAAGAGGCGAGGTCGGTTCAGCTTACTTGCACGCGAGACGTCTGGTCACTGACATCTTGCTCGGGTCAGTCGGCATGAGCTCCGAACGGAGTGTTTGCGGACTATAAAAACACAGTCTGGCAGAAGTGACGTAAGACCCGGTCACGTGATCCGGGAAGGATCAGCGCCATCTTGGAGTGGTGCGCAGTCCAGGTATGGACCTGCTAGTACAGTAGTGTACCCTCTCCAGAGCCCGTGATGGTGGCAGAGTGATGTGGTCCTGGGAGGAGGACGAATATTATGGGAATATCCCTAAGGTGGAAGCCCTTGTATTCATAGCAAAATTAGTCATGCACATATAATCCTCAAAAAGAAAACTGGGAATGACTTAAAGACATAAGGTCTCCCTACAGGTGGAGCAAGAGAGGCCGTATGGGATGCCTAACGAATCGGACATCTTTGAATAAGTGATGCGGGGGACCACAGGTAGGGTGATCGGGCAAAAGGGTGGCCCCCAGGTAGGATGATCGGGCGAATGGATGGCAAGGCGCTCGTGGGAGGTGGGTTCAATATCTTCAGGGTCCCGTGTGTGCCAGTATTCGTACTAAGCGTGTACGGCGAATATCAAAAAAATTTGGAATTCTAAAAAAAGAATAAAAACATAAGACAAGTTGTTAAGTGAGTCTCAGGAGTGTAGCCAGGTGCGGGACACTAAAATGTCAAGAAGGTAAGGTGACAAGGGTGTAAGTAGTCTCTCAATTATCACCCAACCACACATGCATTTCTGCGTCCTTGTTGAGTCCCAGTTTTACAGTGTTATATTTGAGAATGAGTTCGCTTTCACGTCTCCTCAGTTTCAGCTCTCTGTCTCCTCCACGTTGGGACGCATGTATCACCTCGATACCATAAAAGGTAAAGGATTTCTTGTGAGGGTGGTCAATGTGGAAATGGTCTGTAAGGGGGTGGCCATTGTTGTATTTGTGGATATTTCTGTAATGTTCTTGAATCCTTGTACGTAAGGGTTGATTCGTACTGCCTATATATGGTCTATTACAGGGGCAGAAGATCACATAGATTGAGAACTTGCTGTTGCAGTCAATCCATTCTTTGATTCGTATTTGTTGATTCTGTGGCATTGATATGATTTGGGTTTTGTTGATACTCAATTTGCAGATATTGCAATTGTGACATGTGTGGAAGCCTGCCGGTCTGTCCAGGAATGTAGACACCTTTATTCTTTTATCCTTAAACTCAGATCTGCAGAGTATTTGTTTGAGGTTAGGTGCCCTCCTGAAACGTATTTCTGGGTAGCTACGAAGATGATCCTTAAGTCCTGGTGTGTGTTGTAGTAGGTGCCAGTGTCGTTTCAGGGTTTGTCTGATGTTATAATTCCCATTATGGTACTCTGTGATGAATCTGATCCTGTTGTCCCCCTCTCTTCCGGTAGTTGCTTTGAGGTCCAAGGTGCTAGCTCTCTTGATTTTAGAGACTGTTGTGAAGGTGTTTTGTAGCAGATTTGGATCGTAGCCTCGTTGTTCTAGACGTGTGATGGCTTCCCTTCCTTTAACTTCAAACATTTGTTCTTCCCTGCAGTTCCTTCTTACACGGAGAAGTTCTCCAATGGGGATGTTTTTGATATTGTGTTTCGGGTGGCAGCTGTCTGCTCTCAAGATGGCATTGGCCGCAGTTTCTTTTCTGTAGAGTTTGCTGTGGAGTGAGTTGTCTTTCACATAGAATGTAAGATCCAAAAAGTTGATTTCTTTATTAGAGAAGTTGAAGGTGACTTTGATTCCCCACGGGTTGTTGTCTAGGTTGAGCAGGAACTTTTTCAAGAGTGATTGGTCGCCATGCCAAATACAAAAAATGTCGTCTATATATCGACGCCAGAGAACAATATGTGGGGTGAATTCGGAGAAGCTTTGGTCCCATAGCCAGAATTTTTCCACATGGCTCATGAAGATACAGGCATACAGAGGCGTGAATTTGGCCCCCATAGCAGTCCCGCGGATTTGTTTATAAATCTTTCTGTTGAAGCTGAAGATATTGTTTTGCAAACAGAATTCCAACATCTCGAGTATCATGGTGTTAGTTTCCAGGAAGTTCGCAGGTTGTATCCATAGAGATTGTTGTGCTGCCTTGAGGCCATCATGATGTTTGATAGAGGTGTTGAGGCTCACTATATCAATACATACTAGAATGAAGTCCGGCTCCCAGGGGATATCCCTCACTTTTAGTAAGATGTCTTTGCTGTCTTGAATAAAAGAGGGGATATCTTTCATCAAGACTTGTAACTTCCTATCAATGAATTTGCCAATTCTGGAGCAGGACGAGTTGATGCCTGCAATGATTGGTCTCCCGGGGGTGGGGAGGGGGGTAGGTGCCCTTATGGATCTTTGGGAGGAGGTAGAATGTGGGCAAAGTGGGATGTTCGATATAGAGAAATGATTTTTCTTCCAAGGAAATAAGTCCAGATCTCTGCCATTTGTCGAGTTTTCCTCTTATTCTTTCAAGAATTTCTGGTGTGGGGTCCTGAGTGAGGAGTTGGTAGCAAGAGTTGTCAGCTAGTTGTCGTTGTGCCTCACTGATATAGTCATCCACGTGTAGGGCTACTGGGTTGCCTCTCTTGTCAGCTTCTTTGAGAATGAGGTCCTCTCTCTTCTGCAGGGTTTTGATCACCTTTTTCTCTTCCCTCGATATGTTTTGAGGGAGAAATTTGAGATTTTTCTGATATTTAAGGTGTTCTCTTTCCAGATCATGAGTCACCGCCAGGTGGTAGGCATCTATACAGTTCCCTGCAGGAAGTTGAGGGCAAAAGGTCGATTTTTTGGACAGGTTAGTGTTAGTAGTCATGTCAGTGTTTATTCCCAGTTCCAGAGCAGTTCTGGCAAGCGAATTTGGATCAGTCTCTTGTTCACTCAGATTAGTAAGTAAATCTATATTTTCCATGTCCTGGATGGAGATGTCGGCAAAAGAAGTATGTGATGTGCCATGGTGTTATTTGGGTCTGTCCTCAAAGAAGGCTTTGAGTTTGAGTTTCCTGGTAAATTTAAACAGATCAATGTGTGTTTGGACCAGGTTCCAAGAGGCAGTGGGGCAGAATGACAGTCCCTTATTCAGAACGTTGAGTTCCTGGTCAGAGAGTGCAATGTCCGAAAGATTTCTTACCAAATTAGATTTGGTTACGTTCTTCTGTCTAATTCCTTCTTCCTGGCTCTTGTGACTACCCCCACAGGAGGTGTTAGTGGTCTTCTGCTGTGGTGGGAGTCTGCCGATGTTATAGTATTTTGGGCGTTTGTTGTCTTTATACCCAGTCTGTAGCGTAGAACCTCCTCGAAAAAATGTACTTTGCATCTTGGGTTGTCGCCTTCCAAATTTGTCGTTGGTGATTCGATGTCTGAGCTTGATGATTGTGCCGATTGTTCTACAGTGTGATCCTCATTACTTTTAGTTATGGGTTTTGCATCATACCTTTTGGCAAGAGTATAGACTCTGCCAAACTGATAGTCCAGTTGGTCCCGGCGAAATTTCCGATTTTTTCTTTTTATAATATCTTCTTCAAATTCATCAATGATATTATTCAGTACCTTGTAGTTCTTATTTGTAAGATCACCCCAAATGGAATCCTCAATGTGTTTGGTTAATTCATCCACTTCTGTTTTCGCTTTATTGTATTCTTCTTCTGCAAAATCAATGAGTTGTCTTATCATGTTGTTGGAGCATTCTTTTAAGTTTCCTTCCCATTTTTCTATATATTCAGGGTTTATAGTATCTGAGGGAGGAAAGATGAGAATCCTGAGTCCGCGCGGGATTCTATCCGCTTCCAGGTACTTTTTCAGGGAAGCTGCCTCCCACCATTTAGAAGTTTCTTTTTTCACCGCACGTTCTAGTGCTTGGAAAGTACTTCGAGCTGATGTTGGGTTGGACTTGCTCGTGGTGTTTCTGGTGATCACTGGGTTGGTTGAGAAGGTTTCCTCAACTCTGTTTGAACGCTGTGCTCTTCTGTCTTGACAGAATGCCATCTGTTGATTTTGCTTGGTTATTTCTGGGTCGTGGTCAATACAGGTATCCTGCTCTTAGGTCGCCGGTAGCTCGGGCCTCCGAAATGCGGTCAAGGGAAAAAAGGGGTAATGGGTCCCGGGCCCCAGTCGGCCTGTAGTAATAGAGCTGATAATTACAGGGTTTACTTGTTCTCTGCAATGGGAGACCCCTTCCCCATTGTGGATAATTAGTTTGAGGAAGTGCCCGAACAAGTAGGAGTCGTCACTCTTTTATCTGGAACAATTCCAATTTATTGCTTCGTTAAAGGATCTATTTGGTACTTGACTCTTGTATGTGAGCAGAGTCAATTACAGCAAGCATAGATCATAGGACAGGTGAGACATAGAACAGTCATAGGACAGGTGAGACATAGAACAGCCAACACGTGTTTCGCCCCCTCACGCGGCTGGCAGGCCAAGGGGCTTCCTCAGGGCTGAACAATCATAAGGTACGCAACCGTGCACAGCAAAATGAAATTACCACAAGAAACAAAATTACAAAAATACAATTTCAGACAAAGTGCGGCGTATTTACATCAATACAGTAATGATAAAAGGTTACTCATCACCCGTGAGAGTGTAGTGCGAGTGGAGAGTGAGAGCAGAGATATTAAAGGGTGTTTGGGGGAAGGAGGAGGGGGAAAGGAGACAGGAATTGGGTCAGAGAGAAAGCGGTAATAATGAGAAGTAAAGTAGGGAGATAGAGGGAGAATGAGAGAGTTACGAGATATGAGGGGTGCATGTAGGTGTTGTGAGCGCAGAGTACAGTATATTAAGAAGTGTCCGTTTTTATGAGGGTAAGGACAGGGAGAGAAGAGTAGTGAGTGAGGAATGAGAGATAAAGAAGGAAAGGGAAGAATAGAGAGGTAGTAGAACGAGTAGAGAGAAATAAACCATAATTATCCCATATTGTAAGGAGAGGGACAGTACATTAAAGGCATCGTAATCAGAATTCAAAATGTTTTCATTAGCATACATACGTCAGGTTGGTATCCAAATAGCGAAATATGACATACAAAAAATTGAACAGGCGCAATGAGCAACATTTGTAATGATTGGTGAGGTTCATATGCATTCCAGTGAGGTTATAGTCGGCTTGGGACCAAACCCTATAGAAGTAACCAATAGCGTAATAATGTTTGGTCCTGTGAATAAAAATGGAACACAAGTGATTCCGTGATAAGTCAATTCGAATGGCCATGGTGCTGTAAGTTATAACTAGGGTGATCTAGGCCTGGGGAACAGATTATTATTCTCTTAAAGCGAGGGACTGTTTGTAGCCGGGTTGGGATCCAAGGATGGAGCTGAAGGCCTGGCCGAACGCATCAGGAGACTGACGAGGCACTCCTGGCACCATGGAGGACAAATCATCCAGGGACAATCTGCTATCTCATGTGCACCTGAGTCCTGATGGCAAGAGCACAACCGACTATGAGTCCTCTTCCCTTGTGGTTACGCAAGCGGCTTGGCTGTGGCCCTGTTGGTGGTCCTGCAGCGGCCGCTTTGCACGGCCCACACATGGCCCTGCACAGCTCCACGCTGTCCGGTGGCAACTCAGCGATAAGGGCCTCAAAGGGATTCCTGCATGAGGACCTCCATGAGAGATCAGTCTGAAGCTGCTCCACTGACAGATATCGCGAGGCACCAAGGCCTCAGAGGAAGATGTCCGTCCATCGTCAATGTCATCCCAGTCCTTGCAGGTTTGTCCTTTGCGGAGCCAAGTCACCTCAAAATAAATTTCTGCAGTGGACTCTACAACCGCTCTTGATGCACTCTCTCAGTTTGAACTGTTTGAATCAACTTCAACACCATGAGAGCAGGCGGGACTGAACAACATCGCAGAGGTGGACTGTAACCCCACGGACAGGCGTTCTAGGGGTCCGGACTCAATCCACATTGTGTTCCTTCCAAGAGTCTTCTGGTTAAACTACAGATATGTGCCGTGATGCTGAGTGCTCCCAGATGCACCTACCTGTCCACTCATCCTGTCCTGCGGACTGCCTGAAGAGATTCCGTGGGGTTTTGTTTTGTTGTTTATTATTTCCCACAGGTTAGAATTTTTATTTTTTATTTTAATAAAGTTTGTGAGGGATGTAGAGTCCTGCTGGACTCGTTCTAGTGTTCCAGCATGTACCTGTGTACAAGCCACTCCTTCGAGGGCTGGCATTTAACCCACATCCCACACTCATCTAACACAGGCATCACGAGTGACGTGGGCCTGATAATAAAAGGGACCGGGCGCACATGCCCTGGGTCGGTTATGTGGACCATATCTACGTGTCTGTGTTTATTTATTTATTTATTTATGCGTTTTTATATAGCGCGGACTTTACCTGAGGGTGTCAGAGCGCTTCACAACAGGATCAGCAACATTACATAAGGAGGAGGATACAAATGAGCATAATACAAAGACAAGCGTTACATTGCATGAGGAAAAAGTGACAATTGTGCAAAAACAAACAAACCAAATACAAAAGAGGAATGAGTTCCAATAGGAAAAAGTGACAGATGTGCATGAAACATGGGATACCAAATACAAATGGAGGTATAATACTGCAATAAATGGCAGTCACACATGACACACTGGGAAGGCGCTTCTATAGGCTTGGAGTACAGAATTTCCTATAGTGGAAGAACTTCCTTGAGGTAGTAGAGAGGCGTGGATTCAACAGGGGGTACATGGGGTACAAAATATATGATACATGGGGTACAAAATACACTAAAGGCAAAATACTGTAATAAGTGGCAGTAACTCGAAGCACACTGAGAAGGCCCTTCTATAGGCTTGGAATACAGAATTCCTATCATGGAAGAGCTTCCTTGAGGTAGTAGAGAGGGCGTGACTTCACAGGGGACTTATAATGGGGGAACACGCACATAAAAACCAACACAACACATAAAATAAGGAATGAACAGACACAAGTACAACTTTATACTGACGAGCGGACTTCCTAGAGGGGCCTAAGACCGAACGTATTAGTTCTGGAAGTGTCTTTGGAATAGAAGAGACTTGAGGTCAGCTTTGAAGATCCGGGTAGAGGAGGTGGCACGGAGCAGTGGGGGAAGCGAGTTCCAGATTCTCACCGCATTGCCCGAGAAGGATTGAGCCATCGATCTTTCCCTTTTGAAGACGGGGGCTCAAGCAGAAGCTTTTCCGCATTGCGAGAAGGGCGAGAGCCACCGGACAATTTCAGTTTATTCGCCAGGTAACGAGGGGAGGACGTGTGTAAGGCTTTGTGTGTGATGCAGGCAGTTTTGTAAATAGATCTTGCCTCGATCGGAAGCCATCGCAGAGAGGACAGGATAGGAGTGATGTGGTCGCTTCGTTTAGACCCTGAAATGAAGCGAGCTGCTGAATGGAGGATGGATTTGAGAGGGGAGAGGTGGGATTTGGGTAGGCCAGTCAGAAGAGAATTGCAGTAATCCAGTCTTGAGAGAACCAGAGATTGAACCAAGGTTTTTAAGTCTTTCTCCGGGAAGAACCGACGGATCCCCACAGAAGGCGCAGCTGGTACCGTGCATTCTTAGCAATAGAGTTGATGTGGGCGATTAGGTTGAGTCTTTTGTCGAGAATGACACCTAGGGATTTAGCGCTGTCAACAATGATGGGTTTGTTGTTGAGAAGGTTCAGCTGATCCATCCAAGATTGAACAGGAGGAGGTGAGAGAGAGGTAGAGAGGAGGAGGAATTCAGTTTTGGCGGGATTCAGAATGAGTTGGTGAGCAGACATCCAGTTGTGAATAGAGTTGAGGGTAGAATTGAGTAGGGAGAGATCGTGTGCGGAGGACACCTTAAGGTAGATTTGCGTGTCGTCCGCATACAGATGGTAAAGGATCCCAGATTTGCTTAGGAGGTTCCCTAAAGGTTCCAGGTAGAGATTAAACAAGGTGGGTGCCAGGATAGAACCTTGAGGGACGCCTTGACCTACGGCAACAGGAGATGAAAGACTGTTCCCTATCTTGATCATTTGGGATCTGTCCGAGAGGAAAGAGGCAAACCATTTGAGCACTGTGCCATCCAGTCCCATTCTCTGTTGAAGAGTGTTGAGGAGGGTGCTATGATTAACCGTGTCAAAGGCTGCAGAGAGGTCTAGAAGAATCAGAAGACATGAATCCCCAGCGTCGAGTATATGCAGCGCATCGTCAATCACTTGCAGCATGGCTGTTTCAGTGCTGCAGTTTTGGATGAAGCCCGACTGGAAGACGTCGAGGAGGTTATTGTCCATAATATGTGAGGAAAGTTGTTTCGCGACACATTTTTCGGTGATTTTCGACAGAAAAGGGAGGTTGGAGATAGGGCGGAAGTTGTTGAGGTCGTTTGCATCCGCGGCGGTTTTTTTAGAAGAGGGGTGACCTGACCTGATTTGAGGGTAACTGGGAGGGAGCCTTGACTGAGGAAGAGATTGACTAGCCTGGTCCAGTAAGAGAGAGTATAGGTATAGAAATCGATGGCGATGTCGCTAGGGATGGGGTCGGAGGAATGGTTGGAGGGTTTAGTTTCGCGGATGCATTTGAGGAGGTCATCTTCCGAGATGACGTCAAAGTTCTGCCAGGTGACCAAGGATTTCCGCTCCTCCATGGGGGGGTGGGCGACCTTATCCACCAGAGCTTTGACCTTTTCATCGAAGAATATAGCGAAATCTGCTGCTTTCTTTGAGGAATCCTCAGGCTTAATGGTTGGAGGAGAACAGTTTGGGTTTTTGAAGAGGTCAAAAAGTTTTTTGGGTCTGTTTTTAGCCGAGTCAAGGAGGGATCTGAAATGTGATGCTTTTTCCAGGAAGATGTGATTGTGATATATGGATCTTGCTGAGCGTAAAAGAGAGAGATTAGCGGTGGAAGGAGATTTTCTCCAATGCTTCTCCAGGAATCTAAGGTTTTTCCTTTCATCGTAGAGCGCTTTATTGAACCAAGGTGCTGAGGGGGTGGGTCTTTTCCTTTTGCTTTGGAGAGGAGCAACAATGTCGATTTCGACTGCTAGTACTGAGAGGCACTGAGAAGTGAGATCGTTGACATCCACGCTAGGGTCTAGTCTAGGAAGTGCCTGCATAGCGGAATCACAAAAAGTGTCAAGATCAATGTTCTTAGTGTTACGGAACCAGGTAATAGCTCTTTTAGGTTGGCCGAGAGTTATAACGTGCGATAGGTGAAAGCGGAAGGGAATGAGGAGGTGGTCAGACCAGTCTACATGGATGGGGGGAGCAGTGGTCAGCAGGTCTTCTTTGGATATGACAAGGTCCAGAATAGAGCCCTTAGAATGTGTGGTTTCCGAGCAATGTTGGAGGAGATCATTGGCTGAGAGAAAGGAGGCAAGCTTGTTGGCAGCCGAGTCTTCCAAGGAGCCCCAGTGGAGATTAAAGTCACCCAGGAAGATCTGTCTGTCACTTTGAGAGAGTTGGTCACTGATGAAGTCAGTCAGTTCCTCCACAAAGGAAGAGCAGTAACCAGGCGGGTGGTAGATGGCATGGAATCTAAAGGGTGAGCCGTGATGTATTTGAAGTTCTAGGGAAAGGCATTCGAATGTACGGAAGAGGGTGGTTGGGACCGCTTTAATTTGAAGGGAGTTTCTGAAGATGATAGCGACACCTCCTCCAGTTTTGTCTGCCCTGTCATTTCTGAGGATAGAATAGTCAGTGGGTACCAACAGATCAAACAAAGTATGAGAGGAGTCATTAAACCAGGTCTCAGTGAGGAAGATCATGTCAAGATTTTGGTGAGTGATAGTATCAGAGATTTCCACTTTGTGTTTGACTGCAGATCTGCAGTTGTGGAGCAAACAGTGCAGCTCTGACGCAGATGTTTTGGTGAAGGGGGTGTTAGGGTTGTTCAGGGAGATAGGGATAAGATTCTTGAATGAGGGAGCCCGGCAAGAGGGAGGTTGGTGAGGTCTGACAGAGGAGATGACCTGAATAGGAAACTGCGTAAAATTCTTAGGAGAGGAGGGCGGAGAGGGAGTGACGTTGGTGGTCTTGAGGCTGGCCCGTAAGTTGGTGATGTCTGCAGAGGGCAGACTGTGATTGGTTTTATTGGGGTGCGGGAGCAAGGGACTCCTCGGGAGGGTGTTAGGGACAGGGGATAACTTGGCGCTTAAACGTGAGATGGACGCTACCAGCTGGGAGATGGAATAGATGAGAGAATCCAGTTTATTTTCCAGAGAGAGGAGAGCTGAGCATGGAGTGTTAGGTGGCTCGGTGGATAAAGAAGGGAGTGCAGAGGGTGAGGGAGGACGGGGAGGGGTGGGGAACGAGTAGAGGGCGGTGGTGCAGAAGGTAAGGGAGGACAGGGCGGGCTGGAGGAGCAGGATATGAGATGGAGTGCAGAGGGTGAGGGAGGACGGGGCGGGGTGGTGGAATGGGATAAGTGAGGGAGTGCAGAGGGTGAGGGAGGGGAGGGGTGGGGGAATGGGTGGGGGTTGGGGAGCAAGGGAAGAGGGTGAGGAACGATGGTGAACAGAGGGAGTGGAAGGTGAAACAGTGGTGGGAAGAGAAATATTTTTACTGGAGTTGAACAGAGGGGAAGAGAGGAGGGCATACGTCCGAGGAGGAAGTTGAGGAGTAGGAGGGGGGATAAAAGAGGGCCGGAGGTAAGGGGAGAAGAGGGTGACGAGACTGACCCGGGCGGGGTGGGCGGGGGGACAGATGAGGTCCGAATGTGCGTGGATCCGAAAGAAAAGGGGGCTGTAAAGGAGGGGGAGGGCAGGGGGTCCGAGGAGGGCCAGAGGAATGGGGAGAAAGGAGAGGATGGTGCAAGATAGGTACTGTAGGCTATGCAAGGCGAATGTAGGGTGACAGGTACCAGGTGGAGTGGGGGGAATTGACTAGAGGGAAACTGAGGGAGAAGCAAGGGACTGCAAGGTCAGAGGGAGAGACGAGGAAGGAATTGTCAGGGAGGGAGATAAGGTTGGGAAGCAAGGGAAGAGGAAGGTGGGGTTCAGGATAGATGGGATGTGGAAGAGGAGAATTTAGGGTACGGGGGACGGGGAAGAGCGGAAAGGGATGAGGCGAAAGGGGGAGGTAAGGGGGAAGGTAAGGACAGTTGATGGGAAGACCAGGTTGTAAGAGAGGTGAATTAAGAGGGGGGCGGAGGGCAGATTTAGTGGGATTAGGGGGCAGTGAAAATGTTGGAGAATCGAGCAGGTGTAGGGTGGGGAGGGGGGTGGAGGCCAGAGGCCGGAAAGATAAGATAGGGGGAGGGGCATTTTGGGAGGGGGAAGAGAGGGAGATGAGGGAGCAGTGACTGGGGGAACAAAGGGTAGACCTGCGCCTCCCGGGATAGCGGCCTGCTGGAGTATCGGGGGGTCTGGGGGAGAAAGGGAGAAAGGAGAGGAGTTCAAAGAAGAGTTGGGGGAGATCATAGTTGTGTGGGTTGGACGAAGGGAGTGGAAGAGATGGTCGAAGAGGGAGAGACAGGAGTCTGTCGCTTGAATCATGACGGTGCCATTGTTGTAGAGTGTTATGGTGAGCGAGCCCTTAAAGCTCGTGGAGGGGAAATTTTTAGCCGCTGTCCATGCGGGATAGGTGAGGAGGAGGAGACGTTGAAGAAATTGAAGAAGCTGGTGGACCAGGAAGGGATGTCATGGGTGAAAAAAATTAAGTCATTTTTTAGCTTCCCTAGGTGCCCATTATGGAATTGATCAACAAAGAGGGAATCAGGGAAGTGTTCAATGGTGTTGTGTTTGAACCGTTTTGCTGCTGCTTTGGACAGATTGGGGGATAGATGACTTTGAAGCAGTTAACTCCCGACTTAATTCGAATGGAAGCCATGGTAGGGAGAGGAGGGCCACTAGGGTAGCGATAGATCAGAAAAGAATAATATGAAGAGGAGGGCACATAAGCCGGAAGACGAGTGAGGATAATCCAATGAGAGCGGTCAGGAGGCTACTAGACATGCAGGGCCAGGGCCTCTGGTCTTACTCCCTAATAAGACATCGTACCGGTGGGATAGAAGGCTGGCTTGTCTCCAGCAGTGGAGAGGGTGTGGGATCATACCGGGCAAACCCTACCACCCGGGATTGGGACCTCCCAGTGTGGAAACCCGCATGGAAATGGGAGTCGCCTATAGGATCGCAGTGATGGGGAAGGACATTCTTTGGCTCCCCAGGAGGAGGCCCAAATGGACACCATACCTCAACCAAGAGCACAGTTAGAGGAGAGCAAAGTGGACGCCAATTATGTGCATTACTCATCCCATGGGCCACCGATCGAGCCAGGACAGCCCAATCGGAAACTGGCAATCTCAAAGAGGGGCTCAAATGTCCTATGACCCAAAAGTTCTGGCGCGCTGCCTAAGCAGCGAAGGTCAAGGGTGCGCAATCTGCGCAGGTCTCAATGTTGCAGCTGGCACTATAGCTGCGCAGCTGTGAAGGACCAGGCGCGCTGCCTAGGCAGCGAAGGTCAAGGGTGCGCAATCTGCGCAGGTCTCAAACGTTGCAGCTGGCACCAAGTGCTGCGCAGCTGTGAAGGTCCGGGCGCGCTGCCTAAGCAGCGAAAGTCAAGGGTGCGCAATCTGCGCAGGTTCTAACTGTTGCAGCTGGCACCAGTGCTGCGCAGCTGTGAAGGTCAGGGCTAAAGGAGGGCATCTCACTTCTAACAGCCAAGGTATGACCCCCAACCCAGGTCTAAACGTTGCAGCTGGCACTAGAGTGCTGCGCAGCTGTGAAGGTCAGGGCTAAGGGAGGGCATTTCACTCCTAACTGCCCAACTCAACATTAGCCTAAACGGTGCAGCTTCCCACTACTTGCTGGGCAGCTGTGAAGTGAAAAGGCCTGGCACTAACCGTGCCGTTGGGGCCTCACTAGCCTCTGCAGCCACAGCATCGCCACCAACAGGGGCAGAGGGGCTGCAGCAAGTCGACTCGAGGTCATGAGAGTAACAGACAGTCTGTTGGTCAGTGTGTGAGGAGGTACTCTGCTGATGTGTCTGCCTTTTCGCCGCTCCTATTGCTGGTCTGGCGCTATAATTAAATTTAAATTTTCCCAGTGTTGCCCCGTACTCCGCTGTAACAAAGTGTCCTGCCTGGGCGCCATTTTAGGGTCAGGCAGCATGGGGCATCTACTGCCCGGGAGGCCCCATTGTCCGTTACTTCTCAGGGAGGAGGAGGGGGGCAGGTAGAAGGCAGCGATAGGAGGGTGGTCACTCTCCCGCATGGCCGGTTCCCCCGCCTCCGCGATGTAGCTGGAGCACTCACCGGTTCAGCCGATCGTACTCCCGTTCACCAGCGCTGCTGGCCCAGAAACGAATTTGTACCGGCCGCCTTTATCTGGGTGCACAGGCAGGCCGCAGAATACAAGGAAGCACACCCGCAGGTGCCGGGCTCCCACATGCTCGGTCGGAGTAGCAGCGTGGTGTCCCGACCGCAGCGCCACCAACCTTCTGACCAATGCTGTGCCAAAGCCCCTCGCCGTTTCTTCTCACCTTCGCACCCGTGTCATTTGCTGGCTTCCCAGGCTTAGTCTCAGCCGCTGGGCCACTCCGGCCGACGGAATCCTCCTGTATATGGCAGCCAACTCTCAGATCGGCGGCGCTGTAAAGGGAGCCGCGAGAGGTAGGGTAACAGTCACATTACAGCCCCAACACAGGATCAGATAATGTTGTCCATTTCAGACATGAAGCACTTTTTGCATTCCTCCATGCTTGGTTTCTGGCCGGCCCATCGAATCACTTAAGACGCGTCTGCAAATGCCCGTATCGCTACCACATCTTTAAAGAGGAGATTGTTGTAACGCCCATCGCATGTGGAGACCAGTGTACTGCCTGAAACTTCTCCTCTGCCTTTTCTTCTCCGGTTAGCCCTGCTGCGCCTGCCTTTACTGCGGAGGAGATTAAGCGCGTGGACATCAGCGCACACACAGGTCTGGGTGACCTATCCTCCGCTATGCAGCGGCGTTCAAGGCGCCCGTCCCGGCACAGAGGCACAGAGGCGGGAGGAGCGAGAGATGTGAGAAAGCCTGGGGGGTAAAGCCAGAAAGTGAGACGGAAACACGCAGAATAAATGTCCTTGGAGAGACAATCTCTCCGCGTCGTCCTGTGTGGTTCTTATCACGGTTTGCGGGCCGAGGGCCCACGACACTATAGCTGTGAGAGGGGCGAAAGTTGATTGAAGCCCTGAATGGCTGCTCTCACGTCTCATTTGGCCTCGCTCTAATTATCTTTGCTGTTTTATCGACCATCGAATGGATAGTTTGCTTAGATGCCAGCGGGAGAAGCTGCGCCGCATTTGTGACAAGAGCAACGTTTGCGCAGGTCAGCTCAGTACGGTCGGCGCCTGGAGGGGACAACGGTTGGCCTGACAAATGTGCTCTTTCCATGATGTCCCTTGAAGGAAGCCCCCGCTCAAAGGAGCAGAGATGTGCGCATCGACGTCTGCTCTGTGGAAAGGTAAACACGCCCTGCTGTGTCATACCCATTCTAAACTCTCCCTATGCTGCCACCATCTGATGACCCCGGTGGAATCCCCCCTTCTTCCGATAATGAGCTAAGCCAGGTTCCCCAGGCACGGGGAGGGCGGGGGCTGAGGGACTGGTCTCTTCCAATGCGTCTCCTAACAGGGTTAGCGAAAAATTAGATTAGCAATTTGCCACTTATCCAAAGCCTAAGGAATGTGGTTAGAATATAAGGTGGCAGGCGGGGGAGGCCGTGTCAAGGGAGATGGATCACACGGCTAATGCACGACGGCAGAGGGGGCTTTATAACACAATCACCTATCTTCCAATATTGACACCATCACAAGCCTTTAACCTGGCAATAACTCATCACAAAGCAGGCAGGGATGCTTGGCCTCGTTCCAAGGTGAGGGCGAATGCAGACTATTTTATTACATCATTTTCAAGTAAACTTCGTTTACAGTGGCCACCATCATGGATGTTTGGCACCCACCAGGCACCTGACCTCACAAAGGGAAAAGGTGAATGGAACATAAGCGAAGGGTAGGTCACTGACTGATATGCTTGTACAATGTGTGTGTTTATGTCAGGAGGTGTAATTCACTGGCATAAGATGTTTATTTCTTAGAAATGGGTAAGTTAAGATGTTTATTTCTTAGAAATGGTTACGTTTTTCTTGGAAGTGGTCCATTTGTAAGCAGACGTTGTTTAGTGGCATGAGGTGTGGTCAAAGTCAAGAATAATGGACTAGTGGTAGTGGGAGCAAAGGTAACGAAGTGTGGCTTCACAGTCGTTGGTGAGTAGGGTGCCCAGGGGCCGGGTCTGGGGGCTTAGTGGACTAATTCGTCTACTATAGGGGCCTGTGTTCGAGCTCAAGGACACAGGTTCAAATCCCTGCGGGTCCACTCAGCCTTTCATCCATCTGAGGTCGATAAAATGAGTGCCGTTGGGTAACAGCACACTTCTGATATTCAGCGCCAAGATACCTTTGGGTGAACGTGTGCTTTAGAAATACACATGTTATGTAAGGGGTGGAATGTTGTAACAGATGGTTCAGTGTAGTGCCATGAGCTGCGATGTGGTGTCAGAATGTGTGGGCCTGTGGTGGGTGGGTGTGATTTATTACTATGATGTGAAGTAAATTGTCAAGTGGCTGTATTTTTGTGCATGAATGTGTGGCTATATCTCCAAGAAAGCTCGAAAGAGCACACCAGTCACTAAAATAATTGCTCCAGCTTTCTGTTAATGGGTAGACTAAACCTACCCAGCCACTGACTGGGAGAGGGAATGGTTGCAAGAGTAGTCAGTGACAGCTCATTGACTAGTTAGAGCTAGTCAAGAAAACACAACCAGTGTCCTTTAAAAAAACATTAACAGTTCTCTTAATCGTGGGCTCTTCTGAAAACACAGCAATTGGAAAATTGTTGGTATTGTACACTGCTTGAACAGGCCCGTGAGCCTCAGTCCCAAATAAATACAGTGCCTGAAACGATGGTCCATAGTCCCAACACGTCCGCCTTAATCAGCATGCCGGAGCGAAAGCTGTGGCTCCAACTTCACCACAAGCCAGCTGCTGAGAAATTCGGAACATTTAGCAACTTCAGAGGCTGTCAAAAGAAATATAATCTGTCATTTGCCATCCATAACTGGGTGTGGTCCCAGCAGCAGCTGATGCCCCAAGGAAGGCATCCTGGTTAGATTTGTGGCAGAAACATTTCCACGCTGTAATTCACAACAGCAGCTGCTTAATGTTGAAAAAGACGAGCAGGACACGCTCCCTTTTACAGTGAAAAACTTCAAAGAACAGCTCTATTCTCATTACCCCACTGCAATGACAGTACAACTACCGGTATTCACATGTCTACGAAGGCTGCAAGCAGGTCAGCCTCACTAGATTTATTCTCTTGCTGTACAGGCTCCAAAAATGTCCCAACAACAGCAAGGTGATGGATGAATTGCTTGAATTAATCTCAGGCACTGGCAATTGCTCGGGCCGCATTCCAATCCATAGTTTTTCACCCATCATGCCATGTCAATTTGGACCCACCCATATGCAAATCAGTCTTGACCCTGCTCCAATGGACACAGTCCAGCCCAAACTGCCAAGCCAGGTCCTCCCTGAACTGAAATACAAGTAACACAGGACCGTTTTTGCCCTTATTAAGGGCTCTTCAGCCAGGTATAGCTTGGTTCCAGTGGTACAGTGAGCAATGGACCCACGCTGGGCATACCCGGAGCACTTAGGGAGACAAATGCAAAAACAACAAGGATGGAATGTTTGAATTAATCTCAGCTAGTGGCAATCGCTTTAGGTCACACCCCATTCCATAGTTTTTTGCTCATCATGCCACCTCAGTTTGGACCGAGCCATATGCAAATCAGTTTTGACCCTGCTCCTCATGGGAACAGTCCAGCCCGAACTGCCAAGCCAGGTCCTTTCTGAACCGGAATAAAAGCAGCCTAGGGTCAGTTTTGCCCCTATTATGGGTTATTCAGCCAGGTATAACTTGGTTCCAGTGGCACAATGAGCACGGGGCCCATGTCTGGGCATACCCATCGCACTTAGGGCATCAACTGCAACAACTGGAAGGTGATGGATGGAATGCATGAATTAATCTCAGCCACTGCCAAACACTCAGGCCGCATCCCAAGCCATAGTTTTTCACCCACCATGCCACCTCAGTTTGGACCCAGCCATATGCAAATCATTCTTGACCCTGAGCCAATGAGAACAGTCCAGCCCGACCTGCCAAACCAGGTCCTTTGTGAACCGGAGTACAAACACCTAGGACCGGTTTTGCCCTTATTATGGGCTCTTCAGCCAGGTATAGCTAGGTTCCAGTGGCACAGGGAGCATGGGACCCAGGTCTGGGCATACCCGTTGCATTTAGGGTGGCAACTGCAAAAACAACAAGGTGATGGAAGGAATGATTGAATTAATCTCAGCCCCTGGCAATCACTTGGGCCGCATCCCAATCCATGGTATTTTGCCCACCATGCCACCTCAGTTTGGATCCAGCCAATATTCAAATCAGTCTTGACCCTGCTCAGATGGGAACAGTCCAGCCCGAACTACCATCATCTTGTTGTTTTTGCATTTGCCACCCTAAGTGTGCTGGGTATGCCCAGATGTGGACCCTGGGCTCACTGTGCCACTAAGCTGAAGGCTGAAGAGCCCTAACTAGGAAGAAACCAGTTCTAGGTCGATTGTGTTCCAGGTCAGGTGGGACCTGGCCTGGCAGTTCGGGCTGGACTGTTCCCATGAGGAGCAGGGTCAAGACTTATTTGCATATGGCTGGGTCCAAACTGAGGTGGCATGGTGGGCAAAAAACAATGAATTGGGATGCAACCCCAAGTGATTGCCAGTAGCTGAGATTAATTCAAGTATTCCATCCATCACCTTGTTGTTTTTGCATTTTCCGCCCTAAGTGTCCAGGGTATGCCCAGATGTGGATCCTGGGCTTATTGTGCCACTGGAACCAAGCTATACTGGGCTGAAGATCCCTAACTAGGGTGAAACTGGTCCTAGATTGCTTGTGTTCCGGTTCAGGGAGGACCTGGCCTGGCAGTTCAGGCCGGACTGTTCCCATGAGGTGCAGGGTCAGGACTGATTTGCATATGGCTTGGTCCAAACTGAGGTGGCAATTTCCGGTGGCTGAGATTAATTCAAGCATTTCATCCATTACCTTGTTGTTTTTGCATTTGCCATCCAAAAAATGGTGGAGGGCTACTAGGTGTTGCTGTGGCACTGGTGGGGTCTCCCCTTCTCTTTTCTACTTCCTGCAGTGCCTTTCTTGTGAAATTCATGTGTTTCCTTGAAGCTCCAAAAGATCTATAGGTTCCAAAATCCAGCATAACCAGTTGTCATTTGTTTCTGTTCACTGACCACATGTAAGAAGGATCCCTCCAGTAAGCTTTTTAACAATGTACATGTTTAAGTAACTTCCATATATACAGAAATCCACCAGGAGTTACGTGTTAATGCAGATCTGCCATTTTCTGAATGTGCTCCTCAACAGACTCCTGGCGGAATTCTTACACACTAAAAACACTGTTCTGAATACATTCCGTCTCCCAGTCAGTTTACCACGCATGCTCCATTCACACAGTAATACGTCACACCAAAATACCTCACAGAGCCAGATAGAGGGGCAATATTGTAAACAGTCACTTGGGCCATGACAAGGCAAAGCACTAACTGCCTGCGTTTTACCATGCTGTAGGCAATGTTATGGTACTGTGATTCTTAGGCAGTAGAGGTAGTCTCAACTTTCTCACCTACTGTGTGGATCAACAGTATGAATTTTTCAGAGGATGACAGCTTCTAGGTACTAGTGTAACTGATCACTAACACCTGTATCTAAGTGGTATGCTTTTTTATACACAGTCCCCCTCTGTTAGTACTACTAGTAGCTGGGAACGTGCCTGGTCCAAACTACCTCTGGACTCTTGGATTTCTGCCCTTCAAGATACTAAGCCTGCACTAGACTCTAACTCTACATTAGCGAACAAAAAATGTAATCAATGGATTGAGTCCTTCTTGGATCTAGTCATTCCTAAGAAACTCAGCTATAAAAGAGCTAGAGAGAAAGTCTCTCCTTGGCATTCATCTAAGCTTCGGGAATATAAACAAAGTTGCAAAAGACTTGAAAGGAAGTGGAGGAAAGACTATAATGAATCAAGTAAACAGAAATATAGGGATTCCATAAAACTTTATCAGACTGAAGTAAAAAAGCACAAGCACTTTATTATGAAGAAAAAATTAATCTAGCATCCAACTCTCCTCGGGAAATCTTTCGCATTACAAAGAATCTTCTGGAGCCTTGACAACCAGATACATTATCTGATGTCACACCAGCCGGCTGCAATGAACTTGCAGAATTCTTTTACAAAAAACCACAGGACATATACAACACATTCTCTCAATCCTCCTGCCCTAGTAACCTTCCAATTAGAGATAATCTCCATCCTTAAACTGAGCACTTGCTGGAGGAAGTCCCAACCATGAACTTGGATATCTTAGTAGAAATTCTCTCGTACGTCAAATCGGGCTCCCCCTCTGACCCGGCATCTCCTCATCTTGGGGCTGATTCACAGAACTAATCTGAGATAAAATCCTAAACTTACTACTTTTGGTATTCACAGAAGGCATTTAGTAGTAGTAAAGTTAGGACTCCTAACTTTACTACTACTAAACTGAGATAAAATCCTAAATTTACTACTTTTGGTATTCACAGAAGGCATTTAGTAGTAGTAAAGTTAGGACTCCTAACTTTACTACTACTAAATGCCTTTTGTGAATACCGAAAGTCGTAAAGTTAGGATTTTGTCTCAGTTTAGTAGTAGTAAAGTTAGGAGTCCTAACTTTACTACTACTAAATGCCTTCTGTGAATACCAAAAGTAGTAAGTTTAGGATTTTATCTCAGATTAGTTCTGTGAATCAGCCCCCTTGTACTTAAGGCCGCAGAAGTAGGACTCCCAGTCTTACTTGAGCTGATAAATTTATCTATCTCCACGGGCTATGTCCTGCTACCCAGGAAATGCGCCATGGTGAGGGCATTGTTAAAGAAGTCAAATTTAAATCCTGATATTCTGGGTAACTATTGTCCCATCTCTCTTCTCCCTGGGATAAGCAAGACTCTAGAAAAATATGTAAATATGATCCTTTCGAAGTTTTTATAAACTCATAACTTACTTCAGCCCTCCCAAACTGGATTTCGTCCACAATATGGTACGGAAACCGCTCTTCTCGATGTGATCGAAAAGTCTAAGAAGATCCTCGACCAAGCTGGAACAGCTGCTATCATCCCCCTCGACCTGAGTTCCGCATTCATAACTGTAAACTATGACATCCTTATTAACATACTTAGAAATGTTGGAGTCTCAGGCAGTGTCATCACCTGGTTACAGTCCTTCTTACAAGGTATAACTTTTCAGGCTATAAAGAAGGTAACATCTCCAAGAGCCTCGCGCTTAACTGTGGAGTGCTTCAGGGCAGATCGCTGAGCCCCACACTATTTAATGTATATATGAGACCTCTGGCAGAGGTTATTCTGCCATATGGGATTCATATTGTCACATATGCTGATGATACCCAACTGGTTGTCTCCCTGAATCACTCTCAGAACTTCCCATCCTGCCTGGAACCTTGCTTGAAGAAAGTGGCAAAATAGATGGAACAATCTTGTCTTAAGCTTAATGGAGATAAAACAGACCTAATGCTCCTGGGCAACCCCAACATCCCAGACCATGGTTTGGCATGGCCAAATTGTCTTGGCTCTGCCCCTGTCCATAAGACAAAGATCAAAAGCTTAGGTATGTGGCTGGGTAAGTCCTTTAAATTCAGCCACCAAGCAGTGAAATTGGCAGCGACCTGCTATGGCATTCTTAGGATGCTACGTAAAGTCTTGTCCCTCCTTCCCACTATGGCAAGGAGACTTATGGTCCAGGCCTTGATTCTTTCTCACCTGGACTATGGTAATTCCCTTTATCTAGGGGCCCCTAAGTCAACTACTAGGAAACTTCAAGTTATTCAGAACTGTGCAGCTCGGATGCTGCTTAACTTCCGAAAACCCATTTTGCCAAGCCTGCATTGAACACCTTACATTGGCTGCCAATTACTGAGAGAATCAATTTTAAATCTCTGTGCATAGCTTACAAGACCCTTTGGAGGAAATGGCCCCCAATCAATCATTCCCTCATTATGTTTTATCGTCCTAATAAATGCTTGTGGTCGGCCAAACTTTTCCTAACATGGGTTCCTATAAAAACGAGGGTAAGATGTGGAGGTTGCTCCTTCTCATACACTACCGCCAGTCTGTGGAACACTCTTCCCTCTCATCTCTGTTCAGTGACCCAACATCTTTCCTTCTGGAAGCTCCTCAAGACCTGGTTGTTCCTAAATGCTGCCCCATAAACCACCTAGTCTGTCTGTCTGCTCGACGCTGCAGCACTGGGATGCCTCTGGGTATCCATGCGCTCTACAAGTGTTCGTAATAATAATACTTGTATCATCCAATATTTTTTTTAAACCATCTTTATTGAGATTTTAAGCAGCACAGTAAAAGCCATGCACTCATTGAATTGATGTGCCAACAATAGCATTGCCATATGTTGCAGCATGACTCAATACATATAAACACTCGAACATAATGTCATGGCAGTACAAATTTAAGAAACAAAACAACTAATAATTAAACCATGAGCCTTGAAGAGTGCATGGATGTCATGTGGCGAGTAGTGGTGACATGTTGTTCATCAGCTGCTGATCGGCGGCATCGGGTGAGGAAAAAAGTTTTGGGCATGTAATGCAGTGGTGCCTCATGCGGCTTGTGCCTGGGTGATTGGGGAGGTATTGGTAGCGGAGGGAAGGAGAGGGGATGACTGGGAGGGAAAATGAATACTCAATTAGCAGGGGTGTTCTCAGTAGCCAATGTTGCAGTGTACTGTGTTATTTGAGGTGGAGTCACTTTCTGGCGTGCAATGGAAGGCGGACAGCGGGTCATCCAAAGCAGCCACAATGGGGCGTTTCCATAATCCACAAGCTTCCTTGTGATGGAGCGACATGGACTCCTCCCCTAGCCTTCCAGTGCAAAGCTTCATATGTCATGCCAGTTAAAACCCTAGATCAATGTGGCAGGTAGAGGCACCACCAGTTTTTTGACACTTATATAGCCCTAGTAGGCTGCCAGTTGCATTGTTCAGGTCCAAACGACTTGCAACTTTGGCAAGGGTGTCAGTGACCTCCCTCCAGAGGACGTGGGCGACGGGGCAATCCCAGAACATGTGTAACATGTCTGCCTCAGGAGTGCGGCAGCATGAATAGGTGGGCTATGCCGCTGGGTAGATTTTGTGTAGTTTGGCCTGGGTAAGGTATGCCCTGTGGAGAATGTTATGTTGTATGTATTGAAATCGGGCATTGCGGGAAACCTTTCGTGGGTGCTCCAATATTCTGTCCCATTCCTTTATTCCATTTGGAGCACTTCACAACTGATGTCCTGTTCCCAGGCCCACCAGAGAGACACCAACAGATCCTGAGTTTTATGTGAAAGGGCCCTGGTAATCCAGGGGATCATCTGGCAGCCAGTGCCCATTGTGTATAGTGTGTGCGTTTCAGCGGGTGTGGTTCAGGATCTGTGTCCACGACGCCCCACAATCTCTCCAGCTCTCTCGTTAACTGTCTATACATCTGAATTTGGCCCTCTGGGAGATCTGTGTGCTCTGTCAATTGATCAAAAGGACTGAGCTCTTGAAAGAGACCCCCTAAGGTACTTACCATTGCCACCTCCCAGAGTTCCACCCCTTCCTGGCCCATTTGTGCCCAGAAGTCCAGTATGGAGCGCAGAGGGATCTCCCAAGAGTACTGCTTTATGTCCAGCATGATTATGGCTCTCATATGCCACCCTCAGGAGATTGCTAGTGGGCGAGGGTAACACTGCATTGAGGAGAAAGAGTTCATGGACAAATCTAAGTGCCCTACTCTCTCTGTCAAGTGATGTCCTGCCAGCCAGCAAGTGGGCCACTGAAGTTGCGCCGCCAGATAGTAACACTCAAGCACCAGAGCACCCAGCCCCCCTTGTTTTGTCAGGAGCTGCAATTTGGCCAGGGCCACACTGCGCCTCCCTTTATTCCATATGAGGCTACAAAGCATCGCATTCAGTGACCCGAATGTGCTACAGGGAATGCTCACTGGTAGGTTAGTGAAGTAGTACAGGAGTCTCAGGATAATCACTATGTTTGATAAAGACACTCAAACCCGTACTGTGAGGGAAAGCGAGCACCAAATGGTGATTTAGGGCCCAAGAAGGGAGACTGTCCTCATGAGGTTTCCGTCTAGTAGGTCCTGGGGTGAATGATACATATGAATGCTCAAATAACGGAAAGTGTGAGGTTCCCATAGGAAGGCGTGGGCGTCCACCCCAATGGCCTGTGGGGGGCAGTCTGGCTGGAGCGGAACTTGGCAAGGCTTGGCCCAATTGAGGCAGACCTGAAGGCGTCCAGGATTTGCACTATGTCATCTATACCCTCGTGAATATCCTTAATGTAGACTAGGACATCGTCACCATACAGGGGACAGTGTGAACTGAGCCTCCGAGGGGTATACCGCATGTGTGGCCTGCCTGGTGGAGCCGCTGTACCAGTGGCTCCATCACCAGAGTGAAGAGCAGGGGGAGAGAGGGCACCACTGATGCGTGCCCATGCCAACTGGGAAGAGGGCCGATATTCTGTTCCCTATTCTCACCCTCGCTGTGGTGTTTGTATATAATAGTTAGATCATGCCCTGCAATCTGCCCCTTATGCCCACTGCATCTAGTACCACGACCATGTATTACCAATCTAAGGTGTGAAATGCCTTTTCGAGATCCAGAACCAAGCAGACGGTGTGGGCCCAGCACTTCATAGCCTCCTCCAATAATGCAAGCTACGGATATTGAGGGTCATGGATCTACTTGGTATTAACTAATTTTGGTCTGGGTGGCCCAGGGGTCGGCATGTGTTCTAGTAACTGCGTCGCTATAGTCTTGCTTAGGATCTTATAATCACTGCCCAACATAGCCAATAGTCTATATGAAGCTATCTCAAGGGGGTCACATCCTGGCTTCAAGAGCGAGACCAAGAGTGATTCCTGTAGGGTTGGGGCAGGGTTCCAACTGCAGTGTATAATTCCAGCAGTTTTGGGACCAGTGCAGTTTCATAGGCTTTATAAAACTCAATGGGCAAGCCATCTAGGCCCAGGGTCTTACACGTGGGGGAGTCACAGATGACCCCTAAATCACCTGCTCTCTAAAGGCCATTCAGGGCCTTCCTCTGCTCTGGGGTCACAGCCGGAAACGTGACCACAGAGAGAAATTCTAGGATCTGATGCTGTCGCTCCTTAGGTCGTGGATTGTGTAGCACATGGTAGTTCATGTAAAAGGCGTCATGGATCTCATCCTGGGTCATGACAGCACTTGTTAGGGAAACCCGAATGGCAGTCACAGGTGTGTTATCCTCTTGCACCTCAATAACCATTCCAAGAGGCGGCCCGGCTTGTCGCCTTCTGCATGCATCTTGGCCTAGTACGCCCTGTAATCTATGTAGCAGAGTGAATCTAGCAAACGGGTCACTTGCCCTCACAGATGCAGTTTCTCATTTGGTCCTCTCCAGGTCTCCACGGGAGGCCCCACCTGAGTCACTTCCTGGTGGAGGGTGGCTTGCACGCTCACCACAGGGTGAAGACAATGCCCGCTTTTGGAAGGTGTATTATTGGTAGGGGTAAGCATGCACCTACCACTATCAATAAGGTCACCAACACAATATAAGGCCAAGTCAAGGTCTTAATACATTAGCCCCTGGCTCAACCATTGGTAGCTGGCTGCAAGCAGGCACGCTTAACTTAGGAGACTGGTGTTAAAACATTTAAAAACACCAATACATTAAATAAGTAAGACACAACACACAAAAAAAATCCACACCCAATTTATGAAAATAGGAAATATCTTTATGATTAACATGAAAACAAAATGAAATAAATCCAACTGTAGGGAACCGGAGATATGAATTTTTAAAGAATAAACACTGTCTTGTGATTAAAAACATATAGCGCCAACTTGGGACATCTGGTTGTGCTTGAACGGAACAAAGTCAAAGTTTGAGGCTGACCGCGATGGAGCCCTGGTTGGATACACTAACTGGGAACCTGAAACCCAGGCCGGGTTACGGTTCGATGTCGGCGGCTTGACTCTCTTCAACGGGTCGGTCACCTTATGGAGCTTTTTCCAAAAGATGCTCCAAACTTCTCGAAGTTCTTCTTGAAGTTCTTCTTGAAGGTTCAAAGTGTCCAAAACATAATTCCAATGGTCTATAAGCACTAAGATGGTTCTTGGAAGTTTGGAACTAGCATTTTCCATAATGTACCTGGCCAAATCCTTAAAAGTCCACAGGACGTGCTCCAGGCTGGAGACTTCGTATGGGAGATGGTGCAGGTGAGCTCTGTTAACCTGTTGCTTTCAGAAAGTCCACTCCATAATCCTTTTTGAAGCCAGGTAAAGTCCTCAGGGCTGTAGTTCCAAGTGTACAGCAGGAGCAGTCCTTTAGAGTGCAATCCTTTGGGTTCAGACCAGGGCTCTAGCAGGACAGTCTTCTTCTCCTTGTAGTCTCTCCTTGCTATGCAGCTCTCACATATTTATCCAAAGTTCTGGGATAACAAGTAGGGGGGCACCCCTGACCAATTGGGTAAAGCGCACCACCCTAAAGCATGACAGCTTCCTCCAAAGTGTGGCATATTCTGGTCCCAAAAAGCACTGTACTTTAAAATTCATGATGGAGAATTTCTCTCCTTGGGAGTAAGTACTGGTTAAGCCAACTTACTGGTGTGGCCTATTTCCCTGACCACTCCCCTTCCAGACCTCCTGCACATTCCATTCCTGGGGTTCCCATCTGGCTGGGGAGTACAGGAAGAGGGGGTATGACTGGCTGGCATTCCTTACTGCCCTGCTCTCTTTAAAGCCCAGTTTGTTTACCCAGCCCCTTCCTGGCCTGTTCTCTGCAGCTGCAGAGCTCCCCCACCAGATAACCTCTGTCTCTATGCAGGCCACTTATCACCTCATCAAAGCCATTTGGCTAAGTCTGTTAAGGGCTGGCCAATCAGGAGAGGCTGCTAGAAGTCTGGATTTTGGCTCACAGAAAAGAAAGTTCTATAACTTATTTTCTGTATTAGTTATTATTATTTCAACAGTGGCAAGTTATTGGATTTATCATTACCAATCTTTTAAATCCTTGAAATATTATTTTAGCTCACTCCTGTCAAAAGTTGGACTGCATTACAATATTCCCATGTTAGCCTATGGAACTAAAATGCTACACTGGGGAAAAACACAATAGGGATTTGTTTCCCTCACCAGAGCATATAAAACATCTCTTAAAATGTCCCTACTTATTTTTACATGCCACCCTACCCTGGGGGTACCTAGAGTAGAACTTAGGGGTGACTTATATGCAAAAATAAGGTAATATAATACTTTGGAAGTACCTTTAAATCCAAAGTCGAATTTGCATGTAATCTCAATTTAAAAGTAGCTAGCAAAGCAGGGCTGACTTTTAAAATGACAACCGGCAACAGAGCAGTGCACACTTAAGTGCCTCAAAGTTGCTGGGCCTCTAAACCTCCATGCCCTACCATATACTATAGACTTACAAGTAGGTAGTCAGTTGCAATTGTAATACCACCTAATTACCATGTACCTTATTAATCAGAGTACTGGCCCTGGGCCTGTTTAGCAGAGCCCAGGGCACAGTCAGTTACCACCAGTATCAGTCAAAAAATGGGGGTGATCAGGAGAAAAAGGATGATTTTCTCACACCCACTTAAGCCATTTTAAGGGTCTCCCATTCCACCAGACACTTGGTACCCGTCCCGCTGTTTTCAGCTATGTAATTTGTCAGGGTATCTTAGGTTGAGTCTCTGAACACAGGTTCCTCTAGCTTTGAGGGTTGCAGGCACCAGGTTGGTACTGGTGGGAGGGGCTCTCCCATGTGAGATGCAGGAGAAGCAGATTGAAATCTGTCAGGTTCTTCCCCAAACACTCCACCTCTGTGGCTTTCAGTTCTGCAGTGCAATGACACAGAATACAGTTGAGGCACACAGGTAGGTCATGGGGCTGTGAATATTTGAAGTACTCTCTAGCGGCGGGGTGTTGTGTATGCCATCTGTCTCCAAGTGACAAGTATGCCAGCTATTGTGAAAGGTGTGACACTGCATGTGCTGTGGTGGATTGGGGAGGTAGGGGGACCTGTCCAGTTGGGGGTCCAACTAGCAGTTAAAGTCCCCATCAATAATACAGGGTTGATGGATCCACCTGGTCTGGAGTGACGATATATGGGCAAAAACTGCTGTTGTGCCACATTTGGGACATAGACGCTTCCCAGCAGCATGGACCTGCAGTCCAGTTGCCCCTCAACAAACACATATCGCCCTTTCAGATCAGTTTGACCACAGTGCTCTTGAAGGGCACGGGCGGCCGAATCCATATGAGCGTCCCTCTGGCATAACCTGAATGGGTCAAGCTATAGCATTTGCCCCTCCACCATTTTTGGATCTGGAGGTCTCTCCCGAGGGTGTTCACTGGGCATTGCACTTGTCCCTGGTCAACCCCGACGTCACCACCAGTCGCCTCAGTGCCTTGGTATCCCTGCCACACTCGGCAGTATGGGTTTGGGCCTCTTCCACGCGGCTGCTATCCAGATGGAGCCGGATCGCTGAATTTCCCTCACAGATCTGCGCTAACGAACATCCGCCATCTTGCTGCAGCAGGCCATATCATCCAATTATAACTTTCCTGTATTACTCTTAGACCATAAGAAGGATAGACACAGGCAACATTTAAATTTTCCCAGCGTTATTTGTGCAATTTTGGGAATTTCATGTTACGCTTGTCTTGCAAAATTCACAAAATTACATCATTATGCCATGTTGTGTAATTACGCTGCCGTTCACAGCAAAATTTTAGTGCTGAAGAACAGGAAGCTCATGGGCAACAAGAACGCGAGCGGAAGTTGTTTGCAGCAATTGTCTTTTTGTGCTTTTTTTAGCAAGACGAGGATGCATTTAACACTAAAATATAGTGGTAAATGATGGATTTGTATTTCACATAATTATAGGTATTTCCCATAATGTTTTCGAAATTTCACATAATTACATGAAAGCAATTTACCCATATTTCTCACACCCCTAATGTAAGAGCCACCACTTCACCTAAATTACAGCAGGAAATGGGCAACGTCATTCCCCTCTATTACTCAAAAAGTGCTCAAGACTGGAGAACAATATTCACACTCCCTTTGAGTGCACGCAATTATAATTTTATTGAACATTGAATATATTTCCACGAAAAGAGAAAGTTTTCACACTCCAGCTGCAAAGCCTCGTTTCTCTATTATTGCATGCCACTGGCCTACTTATCTTCTCCAGGCACCGTAAGGAACAAAGTGCTATCACACTCTGTTTTTCCTCATGGATGCTTCGCTGTGTCTACTCACACCTAGATTTGCATGGTATCTTTACATAGTGGGTCCTACTTTGCCCTTCGTGTTTTGTGTTTTTTTAAACACAGTCACAGTGAGTGGTTTATAGTAGATTCAGCATTTACTTCCCTTCACCCTATAAGTAATACACCCAGGGTCTATTCCTTGGTGTCTACTGAGTATAAATAATACCTGTTGGGAAATTCTATTGTCACTCATTCTCATCCGCCAACACTTTTGCTTCTCTCCACCAGGAAAATGCTTTGTAAATGATCACCATGTGGTGAGTGTGGTGACTTTCATTAAAAAATGTTCATAGCACTCTCAATCTTGGGGTGGTGTGTCCACAACGAGGACGCATGTAAGCGTGTCCCTGTCGAGGTCTGATTGCTGGATGGCCCTCCCGAGCCCCTGCCCTGCCAAGATGCTGTCCAAATTCCCCTTGAAAAACCTATCAGTAGAAGAAGAAGCAAACTGATGCCTGCAGTTCTGGCCAAAAGCAGAAATATATCGTTGAATGATCTGCGACACTGGCACTTTCAGCTGCCTCCACTGGCCACACGGATCCAGTCAAGAAGGTTGCCTCCAATAAACGAGTGCTGTCCGTGGGGATAAGACCAACCACACCTGCAGATTTGCTAGAGGGACTGGTGCTTTGCCAAATGGAAGCACAAGGCTTCAGGCACCCTCCGGACCCACTTGTGCCAGCTTTGAGAGGGTTGCGATGGTGTCAGTTCCCCAGGGTGCTGGTAGCACCATGAGAGCCCAGACCGTGGTGGAGGTGGGCGGCATTCCCACTGGCCGTGGTTCTATGGATCTAACAGAGAGGAAAGGTCCGATGAACTGGGAGTTGAGCGGCTGATCCGCGGGTGGACTCCCAAGAACCACAGACTATAAGGGTGGAGAAGATGATTCTTTCCAAAGGCTCTCCTTCCAGCGTTGGAGGGGGAACTATCAGGGCAGCTATCAGTGCATGGTAGAACCCCTAAGAACCACAGCCCGAGAGGACAGAGAGGCTAATACACTTCTAGGGTTCACCCCCACAACAAGTAGAGCCACCTTGCTCTAGAGGGCACCTAGATCCATACATAGAGACGGCCCAATCCCGGGAACAAAGGGAGCAGTCAATACAAGACCTCCTCAACACCCCAAAAGCGCAAAGCAAAACAGACATTCAAGCATCCACCATGGCTGATGGGAATCACCCACTCCCTTGATGGGTGCAGTGGGGGACAATCCAGCTCCAACAACCAGGGGGGATATTAAAGACCTTCTATCCATGTTCAAAACAGAGATGAGCCAGGTAAGGCAGGATTTTGTGAAATTGTTGCAGAACTGGACCATGTTGTCCAACATCTGACTATGAGGGTGGACCACCTCGAGTTCTCAGCAGCTGAAGGGGCTCATGAGCACAATGAGCTGAGGGTGCTTTTTTGTGCTCTTGGTTACACCGTGGAAGGATCCCCAAATCTGTGGCTCCTATTACTCCTATTACTCCATTGTCCTACACCAGGGACCTGATTCACACAGGGCCTCCGCACTTATGCCAGAGGCCCCGCAGTCATGAAGGAGTCTCTGCACTCGAGCAAAATCTTCGCAATCTCCCCTGAGTGCAGAGACTCCCCCATGACTGGGGGCCTCTGCCACGAGTGCAGAGGCCTTTGTGAACCAGGCCACTAGATATTATCTACTAGACTGAATGGGGTTTGGCCAACGCTAACATAGCCCTATGAAGCAGACTTCGCATCCGCAATCGGCACACAAACAATAACATAAGCTTGGCTTCGAATGTGGTGGACAGAGCGACTGCCACAAATTCGCAAGTCCTCCTCTCACTGAATGCGGAGAAGGCTTTTGACAGAGTGGGCTCGGGTTTTCTAGAGAATACTTTAGACAGGATGACTCTTGGGCCTAGAATGAAGACCTACAAGCTGGCAAACTATGTGAAACCCTCCACGAGATTCAAGATCTGTGCAAGATTCTCAGATCTCACAGCCCTGGGAGTGAGACAGGGTTGCCCCCTGTCACCTATGATTTTTGCTCTAACAATGTACCACTGTTGTAGCCACTGTTTTAGCATGTGATATCCAACCCCACAATAATGGGTATCGAGAAAACAGGGGGACAGGTGAAAATGGCCTTTTCGCAGATGATATTCTCTCCTTCCTCACTTAACCATCCTCTTCGCTTCCAGCTCTACTGGAAGAACTACAACACTTCCATCAACTGGCAGGTTTCAAAGTCAGTCACTACAAATCTCATACAATGGGGGTGGGTGACGAACATGGAGAAAGCGCGGCAATGGCTAGCCAATTCAGGATGCAAGTAGCGCAGACAGGCATTGAATATCTAGGAGTAACCATTTCCCCTTTGGCAAGCATAGTATATAATAGCTCCCCCTTTCTTGACACTCTGTTCAAGGACCTATACTGAAGGGGAGATTAGAAATATCATGGGTCGGAAGGCTTAATTGTGTCAAAATCAACTTTCTGAACCACCTCCTCTACCATTTCTGATCCCTTCCATTGAGGGACCTTCCAGCTGTGTTTTCAAAATGGTTCTTACGAGAGTATGGGCCTTCATATGGAACAACACGTCGCCGTGGATAGTGAAATCACTCCTGACTAGAACCCCCGCCGACAGCAGGATGGGCTCCTGACATTGAATGCTAAGTACTGGCTGCATAGCTTATGCTTCTGGAAATAGGTTTTGGCACTATCAAGGACCTAACAAATGTGGCACTCCTATTCGCACCCCAAAGAGCTCTATTGAGACATATAGATGAGGAAGAGAGCTGTCTCCTATCGTCCTCCGCTGCTAAATTGCTAACACATCTGCTGCTGTCAACCCACCTGGTGATAGCCCAGAGATGTCGTGGCCTGTGCTGCCAATGATGGGACAATGGTGGACAAAGGTGTGGACAATCCATGCCATGGAACGTCTTACAGCGGTACGCAGACATAAAATCGAGTTGTAAATATCGATATGCCAGAATATCGATGTTTAAATTTCGATATGACAGAATATCGACCTGCAAGAATATCGACAACAAGAATATCGACATGCAGTTAAGAAATATCATTTTACTTAATATCGAAGTTAGTAATATCGTAAGGCAAAATATCGTTGTTAATAATATCGAAAACAAAATTAGTGTTTTTTATGTTAGTATATGTGTTAAAAGTATAGGTTATTTTTTTAATGTATGTTTGAATTTTTATAAGTAATTAATTTTATTTTAGAATTTTTTTGCGTATTTTCGTTCCGTAGCGGGTTGTGGGTTTATAGGGGAATAGGGTGGGAAGTAATTTAATTATGATATATTAATTAATAATTTTGTAAAAGTTATTAATTTTTAAAATAAATAAATATTGCGTTTTAGTTTTGTAGCAGGTTGTGGGTTTATAGGGGAATAGGATGGAAGTAATTTAATTGAAATTAATGAATTAATAAATGTAATAATTAATATTAATGTATTTAATAATTTATAATGTTAATTGTGTTAATTAATTGGTTATTAATTACATTTTAATTGTTTATTAATTAATAATAATTAATTGGTAATTGTGGTAAATGTGTAATTTTTTTAGGTGTGGGTTGTGGTTTTATAGGGTGGGAAGTAATTTAATTATAATTAATAATGTTATTAATTAATATTTATGTAATTAATATTGTATATTGTTAATTGTGTTTTTTTTATTAATTAGTTATTAATTAGATATTAATTATTAATAATTAATGGGTAAATATGTTAATTGTGTAATTTTTTTAGGGGTGGGTTGTGTGTTGCTAGGGGAGTAGGGTGGGAAGTTATTTGTAATACATTTTTTAATATTTTATATATAATATTTATGTAAAGTTATTTTAAAGTGTTAATTGTGTGATCTAATTTATTTTTGATGGTTTTTAATTTGCTTGTTAATTTTTATTAATTAATTAATTAATTGATATTTAATTATGTTAATTGTGTAATATTTTATAATGTTGGTGTTGTTGTTTATAGGGGAATATGGTGGGAGGTTAATTATTTTTGAAAAATTACTTATTTTTTCATTATTGTTAATTATTTTGCAGGAGTGGGAATACTAAATTATTCCCCTCCGCTATCCAACACTTTCCCTACTGTTGCATTTGCTGGAGTGGGAATAGTAAATTATTCCCCTACGCTATCCAACATTTACCCTACTGTTACACTTGGTGGAGTGGGAATAGTAAATTATTCCCACTCGCTATCCAGCACTTTCACTACTGTTGCACCCGCTGGAGTGGGAATAGTAATTTTTACCCCCCGCTATCCAACACTTTCCCTACTGTTGCATTCGCTGCAGTGGGAATAGTAATTTTTACACACCCACTATCCAACACTTTCCCTACTGTTGCACTCACTGGAGTGGTAATAGTAATTTTTACCAACCCGCTATCCAACACTTTCCCTACTGTTGCATTTGCTGGAGTGGGAATAGTAAATTATTCCCCTACGCTATCCAACATTTTCCCTACTGTTACATTTGGTGGAGTGGGAATAGAAAATTATTCCCACCCGCTATCCAACTCTTTCCCTTAATGTTGCACTCACTGGAGTGGGAATAGTAATTTTACCTCCCCCGCTATCCAACACTTTCCCTACTGTTGCACTCACTGGAGTGGGAATTGTTATTTTTACATACCCGCTATCCAACACTTTCCCTAGTGTTGCACTAATTGGAGTGGGAATAGTAATTTTTACCCACCCGCTATCCAACACTTTCCCTATTGTTGCACTCACTGGAGTAGGAATAGTAATTTTTAGTACTCCGGTATTCAGCACTTTCCCTACTGTTACACTCGTTGGAGTGGGAATAGTAATTTGTATACACCCGCTATCCAACACTTTCCCTACTGTTACACTCGTTGGAGTGGGAAAAGTAATTTTACCTTCCCGCTATCCAACACTTTCCCTACTGTTGCACTAAGTGGAGTGGGAATAGTAATTTTTAGCCACCCGCTATCCAACACTTTCCCTACTGTTACACTCGCTGGAGTAGGAATAGTAAATTTTACCACACCGCTATCCAACACTTTCCCTACTGTTACACTCGTTGGAGTGGGAATATTAATTTTACCTCTCCGCTATCCAACACTTTCCCTACTGTTGCACTCACTGGAGTGGGAATAGTAATTTTTACCCAGCCGCTATCCAACACTTACCCTACTGTTGCATTTGCTGGAGTGGGAATAGTAATTTTTACCCTACGGTATCCGACACTTTCCCTACTGTTGCAATAACTGGAGTGGGAATAGTAATTTTAACCCCTCCGCTATCCAACACTTTCCCTACTGTTACACTGTGGCCTGCCTGGTGGAGCCGCTGTACCAGTGGCTCCATCACCAGAGTGAAGAGCAGGGGGAGAGAGGGCACCACTGATGCGTGGCCATGCCAACTGGGAAGAGGGCTGATATTCTGCTCCCTATTCTCACCCTCGCTGTGGTGTTTGTATATAATAGTTAGATCATGCCCTGCAATCTTCCCCTTATGCCCACTGCATCTAGTACCACGACCATGTATTACCAATCTAAGGTGTGAAATGCCTTTTCGAGATCCAGAACCAAGCAGACGGTGTGGGCCCAGCACTTCATAGCCTCCTCCAATAATGCAAGCTACGGATATTGAAGGTCATGGATCTACTTGGTATGAACTAATTTTGGTCTGGGTGGCCCAGGGGTCGGCATGTGTTCTAGTAACTGCGTCGCTATAGTCTTGCTTAGGATCTTATAATCACTGCCCAACATAGCCAATAGTCTATATGAAGCTATCTCAAGGGGGTCACATCCTGGCTTCAGGAGCGAGACCAAGAGTGATTCCTGTAGGGTTGGGGCAGGGTTCCAACTGCAGTGTATAATTCCAGCAGTTTTGGGACCAGTGCAGTTTCATAGGCTTTATAAAACTCAATGGGCAAGCCATCTAGGCCCAGGGTCTTACACGTGGGGGGAGTCACAGATGACCCCCTAAATCACCTGCTCTCTAAAGGCCATTCAGGGCCTCCCTCTGCTCTGGGGTCACAGCCGGAAACGTGACCACAGAGAGAAATTCTAGGATCTGATGCTGTCGCTCCTTAGGTCGTGGATTGTGTAGCACATGGTAGTTCATGTAAAAGGCGTCATGGATCTCATCCTGGGTCATGACAGCACTTGTTAGGGAAACCCGAATGGCAGTCACAGGTGTGTTATCCCTCTTGCACCTCAATAACCATTCCAAGAGGCGGCCCGGCTTGTCGCCTTCTGCATGCATCTTGGCCTAGTACGCCCTGTAATCTATGTAGCAGAGTGAATCTAGCAAACGGGTCACTTGCCCCTCGCAGATGCAGTTTCTCATTTGGTCCTCTCCAGGTCTCCACGGGAGGCCCCACCTGAGTCACTTCCTGGTGGAGGGTGGCTTGCACGCCCACCACAGGGTGAAGACAATGCCCGCTTTTGGAAGGTGTATTATTGGTAGGGGTAAGCATGCACCTACCACTATCAATAAGGTCACCAACACAATATAAGGCCCAGTCAAGGTCTTAATACATTAGCCCCTGGCTCAACCATTGGTAGCTGGCTGCAAGCAGGCACGCTTAACTTAGGAGACTGGTGTTAAAACATTTAAAAATACCAATACATTAAATAAGTAAGACACAACACACAAAAAAATCCACACCCAATTTATGAAAATAGGAAATATCTTTATGATTAACATGAAAACAAAATGAAATAAATCCAACTGTAGGGAACCGGAGATATGAATTTTTAAAGAATAAACACTGTCTTGTGATTAAAAACATATAGCGCCAACTTGGGACATCTGGTTGTGCTTGAACGGAACAAAGTCAAAGTTTGAGGCTGACCGCGATGGAGCCCTGGTTGGATACACTAACTGGGAACCTGAAACCCAGGCCGGGTTACGGTTCGATGTCGGCGGCTTGACTCTCTTCAACAAGTCGGTCACCTTATGGAGCTTTTTCCAAAAGATGCTCCAAACTTCTCGAAGTTCTTCTTGAAGGTTCAAAGTGTCCAAAACATAATTCCAATGGTCTATAAGCACTAAGATGGTTCTTGGAAGTTTGGAACTAGCATTTTCCATAATGTACCTGGCTAAATCCTTAAAAGTCCACAGGACGTGCTCCAGGCTGGAGACTTCGTGGGGGAGATGGTGCAGGTGAGCTCTGTTAACCTGTTGCTTTCAGAAAGTCCACTCCATAATCCATTTTGAAGCCAGGTAAAGTCCTCAGGGCTGTAGTTCCAAGTGTACAGCAGGAGCAGTCCTTTAGAGTGCAATCCTTTTGGGTTCAGACCAGGGCTCTAGCAGGACAGTCTTCTTCTCCTTGTAGTCTCTCCTTGCTATGCAGCTCTCACATATTTATCCAAAGTTCTGGGATAACAAGTAGGGGGGCACCCCTGACCAATTGGGTAAAGGGCACCACCCTAAAGCATGACAGCTTCCTCCAAAGTGTGGCATATTCTGGTCCCAAAAAGCACTGTACTTTAAAATTCAAGATGGAGAATTTCTCTCCTTGGGAGTAAGTACTGGTTAAGCCAACTTACTGGTGTGGCCTATTTCCCTGAACACTCCCCTTCCAGACCTCCTGCACATTCCATTCCTGGGGTTCCCATCTGGCTGGGGAGTACAGGAAGAGGGGGTATGACTGGCTGGCATTCCTTACTGCCCTGCTCTCTTTAAAGCCCAGTTTGTTTACCCAGCCCCCTTCCTGGCCTGTTCTCTGCAGCTGCAGAGCTCCCCCCACCAGATAACCTCTGTCTCTATGCAGGCCACTTATCACCTCATCAAAGCCATTTGGCTAAGTCTGTTAAGGGCTGGCCAATCAGGAGAGGCTGCTAGAAGTCTGGATTTTGGCTCACAGAAAAGAAAGTTCTATAACTTATTTTCTGTATTAGTTATTATTATTTCAACAGTGGCAAGTTATTGGATTTATCATTACCAATCTTTTAAATCCTTGAAATATTATTTTAGCTCACTCCTGTCAAAAGTTGGACTGCATTACAATATTCCCATGTTAGCCTATGGAACTAAAATGCTACACTGGGGAAAAACACAATAGGGATTTTTTTCCCTCACCAGAGCATATAAAACATCTCTTAAAATGTCCCTACTTATTTTTACATGCCACCCTACCCTGGGGGTACCTAGAGTAGAACTTAGGGGTGACTTATATGCAAAAATAAGGTAATATAATACTTTGGAAGTACCTTTAAATCCAAAGTCGAATTTGCATGTAATCTCAATTTAAAAGTAGCTAGCAAAGCAGGGCTGACTTTTAAAATGACAACCGGCAACAGAGCAGTGCACACTTAAGTGCCTCAAAGTTGCTGGGCCTCTAAACCTCCATGCCCTACCATATACTATAGACTTACAAGTAGGTAGTCAGTTGCAATTGTAATACCACCTAATTACCATGTACCTTATTAATCAGAGTACTGGCCCTGGGCCTGTTTAGCAGAGCCCAGGGCACAGTCAGTTACCACCAGTATCAGTCAAAAAATGGGGGTGATCAGGAGAAAAAGGATGATTTTCTCACACCCACTTAAGCCATTTTAAGGGTCTCCCATTCCACCAGACACTTGGTACCCGTCCCGCTGTTTTCAGCTATGTAATTTGTCAGGGTATCTTAGGTTGAGTCTCTGAACACAGGTTCCTCTAGCTTCGAGGGTTGCAGGCACCAGGTTGGTACTGGTGGGAGGGGCTCTCCCCATGTGAGATGCAGGAGAAGCAGATTGAAATCTGTCAGGTTCTTCCCCAAACACTCCACCTCTGTGGCTTTCAGTTCTGCAGTGCAATGACACAGAATACAGTTGAGGCACACAGGTAGGTCATGGGGCTGTGAATATTTGAAGTACTCTCTAGCGGCGGGGTGTTGTGTATGCCATCTGTCTCCAAGTGACAAGTATGCCAGCTATTGTGAAAGGTGTGACACTGCATGTGCTGTGGTGGATTGGGGAGGGAGGGGGGACCTGTCCAGTTGGGGGTCCAACTAGCAGTTAAAGTCCCCATCAATAATACAGGGTTGATGGATCCACCTGGTCTGGAGTGACGATATATGGGCAAAAAACTGCTGTTGTGCCACATTTGGGACATAGACGCTTCCCAGCAGCATGGACCTGCAGTCCAGTTGCCCCTCAACAAACACATATCGCCCTTTCAGATCAGTTTGACCACAGTGCTCTTGAAGGGCACGGGCGGCCGAATCCATATGAGCGTCCCTCTGGCATAACCTGAATGGGTCAAGCTATAGCATTTGCCCCTCCACCATTTTTGGATCTGGAGGTCTCTCCCGAGGGTGTTCACTGGGCATTGCACTTGTCCCCGGTCAACCCCGACGTCACCACCAGTCGCCTCAGTGCCTTGGTATCCCTGCCACACTCGGCAGTATGGGTTTGGGCCTCTTCCACGCGGCTGCTATCCAGATGGAGCCGGATCGCTGAATTTCCCTCACAGATCTGCGCTAACGAACATCCGCCATCTTGCTGCAGCAGGCCATATCATCCAATTATAACTTTCCTGTATTACTCTTAGACCATAAGTAGGATAGACACAGGCAACATTTAAATTTTCCCAGCGTTATTTGTGCAATTTTGGGAATTTCATGTTACGCTTGTCTTGCAAAATTCACAAAATTACATCATTATGCCATGTTGTGTAATTACGCTGCCGTTCACAGCAAAATTTTAGTGCTGAAGAACGGGAAGCTCATGGGCAACAAGAACGCGAGCGGAAGTTGTTTGCAGCAATTGTCTTTTTGTGCTTTTTTAGCAAGACGAGGATGCATTTAACACTAAAATATAGTGGTAAATGATGGATTTGTATTTCACATAATTATAGGTATTTCCCATAATGTTTTCGAAATTTCACATAATTACATGAAAGCAATTTACCCATATTTCTCACACCCCTAATGTAAGAGCCACCACTTCACCTAAATTACAGCAGGAAATGGGCAACGTCATTCCCCTCTATTACTCAAAAAGTGCTCAAGACTGAGAACAATATTCACACTCCCTTTGAGTGCACGCAATTATAATTTTATTGAACATTGAATATATTTCCACGAAAAGAGAAAGTTTTCACACTCCAGCTGCAAAGCCTCGTTTCTCTATTATTGCATGCCACTGGCCTACTTATCTTCTCCAGGCACCGTAAGGAACAAAGTGCTATCACACTCTGTTTTTCCTCATGGATGCTTCGCTGTGTCTACTCACACCTAGATTTGCATGGTATCTTTACATAGTGGGTCCTACTTTGCCCTTCGTGTTTTGTGTTTTTTTAAACACAGTCACAGTGAGTGGTTTATAGTAGATTCAGCATTTACTTCCCTTCACCCTATAAGTAATACACCCAGGGTCTATTCCTTGGTGTCTACTGAGTATAAATAATACCTGTTGGGAAATTCTATTGTCACTCATTCTCATCCGCCAACACTTTTGCTTCTCTCCACCAGGAAAATGCTTTGTAAATGATCACCATGTGGTGAGTGTGGTGACTTTCATTAAAAAATGTTCATAGCACTCTCAATCTTGGGGTGGTGTGTCCACAACGAGGACGCATGTAAGCGTGTCCCTGTCGAGGTCTGATTGCTGGATGGCCCTCCCGAGCCCCTGCCCTGCCAAGATGCTGTCCAAATTCCCCTTGAAAAACCTATCAGTAGAAGAAGAAGCAAACTGATGCCTGCAGTTCTGGCCAAAAGCAGAAATATATCGTTGAATGATCTGCGACACTGGCACTTTCAGCTGCCTCCACTGGCCACACAGATCCAGTCAAGAAGGTTGCCTCCAATAAACGAGTGCTGTCCGTGGGGATAAGACCAACCACACCTGCAGATTTGCTAGAGGGACTGGTGCTTTGCCAAATGGAAGCACAAGGCTTCAGGCACCCTCCGGACCCACTTGTGCCAGCTTTGAGAGGGTTGCGATGGTGTCAGTTCCCCAGGTGCTGGTAGCACCATGAGAGCCCAGACCGTGGTGGAGGTGGGCGGCATTCCCACTGGCCGTGGTTCTATGGATCTAACAGAGAGGAAAGGTCCGATGAACTGGGAGTTGAGCGGCTGATCCGCGGGTGGACTCCCAAGAACCACAGACTATAAGGGTGGAGAAGATGATTCTTTCCAAAGGCTCTCCTTCCAGCGTTGGAGGGGGAACTATCAGGGCAGCTATCAGTGCATGGTAGAACCCCTAAGAACCACAGCCCGAGAGGACAGAGAGGCTAATACACTTCTAGGGTTCACCCCCACAACAAGTAGAGCCACCTTGCTCTAGAGGGCACCTAGATCCATACATAGAGACGGCCCAATCCCGGGAACAAAGGGAGCAGTCAATACAAGACCTCCTCAACACCCCAAAAGCGCAAAGCAAAACAGACATTCAAGCATCCACCATGGCTGATGGGAATCACCCACTCCCTTGATGGGTGCAGTGGGGACAATCCAGCTCCAACAACCAGGGGGATATTAAAGACCTTCTATCCATGTTCAAAACAGAGATGAGCCAGGTAAGGCAGGATTTTGTGAAATTGTTGCAGAACTGGACCATGTTGTCCAACATCTGACTATGAGGGTGGACCACCTCGAGTTCTCAGCAGCTGAAGGGGCTCATGAGCACAATGAGCTGAGGGTGCTTTTTTGTGCTCTTGGTTACACCGTGGAAGGATCCCCAAATCTGTGGCTCCTATTACTCCTATTACTCCATTGTCCTACACCAGGGACCTGATTCACACAGGGCCTCCGCACTTATGCCAGAGGCCCCGCAGTCATGAAGGAGTCTCTGCACTCGAGCAAAATCTTCGCAATCTCCCCTGAGTGCAGAGACTCCCCCATGACTGGGGGCCTCTGCCACGAGTGCAGAGGCCTTTTGTGAACCAGGCCACTAGATATTATCTACTAGACTGAATGGGGTTTGGCCAACGCTAACATAGCCCTATGAAGCAGACTTCGCATCCGCAATCGGCACACAAACAATAACATAAGCTTGGCTTCGAATGTGGTGGACAGAGCGACTGCCACAAATTCGCAAGTCCTCCTCTCACTGAATGCGGAGAAGGCTTTTGACAGAGTGGGCTCGGGTTTTCTAGAGAATACTTTAGACAGGATGACTCTTGGGCCTAGAATGAAGACCTACAAGCTGGCAAACTATGTGAAACCCTCCACGAGATTCAAGATCTGTGCAAGATTCTCAGATCTCACAGCCCTGGGAGTGAGACAGGGTTGCCCCCTGTCACCTATGATTTTTGCTCTAACAATGTACCACTGTTGTAGCCACTGTTTTAGCATGTGATATCCAACCCCACAATAATGGGTATCGAGAAAACAGGGGGACAGGTGAAAATGGCCTTTTCGCAGATGATATTCTCTCCTTCCTCACTTAACCATCCTCTTCGCTTCCAGCTCTACTGGAAGAACTACAACACTTCCATCAACTGGCAGGTTTCAAAGTCAGTCACTACAAATCTCATACAATGGGGGTGGGTGACGAACATGGAGAAAGCGCGGCAATGGCTAGCCAATTCAGGATGCAAGTAGCGCAGACAGGCATTGAATATCTAGGAGTAACCATTTCCCCTTTGGCAAGCATAGTATATAATAGCTCCCCCTTTCTTGACACTCTGTTCAAGGACCTATACTGAAGGGGAGATTAGAAATATCATGGGTCGGAAGGCTTAATTGTGTCAAAATCAACTTTCTGAACCACCTCCTCTACCATTTCTGATCCCTGCCATTGAGGGACCTTCCAGCTGTGTTTTCAAAATGGTTCTTACGAGAGTATGGGCCTTCATATGGAACAACACGTCGCCGTGGATAGTGAAATCACTCCTGACTAGAACCCCCGCCGACAGCAGGATGGGCTCCTGACATTGAATGCTAAGTACTGGCTGCATAGCTTATGCTTCTGGAAATAGGTTTTGGCACTATCAAGGACCTAACAAATGTGGCACTCCTATTCGCACCCCAAAGAGCTCTATTGAGACATATAGATGAGGAAGAGAGCTGTCTCCTATCGTCCTCCGCTGCTAAATTGCTAACACATCTGCTGCTGTCAACCCACCTGGTGATAGCCCAGAGATGTCGTGCCCTGTGCTGCCAATGATGGGACAATGGTGGACAAAGGTGTGGACAATCCATGCCATGGAACGTCTTACAGCGGTACGCAGACATAAAATCGAGTTGTAAATATCGATATGCCAGCGTATCGATGTTTAAATTTCGATATGACAGAATATCGACCTGCAAGAATATCGACAACAAGAATATCGACATGCAGTTAAGAAATATCATTTTACTTAATATCGAAGTTAGTAATATCGTAAGGCAAAATATCGTTGTTAATAATATCGAAAACAAAATTAGTGTTTTTTATGTTAGTATATGTGTTAAAAGTATAGGTTATTTTTTTAATGTATGTTTGAATTTTTTATAAGTAATTAATTTTATTTTAGAATTTTTTTGCGTATTTTCGTTCCGTAGCGGGTTGTGGGTTTATAGGGGAATAGGGTGGGAAGTAATTTAATTATGATATATTAATTAATAATTTTGTAAAAGTTATTAATTTTTAAAATAAATAAATATTGCGTTTTAGTTTTGTAGCAGGTTGTGGGTTTATAGGGGAATAGGATGGAAGTAATTTAATTGAAATTAATGAGTTAATAAATGTAATAATTAATATTAATGTATTTAATAATTTATAATGTTAATTGTGTTAATTAATTAATTATTAATTACATTTTAATTGTTTATTAATTAATAATAATTAATTGGTAATTGTGGTAAATGTGTAATTTTTTTAGGTGTGGGTTGTGGTTTTATAGGGTGGGAAGTAATTTAATTATAATTAATAATGTTATTAATTAATATTTATGTAATTAATATTGTATATTGTTCATTGTGTTTTTTTATTTTATTAATTAGTTATTAATTAGATATTAATAATTAATAATTAATTGGTAAATATGTTAATTGTGTAATTTTTTTAGGGGTGGGTTGTGTGTTGCTAGGGGAGTAGGGTGGGAAGTTATTTGTAATACATTTTTTAATATTTTATATATAATATTTATGTAAAGTTATTTTAAAGTGTTAATTGTGTGATCTAATTTATTTTTGATGGTTTTTAATTTGCTTGTTAATTTTTATTAATTAATTAATTAATTGATATTTAATTATGTTAATTGTGTAATATTTTATAATATTGGTGTTGTTGTTTATAGGGGAATATGGTGGGAGGTTAATTATTTTTGAAAAATTACTTATTTTTTCATTATTGTTAATTATTTTGCAGGAGTGGGAATACTAAATTATTCCCCTCCGCTATCCAACACTTTCCCTACTGTTGCATTTGCTGGAGTGGGAATAGTAAATTATTCCCCTACGCTATCCAACATTTACCCTACTGTTACACTTGGTGGAGTGGGAATAGTAAATTATTCCCACTCGCTATCCAGCACTTTCACTACTGTTGCACCCGCTGGAGTGGGAATAGTAATTTTTACCCCCCGCTATCCAACACTTTCCCTACTGTTGCATTCGCTGCAGTGGGAATAGTAATTTTTACACACCCACTATCCAACACTTTCCCTACTGTTGCACTCACTGGAGTGGTAATAGTAATTTTTACCAACCCGCTATCCAACACTTTCCCTACTGTTGCATTTGCTGGAGTGGGAATAGTAAATTATTCCCCTACGCTATCCAACATTTTCCCTACTGTTACATTTGGTGGAGTGGGAATAGAAAATTATTCCCACCCGCTATCCAACTCTTTCCCTTAATGTTGCACTCACTGGAGTGGGAATAGTAATTTTACCCCCCCGCTATCCAACACTTTCCCTACTGTTGCACTCACTGGAGTGGGAATTGTTATTTTTACATACCCGCTATCCAACACTTTCCCTAGTGTTGCACTAATTGGAGTGGGAATAGTAATTTTTACCCACCCGCTATCCAACACTTTCCCTATTGTTGCACTCACTGGAGTAGGAATAGTAATTTTTAGTACTCCGGTATTCAGCACTTTCCCTACTGTTACACTCGTTGGAGTGGGAATAGTAATTTGTATACACCCGCTATCCAACACTTTCCCTACTGTTACACTCGTTGGAGTGGGAAAAGTAATTTTTACCTTCCCGCTATCCAACACTTTCCCTACTGTTGCACTAAGTGGAGTGGGAATAGTAATTTTTAGCCACCCGCTATCCAACACTTTCCCTACTGTTACACTCGCTGGAGTAGGAATAGTAAATTTTACCACACCGCTATCCAACACTTTCCCTACTGTTACACTCGTTGGAGTGGGAATATTAATTTTTACCTCTCCGCTATCCAACACTTTCCCTACTGTTGCACTCACTGGAGTGGGAATAGTAATTTTTACCCAGCCGCTATCCAACACTTACCCTACTGTTGCATTTGCTGGAGTGGGAATAGTAATTTTTACCCTACGGTATCCGACACTTTCCCTACTGTTGCAATAACTGGAGTGGGAATAGTAATTTTAACCCCTCCGCTATCCAACACTTTCCCTACTGTTACACTGTGGCCTGCCTGGTGGAGCCGCTGTACCAGTGGCTCCATCACCAGAGTGAAGAGCAGGGGGAGAGAGGGCACCACTGATGCGTGGCCATGCCAACTGGGAAGAGGGCTGATATTCTGCTCCCTATTCTCACCCTCGCTGTGGTGTTTGTATATAATAGTTAGATCATGCCCTGCAATCTTCCCCTTATGCCCACTGCATCTAGTACCACGACCATGTATTACCAATCTAAGGTGTGAAATGCCTTTTCGAGATCCAGAACCAAGCAGACGGTGTGGGCCCAGCACTTCATAGCCTCCTCCAATAATGCAAGCTACGGATATTGAAGGTCATGGATCTACTTGGTATGAACTAATTTTGGTCTGGGTGGCCCAGGGGTCGGCATGTGTTCTAGTAACTGCGTCGCTATAGTCTTGCTTAGGATCTTATAATCACTGCCCAACATAGCCAATAGTCTATATGAAGCTATCTCAAGGGGGTCACATCCTGGCTTCAGGAGCGAGACCAAGAGTGATTCCTGTAGGGTTGGGGCAGGGTTCCAACTGCAGTGTATAATTCCAGCAGTTTTGGGACCAGTGCAGTTTCATAGGCTTTATAAAACTCAATGGGCAAGCCATCTAGGCCCAGGGTCTTACACGTGGGGGGAGTCACAGATGACCCCCTAAATCACCTGCTCTCTAAAGGCCATTCAGGGCCTTCCATCTGCTCTGGGGTCACAGCCGGAAACGTGACCACAGAGAGAAATTCTAGGATCTGATGCTGTCGCTCCTTAGGTCGTGGATTGTGTAGCACATGGTAGTTCATGTAAAAGGCGTCATGGATCTCATCCTGGGTCATGACAGCGCTTGTTAGGGAAACCCGAATGGCAGTCACAGGTGTGTTATCCCTCTTGCACCTCAATAACCATTCCAAGAGGCGGCCCGGCTTGTCGCCTTCTGCATGCATCTTGGCCTAGTACGCCCTGTAATCTATGTAGCAGAGTGAATCTAGCAAACGGGTCACTTGCCCCTCGCAGATGCAGTTTCTCATTTGGTCCTCTCCAGGTCTCCATGGGAGGCCCCACCTGAGTCACTTCCTGGTGGAGGGTGGCTTGCACGCCCACCACAGGGTGAAGACAATGCCCGCTTTTGGAAGGTGTATTATTGGTAGGGGTAAGCATGCACCTACCACTATCAATAAGGTCACCAACACAATATAAGGCCCAGTCAAGGTCTTAATACATTAGCCCCTGGCTCAACCATTGGTAGCTGGCTGCAAGCAGGCACGCTTAACTTAGGAGACTGGTGTTAAAACATTTAAAAATACCAATACATTAAATAAGTAAGACACAACACACAAAAAAAATCCACACCCAATTTATGAAAATAGGAAATATCTTTATGATTAACATGAAAACAAAATGAAATAAATGCAACTGTAGGGAACCGGAGATATGAATTTTTAAAGAATAAACACTGTCTTGTGATTAAAAACATATAGCGCCAACTTGGGACATCTGGTTGTGCTTGAACGGAACAAAGTCAAAGTTTGAGGCTGACCGCGATGGAGCCCTGGTTGGATACACTAACTGGGAACCTGAAACCCAGGCCGGGTTACGGTTCGATGTCGGCGGCTTGACTCTCTTCAACAAGTCGGTCACCTTATGGAGCTTTTTCCAAAAGATGCTCCAAACTTCTCGAAGTTCTTCTTGAAGGTTCAAAGTGTCCAAAACATAATTCCAATGGTCTATAAGCACTAAGATGGTTCTTGGAAGTTTGGAACTAGCATTTTCCATAATGTACCTGGCTAAATCCTTAAAAGTCCACAGGACGTGCTCCAGGCTGGAGACTTCGTGGGGGAGATGGTGCAGGTGAGCTCTGTTAACCTGTTGCTTTCAGAAAGTCCACTCCATAATCCATTTTGAAGCCAGGTAAAGTCCTCAGGGCTGTAGTTCCAAGTGTACAGCAGGAGCAGTCCTTTAGAGTGCAATCCTTTTGGGTTTAGACCAGGGCTCTAGCAGGACAGTCTTCTTCTCCTTGTAGTCTCTCCTTGCTATGCAGCTCTCACATATTTATCCAAAGTTCTGGGATAACAAGTAGGGGGGCACCCCTGACCAATTGGGTAAAGGGCACCACCCTAAAGCATGACAGCTTCCTCCAAAGTGTGGCATATTCTGGTCCCAAAAAGCACTGTACTTTAAAAATTCAAGATGGAGAATTTCTCTCCTTGGGAGTAAGTACTGGTTAAGCCAACTTACTGGTGTGGCCTATTTCCCTGAACACTCCCCTTCCAGACCTCCTGCACATTCCATTCCTGGGGTTCCCATCTGGCTGGGGAGTACAGGAAGAGGGGGTATGACTGGCTGGCATTCCTTACTGCCCTGCTCTCTTTAAAGCCCAGTTTGTTTACCCAGCCCCTTCCTGGCCTGTTCTCTGCAGCTGCAGAGCTCCCCCACCAGATAACCTCTGTCTCTATGCAGGCCACTTATCACCTCATCAAAGCCATTTGGCTAAGTCTGTTAAGGGCTGGCCAATCAGGAGAGGCTGCTAGAAGTCTGGATTTTGGCTCACAGAAAAGAAAGTTCTATAACTTATTTTCTGTATTAGTTATTATTATTTCAACAGTGGCAAGTTATTGGATTTATCATTACCAATCTTTTAAATCCTTGAAATATTATTTTAGCTCTCTCCTGTCAAAAGTTGGACTGCATTACAATATTCCCATGTTAGCCTATGGAACTAAAATGCTACACTGGGGAAAAACACAATAGGGATTTTTTTCCCTCACCAGAGCATATAAAACATCTCTTAAAATGTCCCTACTTATTTTTACATGCCACCCTACCCTGGGGGTACCTAGAGTAGAACTTAGGGGTGACTTATATGCAAAAATAAGGTAATATAATACTTTGGAAGTACCTTTAAATCCAAAGTCGAATTTGCATGTAATCTCAATTTAAAAGTAGCTAGCAAAGCAGGGCTGACTTTTAAAATGACAACCGGCAACAGAGCAGTGCACACTTAAGTGCCTCAAAGTTGCTGGGCCTCTAAACCTCCATGCCCTACCATATACTATAGACTTACAAGTAGGTAGTCAGTTGCAATTGTAATACCACCTAATTACCATGTACCTTATTAATCAGAGTACTGGCCCTGGGCCTGTTTAGCAGAGCCCAGGGCACAGTCAGTTACCACCAGTATCAGTCAAAAAATGGGGGTGATCAGGAGAAAAAGGATGATTTTCTCACACCCACTTAAGCCATTTTAAGGGTCTCCCATTCCACCAGACACTTGGTACCCGTCCCGCTGTTTTCAGCTATGTAATTTGTCAGGGTATCTTAGGTTGAGTCTCTGAACACAGGTTCCTCTAGCTTCGAGGGTTGCAGGCACCAGGTTGGTACTGGTGGGAGGGGCTCTCCCCATGTGAGATGCAGGAGAAGCAGATTGAAATCTGTCAGGTTCTTCCCCAAACACTCCACCTCTGTGGCTTTCAGTTCTGCAGTGCAATGACACAGAATACAGTTGAGGCACACAGGTAGGTCATGGGGCTGTGAATATTTGAAGTACTCTCTAGCGGCGGGGTGTTGTGTATGCCATCTGTCTCCAAGTGACAAGTATGCCAGCTATTGTGAAAGGTGTGACACTGCATGTGCTGTGGTGGATTGGGGAGGGAGGGGGGACCTGTCCAGTTGGGGGTCCAACTAGCAGTTAAAGTCCCCATCAATAATACAGGGTTGATGGATCCACCTGGTCTGGAGTGACGATATATGGGCAAAAAACTGCTGTTGTGCCACATTTGGGACATAGACGCTTCCCAGCAGCATGGACCTGCAGTCCAGTTGCCCCTCAACAAACACATATCGCCCTTTCAGATCAGTTTGACCACAGTGCTCTTGAAGGGCACGGGCGGCCGAATCCATATGAGCGTCCCTCTGGCATAACCTGAATGGGTCAAGCTATAGCATTTGCCCCTCCACCATTTTTGGATCTGGAGGTCTCTCCCGAGGGTGTTCACTGGGCATTGCACTTGTCCCCGGTCAACCCCGACGTCACCACCAGTCGCCTCAGTGCCTTGGTATCCCTGCCACACTCGGCAGTATGGGTTTGGGCCTCTTCCACGCGGCTGCTATCCAGATGGAGCCGGATCGCTGAATTTCCCTCACAGATCTGCGCTAACGAACATCCGCCATCTTGCTGCAGCAGGCCATATCATCCAATTATAACTTTCCTGTATTACTCTTAGACCATAAGTAGGATAGACACAGGCAACATTTAAATTTTCCCAGCGTTATTTGTGCAATTTTGGGAATTTCATGTTACGCTTGTCTTGCACAATTCACAAAATTACATCATTATGCCATGTTGTGTAATTACGCTGCCGTTCACAGCAAAATTTTAGTGCTGAAGAACGGGAAGCTCATGGCCAACAAGAACGCGAGCGGAAGTTGTTTGCAGCAATTGTCTTTTTGTGCTTTTTTTAGCAAGACGAGGATGCATTTAACACTAAAATATAGTGGTAAATGATGGATTTGTATTTCACATAATTATAGGTATTTCCCATAATGTTTTCGAAATTTCACATAATTACATGAAAGCAATTTACCCATATTTCTCACACCCCTAATGTAAGAGCCACCACTTCACCTAAATTACAGCAGGAAATGGGCAACGTCATTCCCCTCTATTACTCAAAAAGTGCTCAAGACTGGAGAACAATATTCACACTCCCTTTGAGTGCACGCAATTATAATTTTATTGAACATTGAATATATTTCCACGAAAAGAGAAAGTTTTCACACTCCAGCTGCAAAGCCTCGTTTCTCTATTATTGCATGCCACTGGCCTACTTATCTTCTCCAGGCACCGTAAGGAACAAAGTGCTATCACACTCTGTTTTTCCTCATGGATGCTTCGCTGTGTCTACTCACACCTAGATTTGCATGGTATCTTTACATAGTGGGTCCTACTTTGCCCTTCGTGTTTTGTGTTTTTTAAACACAGTCACAGTGAGTGGTTTATAGTAGATTCAGCATTTACTTCCCTTCACCCTATAAGTAATACACCCAGGGTCTATTCCTTGGTGTCTACTGAGTATAAATAATACCTGTTGGGAAATTCTATTGTCACTCATTCTCATCCGCCAACACTTTTGCTTCTCTCCACCAGGAAAATGCTTTGTAAATGATCACCATGTGGTGAGTGTGGTGACTTTCATTAAAAAATGTTCATAGCACTCTCAATCTTGGGGTGGTGTGTCCACAACGAGGACGCATGTAAGCGTGTCCCTGTCGAGGTCTGATTGCTGGATGGCCCTCCCGAGCCCCTGCCCTGCCAAGATGCTGTCCAAATTCCCCTTGAAAAACCTATCAGTAGAAGAAGAAGCAAACTGATGCCTGCAGTTCTGGCCAAAAGCAGAAATATATCGTTGAATGATCTGCGACACTGGCACTTTCAGCTGCATCCACTGGCCACACGGATCCAGTCAAAAAGGTTGCCTCCAATAAACGAGTGCTGTCCGTGGGGATAAGACCAACCACACCTGCAGATTTGCTAGAGGGACTGGTGCTTTGCCAAATGGAAGCACAAGGCTTCAGGCACCCTCCGGACCCACTTGTGCCAGCTTTGAGAGGGTTGCGATGGTGTCAGTTCCCCAGGGTGCTGGTAGCACCATGAGAGCCCAGACCGTGGTGGAGGTGGGCGGCATTCCCACTGGCCGTGGTTCTATGGATCTAACAGAGAGGAAAGGTCCGATGAACTGGGAGTTGAGCGGCTGATCCGCGGGTGGACTCCCAAGAACCACAGACTATAAGGGTGGAGAAGATGATTCTTTCCAAAGGCTCTCCTTCCAGCGTTGGAGGGGGAACTATCAGGGCAGCTATCAGTGCATGGTAGAACCCCTAAGAACCACAGCCCGAGAGGACAGAGAGGCTAATACACTTCTAGGGTTCACCCCCACAACAAGTAGAGCCACCTTGCTCTAGAGGGCACCTAGATCCATACATAGAGACGGCCCAATCCCGGGAACAAAGGGAGCAGTCAATACAAGACCTCCTCAACACCCCAAAAGCGCAAAGCAAAACAGACATTCAAGCATCCACCATGGCTGATGGGAATCACCCACTCCCTTGATGGGTGCAGTGGGGGACAATCCAGCTCCAACAACCAGGGGGATATTAAAGACCTTCTATCCATGTTCAAAACAGAGATGAGCCAGGTAAGGCAGGATTTTGTGAAATTGTTGCAGAACTGGACCATGTTGTCCAACATCTGACTATGAGGGTGGACCACCTCGAGTTCTCAGCAGCTGAAGGGGCTCATGAGCACAATGAGCTGAGGGTGCTTTTTTGTGCTCTTGGTTACACCGTGGAAGGATCCCCAAATCTGTGGCTCCTATTACTCCTATTACTCCATCGTCCTACACCAGGGACCTGATTCACACAGGGCCTCCGCACTTATGCCAGAGGCCCCGCAGTCATGAAGGAGTCTCTGCACTCGAGCAAAATCTTCGCAATCTCCCTGAGTGCAGAGACTTCCCCATGACTGGGGGCCTCTGCCACGAGTGCAGAGGCCTTTTGTGAACCAGGCCACTAGATATTATCTACTAGACTGAATGGGGTTTGGCCAACGCTAACATAGCCCTATGAAGCAGACTTTGCATCCGCAATCGGCACACAAACAATAACATAAGCTTGGCTTCGAATGTGGTGGACAGAGCGACTGCCACAAATTCGCAAGTCCTCCTCTCACTGAATGCGGAGAAGGCTTTTGACAGAGTGGGCTCGGGTTTTCTAGAGAAAACTTTAGACAGGATGACTCTTGGGCCTAGAATGAAGACCTACAAGCTGGCAAACTATGTGAAACCCTCCACGAGATTCAAGATCTGTGCAAGATTCTCAGATCTCACAGCCCTGGGAGTGAGACAGGGTTGCCCCCTGTCACCTATGATTTTTGCTCTAACAATGTACCACTGTTGTAGCCACTGTTTTAGCATGTGATATCCAACCCCACAATAATGGGTATCGAGAAAACAGGGGGACAGGTGAAAATGGCCTTTTTCGCAGATGATATTCTCTCCTTCCTCACTTAACCATCCTCTTCGCTTCCAGCTCTACTGGAAAAACTACAACACTTCCATCAACTGGCAGGTTTCAAAGTCAGTCACTACAAATCTCATACAATGGGGGTGGGTGACGAACATGGAGAAAGCGCGGCAATGGCTAGCCAATTCAGGATGCAAGTAGCGCAGACAGGCATTGAATATCTAGGAGTAACCATTTCCCCTTTGGCAAGCATAGTATATAATAGCTCCCCCCCTTTCTTGACACTCTGTTCAAGGACCTATACTGAAGGGGAGATTAGAAATATCATGGGTCGGAAGGCTTAATTGTGTCAAAATCAACTTTCTGAACCACCTCCTCTACCATTTCTGATCCCTGCCATTGAGGGACCTTCCAGCTGTGTTTTCAAAATGGTTCTTACGAGAGTATGGGCCTTCATATGGAACAACACGTCGCCGTGGATAGTGAAATCACTCCTGACTAGAACCCCCGCCGACAGCAGGATGGGCTCCTGACATTGAATGCTAAGTACTGGCTGCATAGCTTATGCTTCTGGAAATAGGTTTTTGGCACTATCAAGGACCTAACAAATGTGGCACTCCTATTCGCACCCCAAAGAGCTCTATTGAGACATATAGATGAGGAAGAGAGCTGTCTCCTATCGTCCTCCGCTGCTAAATTGCTAACACATCTGCTGCTGTCAACCCACCTGGTGATAGCCCAGAGATGTCGTGCCCTGTGCTGCCAATGATGGGACAATGGTGGACGAAGGTGTGGACAATCCATGCCATGGAACGTCTTACAGCGGTACGCAGACATAAAATCGAGTTGTAAATATCGATATGCCAGAATATCGATGTTTAAATTTCGATATGACAGAATATTGACCTGCAAGAATATCGACAACAAGAATATCGACATGCAGTTAAGAAATATCATTTTACTTAATATCGAAGTTAGTAATATCGTAAGTCAAAATATCGTTGTTAATAATATCGAAAACAAAATTAGTGTTTTTTATGTTAGTATATGTGTTAAAAGTATAGGTTATTTTTTTAATGTATGTTTGAATTTTTATAAGTAATTAATTTTATTTTAGAATTTTTTTGCGTATTTTCGTTCCGTAGCGGGTTGTGGGTTTATAGGGGAATAGGGTGGGAAGTAATTTAATTATGATATATTAATTAATAATTTTGTAAAAGTTATTAATTTTTAAAATAAATAAATATTGCGTTTTAGTTCCGTAGCAGGTTGTGGGTTTATAGGGGAATAGGGTGGAAGTAATTTAATTGAAATTAATTAATTAATAAATATATTAATGTATTTAATAATTTATAATGTTAATTGTGTTAATTAATTGGTTATTAATTAAATTTTAATTGGTTATTAATTAATAATAATTAATTGGTAATTGTGGTAAATGTGTAATTTTTTTAGGTGTGGGTTGTGGTTTTATAGGGTGGTACGGTGGGAAGTAATTTAATTATAATTAATAAGTTTATTAATTAATATTTATGTAATTAATATTGTATATTGTTATTTTTTTATTATTATTATTAATTAGTTATTAATTAGATATTAATAATTAACAATTAATTGGTAAATATGTTAATTGTGTAATTCTTTTAGGGGTGGGTTGTGTGTTGCTAGGGGAGTAGGGTGGGAAGTTATTTGTAATACATTTTTTAATATTTTATATATAATATTTATGTAAAGGTATTTTAAAGTGTTAATTGTGTGATCTAATTTATTTTTGATGGTTTTCAATTTGCTTGTTAATTTTTATTAATTAATTAATTAATTGATATTTAATTATGTTAATTGTGTAATATTTTATAATGTTGGTGTTGTTGTTTATAGGGGAATATGGTGGGAGGTTAATTATTTTTGAAAAATTACTTATTTTTTCATTATTGTTAATTATTTTGCAGGAGTGGGAATACTAAATTATTCCCCTCCGCTATCCAACACTTTCCCTACTGTTGCATTTGCTGAGTGGGAATAGTAAATTATTCCCCTACGCTATCCAACATTTACCCTACTGTTACACTTGGTGGAGTGGGAATAGTAAATTATTCCCACTCGCTATCCAGCACTTTCACTACTGTTGCACCCGCTGGAGTGGGAATAGTAATTTTTACCCCCCCGCTATCCAACACTTTCCCTACTGTTGCATTCGCTGCAGTGGGAATAGTAATTTTTACACACCCACTATCCAACACTTTCCCTACTGTTGCACTCACTGGAGTGGTAATAGTAATTTTTACCAACCCGCTATCCAACACTTTCCCTACTGTTGCATTTGCTGGAGTGGGAATAGTAAATTATTCCCCTACGCTATCCAACATTTTCCCTACTGTTACATTTGGTGGAGTGGGAATAGAAAATTATTCCCACCCGCTATCCAACTCTTTCCCTTAATGTTGCACTCACTGGAGTGGGAATAGTAATTTTTACCCCCCCCCCCCGCTATCCAACACTTTCCTACTGTTGCACTCACTGGAGTGGGAATAGTTATTTTTACATACCCGCTATCCAACACTTTCCCTAGTGTTGCACTAATTGGAGTGGGAATAGTAATTTTTACCCACCCGCTATCCAACAATTTCCCTACTGTTGCACTGGAGTAGGAATAGTAATTTTTAGTACTCCGGTATTCAGCACTTTCCCTACTGTTACACTCGTTGGAGTGGGAATAGTAATTTGTATACACCCGCTATCCAACACTTTCCCTACTGTTACACTCGTTGGAGTGGGAAAAGTAATTTTTACCTTCCCGCTATCCAACACTTTCCCTACTGTTGCACTAAGTGGAGTGGGAATAGTAATTTTTAGCCACCCGCTATCCAACACTTTCCCTACTGTTACACTCGCTGGAGTAGGAATAGTAAATTTTACCACACCGCTATCCAACACTTTCCCTACTGTTACACTCGTTGGAGTGGGAATATTAATTTTTACCTCTCCGCTATCCAACACTTTCCCTACTGTTGCACTCACTGGAGTGGGAATAGTAATTTTTACCCAGCCGCTATCCAACACTTACCCTACTGTTGCATTTGCTGGAGTGGGAATAGTAAGTTTTACCCTACGGTATCCAACACTTTCCCTACTGTTGCAATAACTGGAGTGGGAATAGTAATTTTAACCCCTCCGCTATCCAACACTTTCCCTACTGTTACACTTTGTGGAGTGGGAATAGTAAATTATTCCCTTCCGCTATCCAACACTTTCCCTACTGTTGCACTTGCGGGAGTGGGAATAATAAATTATTCCCCTCCGCTATCCAAAACTTTCCCAACTGTTGCAGTTTTTGGAGTGGGAATAGTAATTTTATTCCCTACGCTATCTAACATTTTCCTATTGTTATAGTTAATATAGTGTAAAATATTTTTTTGAAATAAATATTAATTTTAATATTTTAATTTATTATATATATAATTTATTTTTATATTTATATTACAGCTTTATGTATATATATATGTATTTATACTTTTTATGTTTCTAACATTTTATAATTAAATAAAATAATTATTTATTAATATTTTTAAGTTAATATATATATAATATTTTTAAAATATGTATGTTTTATTTTTTTATATATTAAATTTATTGTTTATCATTGTTAACTATTATAAAAAATTGTAACTATGGGGTCTATTACGATGGCAGTCGGATGACCACCGCCGGGACGGCGGTGTCGCCTGCTGTACCGGCGGTGGACATCCGCCAGCCGTCGCAACCAGGAAAACCGCCGGTCACATTAGGATGGCGGTGGTAACCGCGGCGGTGGGAAATTCCGACCGCCGCTTTACCGCCGGTTGCCATCCGCACTCCTGCCTGGCGGACGGAGCAGGTCCGGGATAATGGTGGCGGAGCAGAGCAGGCTCCGCCGGCAGGATTATGATGCCGGCGGTAGCCAGCCTTTCCTCAGCGGTCAGACCGCCATTGAAAGGCATGCAGTGAGTGTCTTCCGGGAGCCCGTTGCGGGCCCCCAATGTGTTGGGGGGGTGTGGGTGCACTGAGGGGGTACCCATGGTCCCCCCTACATTTACCTGTACCACGTGGCACTCACAGTGCCTGCCACGCAGTGCAGGGAAATGCAGGACATGCTCCTTTCGGCATCGCGGCAGTGCTGCGGGCAGCAGCAACCGTCGCAATATTAATGCCCGCGATCCAACCGCCGCGGTCGGATTTCGACAGCGGGTCATCGTAATTCGACCGGCGGTGATGAAGCGGGACATGCGGGCGGACTTTTCCCGCTACCATGGCAGTCGGGGAGGTTTCCCGACCGCCATCGCAATAGACCCCTATGTTTTTATTAATTATATTTATTTTTTAATTAATTTTATATTATTTTTAAGACATTTAAAAAAAACGATATTTTATACAACAATATTTTAAACAACGATATTTTGGTTTCGATATTTTTGTACTTACCTTTGTAGAGATAGGATGTCGATGTTCTGTCCATCGATGTTCTTGACTCGATATTGTTGTAGGTCGATATTCGGTCCTTCGATATTATGTCAGTGATCCCTTACGGCAGCTGTAAGAGACGTACTTTCCTGATTCGGCAAATTATGGGCCCCCTTCCATGTTTATATCAAAAGGAACATGAGAATTACATGGCCCTAGGAACTTCTGAGACAAGAGGCGTCCTTCAGTTATAAGGTTTGAACACAGGAAGCACTACGCCATGGTTCAGAGCAGGTGCGACTGAGTTGGGCCTGTTAGGGGAAACCTTTAGCATTGAGAAACCCTGTCCTATGTCACATATTTTATGCTCCTTTAAATTACCTGAACTCTGACCTGTTTTAACTCACTTGACAAGCTTTTCTTGTAGTGCATTAACTGCTGCCTGTAAGAATGCTTGGTGGAACCAGTTAATGAACTAGTCTGGCTTTGGAAAAGCAAATAACTTTTTTAAAAATAAAGGGGCATATTAGCAAGAAGAGGCGATAATCATCGCTAACCCTGCTTAGCGTGATTTTTTTATCGCCGGCTATCGCTGGAATATATCGCCACGCTAACGCTGTATTAGCAACGATTAGCGCTATGGCGATGAATATTCCAGCAATAGCGGGGAAATGGGCCAACATCGCTGAAAAACCAGCGATGTTGCATGGAGAAGGGAGAACACCTTGCTGATACGACCCTTTGGTCGTATCAGCATAATCCACCCCCCATGTTAGGTATGGCTAACACCTGCTAATTGCAGGTGTTAAATAAATGGCGATGACCCGGTTAGCGCGACTTTTCACGTCGCTAACTGGGGCCATGGCCACCTTGCTAATAGGCGATAGGCCTGTTAGCGAGTGTTTCCCAGGTTTGTTCGTCGGGAACGCCCACTTTGCATGTCATTAGCGATCAATATCGCTGACATGCAAAGCGGTAAAACGAGCGCTAATGCCCGCAAACTGTCTCTAACTGCTGTTAGAGACAGTTTGCTGATAGGGCGATATAAATATCGCCGCTTTAGCGGCAAAAAGTGCCGCTAAAGCGGCGATAGTGCCCTTGCTAATATGCCCCAAAGTTGTTAAAAAGAAGAACTTTCAATCTTCTCATTTCAAACATACTTCTTGTAAAAGTGGGAATTCCAACCATTTTGTACATTCATACTAAAAGTAAACATGAACATATTGTAATGCAATCTTATAAATATATGAGCACTTCATCTATCACAAAATTTATTACTGTCTTACATCAATACTATAAACGGCTGAAAAATCAAGTAAGCTCTACCTACTATAAAAATATAGTTACAGAAACAATCATCCCTATGGTCCAGTAATTCATTACATTTTTCAGCTCAGAGTAGTATTAAGTTTGAATATAAACGTTTTTTTTATTCCTTTTCCCATTGAATAAACCCAAACATTGTTCCATCCTCCATTTCATTATTCAGAGTACTATAATACGAATTTCGAAACAAACAATTCTTGAGGCCAGCATTTCAACTGAACAAAGATGAGCAGGCGTGATTATTTACGTCTCAAAGATATGGCTATTCATTAAAATCCCCTCATCTACCTAACACAGAAACTAGAACTGGCTAGCAAAATTAGGAAAATGTATACAAATACGATTTAGAAATTCACATTTATTTATTTGCAGCTTTAATGTAACATGGACTAGACCCAATGAGTGTCAGTGTGCTTCATGTAAGGACAGTTACAGATATAGAAGCACTTCAGTGCTTCCTTACAATGCATTTTACTAAGGCTTCAACATACGAACCAAGTAGAACCAATTTCTTTAATGTAGTTTAGTAGAAACTACAAGGACCACAGGCAAAAAGTTGGATGCAGTGGTGTGAGAAAATGTCCCATTTTGCGTGGTCACACCCATTTTTTGTTGAATTTTATTGCTGGCTTTTAGACTCTGCACACTGGACCACTGCAGTTCAGTGGTCAATGTATGTGTTCTGACCTTTAAAAAATATAAAAATTGGATAGACCGCGAATGGCATATCTAATTCTCCTATAAGGCCTTAGTATATGGTTTAGAAACTACACCCATGGCATGGAAAGTTAAATGTTACCTGTAGACTGTAGCACTTCTTGTGCCATCTACCAATGTGCCAAGGAAAACTTGGCTTTAGACCTACCAATGACGACTGAAATTTATACCTGTAGGCCGACCTGGCAAAATAACCCTAATGGCAGTGGAAACACCTTATTTTTAAATATTCATAAGTCACACCTAAATAGGCCTTGTAGCCCACAAGGTAGGGTGCCTAGTATTTAAAAGTGGGACATGTAAAGAATGTTTGCATGTCCCCGCAATGACAAGTAGCCAAAAGCTCTTTTCCTTGTGAAAGGCTCTGGCTGTCCTATGAGGGAAACTGGAGTGCAGATTAAAATATTAAATTTGCTATCTCAGGTTTGTCACCAGCTAAAGACATGGCTCAACCATGATTTTTAATATTTATTAAAATCCAATTCAAGAGTAATGTTGGATTTTTAATAAGTATTTAGAAAAAGTAACTTTTAGAAAGTCCTTTTCTGAAGCTCCTGAAGGCAAATTTGCATTAGCTAGCTAGCAGCTGGCCATGCCAGTGCTTGGCCTTAACAAGGTCTAAAAACTGCTCCCAGAGCAGAGAAAATAGCTTAGGCATTGTGGTAGAATGGTCTGGGTGAGGTAGATGGAACATGTCAGCCCAGGAAGAGCAGCTGGTAGAATTCAGGGTTTTAACTTAGTTCAAAGGGGCATGGTTCGGGTATGCCCATTCATAGTTTAGTGCAAAGAGAGACCTGGGAGGATTAAACTATTTGACCCCAGGGTACATGCTAGTCTGCTTAGCTCCATTAAAACATGTTTTGAAGCACTTGGGACTCATTGGCTTCAGATTTAAATTCTGCTTTGCAGAGGAGTGTTATTCCAAATATGCCTAAAGCAGCTTAGTGTAGCAAACAATATAATAAAGAAAAACTACAAATAAAGTTGATGCTTATAAAACATTTTTTTCTTTTTTTTATGTCCTCATCCAGCACCAAGGTTTGGAAGTGCTATTGTGGAGACAGTACTCCAACCTATCCAACAAATGCACTCCAACCTGATAGCGACCTCCTCCAACATAAATGGCTTGAACCTGCTGGCCCCACCGAGTTGATTATAAGCTCTAATCATCAGACTGCCCATGATCTCTCTACACCCATGCAGTGGTACTTTTTCCCCCATTTAACCACACAAGTCCAGTCTGTCTGGTAAGCGTTTCGTCTCCAGCCTGGCCACCCGCAAGACCAATTGCAACCACTCTATAAACCTCGGGGGTTTGGGAATACCCATTTCTTACACAACTCCCTCCTAGCCACCAGCACCAAACAGAATAACAAAGTCCTACCTAAATCTCTCTATCCAGTATTTTGCATAGAGTCATACCCACTTCCTGCCAGAAGAGTTCAATCCTGGGACACTGCATAAACACATCAATATCATCCACCTTCTGGAGTCTGCATTTTGGGCACCTCTTCAACGCTTGCTTCCCCAGCGACAACAACTTTTTGTGAGTCCAGTAAACTCTGTGTAACATAAACAAATGATTCCTCCTTAAAGGGACAGATGTCAGCACTTGATACAAAGTGGGCATAGATATGTGACACTTCTGAGCTATCTCCAGCACCAACAGGTCCCTTCTCCAAAGTTCCTCTGGCAGTGTGAAGTCACCGTCCACCACATCCAGAATCCCCCATACCATCTTGCCACCTCTTTCTTCTTGGGGTACTATCCTGTATATGGTGCTCAAAATCTACATTCCCTTTGCCCCCCTGCACAGCTACCCTTGCCCAGCTAGACAGCTGGTAGTTATATTTATATTGATATTTATCTGGACAGTCTATCTTCTGTTAACAATGCAAAGTCTTCCCAAGAAAGCAAAGTGCCTTCTTGGATAAACTGCACCCAATTATTCCAGTGTCCATCAAGGGGGTTGCCAGGCAATCCCACAAGCAGTCCGGGGTCCCTGGAGAGTTCCAAATGGGAGCAAATTCACTATAATATGTTGTCCCAATGCTATTCTGATCTATAGCCAAAGTCAAATTGCAGCCCCCAAAATCTTCAATGTAACCTTTTTTTAAAACTTGGGGTGTCCAAATTTGTACAAGAAGTGAGTGCCTTTCTGATGCATGTTCTTTAACATAGTCCGGAACAACTGACCTATCTGTGAATTGTCTGGATCCAACAGTAGCATTCTTACACTGAAAGGCTCAACAATACAATTGAAAATCTGAAGTTGCTAGGCCTCCCTTCTCCCCCCTCCTATGAAGCTTCTTCCACATGATTCTAACCCCACTGAAGGGCCAAAAAAAACTGCTCACTTCTCCCTGGAACTAGCTTAGCCATTCCCTTTTGGATGCTAGTGGGATTGAATTGAAGAGAAAAGTGAACTTTAGCAATATCGACAGCGGCGGCTCCTCCATTGGGGCGTGGGGGCGTCACCCCACTACATTCTCGCAGTGCGAGAAGCAGAAACTTAAAATGGTAAAACTACCATTTTATGTTTATGCTTCTCGCAGTGCGAGAAAGCAGAAATGCCTGGTTGGGGGTGGGCGAGCAGGCGGTCCTGCTTGAGGCAGGGGGAGTGGCTTGCCCACTGTTGTGGGTCCTGACTGTTTGGTCGGCCCTCTGGGGCCGACCAAATCAGTCATGCGCACTCTCCCTTTTTCTCTATGTAGGCTGCTTGCAGCCTACATAGAAAAAATGGCCTCCCTGCAGGCGCCCGGTTGGGCGCCGTCCGCACCAATCACAACGCTGCCATTGCAGTGTTGTGATTGGCTTAGGAGAGAGAGGCTGCCTAGCTAAAACGCAGACCCGGCCAGGAGCAGCAGGAGCTGAGGCGGTGGCGCGTGACCCGGGAGAAGGTACTTTTTTTATTTTAATTACTGTCGCGCCGCTTCCCCCCACGAACCCGCGCGACCCTCCCTCCCCCTCGCCCGTCATGCCGGCCGCGACTGGAATTGAGTTTTATAAGTATACAAGTATATATACACGTGCACCGCTTGAGAGCCAAGTCTAAGCACCCGCTTCGCCTCCGTTTGCTGAAATCAGTTAGTTTTTCGTGTTCTGTGTGTTTATAGCACCTCAAAAGACTCGGAAGCGGTTTCAAGGCAATCAGTAGGAGGTGTGCAAAGTGCCCTCACAGAATATGACTTGCAACAGACTGGGGTTGCTAGTTTACACGTGGGAGTCCTGTATGCAATAAATGTAACCTTTTCGTGGTGCATATGTTTTAAAGCACAGTGGTTTTAAGTGAGAGTTGTGCTGATTAGACTCCGCCATGTGGAGCTGGCTTTCTCTTTCGAAGTCTGTGACCCGGCACGGATTTATTGATTCCTGACTATTGTCCTGTCGTCAGTTTCTTTGTGCAGTCCTAATTCAACAACTGCTGCCTGCAGAGGTTGAAAGCAGTACTTTGGGTGCTCTGTTGGCGAGGTCGGGTGTGGTGGAAGGTCCTATAGCACCGTGAGCGGGGAAAAACGCCATTCCAGCCAGTGACGTTTGAAGCATTCGAAGTTCAGATGCAGCAGCTGGGAAGTGCGAGCCGCATGCCTCTGATATCTGTGCCAATCTAAGATGAAGGAAAGTTTCTCTCACAGCAGCCTACTAAGGTGTCCATTACGATACCGGGCGGAATAAAATCCGCCATCTACCATAGCGGTAAAAAACCGCCCGCCTACACCTTCTGAATACCGACCGAGCAATCACGATGTCGCGAAGCGAACACAGCCCGCGGCGGAAAAAACACACAAAATACCGCCCGTCCATATCCGAGTCGAAGTCCATCCGTCCGCCACGGACGCAAACCCGGATGACAACCCAAAACCGCCCGCCCTGACTACCGAGACACCGGCCGTGAAATTAGGATCTTCCCGACATGAGCGCGGCAAATCCACAAATACACCGCCCGCCATCGTAAACAACAGTGATGAAAATGGACACGGCGGAAGCCCTGGCGGCCACGTCCCTGCACAGAAACCATCCGCGGACCAAAGAAACACACACAACATGGCCAACAAGTCCACACAGCAAGCCACGCACAAATACCCAAACACAGTACACATCCCGAAAACACATCCCCCTGGACAAACAAATAAACTACAAATCCCAGAACACCAGCCACAACACACCTGAAAACAACAGCACATCATGACACACCCACATAGGTAAGTACAAATGCAGCCCCTTCACAGACCACAATCCCTTGCAACACTACAAACTGAGGACGAGAGCACAGAACACAGCGAGACAGAAAGGACAGGAGCACACCATAGACACACACCCACCACCACCACCACCACCACCAAACACCGGCCCCACAAACCCCCTGCACATCACACACCACACACACACACTGCACCAGCACCACAAACACAAAACCACACACCATGGCAGCACAGAGAATGCCCAAGTTCACTTCCACTGAGCTGACGGTCATGGTCAACGAGATCATCAAGGTGCACCCACAAATCTATGGGAACCAGGTCCAACAGACACCACTATCCACCAGAAACCGGATGTGGAGCAGGATCGTAGACCAGGTCAATGCAGTCGGGAACGTGCCACGCAACAGAGCCGAAATCACCAAGAGGTGGCACGACATGAAAAGAGTGGTCAAAAAGAAGGAGGCCAAGAATCGGCAGCTGGCTGACAGGACTGGCGGAGGAAATCCCGCGCTATTTAAGACCTTCAAGGCGTGGGAGGAGAAGGTGCGAGGCATCCTACATCCGGAGAGTCTCACCGGAATACCAGGGGGAGTGGAGGCTGGTAAGTACAAACAAATGTATACCAGCACACCGCTATGTACTCACATGCACTACCACTATGCCATAGCTCCGAGGGACAAACACCCCCATGTCAAGTACACAATACACAAGACATCACTCACACATGCAACAGACTAACTAACAAAACCATGGGGGCATGTGTACAGTCAGCCAGCACCGCAACTCCCACCAGGTCCCCTTGTACTCCAGATGCGCCAGAAGGAGCACTCCCCACACCCACACTCATGTGTCAGCCATAGCTGCACCAACCGACAAGTAACAGGTAAGTAGCCTGAACACAAAGTCAGTGGGTCGGAGGGGGGACAGCTGAAGTACAACACCCACCAGGCCCCTAGTCCTACAGCACAGCAAGGTGGAGCACAGCCCACACCCATGTGTCAGCCACTGCAGTGCACACCTTCAGCCGACAGGTAGAAATCTTACCGTACATGGAGGGGTTTCTGTGGGTGGTAAGCCATCACCACAACACACAACACCGCCCCCACTCCCACAGACCAGCAAGATGGAGCACCCCTCCCTCCCAGTACCATATGGCATCCATTGCATTGCGCCCTCCAAACCAACAAGTAGTTAGAGTACTGTACAGGGCGGGGTGTCTGTAGGCATGAGGACAGTATTACGACTAACATTTGGGAAATGTCACGTAGCAGAGGAACACGCAGCACTGCTCCCTGTCATAATCATGTGACCAATGTGCACACGGACATGTATTACAGAGTCATAGCCCACATGAGCCATCACAAATACAGCAACACCCATGGAGCCACGTCTGCATGCACAAGTCCCACTGGAGCACTGACCCACACGGCGGGCACTGTGCCACTCATCACACACATCAGCAACACCATCGAAGTCCTGTCCATGTAGTCCTTACTGCCTGTTCCCCACAAAACGTACAACATCGCCCATGTAAGTCTAACCTGTCTAGAACTAACAGTGTGGAACCCCAGTAATGCACATAAACACCACTGGACCCATGAAACACACAGCCACACAATGCACATCCAACATACCATCCATCTCATCTGTCAGCCCCAGTGTCATGAAAGGTATGTCATCGGAACAGCTGGCCCTCACACAGTAGTTCTGCAAAGATACCTGCCCATCACAAATAATGTGTCTGCAGTGACTGAAGCGCACATCACACTGATTTACAACATACATAATATAGTCAACACCCCAAGAGCACTGCATTGCTGCACATGGCCGAGGGTAGCACGCACACCAAGGAATTGGCCCATCTGCAATACGTCGTGTGGCACACAACCATCACTCACTCACTACAATGCTTGCAGTGTAATGTCCATAAATGATAACAGTGAGCAGACATGCTGGGGATGTCAGACATACACACACCTTTGTCTCTGCACTGTCATGTTGCCAAAACACATGTCCCGTTCTGCACACATATGTCACAGTATGTACCCTAAAACCATATTGCACCTCAAAAGCATTGAGGGGGCTGTACCCCCTTTTGCCATCTGCGTTTCTAAGCGTTCCATTTGAACACCAAAACCATATTTCACCTCAAAAGCGTCGATGGGTCTGGAGCCCGCATACACCCAAGCCACAAAATGTAGGAGTACAGCAACACACACTGATTGTCATCGCTAATCCGCCCCATGCCACATGAACACAACACACAGTTCCATTGCCTTGCTCACGCATACACACATCGTACATCCACACACACGCCACTGGGAAACCTGTGCACGACAGTGCACGAACTGTGAATGTCAGACAACCAATACAAACTTTGCAAGGTGCAACACAATAACCTATCTCATTCTCCCCACAGGTGCCGAACAGCTGGATGCTGGAGAGGGAGACAGCAGCCAGCACAGCCAGTCCGCAAGCCCCCGACCCGGACTCACGGATGTAGAAGACCTGGACACCTCTTCGGACGAGGACCACCTAGCAGGCCCGTCTGGAGTGGCAGGGCCCAACCGCTCCCCAGGGCCCCTCCTACCCACCAACACATCACCCAGGGCTGCTGACCAGTCACAGACCCCTGCTGCCACGGTCGTTGCGGCCACCACCACCGCCGCAACAACCACCACCACCACCACCACGCCATCCCTGGCCACAGCACCTGCGCAAGGGGTGGCACGCCCGTCGTGCTCGACCCTGGGAGCCAGACAGAGGACCGTGGTGACCAATGTGGCGAGTGGGCAGGTCGGTGGCAGCAGTACCGGTGGGAGGAGCAGGGTCAGGCCAACGCCATCTGAGCCTGGGAGCCAAGCCCTGCCGCAAATCTCAAGAGTCCTTGGGGCCTATGAAGAGGCCCAAGGACAATGGGCCAGGTCGGCTGCCGACACGCGGGAGGTCCTTGTGGTGTTGAGGTCCATGGACGCCCATATGGGCCAAATCGCGACCCGTATGGACAAACTTGTGGACCTCATGGCCCAGCAGGTGTTGGGGGGAGGGCCCAAGCAAGGCCAGCCACACCACCGCCGCCACCACGTGCTGTGGCGCAGGCTCGTGCAACATCTAGTTCCCCTGCGTCCACAGCGAGTGAGCAGTCCTCAGCCACCACCAGCAGCCCACCAACACAACCCCCCTACCAAACGTGGAAGGGGCCGTCCGAAGAGGAAACAGGTGTCCAGAGAGGACTACGCACGCTCCAAACGCCAGTGAGTCAGCCAGCCACCCTGACCACCTACTGCACTGACTTTGACTACGATCCTACCCCACACTGCCATGTGAATGGCATGTGTCTGTTGGACTGTGGACATAGAACTTCATGGGTACACCTTGACCATCACGCAGCCATGTCCGTCAACTCATTGTCACAGCATGCACCACTTCTGTCATCACCTTGCACACAATCACATTTCACCGCTGTAAATAAATACACCTTGATCACAATCTGCTTCATGTGCCCTGGGTTTAATCAACGATGTGCAACCGCCAACATGAGCAGGAATGCCTCTGCTGTGTGGCATGTAGATAGGCCAGGAGATGTTGTAGGGACCTAGGGGTGAAAATCAGAACAAGAGTCCATTCAATTAGTGTGTCACACACCCATCACACAGTACTTGTCACCAACTACATGCAATGTACACACATCTCACAGAGCAACGGGGCACAATGCCACAGCCACTGTCAGTGGCATACTACCCTGGACATGGACCATTGCCACACAGCACTCAGTGAACAAAAGGCCTCCGTCACAATGCACACATACACCTGCACAACTACAGCTACATCAGCCGTCGTACATGGTCACTCACCTTCAAGTGAAGTAGCGGGCGATGAGCTGCTGACGCACATTCACAGCTTCCTCCTCTCCACTGTCCTCTTCACTGGACCCGTCCTGGTCTGCAGGCGGGGGCCCGGGCTGATCACCGTCATCCACTATTAGGGGGATCTGCTTGCGAATAGCCAGATTGTGCAGCATGCAGCATGCCACAACTATCTGGCACACCTTCTGTGGGGAGTACGCCAGTGCACCCCCGGTGCGGTCCAGGCATCTGAATCTGGACTTCAGGAGGCCAAAAGTCCGCTCCACCACACGTCTGGCCCTGCCATGTGCCTCATTGTAGCGGACATCAGCTGGTGTCCGAGGATTACGTAATGGGCTGAGCAGCCAAGGCCCATTCGGATAAGCAGAGTCCCCTGGGTGTGAGGAATACCGAGATTAGTTGCAATTCCAACTGTCCCCAAGACAGCATCGCACAACAGCCACGCTACACGAGTACACATACTCACCAACAATCCAAGCACGGTCCGGTTGCAGATTGGTCATCAGACGTGGTAGGATGCTGTTGCGCATGATGTGCGAGTCATGGGCCGATCCTGGAAACTTCGCACACACGTGTGTAATGACCATGTCCGCAAGGCACACCACTTGCACATTCAGGGAGTGGGTGTGCTTCCTATTCCGATAAATGTGCTCCAGGGCCTGTGGTGCTACAAGGCCAATATGGGTGCAATCTATTGCACCAACAACGTGGGGGATCCGTCCAAGGGCATAGAAATCACCCTTCACTGCCGCCAATTCACGAGCCCTGGGGAATCGTATGTACCTGTTCCTGTACAGCATCATAGCTGACAGTACATCACGTAGCACCATGCTGAACATGGGCTGGGACATCCCACTTCCACTGCCCACTGTGTGTTGGAATGACCCAGTGGCGAAGAAATGTAGTGCAGCCATCACCTTAGCCGTGGGGGTAAATGCAGTCGGATACACCCTGCGAGGACGGAGGTGGGGTTCCAACAAGGCACATAGGCGATGCAGGGTGGGTCGGTCCAGTCGGAATTTCCGGATTACCTCCACGTCCTCCATGTCTGACAGCAATTGGTAGGGGCGATGTATGTTTGGTCTCCTCCTAGGAAAGATGGAAGTGGACACATGTCAAAGCAACACGCCACATGGCATTTCCACAAACACAAAACAAAAATGACTGACCAAGCAATTGAATCACAGAACAGCTGACAAGTAGGGACAGCACAGCCACAATACACTTACACAGGTCCCCTTACCAATAGCAATGAGCAGTGACACAAACCATTGCTATCAGCATGCACATGGGGATTTAGGCCTTAACAACTTGTAAGGCATGACGATGATATCAGACTGCATATTTGGGAAGCGGCAACACCACAGCAATATAACTAGCTGCTGTGCCTGACACAGCTTCCGCGGCTGGGTGAGTATGGCACACACCAACAACGCAATGGACACAGGCTGAGCGGCAAAAACAAGTGGGTCCTGTTGCACGAGGGGATATGAGACAGTCATTGATGTCCCTACTTCACCCTATGTACAGCACTGTACGGATCACACCTCCAAAACACATTGACAGGTGTACACATTGACAGCTCCATGACAACACAGCTGTGTGATTGCAAATACACATCACAAGTGACACGTAACGTAGCACGTGCCAAGTGGGAGATGTGCATAGTGAAAGATGGCATGTGTGTGCATATGCATGTCCCATGCTCCCATGCCAATGTGTACATGATGATGTGCCAACAGACATGTGGAGGCTGAGCACTGGCCGTCCCTGCCCATGCGCACAGCATGTTGTGGCCCTGTCCAGTGTGGACCTGCCCCCACACACAAGTCATGGCCACACCTGCAGATGCATTGCGCACATCATACTGTGTAGTGCACATGGCATCAGCGGACTGTACCCGCCATGGGCCAGGCCCTTACGGCCAACTCCAATGGCCCTCGCGGTTGCACCCTGCGTGTCCCGCAATGGAGGAAAGCGTCACGGGCCAGCTGGAAGGAGGCCATCGTCTGCAATTTAAGCAGGCAGACACGGTACACCAATTGCAGCGGCTTGGACCCACTGAAACTGCCCCAGGGGGCTATATGACTGTGGGAGTGAGACCGGCATTACCACAGCTACCAGGGACTGCAGCCTGGCATCCCTCAACAACACCTGCTGCTGCCACCTGTCCACCTTAACGTCGATGACGCTGAAGATATGTCCAGGTCCACTCACCAGCGAGGAGCTGGAGATCCTGGATTCCGAGCTCCACGCACACTGCACATGGCTATCCCTTGCAAAAGTTGTGTGTGTGAGACAACCACAGTGTGTGTGGGAGTGCATGTGGGGGACACACATGTCGTTGATCCGCAGCACCAGGAGTCAGAGCCTGTGGGGTTCCAACATGCACTGCTCACCATGCTTACTGCAGGTGGCAGGGGTATGTGAGCTCCCGGGCGCTTTGCCATGTCTGTCCCTCCCGAGTGGTGGTACATGGCAACTTCATGTCAGACATCCAGTGACACAGCCAATTGGCAATGCAGGTCTCAGAGCACTTGTTGCTCGTGAGTATGGCAGGCTGGGGCCATGCTGCCCTTCTCAGTCCCAGCAGGCCTGGGCTGCACATTGACTGCACAATGCCAGTAGGTGACAACACAGACTGCCCAGTGGGTTACATGTGTCTCCTGTTCAGGACCCTCCGGAAAAGTGTCTCTGGTACTTGCACATCCGGCACACCGTGCAACAACAGTTGTGCTCGTGTGAACGACAGGTGGATGGCATGGGCTCATGGCCATTGTGGGCTGTCAGGTTGCAGTCTGTGTGAGTAGTTTCCCATTCTGCTCCATGCAGGTATGTGTTTGGCCTAATTACATAGTGGACATCCTTGCCACCATCAGGATAGTGGTTGTGCACAACGCGAGTTGGGGCTATGGTCGCAGGGTGACACAGGCCGTATGTAGTGCGATGTGCACTACATTCGTGGCACTAATTCGCGGATTCCTTTCCTGTACGCCAGCCATTGGGTGTTGATTGTGGTGGCTGTATACTATTGCACAGGTATCGTGCAACATGTGGATTTGGGTATGTTCTGTGCTGCTTCCCTTGCACATGTCTGTGTCATTGATGCCAGATGAGTGGGACCACCTCGCTCTCTCTCATGTGGCATCTCCCCTGGGTGCTGAGGGACAGGGGACGCTCAACAGTGGGGTGGCTTCGGATGTAGCAGCTGCACAGCTGCTGAGTGAGACAGTTGTGACCTGCGCCTCGGAGGGGCTAGACGTGTGCTGGATGAACCACAGGCCCAGTGTGCAATTTCGGCGTTATCTGAGGACTGAGGTGATGCATCCATGTTGTATGACACAGGGGACGTGGACTCTGGGTCTTCTTCAGCCACGCGGAGGCGAATGACCGCCCTCCCATCCACTTCCACTGGTGCAACACGTGTCGGCACAGGGATGAAGGATAGGGTGTCCTTCACACCAGGCACAGCTGCCCCTGCACATGTGACCCCTGCTGCCCCAGTGCTGGGTCTGTTGAGCTGATGCGCCATCTGTGCGTGGGGCAGTCAGCTCTCCTCACTTACGTCATTGCCCATGACATCACTTAGCCGCAGGAGACATGGATGATGGAGGGCCCACATGTACGCGTGGGTGGACTACACCAGACCGTCCAATGGTTGTCACCCCCAGTGAAGGTGTGCCTTCAACTGCGCCAATCTCAGTCTGACATTCCTGACCCTTTCCCCACCCCCTGGGGAGTGGCACATCTGACGGCAGCAGTGCACGAGTCCTAAATCGGAGGAGTGGGGGACGCTGACGTCCCGACCGGATGTGACATGTTGGAAGGTGGCTTGCACCGTCAGACTTATGGCCTCCCCTCGCTCACCCCAATATGCGTTTGCATCTGAGAAGCCAGCGCGTGCACAGGCAGCTCCGAGCTCGCACCAGAGAGGCCAAAGAGTGTATGTGTGGGTCCATCTGAACGAGTTGTCTGTCTCGCGGTATAATCAGTGGCGGGACGCCGTCCACCTGCGTGGTACCCCGACTCGAGACCTGGACAACATTGACAATGCATGACAGGCTCCGCAGTCCGGATACACCACCTGCAACACACAGAGGCTGTAGCTGCCCTAGCGGCCCAGGACGCGTCCAACTGGAGCTAATGGACCCACACATTCACTCTTTGACCTCTCTGGGGCGAGCTTGGAGCTGCTTGTGCACGCGCTGGCTTCTCTGTTGCAATGGCATGTAACGTGTGTGGGGAAATAGGCAATGAGTGCGATGGTGCGAGCCACCTTCCGTGACGTCACTCCCGGGCGCGATGTGTGCGTCCCCCCACTACTTATATTTGACTTGTGCCATGCTGCACAATGAGGATGTGTTGCCTGCGTGATGTGCCCAGGAGGAGCGCGCCATGACCTCTCACCCACCATGCTCCACTGCCATCCCGTGCCCTGGATAGCCCGTGCAGGTGGACGATGTTGGGGGTACACCTGGTCGACAGGGGATGTGCGTGCCTTGGCAAGGGCCTGGCGGACGCACAGCAGTATCCAGCATGTCCCCAGAGGGTGGGCTGACGTCTACACCTGATGCAGCATCTTTCGTGTGGCCGCCTGTTGTGCACACACGTGTTCACATTCATCCCCAGACAGGTGGTCTTTACAAATGCCCAAGACAGCGGTAATCTAGTCCTCCCGAATCCTCCCGACACAGTGTGTTTCAACATTGCATGTGCGCACCTACCCGTCACACCCACCCACCTGGGCCAAGCGTAACTCCCGCTTCACATGACACATGTGTGTCTTCCACAGTTGTGCTACTCTCTCTGGGCCGGACCTGCAACTGTCCCGTAGCACACACACAGCACCGAGTCGTACTGGCATCCTGTTAGATTGGTAGGCACACTCACACATCTCCTTCTGACACAGTGGTGGCTGTGATGGATATTGTGACTGCCATGGCAGTGTTGGCTGGCCATGGAAAGGCACACTAACACACATTGCATCCGCGGCACTACGTGTCACTACTCGGCACATCGAACTGGGCACTGTCCCTGGGGTAGATGAGTTTGTGGTGGCGTTGGTGTGTGTGTGTGTTGTGGCCATGTCGACTACACACATATGTTTCCCAGGCCCATGGTGGATGTTTGTAACCGTGTTGAGGTCTGTGTATATGATGAGATGTGTGTGTTGTATGTTGCACGGAATGCAGTGTGTGGGTGTGTCCTTGCAGTTCAGGATGACTCCTACTTGTTATGGTTCAGACGTTGTGTGTGTGCAGGGTGTGTCACTGTCAAGATTGTGCCTAGTTCAATTGTGCATGTCAGATTTTCTGCAGTTCTTACTCATTGTGCAGTGCTGCCCACCCAAACTGATGTCGTGTGTGTGTTTTGACAGGCATTGCTGTGGCATGCTTTTGCGTGGCTCCTACTTTTTGTTGCTGAGTGTGTGGTCAGACTGTGTGGGAAATTGTAGACATGTGTAGGACTGTGCTTTGTATTGACCAGGCCGTCAGTGTTGATGTGATGATCTATCGGGCACCTTCAGAGTCTGACATGTCCTGCTCCAGGAGCTGTGGTATTGCACTGTGGCCACTGTTGCGGCTACTCATTTGCGTTGACATCCAGTGACAGTGGACTACATGGTCATCTCACGACTGTCGTGTACTTCACACACTCTCATCCTCTCTCATTCGTACTTGTGTTTGTAAAATGATTCAGCAGAGACACATATTTACTTCAAGCCATGTATTAGGACTTATGTCCTCCGTGATGCAGTATAGTGGACACTACTGGCAGCGAAATGCATGTGGAGGATATACTCAGCATGATTACACATAGCATAGGGTGTAGGGGTACATGTGATTAGTTGTTGACTATGGGATGTGGGCTTCAGAGTTACAACTGCTTAGCCGTTGCTGTGCTAATGTACATTTGCTAATTACTGAGGAGCTGTTGACTTTGACACAGACAGTATTCATTTTGCCTACCAGACCGCTTGACATCATGGGCACAGTACATCTCAGTTCCATGTTACAGGTTTGCTGCAATAGTTACTCCGACACACCTGCGTGTGAGGTGACATCAGGGCATGTGCCTACGTGCATGCAACAGCGTCTCACTTGTTGTTGCAATGTGGTGGCTACTGGACATGTCACAGTCACTGGGGTCATGTTGTTGGGGGATGCATTTGTTGTCCATGCAAAAGTCCTGGCACGGAAGTACAGAGGAAGGTGAGGTGGCAGCTCTCACATACTACAGCAGACCGATTACTGTCCACTGACCGGTGCATATGTTCATGGGCGCAGGATACATTTAATGGCATAGTTGTACGTGCAGTTTTGTCCATGTGGTTGCCATACACAAATCCCATACCTCTGCCTCCCCCTGTTCATGCAGAGTTACTGGATCTGGTGGGGAACAGAGTGCATGTCCCCGAAATGTCCGATATCATGGAAGTGTAGTTGATGGTGTGGTGTTAGTTGCAGGTTGTATGGTATAGTTGTTGTACAGCTGACTGCCCAGTCCGTGCGAAAGCCAAGCATGGGTACGGTGTAGGACATCATTGTTCAATTGGGGGTGTTGCGTCGGGGCCCGACGAATTGACAGGTTGTCAGGTATGCGATACCTTCCAGCAGGGCTTCCATGGCATTGGTGGTAAACATGGATGCCATCCAATGAAGCGGATGGTGGCTGTCAATGTGTTCATCGTATGTTGTCCCTTGTAGGAGCCTGATGGGACATGTTGGATGACATTCGATGAAACTGTGCTCCAGAATACGTCGTGTGTAGGCACAGTGGTCCCATTGCAGTGTGGGTCCGATTGCAGCCACATACGCCATGCCCCCATAGACTGAACAGATCCTGTCGTGGACGTCCAGGGGGTTGAACAGTTGTACCAGGTCCGCCTTTGGACATGCCGGGTTGGAGAGACATAAATCCACAGGACAGTGGAAGGGACACCTCCGACAGTAGAAGACGGGGATGACGCAGCTGAACATTGAGATGCGGTAAGTTACTCGGTAACTTACGTTCAGCAAGGCCAGATTTTCACAGCCCAATATCTGTAGCAGGCTCTGGTTGTACAGCCTCATCTGTCCGGCGTAGTTGGGTAGCTGTGGTGCGACTGCCATTTTGCTACAGGGCGATGTGATGGCGTGCTCCAGCCGGCTGTGCAGTCAGCAGGGTGCACCCTCCGACGATGCTGGGAAATCTGGAATAGTCGTACGGAGGCAGGGTTTGGGTTATAGTAGCTTGTGCGGAGGACACAGGTCCTCATCCCACATGCTTCTATGAATGGTCAAGGTCAGTGGTGTCTGACTCCTTCCAGATTACTTGCATGGGAACCACATGGAGGAGTGCTCTTATTTCTTTTTTGTGGTCAGAAGTTCTTTCATGTTGTGCGCTATCTGCACATTGGACTGTTTCCTCGGCATGCCTCTGTTTGGCTTGTTGTTGGGACAATGGCTGTATTCTCCGGCTTGTTTAGTCGAAATGTGGTTTCAGAGTGGGAATGGAAGGCCATTCAGTGCTATCTGCTTTCCCGTATGTGGGCGGCACGCTGCGTTTCCGCTATACGTTCGGCCTTGTGTGTGTGTGTTGTAATTGGTAACACCTGTTGTCAGGCACCCGGGTTTTTTCATGTTACGTATTGCATGTATTGGTATTGGGTGCCGGATGGTATTATTATTTTTGTATGGTAATGGCGTGCCTTTTGCGGACGCGGTACATATTCTGCGGCGTGATGTCGCAGCCGCTGTGTGCTTCGCCATGTTATGCACACAAGGGTGTGTCCTATTTTGGCGTGACGTCACTGCCCTGTTCGGTACACTTGTGTGGCGTCATGTTGGCACCTGTGAGTTGCCGGTTGGGGACATGACTGATGCAGGTATGCCACGTGACATGTGCGTTCAGGGTGGGGCTGGTGTGTGGTGTGTGTAGTTGTGTGCCTGTGTTATTTGTGTGCGGCCCATGCATGGCGCTGTAGTTGGCCTCTGCGTTGTGCGCATGTGTAGCTGCGTCATCGCCGCTGCGCTGCGTTGCCGTGACGGGGACGTCAGTTCCTGGTCCCGGGTAGTGTGTGCCCGGTAGTTGCGAGTTGTGTCATTCAGCACGGTGTGACATTTGTGGGTGCAGTGGTGGATGTGTCCTGTCCACACAGGGCTGTCTGGGGGGGCCATGTTCAGTTTTTCCTCCCTTGCACTGTGTGCGGTGTTTGCGTGCCCTTGTTGTGTGTCTGCCTACCTGCGCGCGCGGCGCGTTGACTCCTAGGTGCTGCATCAGGTACAGCATGGGGATGGCCTGGAGTGCAGGATTCATGTCGGGGTGGGCCGCCTTTTTGGTGTCCGTACTCGTGCGGTCGAATTTCCGCCTTGGTGTCTCGTACGGTGTCTCTTAGCCGGGGGAGCTGTTTGTTTGCGGCATCGTAATTTGTACGCCGGGCGGTACGTAATTTCGTCGGACGGTGTGCCTCCATTGGCTGGCGCCGCTACGTGAACGGGTGCACTTTGATGGCGGACGGCGTCGCGGGCTTACGGGCGGTGTTTGGCTGCTTTTACACATCCTAATTGTGCGGGCGTGTGGTCCGCGGCGGGCGGACGGTAACTGATGGTTTTTGCCTACGACAGCACGGCGGTAGTGCTTCCGCCCGACATCCTAATGGGCCCCTTACTGTTCGATTCATGTAAAACAACCGTTTCAACATAGTTTTGGATTCCTTTTCAGATTGCAAAAGCCGTTATTGGGTGTTGTGTTACTAAATATGGTGAAATATGTCCAATTGGCCTGTTACAAATGGTTTACATTGGATACTGCCCAGTATCATGTGGGTCTTTAAACAAGAGTCAGACTAGATAAAATGTGGACCTTTTTGCACCAACTAGTTCCAATAGATGACATTTGAACTACCGATGAAAAATGATATTTGCACCAACTGGCACAACAATTGCGTTTTTTCTCCAGTTTGTGCAAATGTTTTTTTTTGCACTGTTTAGTTGGTGTAAAAATGTTTGTGCACCCGGAAGTGTTATGTGAACATGAATTCGTAGAGTGAAGAAGATTCGACTTGAATCTGATTTTTGGTGTGTAGGTCTCAAATCATTTAAATTAATATCTCCTCTAAGCATGCTTTATTGTTCGCAACATGGCGCCTCATTACACTCTCGGCTGAATTCAGTGGCGGCTCGCCGAGGGAGTGCTGTGGGGCGAAGGGGCGGGGAAGGGGCAGGGTGGGGGGTAGTGGACTCGGACTTACGACGGACAGAACTCCCTCTGAGTTCTGTCCATCGTATGTCCGAGTTCACTACCCCCCCACCCTGCACCTCCCCCGCCCCATCGCCCCGCAGCACTCCCTCGGCGAGCCGCCACTGGCTGAATTACCAGTAATTTTGCTCGAGGTAACTCCAGACTGATACTACACTTTACAGTACTCCAGGGCAAAATTACTAGCTGATTCCGAGCTTCAGTGGCAGGAAAGACGAATACACATCACCCCAACACCGTACGGTACATAATATTCTCTTTCCGACCACTGTCCCCGCACAAATTTTGTCAGGTATTTGTGAGTGGGAGAAAACAGAATTTGTGCCCGAGCCTGACATTTCTACTAAACTTGTAATGTGGGCCACAGGGCCCAAAATCTAATCACATATGCCCAGGCGCGCAACGCCCATAGGGCTCAAAGGTCAAATGATAACATCAGTATACGCAAAGATTGTCCTCTATAGCTCATAAAAATTGGCAATTTCTTAAACGATAAATAATTCAATCGTATTGCTTTATTAACCTTCCTGCTTCCTCAAATTTGCTTGAAAATGCACCATTTATCCACTCTTTTTTCAAAACACCCCCGAACCCTCCCGCAGGTTGTTCGGGCTCGCTCACTGCAGTGCAGTACGGCAATAATTTTAAGCCGCACCACTTTCAAATGTCACCAGCCGCAACTGAATATCGACAGTTAAGGGAAGGTTCATTCAAGTTCTTTTCATTTTAATCATGGGCTTATTGAAGCTAATTGAGGCCAGCTTATCAAGCTCTTGTACTACCTGTAGCCCAAGAAACCTTATTTCACTCTTTACTGGTGGGCTATCCCATGAAGTATTCCAAACCATGAATTCTGTTTTTGCGAAATTCACTAAATACCTGGGTACTTCACCAAATTTCTTCATAATCTGCTGTATAGTTGGGTAAGAAACCACCAAGTTATATGTACACACCATCAAAATGTCCGCATATAACATGGCCTCCCTTTCCCAACCGTTACATACAAAGTATGCGGTACCCGAGTTCTCCCTCAATCCTTCATGTCATTAGCTCGATGTATAGGTTAATAAAAGGGGTGACAACGGGCATCCCTGTCTTGCACTTCTTATTTTGATCTATCTACTCAACCTGCCATTTACAGCAATTCTCTCCATGGGTTCTCTATAGATCAACCGAATAACCATACAGAACATTCTGCCTGAGATCATTGTGCCTGAGTATTGTATTTAGATATGATTAGCACACCCTATCAAAAGTCTTAGGGGCGTCATACCTTAAAACTGCTAATGGGAGTCCCAAAGCTGTAACCATATCCACTGAGCCAACAAACCAGTGTGTCAACTTATGCAGCTCTCACCCTCTGGTTAAACTTTTTTGGTCCTTGTGCACTAAACCCCCAATCACTTTGTCCAATCTGTTTGCTAAGATCCGGGTAAAAATCTTATAATTACAGTTCAGCAGAGAGATCAGCCTATACTATTTGAACAATTTTTGGTTTTTATTTGGCTTCAAGATCATGCTAATAATGACTTCATCCCAAGACCGGGGGAGAATACTGCCCTTTGAGAAAATGTCTTGTACCAATCTGTTTTACACTGGAAGTATCATATCCTCTAGAACAAAATACAGCTCAGTTGTCAAACCATCAGGTCCTGATGCCTTACCTTTTTTCCTTCCTTCCTTTCTTGCTTTTCTTTCTCCTCTAAACCTATCTCTTGGTTCAGGGTGGCTTTCAATTCCAGTCCCAGCTTTGGTAATGGATCCTCCTTAACCCAATCTTCTATATGAGCCTCTGTCAACTCAGACTCCTCAGTATAAAGATCTTGATAAAAGGAGACAAACACCTCTTCTAGGTGTCTATCATGAGTCCCACACTCCCTAATCCTTTTATCTCTTATCCCCCTGATTAGGTTCCTTGTACTGTTCACTTTGGTTTGCCAGGCTAAAAGCTTCCCGCAACCTTCACCATACTCAAAATGAACCAGCTTGCTTGCTTCCCATTTCCTGCAGCATGCCTCCTCAAAATATCCTGCTATCTCCTCCCTAGCATTCTGCAATCTACTTACTGCCTAGTGTGACCCGCTCCTGTGCCTCCCCCAGATGGTTCGCTGACAAAATATTGATGTTAAAAATATAGATGTAAAAAATATTGATGCAAAAATATAGAATGCAAAAATATCGACTCCCTATACGTAAACAGGTAAGTACAAAAATATCGAAAAAAAATATCGATGTAAAAAATATAGTTGTACAAAATATCGAATTTTATATATATATATAATATAAAATACATATTAAATATGTTAAATAATAAAAATATAAAAATCCAAGTAGATTTAATATAATATTTGAAAAAATATAATCAATAAACTTAATTAAAAAAAGTTACACACATACACAATAATTCATATATATTTACTTTAATTTTAATTTATTTTATAATTTTAAAATGATACCAAAATTTACAAATAAATATATATATATATTGCTGGTTCTCGCTTGAAGTCTCCTCAAAGAAAAAACTAGCGTAGTCCCAAATCAGTGCAAGATATTCTTTATTGCCACCAAGCTAGTCCGCCATGACGCGTTTCGGCCGTCCCTCGGCTGTTTCCGTGCTGAGGGGCCACCGACCCAGGCAGGGCAGCCTCGGCGATGCAGGAACGGAGTGTCCTGCTACTGACATGCCATCACAAAAACGAAATGCCAAGGCTCGACATCAGAGGAAACATGGCTCTTTATTAACACAGGGTGGCAGGTAAAATCATTTTCCAAACGAGTTTCAGCCGGTTGGCCTTAATCATTGGAGATTGGTTTAAAATACCATGTGGTCAAATTTAAAGGTAGACTACCTTTTTGCATTGTAGTCCAATTGTCCTTCAGTACCCAGCATGCACCAAGGGAGAAAAATCACGGCAGTAACAAAATGCAGTGCAACATAGATGTAAGTTACTTTCTTTGGTTAATGCCTGCTTGCTGCATGGTGTTAAAAATAAACGTACTTCCAAGGTGCCTTTGACTCTGCACTGCCACAGTTCGTAAATGTCCAAAAGAGCCCGGGCCTCCGATGTCATCAAGAGGTGGTGAAATACCCCTCTCAATTCCCTTGCTCGCCTCTTTATATCAGGAAAATCCCTTATCTTTGTGTGAGGCGGGCGGGTCATGGGAAACATCGGTTACATTGCGCTGTTTACACTGCAATACCTTTACAACGCGGGTATTACAACGCAAGTCATTACAATGACTTGCGCTGGGTGGCGCTCTAAGCTAAGGAATAGTATGATTTACTATTCCAACACCTTCCTTACTGTAACGTAGGCTGGAGTTGGAATAGTAAATCATACTATTCCTAAGTCCAGCGCCCTCCAATGCAAGTCATTGTAACGACTTGCGTTGTAATGCCTGCGTTGTAAAGGTATCGCGGTGTAAACACCGCGATGTAACGTCGTATATTCGCGGGTCATGCCCCAGAAATTAATACAAACAAGCTGTCTCCGTGCTGAGGGGCCAACAACCCTGGCAGGGCAGCCTCGGCGATGCAGGAACAGAGTGTCCTGCTACTGACATGCCATCACAAAATCGAAATGCCAAGGCTCGACATCAGAGGAAACATGGCTCTTTATTAACACCGGGTGGCAGGTAAAATCATTTTCCAAACGTGTTTCAGCCGGTTGGCCTTAATCATTGGAGATTGGGTTAAAATACCATGTGGTCAAATTTAAAGGTAGACTACCTTTTTGCATTGTAGTCCAATTGTCCTTCAGTACCCAGCATGCACCAAGGGAGAAAAATCACGCCAGTAACAAAATGCAGTGCAACATAAATGTAAGTTACTTTCTTTGCTTAATGCCTGCTTGCTGCATGGTGTTCAAAATAAACGTACTTCCAAGGTGCCTTTGACTCTGCACTGCCACAGTTCGTAAATGTCCAAAAGAACCCGGGCCTCCGATGTCATCAAGAGGTGGTGAAATACCCTCTCAATTCCCTTGCTCGCCTCTTTATATCAGGAAAATCCCTTATCTTTGTGTGAGGCGGGCGGGTCATGCCCCAGAAATTAATACAAACAAGCTGTCTCCGTGCTGAGGGGCCACCGACCCTGGCTGGGCAGCCTCGGCGATGCAGGAATGGAGTGTCCTGCTACTGACATGCCATCACAAAAACGAAATGCCAAGGCTCGACATCAGAGGAAACATGGCTCTTTATTAACACAGGGTGACAGGTAAAATCATTTTCCAAACGCGTTTCAGCTGGTTGGCCTTAATCATTGGAGATTGGGTTAAAATACCATGCGGTCAAATTTAAAGGTAGACTACCTTTTTGCATTGTAGTCCAATTGTCCTTCAGTACCCAGCATGCACCAAGGGAGAAAAATCACACCAGTAACAAAATGCAGTGCAACATAGATGTAAGTTACTTTATTTGCTTAATGCCTGCTTGCTGCATGGTGTTCAAAATAAACGTACTTCCAAGGTGCCTTTGACTCTGCACTGCCACAGTTCGTAAATGTCCAAAAGAGCCCGGGCCTCCGATGTCATCAAGAGGTGATGAAATACCCCTCTCAATTCCCTTGCTCGCCTCTTTATATCAGGAAAATCCCTTATCTTTGTGTGAGGCGGGTGGGTCATGCCCCAGAAATTAATACAAACAAGCTGTCTCCGTGCTGAGGGGCCACCGACCCTGGCAGGGCAGCCTCGGCGATGCAGGAACGGAGTGTCCTGCTACTGACATGCCATCACAAAAACGAAATGCCAAGGCTCGACATCAGAGGAAACATGGCTCTTTATTAACACAGGGTGGCAGGTAAAATCATTTTCCAAACGCGTTTCAGCCGGTTGGCCTTAATCATTGGAGATTGGGTTAAAATACCATGTGGTCAAATTTAAAGGTAGACTACCTTTTTGCATTGTAGACTGAGTCCAATTGTCCTTCAGTACCCAGCATGCACCAAGGGAGAAAAATCACGCCAGTAACAAAATGCAGTGCAACATAGATGTAAGTTACTTTCTTTGCTTAATGCCTGCTTGCTGCATGGTGTTCAAAATAAACGTACTTCCAAGGTGCCTTTGACTCTGCACTGCCACAGTTCGTAAATGTCCAAAAGAACCCGGGCCTCCGATGTCCTCAAGAGGTGGTGAAATACCCCTCTCAATTCCCTTGCTCGCCTCTTTATATCAGGAAAATCCCTTATCTTTGTGTGAGGCGGGCGGGTCATGCCCCAGAAATTAATACAAACAAGCTGTCTCCGTGCTGAGGGGCCACCGACCCTGGCTGGGCAGCCTCGGCGATGCAGGAACGGAGGGTCCTGCTACTGACATGCCATCACAAAAACGAAATGCCAAGGCTCGACATCTGAGGAAACATGGCTCTTTATTAACACAGGGTGGCAGGTAAAATCATTTTCCAAACGCGTTTCAGCCGGTTGGCCTTAATCATTGGAGATTGGGTTAAAATACCATGTGGTCAAATTTAAAGGTAGACTACTTTTTTGCATTGTAGTCCAATTGTCCTTCAGTACCCAGCATGCACCAAGGGAGAAAAATCACGCCAGTAACAAAATGCAGTGCAATATAGATGTAAGTTACTTTCTTTGCTTAATGCCTGCTTGCTGCATGGTGTTCAAAATAAACGTACTTCCAAGGTGCCTTTGACTCTGCACTGCCACAGTTCGTAAATGTCCAAAAGAGCCCGGGCCTCCGATGTCATCAAGAGGTGGTGAAATACCCCTCTCAATTCCCTTGCTCGCCTCTTTATATCAGGAAAATCCCTTATCTTTGTGTGAGGCGGGCGGGTCATGTCCCAGAAATTAATACAAACAAGCTGTCTCCGTGCTGAGGGGCCACCGACCCTGGCTGGGCAGCCTCAGCGATGCAGGAACGGAGTGTCCTGCTACTGACATGCCATCACAAAAACGAAATGCCAAGGCTCGACATCAGAGGAAACATGGCTCTTTATTAACACAGGGTGGCAGGTAAAATCATTTTCCAAACGCGTTTCAGCCGGTTGGCCTTAAACATTGGAGATTGGGTTAAAATACCATGTGGTCAAATTTAAAGGTAGACTACCTTTTTGATTTGTAGTCCAATTGTCCTTCAGTACCCAGCATGCACCAAGGGAGAAAAATCACGCCAGTAACAAAATGCAGTGCAACATAGATGTAAGTTACTTTCTTTGCTTAATGCCTGCTTGCTGCATGGTGTTCAAAATAAACGTACTTCCAAGTTGCCTTTGACTCTGCACTGCCACAGTTCGTAAATGTCCAAAAGAGCCCGGGCCTCCGATGTCATCAAGAGGTGGTGAAATACCCCTCTCAATTCCCTTGCTCACCTCTTTATATCAGGAAAATCCCTTATCTTTGTGTGAGGCGGGCGGGTCATGCCCCAGAAATTAATACAAACAAGCTGTCTCCGTGCTGAGGGGCCACCGACCCTGGCAGGGCAGCCTCGGCGATGCAGGAACGGAGTGTCCTACTACTGACATGCCATCACAAAAACGAAATGCCAAGGATCGACATCAGAGGAAACATGGCTCTATAATAACACAGGGTGGCAAGTAAAATCATTTTCCAAATGTGTTTCAGCCGGTTGGCCTTAATCATTGGAGATTGGGTTAAAATACCATGTGGTCAAATTTAAAGGTAGACTACCTTTTTGCATTGTAGTCCAATTGTCCTTCAGTACCCAGCATGCACCAAGGGAGAAAAATCACGCCAGTAACAAAATGCAGTGCAACATAGATGTAAGTTACTTTCTTTGCTTAATGCCTGCTTGCTGCATGGTGTTCAAAATAAACGTACTTCCAAGGTGCCTTTGACTCGGCACTGCCACAGTTCGTAAATGTCCAAAAGAGCCCGGGCCTCCGATGTCATCAAGAGGTGGCGAAATATAGATGCATATATATATATATATATATTTATATGTGTGTACCAATAATATAAAATCTAATTAAAAAAACCATTCTATTTTATATTAAAACATTAAACTATTTAAAAATCTTCAAAATTAAATTTCCCACTCCAGTGAGTGCAGCAGTAGGGAAAGTGTTGGATAGCGGAGGGATAAAAATTACTATTCCCACTCCAATGAGTGCAACAGTAGGGAACGTGTTGGATAGCGGAGGGGTAAAAATTACTATTCCCTCTCCAGTGAGTGCACCAGTAGGGAAAGTGTTGGATAGCGGAGGGGTAAAAATTACTATTCCCACTCCAATGAATGCAACAGTAGAGAAAGTGTTGGATAGTGGCGGGATAAAATTTACTCTTCCCACTCCAATAATTGTAAAAGTGTTGGATAGCGGAGTGGTAAAAATTACTATTCCCATTCCAGTGAGTGCAACAGTAGGGAAAGTGTTGGATTGCAGAGGAGTAACAATTAATATTCTTACTCCAGTCAGTTCAAATCAAAATTAAAAACAAACAACATTTTAACAACAATAAAAATATTTTAAAAACAAAATATGTTAAAAAATATATAAATATGTTAAAAATTCAAGTACAAATATGTTTAATATTAAAATAAAAAAACCATATTATAATGTTAAATACATATAACAAATACCTACAAATATTATATTAAATTAAATAAAAAATAATTTCCAAACAAATTAATATTTTTGATTAAATATTATTTAGAAACAAAAACATTAATTCTTCCATAGTTTTCCTTTTTTATTTCCTACCCTATAACACCACACAATTTACAACCCACATCTAAATTAAAAAATGTACTTCCTTAACTAACATAATTAATTACCAATTAAAGAAATATTATTAATTAAAAAACAAATTAAAACTCATAAAAATTATTTAACTTCCCACACTTTACCCCTATAATCCCCACAACCCACAGCTAAAAGTAAACTGTCAAAAGTTTAATTACACAATCAAAACTTATTTTCGATTTAAAAACTAATATTATTTAACAACCAATTATAAAGTAAGTAAAATTAATTTACTCCCCCACTGTACCCCTCTAACAATAAAACACACACACACAAAATATAAACAAATACCCTAATTAAATATAAATTAATTAATTAATACTAATAATCAAGTAATTTTTAAATAATTACACAAAATTTATTCCCACCCTTTACCCCTATAAACCCCGCAACCCACACCTAAAATTAATTACACAAATCCCATATTTAATTTTCAATTAATTAATTAATATTAATTAACAACTAATTATTAATTAATTAAAAATAAATTACTTCCAACCCTTTACCCCATAAACCCAACAACCCACACCTCAAAAAACCACACACAATTACCATAATTAATTATCAATTAATTTGTTAATATAAATTAACAACTAATTATTAATTAATTAAACATAAATTACTTCCCACCCTTTACCCCTATAAAACCCACAACCCGCACATAAAATAAATTACACAATTTCCGTAATTAACTTTTTATCAATTAATTAATATTAATCAAGAACTAATTGCTAATTAATTTAAAATAAATTACTTCCTACCCTTTACCGCTATAAACCCCACAACCCGCACCTAAAAAAAATTACACAATTACCATAATTAGTTATCAATTAATTCATTAATATTAATTAACAACCAGTTAATAATTAATTACAAATAAATTACTTCCTACAATTAACGCTATAAAATCTAAATTAAATAAATAAAAAATAATCATTAATTTATTATATTTAAATTACTTCCCACCCTACTCCCCTATAAACCCACAACCCGCTACGGAACTAGAAAATGCAAAATGTTATTAGAATAAAATTCATAGCTACTAAAAATTGAACACATATTTTAAAAAACATAAACAATACTTATACAAAAAACATACATCACATACCTTTAAAATATATACTAAAATACATAACATTTATTAAAAAAATCGATATTTTAAACATCTATATTTTTGCAAACAATATTAATGACTTCTATATTTTTAAAAGCAATATTTCTTACCTTAAATTCGATATTCTTGACCACGATATTCTTGCTGTCGATATTTCTGAATCACAATATTTATCAGTGATGTCATTTGAGATGTCATCAGTGATGTCATCAGTAATGTCACTGATCATGTCATGAGTGACGTAATATGTGACGTCATGTGAGGTCATCCGCAGTGCATTGCGGGGGCGTGAGTTATAGTTAGCTCAGCTAACTATAACGGCTATATTTCAGACTGACTGTCAGACTAACTATAACAACCCTGAAACCTGTGGTTTTTTCAGTGAATTTTATATATATATGCATTCAATCTCCTCTCACTCTTACAAGGAAGGAATCAGCACTCAGGTTGTAGTTTGGAAGTATTTGATCTGGAAAAGACGCGATCCTGCATTTCGGCTCGTCCGAACCCTGATAACGATACAAGACGTCACTGTAGCTTCCTTATTTAAATGTATAAATGCCTCTAGTTTCCAACATTAAGAAAGGACTACATATTACATTAATCCAAAAAGCTGGCGGCCATATTGGCCTGGTCACGATGCGAAAATTCAGGAGTTCATACAATAAAGAAAAGAAAACAAGTGTTAATACGCACACAATGTAATTTCAGCATATCTTGGCCCGTGACCGTTGTATCTGTATGTTCGTCAACGTGACTTGTTCATAATAAACATACTTATGATTGCAAACATCAGCATAAAAAATGGACGACACATTACTTTAAAGTGAAAGGCTATTGGCCATATTGATCTGGGCACTTTGCGTATTATATTGGTTCTTACATGAAAGAAAAGAAAAAAGGGGTGTTAATATACACACACTATCCCTAAATAAAGTTCTAGTGATTATAGTTCCATTCCATTCACAGCTCATTTGAGATGTCATGAGTGATGTCATGAGTGATGTCACTGACCATGCCAAGAATGATGGAATGTCTGAGGTCATAAGCAGTGCATTGCGGGGGCGTAAGTTATAGTTAGCTCAGGTAACTATAACTGCTGAATTTCACTGGTTTTGTACGAGTGAAATCTGAGTCTAACTATACCATCCCTGGAATCTTTGTTTTTTTCAGCAAATTTCTAGGTTTTTTTAATCGTTAAGTAAGATGCCTATCACAATGGATGGTGAGGCGTTGGAAGCAGGGCCTGGCCTGGCATTGTGCTGCCCTCACCTAAGCTTGCTACTCCTGCCTCCCCTCCTCCACTTTGCCATCCATTGTCCAAGTTAATACCCCTGCTCCCTCATTACAGCCCTGTGTAGACATTGTTCTGCCATTGGCCTTCCCGTCTTCTCTGAGCAGTTAGCTTGCTGCCCCATCCACTTCCTCCCTATCCTCTGTTGTCTATATCCATGCACTAGCCTCCTCCCTCCTGCCATGCATGGTCTGATGTGTTGCCACTGCTCTCCATTTAGCATGATGGCCCAGTCCACTCCTCCTGCCCTCCATTGCCCAATTCTATGCCCCATCATTGACCTCCTGCTTAGCTTGCTGCCCCTACTCTCCTTTCCCCTGCCCTCCGATGTCTGTGTGCATGTCCCTGCTCCATCCTTTTTGCCCACCATGTTCCATGGACCTGCCCCTCCTATCTACTCTGAGGGGCCGATTCCGATTCGGGCCGGAAAAAATACCGACCGACTCGGTACGGGAATTTAGTCCGACCGACTTGGACCGGCGCCGTACGACCCGGGTAGTACGATGAAATGCATGTGAAATCCGACCGACTCGGACGGAATACAAAACGACTGACCGAGCCGGACGTAAACAAGCCATCCGGCCAGGAAATCACGCGAAACGAACCGACCGACACGCACCCGGATTGAACCCGAACGAAACGTACCCGCGAACTCCGACCCGCGTAGTACGATGCTGTGCGTGCAAAACACGACCGAATCGCCCGGAGCACAAGCCGTACGACCGACACGTATACAAAACCCAGCCGAAGCAACCCAATACTCCGCGACCGACTCGTACGCCGCACATGAAACCTAGCTGACACACAGCGGGAACGAGTCGGACAAGATCGCACCAGACAACTGCAGTGTCCTACTCGGACACAAGAACGACTCCTACATGCACCAAAAACACCAAGGAATTTTTTTTTTAAAAAAGGGCCAAACAAGCAACCACAAAGCCAATAAATACAGGGAGGAAAAAAAAAATGGAACAAGGACACACCTCCAACTCCACCTACATAAAGGCCACAAATCCCTACCATGATCCTTTGCAAATTCCACTGACCGGCCAGCACAGAACACCATTACACAGCAACCACAGACACACTCACAGCTCATACATCACACAAGCCACACACCATTACCACACCTACAAATAGCACCCTCACACACACCCAGCTAAACCTACACTCACACCCCCCCACTTGCACACACACACACACATCAATCACCACCACCACCCATCACCATGCCCCCGAGAAGAATCATAAGTTCCTAGACAGTGAATTGGAAGTCATGGTAGATGAGATCCTCAGGGTAGAGCCACAGTTGCTTGGTACATTGGTACAACAGACCCCCATGTCGCAGAAAACCAAGATGTGGGCGAGGATTGTCGACAGGGTGAACGCACAATCACCATGTTTGCACACAAAGGAAGACATCCAGAACAGGTGGTATGATGTGCGCAGGAGGGTCCGGGACCTACTCAAAAGGACTACCTCCTCAGCCAGCACACCGGCAGTGGCCCTCCTGCAAAACCAGTATACCTCAGGCCCTGGGAGGAGAAGGTGCGGGCCATCCTACCACCAGTGAGCGTATACGGACTAACAGACATCCCAGAGCCTGGTGAGTACACGACTAATATACACAATATGGTGTGACAACACACACACATCACAGTCAAGGGGATAGGCAAACCATGCACCCTTAGCAAATACACAGCAACCAAAAGATATTCATCCCAAGATGTGAATGCTAGTCAGACAAACACAATACCTGCCATCTCATAGTGATATGTAACTGTGTCATGACATGTACAAACCTAACAACAAATACAGCAAGGCAGTGGCACAAATAGAACCAACAAACACTCCCAGATATTTACCCACCACTAGAACACCACCTCACAGGGAAGCTCACTGAAAGGAAGGAATTCTGTGTATGCTGGTGAAGTCAGTGTAGCCAATAGCATGATGGGAGTGGTAGCCACAGATATTGGTCACACCCACAATTGGCCCATCAACACCACTCTGAACCATGCTCACATCACAGGGAGTGGAAAACAACTGACAAGATGGCTGACACTGGGTACTGCTGTGGGGAGCACAAGGCCCTGATGGGAACTGGGCACCAACAAACAACAGGACCACACTGTCAGCCATCTTGCCATTACTGTCACACTCACACACAGTGAAGTCCACTCAAAAGGAAGAAAGTATGGGCATGCTGGGAAGGGGGTGTAGGCAATAGCATGATGGGAGTTGTAGGCACAGATATTGGTCAGCCTCACAATTGGCCCATCAACACCACTCTGAACCATGCTCACATCACAGGGAGTGGAAAACAACTGACAAGATGGCTGACACTGGGTACTGCTGGGGGAGCACAAGGCCCTGATGGGAACTGGGCACCAACAAACAACAGGACCACACTGTCAGCCATCTTGCCATTGCTGTCACACTCACACACAGTGAAGTCCACTCAAAAGGAAGGAAGTATGGGCATGCTGGGAAGGGGGTGTAGGCAATAGCATGATGGGAGTTGTAGGCACAGATATTGGTCAGCCTCACAATTGGCCCATCAACACCACTCTGAACCATGCTCACATCACAGGGAGTGGAAAACAACTGACAAGATGGCTGACACTGGGTACTGCTGGGGGAGCACAAGGCCCTGCTGGGAACTGTGCAACATCCAACAGCAGGACACCACTGACTGACATCCTGAAAGACAACTTGCACTCCCTGCAATGGAAGCACGTTCCATGGTGGGATATCTGGCTGGGTGGGAAGGAGGACTCACAGCACTGACCATAGTTACAAGCACCTCCCCTCACACACACCCTCAACACTAACTCCACATAACCCACCTGGGAGAATGCAATGCCTCACATCCTAACTGAAGATCCCACAAAGAACCACCACCCTGGGTTATGCTGTGTGAAGCACAGGGACACTCTTGGGACTTGTAGCCAAACAACTGCCAGGACAACACTCCCAGCCATCCTGTCAGCACAGGCACCCCACCCCACAGGGAAGCAGAGTCAAAAGGAAGGAAGGATGGGCATGCTGGGAAGGGGGTGGAGGCAATAGCATGATGGGAGTGGTAGTCACAGATATTGGTCAGCCTCACAATTGGCCCATCAACACCACCCTGAACCATGCTCACATCACAGGGAGTGGAAAAGGACTCACAAGATGGCTGACACTGGGTACTGCTGGGGGAGCACAAGGCCCTGCTGGGAACTGTGCAACAACCAACAGCAGGACACCACTGACTGACATCCTGAAAGACAACTTGCACTCCCTGCAATGGAAGCACGTTCCATGGTGGGATATCTGGCTGGGTGGGAAGGAGGACTCACAGCACTGACCATAGTTACAAGCACCTCCCCTCACACACCCCCTCAACACTAACTCCACATAACCCACCTGGGAGAATGCAATGCCTCACATCCTAACTGAAGATCCCACAAAGAACCACCACCCTGGGTTATGCTGTGTGAAGCACAGGGACACTCTTGGGACTTGTAGCCAAACAACTGCCAGGACAACACTCCCAGCCATCCTGTCAGCACAGGCACCCCACCCCACAGGGAAGCAGAGTCAAAAGGAAGGAAGGATGGGCATGCTGGGAAGGGGGTGGAGGCAATAGCATGATGGGAGTGGTAGTCACAGATATTGGTCAGCCTCACAATTGGCCCATCAACACCACCCTGAACCATGCTCACATCACAGGGAGTGGAAAAGGACTCACAAGATGGCTGACACTGGGTACTGCTGGGGGAGCACAAGGCCCTGCTGGGAACTGTGCAACAACCAACAGCAGGACACCACTGACTGACATCCTGAAAGACAACTTGCACTCCCTGCAATGGAAGCACGCTTCATGGTGGGATAACTGGGCTGGGGGAGAAGGAGGCCCGGATGGCAAGCAAATACCACCAATGCTGGTCATGCACACACCTCAACATTCACATTGACATGCCACAGGTTGGCAGGACAATGTGCTACACCAATATCACTCTCTGACTGTCACAATTTAGGAGAATGCAATGTCCAGGCCCACATCCAGAGGTACAGTCACAACTGTCAGGTGTTTGAACAATTGATGCCAGTAGAAACATAACATACAATCTGTGTCTCTCCCCAAAACAGGTGATGATGGGGACACAGCAGCAGACGAGGAGGAGTCCCTGTCCCAGGCTCCGGTGAACACTGAGCTCACTGGTGTGGATCAGCCTCTGCACTCCTCGGATGGCGAAGAACCAGCTGGACCCTCCGGTGTGAGTCATCATGCAGCACCAGCAGGACCAACATCTGCACCCCCTGCACCCACCCCTCCAACAACTGCCAACACACAGGCCACCCCTGCCAACACGGACAGACCAAGGACCACAGATGACAACAGCGCAGGGACCCAGACCCAAACTGGAGCTGGTGACAACGAGCCCAGGAACAACACCCAAGTGGGCCCACGGTCACCTGTGCGTGCCACCGCAGGTCCTGCACGTGTCGCCAGGGGTGGTGGGAGGGGTGGTAGACATAGGTCGCTCTTTGCAGAGGGGTCTGGACTGCATGATGACCCACAACTGGCACGCATCGCGGATGCGTACCAGACTAGCACCGGAGAGGTCAGCCAGGTAGTGGGGATCCTCAAGGACATACAACAGCAGCAGGCTGCCCATCATGCCCGCTTGGACTCCCACATGTCCCGTGTCGAGACACACATGTCACATGTCGAGACACACATGTCACATGTCGAGACACACATGTCTGGCATGGAGTCCAAGTGGGACACATTGGAACAACTGACAGCGGTGCATAGGGACATACTGACATGCCTCCGCCAGATCAGCACCAACATGGCCTCACCTCCCTGTGTGCCCACAACATCTGCTGCTGAAACAACTGCAAATGCCACAGGGAGGGAGGAGGACTCTGGCAGAGAGTCCCCTGCACCGCCGCAGCCTGCACCTGAGGGTCCCCCCCAAGAAGAGGGGCCGTCCGAGGAGGCCAAACTGAGAGGCCGATGGCCATCTACATCCCCAGGAAGCCAACACCTGTTCTGGAACTTTTCCTCTGTGTGCAAACTGCACGCCCTGTCGAAGCCAACCCAACTCTCCCACATGACATGGGGAGCTATAGTTGGCCAAATTTATCAGATGACTGTGGACTTTACTCTGGACATTTCAGCTACCAAGACTTCCGAATCACATGGGAACTTTGGATTCCAATTTCTATGTACAGCACCCACCATCCTGTGCACCATCCTCACACCTGTATGTAAATAAACTCACCAATACACCATATCTGCCTCTGTTGTGATTCCAACGTGCTCTCTGTCATGGAGATGGTGATCAGAAAAATGACACTGTGCATGCTAACTGCTACAGCAAGTCCAACACCGTCATGTCAGTCATGGCGACGTGACACATATGAGGGAGACACACCACTAGGGCCACACAACACATACACACCAGGGCCATCAGACTCATCACCTATACTGATGTTGCAACTAAATACAGTGGAATGCACAGACACGCCACCTATTCACAGTCTGTGTCAACTAGACTACAGGTGCAGTAAGCAAATGTCAGTCAGATGTGTGACTACAGACAACGCACATCCCAAAGTGAAGCACAGGTTTATTACACATTTGCAACATGTTGTTTCCACTACAAATGCTAGCTAATCCAACCTGGCTGTGGCCACAAAGTCAAAAAGTGCAGAAGATAGAAAGTCCAGGGGTGTGTGGCACATCACCTGTAGGGAAACGACTGCTTCCACCTTGGAAGTTGAATCATGGATTCGTGGGATCCAAGTTGATCAAACAACTCCGGCAGCACCCTGTGAAGGACAGACATGACACACAGTCAAAACCACTGAAGAACAGCACAGAACGGCAATACTCATGTCTAATACATGTCACGAGATAACTACACAAAACCAAGTTAGCATGTCAACACTGTTGGGCAGTACCGACCACCTGCAAGGACACATCGCTGCACGCATCCAGTCAAGTAGCACATGGCCACACTCAAAACAGCACCAGAGCACCACACACACATATCATGCAAACTCAAATCATTGACATTACAACCCTCTGGAGACTCACATTCAGCTGAAGAAGTTGGTGATGAGCTGTGTGCGGACATCACCATCATCATCATCATCATCTTCACTGGCATCGTGACCCAGGCCAGGATCTTCCACAGGTGGCGGACGTTGGTCATCGTCATCCAGGATGAGAGGCAACTCCTTCCGCACTGCCAGGTTGTGTAGCATGCAGCAGACGATGACAATCTTGCACACCTTTGCTGGGGCATATGGGAGGGCCCCTCCTGTCTTGTCCAGGCAGCGGAAGCGGCTCTTCAGGAGACCAAAGGTCCGCTCAATCACCCTCCTCGTCCGACCATGTGCCTCATTGTAGCGCATCTGGGCTGGTGTCACAGGGTTCCTGAGGGGTGTCAGCAACCACGGCATGTTGGGGTATCCCGAGTCACCTACAGACAGACAATTGCACATTAGCCGATTTGAAAATGTGTGCGGAAAACAACATAGCAGAACACACACAATGGTACAAAGTCAGTACACACCAACAAGCCAGGCACGCTGGTTCGGCATCTGTGACATCATCCTCGGGATGCGACTACTCCTCATCACGTAGGCATCGTGTGCCGAACCGGGGAAACGGGCACACACATGTGTGATGGTCATATCTGCAAGACATACCACCAGAGCATTGATCGAATGGTAATGTTTACGGTTCCGGTATGCCTGCTCATGTGCCTGTGGTGGTATCAAAGCCACATGTGTCCCATCAATGGAGCCAATTACATGTGGCATCCTCCCCAGGGCATAGAAGTCACTCTTGACGTCAGTGAGTCGTTGACGTGTTGGGAAATAGATGTACTGGTTCAGGTATCTCAACATTGCCCCCAAAACATCGCGTAGCACACGGCTGAACATAGTCTGTGACATCCCACCGGCAGTCGCCACAGTGTGTTGAAAGGTACCGGTGGCAAAGAAGTGTAGGGCTGCCATCACCTTCACCTTGGGGGTCAGCGCTGTAGGATACGGACGGCCAGGCTGCAAATGTGGGTCCAACCGCACTGCCAAATCCTCAATCAGCTGCCTGGTGAAGCGGTACCGTCGGATGCTGTCACGTTCCACCATCGTTGCCAGGTCTGGGAATGGTCGATGGACAGCAGGAGCCCTGCAGTGCATAGGTGAAGAAAGCAAGATTGTCAGTCACCCCACCTATGTGCCGTTCACCATACTCAATTTCACATGATACATCATTAACAAACACAAGTACTTGATGTGTGTGTCGTTCTGTTTGGACATATATGGCACCTACATGGACATCATCTAACATCTCTGTTCAACAAGTGTTGACAACAGGTTCCAGGGTGTGCTATGGGAAACCATTAGGCTGTGTCACAGTACCCATTTACTGCTCTCACGTTCCACACACATACCACAGTGACATGTCTGGACAGATGCTCCACAGGCATCACAGCTCATTGACAGGTAGATTCCCAGGGACCCTGTCTTGCCACATGGACACTGGCATGACATGGCGTATCATGTACACGTCAGAAAAACAAACATGACACCCACAGGTAGTGGCCCCTGTAGCCTCTGCAGGACAGACATGGACGTCTGTGACACACACACACACAACATCAAAGTTCATGCACAAACCACGTGGATGTGGAGACTGTCTCCCATTGTGCACATGGAGTCAGAGACATGTGAAACACAACATGCACACAGACTGCGGAGGGACATCACTATTGTGGCAATGGGCCACCCTGTGACGTACATGCCTTCCCACATGTGAGCCTGGGGGTATGTGACATGTCATACACATACACAACCTGGAAATGTGACCATGACACATGCTCCAAAATGAAAAGTTGCACACCACAGTGGTCAGGTGCACAACACACAAAGGACCCTGTCCCCATGAACACGTGCACAGCCTGGGTGTGTCTGCCCCCAAGTGCCACCCCAAAAACCACATGTTCACCCACATACACAGATAAGGTTATGCTGCCACACATGCCTTAGATACAGTGTGGACTGGGTGTGGTGTTGTAGGTGTGCCCCTGAGTCCCTGGAAAGTATATGTGGCTGGCATAGGTTCACCAGTGACCAGCATGGTGACATATGCGTGTGACCTGTCCAGGGACGCGTTGTAGAGCAATGGACCGATCGGTGTGCCCGCACGGCCCATTGCATATGATGTGAGCGGGTACGCGTTGTATCCCGGGTACGCGTTGTAGAGCAATGGACCGATCGGTGTGCCCGTATGGCCCATTGCATTGGATGTGAGCGGGTACACGTTGTATCCCGGGTACGCGTTGTAGAGCAATGGACCGATCGGTGTGCCCGCACGGCCCATTGCATATGATGTGTGCGGGTACGCGTTGAACAGCAATGGACCGATCGGTGTGCCCGGGGACCGATCGGTGTGCCCGTACGGCCCATTGCATTGGATGTGAGCGGGTGCAGCGTTGTATCCCGGGTACGCGTTGTAGAGCAATGGACCGATCGGTGTGCCCGGCCCATTGCATATGATGTGTGCGGGTATCGCGTTGAACAGCAATGGAACGATCGGTGTGCCCGGCCGGCCCATTGCATATGATGTGAGCGGGTACAGCGTTGTATCCCGAGTGCGAGTTGTACAGCAATGGACCGATCGGTGTGCCCGCACGGCCCATTGCATTGGATGTGAGCGGGTGCGTGTTGTACAGCAATGGACCGATCGGTGTGCCCGCACGGCCCATTGCATTGGATGTGAGCGGGTACGCGTTGTATCCCGGTGCAGCGTTGTAGAGCAATGGACCGATCGGTGTGCCCGGCCGGCCCATTGCATTGGATGTGGCGGGTACGCGTTGTATCCCTGGTACGCGTTGTAGAGCAATGGACCGATCGGTGTGCCCGCACGGCCCATTGCATTGGATGTGAGCGGGTACGCGTTATACAGCAATGGACCGATCGGTGTGCCCGCACGGCCCATTGCATTGGATGTGAGCGGGTACGCGTTGTATCCCGGGTACGCGTTGTAGAGCAATGGACCGATCGGTGTGCCCGCACGGCCCATTGCATATGATGTGTGCGGGTACGCGTTGAACAGCAATGGACCGATCGGTGTGCCCGGGGACCGATCGGTGTGCCCGCACGGCCCATTGCATTGGATGTGAGCGGGTACGCGTTGTACCCCGGGTACACGTTGTAGAGCAATGGACCGATCGGTGTGCCCGCACGGCCCATTGCATTGGATGTGAGCGGGTACGCATTGTACAGCAATGGACCGATCGGTGTGCCCGCACGGCCCATTGCATTGGATGTGAGCGGGTACGCATTGTATCCCGGGTACACGTTGTAGAGCAATGGACCGATCGGTGTGCCCGGCCGGCCCACTGCATTGGATGTGAGCGGGTACGAGTTGTATCCAGGGTACGCGTTGTAGAGCAATGGACCGATCGGTGTGCCCGCACGGCCCATTGCATTGGATGTGGCGGTACGCGTTGTATCCCGAGTACGCGTTGTAGAGCAATGGACCGATCGGTGTGCCTGCACGGCCCATTGCATATGATGTGTGCGGGTACGCGTTGAACAGCAATGGACCGATCGGTGTGCCCAGCCGGCCCATTGCATATGATGTGTGCGGGTACGCGTTGTATCCCGAAATACGCGTTGTACAGCAGTGGACCGAACGGTGCGCACACATTGGCTGGGGCCTGGCATGGCAACGGACGCGTTTTCGAAGCTCCAACGAGTCTGATGCAGTGAATTCAGTTGGCCAGCCACAACAATGTTGCAAAATCATGGGTGTCATGAAGTTGAAGATTTGAAGGATGCTGTGGGCATGTATTAGTGCTGCTATTCCATGGATTGGTCAGATTCAGAAGATGCAAACGACTTGGACCTATCACTTTGGACACATGGGACAGTATCTGCCTCTGCAGCACACATATAATGCTGGCTGTTCCCCTGAGAGCTCACTTGCCTGCACTACATGCTCCAGGACGACATCTGCCACCAACACTGCTGCTGTTTATGCATCCTCTGGCTCCTGCAATGGCACGTACTGTGGAGAGAGCCCCAGCCTTCAGCCTTGAGGAGAACCAGGCCCTGCTGGACAGCCTCCTTCCACAGTACAGCAAGCTGTATGGGAAACCAGGGGAGCAGGTGAGTGTGCTGTCCACTGCCTCACTAATTGTGCATGTTGTCTGACTAGCAGGACTTTCAGTGTGCACACCACTGGCTAGCATGCCCACTGAGTAGTTGTCACACCCCAAAGTGTGTAGTTACATGCACTGAACTGGTACAGTGCAGTAACAGTGCATTCCAACTAGGTTTACTTCCCATGCAATGATACCATGTAGTGACTGCTGGCAAACTGTTCATAGCCATTGTTGCACTGCCTGTGTACATCATATGCCCCTGTGATTGAGACATGTATATCCAACTGTGTGATGCACGTATATGTTGCATGTGTAGTAATGGCCTTTTCACTTTGTCATCCTCACAGGTTGATGCCCACCAGAAGCAGGAAATCTGGCTGACCATCGCCCGGAAAGTAAGATCCGTGGGGGTCTACAGGCGCAGGATCCGCAACTGCCAGAAGAGGTGGCAGGACCTTCGTGGCTGGACCCGGAGGATCGCAAGGGTCCAGCTGAAGCTGTCGCCTCCTCGCAGGAGGGGCGGACACCGGACCCTGACCCCCCACATGCTCCGGATCCTGGCGGTGGTCTTCCCTGACCTGGATGGGCAGCTGAAGGACAGACAGCAGCAAGGAGGGGGTGAGTCCATGACTGCACTGTGCACTTTGTCTGACATGCTATGTGCCCTCCTCTGGCCTGGTTAAACTTCCACAGTACATCAGTCATGTGGTCCAGGACCCATGTCCCTCATTTGTGACATGCCCACTTCTCCTCTGATATGCATATGTGTGGCCCTTATAGTCAGGAAATTGTGTCATTTGGGGACTGTGTCATTGCATTTTGCTTTGCTCAAGGTGGGGGACAGCATTTGTTCCCGTGACTATGTTGTGCGATTCATGGGTGGGTCAATTGCTTACACAATGCCTAAGTTCTGACATGTAATCTGGGTGTAACTTTGATATGTGGTCCGCTTGCTGCTCTGACTCACCACATGTCCCTGGGGAATTTGGCACACACCCATGCTGCTGGTGGGAACAATGTTTGGGCCTCAGGAGTATGTGTATCCAGTGTGTCACACATGCTTAGCCACCTGCCTACTGTCCAGGACTCATCCCTCTTACAGGTGGAGCTGGACAGTCATGCCTACTCCAGGGCATGCAATACACTCTGTACTCCCACTCCCGTGTATCATCTGGCATGTTGTGATCAGTGAAATGTACCCTCAGGTGTCTGCCTCTGTCTCATTGTGCTGTGTCTTCGTTGTCAGGACTACTGGTATGTTTATCGGTTAGGGCTCAGCATGCCATCTGAGATGTGACCATGATAGACGATACTTCTGTGACTTATAGGTGTCTGATCACTTGACTGTGCACACAGGTGTTTGCGACTGTGACTTTCAGGCAGCTGTATTGTCATTCACAGCACACTGTGAGGTGCTCATGTTCAGAGAGTTGTGTTTCATGTCCCCCATATGTCCAGTTGGTATGACGTGGACAAATAGTAGTACAGATGATGTGGTATTTGGGGGATGGACATGTGCACTTGTCAGTCACATAACTTGCATTCCCCATGCCCTCGGATTGTGACACAGTGCAGACTGTTGTTGGCTGGCTGCCATGGCCATGTGACTTGAGACAGTAATGTATGACTTTGCACGCATTCCTGTGTCATGGCATTAAACTTCCTGAGACTGATCCTGCAGGGGAGTGACATGTGCAACATGCACCCCATTGTGGCATTGACTATCCGGACATGGGTGCATCATGGTGTCTGGTGCTGGTATGCATCACATGCATTTCTATTTAGACTCTGGCCATCCCTTTATCCGGACACCTGCACTGACTCAGTGGCAAGAGATGTGATGTGTGCATGTTCACATACTTCACCGTGTTCCCTGCAATGTCCAACAACTGTGTAGGTGGTGCATGTGTCCACACTGGGGTCTTACCATCAGACAGGCACCAGACAGATGGGTGCAAGGGCAGGAGGGGTGTGAGTCCCATGGTTGACCATCAGACTGACAATTGGCTTCCCCGAATCTGTGTGAGGACTTTAGGCAATGTTCAACTAAGGATGCCAGGGCTTGCTCTGTAATGTGCTGTACTTACTGTGGTGTGTGCGGTCAGTGCAGGTGACTGATGTTTGTCTGTTTCCCTAATTGTTTGCAGATACATCCACGGCCACAGGAGGGGACAGCTCCACGGACCAGGAGGAGCAGCGGAGCCAGACTGGGTCAGCATCGGACGAGTGGTCAGAGGGACCCAGTGGCACGGAGGGCGAGGGAGCCACACCGAGGAGTCCTCAGCACCATCCACCTCAGCTGAGGACCACAGCAGCTCGGAGGATGACTCCCTTGTGGAGGCGGGTCTCAGCAGCCACCAAAGGCCAGCTAGTCTGTCTGGCCCCGCCACCACCACCACCACCACCGCCCTCCCATTGGCTCCCATTCCTGAGGTCCGTGGAGGCTCCCGTACTCGGGAGCGTGTCTCCTTCGTGCCAGGCACCGCACCCCCTGCCCCTGTGTCCCCTGCTGCCCTGAGTGAGGAGTCTGTGTACCTCCTTCGGCAGCTCCATGTAGGGCAGACAGCAATGCTGAGTGTCCTCCATGCACACACCACTCTGTTGACACAGCTGGTGTCGTTCATGGAGGGCATCTCGACGGGTATGTCTGCCCTACAGAGGAGCAATAAGTCCATGGACTCCTCCCTGATGGCAGCAGTGTCCCTCCTCCAACAGTCCCTCACCCCTCCCACCTCTGCCCCATCCACACTTCCTGCCCCCCTACCTGTCCAAAGCACATGCACACCTGCACAGTCACCCAAACACACAGACACGAGCAGCACAGACACACCCAAGAGAAAGGCAAGACGTGCACACAAGCATCCTCAGGGGACTGATACCACAGACACAGGGGATGGGGAACACCACACACACACAGGCAACCACAGTCACTCCGCAATCCTCAAGATCCTCTCCCTCCAAGACCCCTTCCCTTGCCTCACCTGCAACCCCACCTGATAAGCAGCTCTTCCTCTGTGACCTCGGCCTCTTCCCCTCCAATCCCGCTGATCCAGCATACCGGGGGAAGAGGAAGTCCACCCACACAGAGGGAGTGCCCCTCGCCCCCGGACACCCTCCCCCAGGCGCAGGCAGAGTGAGCCCCCACCCGCAAGTCCCCCGGTCCCGGAAGAGCAAGACCCCGCCACCGCCCTGCAAGTCAACCACCCAGTCTCTCACCTCCATCCCCCAGGCCACCACTCCACAGGTTCCACCGCCACACCCTGCCCCAGGTTCCCCACACACCGATACCGCATCCCCAAACTGCTTAGGCCCTCCCCCTGCCACTTGCTCTTCCACCCCAAAACCAGACGCTCTGCCTGTTTGTGCCACTGGTGTGGAGACCGTGTCCCCCCTCTGTCCTGCCCAGCTCTTCTGCCCCCCTTCCACTACCTTGGAGTCATGCACTGCGGTGGAGTCCACAACCACCCCGTCTGACTCGGGCACTGCATTGGGGACCCAGTCCACTCCATCTGACCAGCCCACTGCAGTGGTTGCAGCACCAACACCATCTGACTTGAGCCCTGCGGTGGTGCCAGCCCCCTGAGTCAGACACCTCCACTGCAGTTGCCGGTGACACTCCTGCACCCACCTCCCCTTCACTGCCTCCTTCTGGCATCCCCTGATCCTGTCCCTGCGGTGCCTGGCCTGCCCCTCGTATGCCCCTCCAAGGGGATGTCCCCTGTCCGTACCTGTGCAGGCAAGCAATTGTTGACAAGTTGTCACACATCACCCTGTTGGGACTGTATATTTGGACTGGCCATTGGCCTTAGTTTATTTTGGACTTTTGATTTGAGTTGCACACTTGCTGAATAAAGCCTCTTTTTGTTTACTTGTGGTTAATCTTTGGAGGTACATGATGTAGATGTGTAGAATCATGCATTTGCTGTTGTAATAGTGTTCAGATCAGGTAAATGAAGTTTTGCTGTGATGGGCTCCATGTGGTCCATGGGATATGTGTCCTAATCTAGTCTGGATCTATAGCATCCTTTGCTGCAGTCTGAGGGTGTAATGTTCAGCATTTGACACAGGGATGTACGTTTAGCATTTGTAGATTACCATCTTTGTCCTACACTGATGCACATCTGGTGGGCTTACCACTGTCCAATGTTCCTAGTACCCTGACTGTGTGCCCGTCTCCAATGGACATGCAGTTTAGCACATCAAATTTGGAGGACTCATCTGTGTACACAGTGCAAGTTGCTTGACACGTGTCTTGGGTGTATGCAGATGACTGACGTGACACTCCCGTGCCCAGGCTGATATGAGCAGAGCCTTCAGTGTGTTGTAGTTGTTGACTCACTGACCGAGTGTTCTGCTGACATGTTTGAGTCGTGCACAGACAAGGTTTGGCACAGCTGACCTTCCACAGGAGTGGAGTGCCCTCATGGCAGTGCGTGATTCCGTGATATAGGCTGTGCCCGTGTTGTGTGTTGTGTAGGCATGTCTGTGCGTGTTCCCTTCTCCTTTTCCTACACAGGCTGTGTCCCTACGGATGTTCCTGTTTGTGATGCTTGCTGAGTTGTTCTGTGTTCATCCAGCATCTTGGACCTGGTTTCTCCGGGATGTGGGTGCATGGCAAACTAATGTTCATGAGGTTGTCATCCCTAGTTGTCTTTGTTGTCAGGGCTGGGGATGTGGGCAAACGCAGATGGGACACAGTCAGGATTCCTCTTGGCACTTGTTGGTTACACGAGTAATGTGATTTTCTGTTTGTGTATGCTTTCAGTGATTGTGACACGTTGTGTGTGTGACTGCTGCCACTCCTCAGGGTCAGAGCTGCAATGTTGGAAGTTGTCTATGTGTGTCCTTTGTGGGTCAGCTTGGCTTCTTCATTGGTGTGTGACTATGGCCAGGATCCCATTGTTTGGGGTGGATTTCACGTCATGCCCATGTACGGCATACTGTGCAGTGTGTCAGACATTCACAAGTATTGTTGACTGGCCATGTGTGATGTGTTTCTGCACCTTATTTCCCCCACCACCCCTGGGATTGTCATGGGTGCATGTGCAATGTCAGCAGTCCATGTGAGCTTCACTGCTGCACATTGGTGGAGTTCAAGGTGTGTGGCGTTGAGTGTGTGCAAATGTGAGTTGTTGCACGGCTGGGGCACTACCTCCATATTTTCCTTGGCTGGCAGGCCATGCTGAGTGCTTTGTGCTTGTATAGGTGTGATGGTAGTTTGTTGCTCAGGACACATGGCTGTGGTTCACAGTGTGGATGACATCTACCTTTGTCATCACAGTGTGATTGTCATGCAGGCTAGTGTCACCACAATGTGGGGTCCCTGGGGGAGTGCTGTGGTGGTTCTGTCTCTTGCTGTGTTTGTTGCTGTTCCTACAAGCTTGTGTGACATGTGTAATTTGGGCTCCCTCTCATCTCACAATGCCTGTTTGCCCACATAGGGAATCCAATCCATGAGTTACTTTTGTATGTGACTGTGTTGACATCTGTGTATTAGTGAATCTGGCCTCCTCATGTGTTGTGTGTTTGCCTGGGGACACTGGCACACAACCCCCTCACCTGTTGTGTATGATATGCAGTGTGAGTCTGCCTGTTTGTGTTTGTGCATTTGCACCACTGCATTGGCATATCTTTAGTTTGCCATTGGCTGTATGTTGTTTGTTGGCTTTCCCCTGCTGGCCCTGGGACTGCTAGGTCATCAGTCAGCACATTGATCATGGTTAGTATGTCCCATTGCTGCCATGGTATGGTATTTGTTCACCTGACATCTACAGTCTCCACAGGATATCTACATTTGTGTGTCCATTGGTGCAGATATGTGGGTCTGCATTATGATGCTCACTTCTGTCATTGTGTTATTTGTGAATGTAGACAATGTGGGCCCCCATGGCTGATGTTTGTGTGCACATGGCCAGAACGATGTGTCATTGGCACTGCACTGCTTGCCTCACACAATCTATGTTGCTATGGGACACAAGCACTACAATGCCACTGTAGTGTTTGGTGTTGTGTGGCCAGGAATAATCCCTGCAGTTTTGTTTTTGCAGCTTTTACCAGGACTACACTTACCTTTTGGGCACTGTGGTGATGGGGCTTTGGGCCCCATTGCCACACTGTTCAAAATGTGCTTCAGCTATGGAGCACACACTTACCTTTTGGGCACTGTGGTGATGGGGCTTTGGGCCCCATTGCCACACTGTTCAATATGTGCTTCAGCTATGGAGCACACACTTACCTTTTGGGCACTGTGGTGATGGGGCTTTGGGCCACATTGCCACACTGTTCAATATGTGCTTCAGCTATGGAGCACACACTTACCTTTTGGGCACTGTGGTGATGGGGCTTTGGGCCACATTGCCACACTGTTCAAAATGTGCTTCAGCTATGGAGCACACACTTACCTTTTGGGCACTGTGGTGATGGGGCTTTGGGCCCCATTGGCACACTGTTCAAAATGTGCTTCAGCTATGGAGCACACACTTCCCTTTTGGGCACTGTGGTGATGGGGCTTTGAGCCACATTGCCACACTGTTCAAAATGTGCTTCAGCTATGGAGCACACACTTACCTTTTGGGCACTGTGGTGATGGGGCTTTGGGCCACATTGCCACAGTGGTCATGGTCTGCTTGCATTGTGTAGGCCACACACACAATTATGTGTGACATGTGTTAGGGGGTCACATTGTATGTTCAATGTCATGTTCAGTGTTGTATGCATTTGACACAGACCACACACGCTTGTCATGGTGTTGGGGGTGGGATGTAATTTACAGACAGTCCTTATGTGGGAGTATGCTAGTTGTGTCATGCATTACCCGTCCTATGAGTAGGGGTGGTTGTAGTGACAGGCATCCAGCCCCCCATGAGTGGGGATGGTAGTAGTGACAGCCATCCAGCCCCCTATGGGTGGGGATGGCAGTAGTGACAGGCATCCAGCCCACCCTGAGTAGGGGTGGTGTTAGTGGTAGGCATCCATCCCCCCATGAGTGGGGATGGTAGTAGTGGTAGGCATCCAGACCCCCATGAGTGGGGATGGTAGTAGTGGCAGGCATCCAGCCCCCTATGGGTGGGGATGGCAGTACTGACAGGCATCCAGCCCCCCATGAGTGGGGATGGTAGTAGTGGTAGGCATCCAGCCCCCCATGAGTGGGGATGGTAGTAGTGGTAGGCATCCAGACCCCCATGAGTGGGGATGGTAGTAGTGACAGCCATCCAGCCCCCTATGGGTGGGGATGGCAGTAGTGACAGGCATCCAGCCCACCCTGAGTAGGGGTGGTGTTAGTGGTAGGCATCCATCCCCCATGAGTGGGGATGGTAGTAGTGGTAGGCATCCAGACCCCCATGAGTGGGGATGGTAGTAGTGACAGCCATCCAGCCCCCTATGGGTGGGGATGGCAGTAGTGACAGGCATCCAGCCCCCCATGAGTGGGGATGGTAGTAGTGGTAGGCATCCAGCCCCCATGAGTGGGGATGGTAGTAGTGGTAGGCATCCAGACCCCCATGAGTGGGGATGGTAGTAGTGACAGCCATCCAGCCCCCTATGGGTGGGGATGGCAGTAGTGGCAGGCATCCAGCCCACCCTGAGTAGGGGTGGTGTTAGTGGTAGGCATCCATCCCCCCATGAGTGGGGTTGGTAGTAGTGGTAGGCATCCAGACCCACATGAGTGGGGATGGTAGTAGTGACAGCCATCCAGCCCCCTATGGGTGGGGATGGCAGTAGTGACAGGCATCCAGCCCCCCATGAGTGGGGATGGTAGTAGTGGTAGGCATCCAGCCCCCCATGAGTGGGGATGGTAGTAGTGGTAGGCATCCAGACCCCCATGAGTGGGGATGGTAGTAGTGACAGCCATCCAGCCCCCTATGGGTGGGGATGGCAGTAGTGACAGGCATCCAGCCCCCCATGAGTGGGGATGGTAATAGTGGTAGGCATCCAGCCCCCATGAGTGGGGATGGTAGTAGTGGTAGGCATCCAGACCCCCATGAGTGGGGATGGTAGTAGTGACAGCCATCCAGCCCCCTATGGGTGGGGATGGCAGTAGTGACAGGCATCCAGCCCACCCTGAGTAGGGGTGGTGTTAGTGGTAGGCATCCAGCCCCCTAAGGGTGGGGATGGCAGTAGTGACAGGCATCCAGCCCACCCTGAGTAGGGATGGTAGTAGTGACAGCCATCCAGCCCCCTATGGGTGGGGATGGCAGTAGTGGCAGGCATCCAGCCCCCATGAGTGGGGATGGCAGTAGTGACAGGCATCCAGCCCCCCATGAGTGGGGATGGTAGTAGTGGTAGGCATCCAGCCCCCATGAGTGAGGATGGTAGTAGTGGTAGGCATCCAGCCCCCATGAGTGGGGATGGTAGTAGTGACAGGCATCCAGCCCACCCTGAGTGGGGATGGTAGTAGTGGTAGGCATCCAGCCCACCCTGAGTGGGGGTGGTGTTAGTGGTAGGCATCCATCCCCCTATGGGTGGGGATGGCAGTAGTGGCAGGCATCCAGCCCCCCATGAGTGGGGATGGTAGTAGTGGTAGGCATCCATCCCCCTATGGGTGGGGATGGTAGTAGTGGCAGGCATCCATCCCCCTATGGGTATGTATGGCATTGGTGATGGCCATCCCGCCCCTATGGTTCTGCTGTTGCTAGTGTACGTCATTTGTGCATCCCTATGTGTGTGTGACATATTTCGGGTACGTGTCGTTTGTTTGTGTTGTGGGTGTTTGACTTACCGTCTGCGCCATACGCGTCCGTACCGGTCCCGGTAATAGATGTAGAGTATTGGTAGGACCTGCACGATGGGATTCATGGTTGGGTCGTCTCGTTCGGGTTTCTCATGGCTTCAACTCGTACTCGTCGCTGGCTTGTTCGTCTCGTCTAACCCTGGGCATAATACTTTGCTACACTCACGGAGCATGCAAAGTTTGTGTTACTACGCACTACGCAAATTGCACGTAGCAGAGTAAAAAATTCTGCTAATTGACGTAGCGTAGCAGCAGTATATTAAACACATACAAATGCTTTGTTAAAGCAATTTTCTATGCTAAAAAGCATATAACAAATTCACAAAAGTGAACTTTGACAATGAGAATATCAAGCAATGAGAGAGGTGATGATTTTGGGTTCCCCCTAACCTAGGGGAGCACCAAGCAGATGCCTTGAACACAAAAAGCATATCATGTGAACGATTCAGTGGTGGTCCCTTCCTCCTAGGACCACCCCAAGCACAGTTATGGGCAAAAATACAATCCCAACCAAAGGCCCTGCAAAGCATTATGGGACGAGATTAGCAGTGGGCAGTGAATATTATAGTGTCCAATATCAAAATAATTCTACAAAGAGCTGCAGTTCAACTAGTCGTTACTAGATGTCCCTCACGAGTCAAATGCAAAAGCATTGAAATTATTAATACATCAAGCTGCAGTTCCACTAGTCGTTACTAGATGTCCCTCACGAGTCAAATGCAAAAGCATTGAAACCCTTTCATGAAGCTTTTGCATTTGACTCGTGAGGGACATCTAGTAACGACTAGTGGAACTGCAGCTCTTTGTAGAATTATTTTGATATTGGATACTATAATATTCACTGCCCACTGCTAATCTCGTCCCATAATGCTTTGCAGGGCCTTTGGTTGGGATTGTATTTTGCCAATAACTGTGCTTAGAGTGGTCCAAGAGGATGGGACCACCACTGAATCGTTCAAAGATGTGCTTTTTGTTTTCAAGGCATCTGCTTGGTTCTCTCCTAGTTTAGGGAGGATACCAAAATCATCACCTCTCTCACTGCTTGTTAATTTATTGATTTCACTTTTGTGAAACGCTATATGCATTTTAGCATATAAAGACAGAGATACTTATTTTATCTTAACTTGTACTGTGCAAGATGCCTTTGGCAATTATTGTACAGTGCAGTCAAGCACACAGCTACGCTACGCAATTTGCATAGCTACGTGTAGTTCAAAATGTACTTCACGTAGCTACGTGAAGTGCTACTACGCAAACTATGCCCAGGGTTAGTCTCGTCGCCGTGGGTCATCTTGTGGTGCGAATCGGAGCTTATGTGCAGCTCTCCCGGATGCTCAAACGTGCCGGACGTAGCGACGAGTTCGGCGCGTACGGAAGACGCATCGTACTAGTCCGGCCGGAAGGTGCTGTGTATTTGGTTCCATGCGACTCGATTCGGCGTTTACAGATCCGGCTCGGGCGGGGAACAGGAGCTGGAATGGGTAAGTACGGCTCGCTCGGAATCTGGGCTGTTATGCGCATCGTACTTGTTCGTTCGGTAGAGTGTTCGAGTCGGTCGGAAAACACGCGTTCGGCTGGTATTTTTTCCGGACGAATACTGTTAGGTGCGCTTCCGGCCGACATCGGAATCGACCCCTGAGTGTTCTGTTGAGCTGCCACTCCCCCTCCCACCTGCCTAGCATTGTCAGATGACTGTAACCTGTCCCTGCCACCTCCACCCTGCCTGTCCATGTCCCTATCCTCTTCCTCCTGTCCTCCATGGTCCATTTTACTGCCACACCCTTCTGCCCTCCCTGGTTTGTTGTGCTGCAACTGCTCCTCCTGCCTGTCCCGCGTGGTCTGTTGTGAGGCCCCTTCCCCTGAACTCTCTTGTCTGTGCCCAACTCCTACACCTCCCTTCTATCCTCCATGGTCCTTTGTGTATGCCCCTGCCCCCTCCTTCTTGCCCATCATGGCCATTGTGCTGCCACTAACCCTCCCACTTGCCATGCATGGTCTTCTGTGCTGCCACAGCCCCTCCCACCTTCTGGTCAGCTAGCTGCCCCTGACCCCCTCCCACCTTCCCTCCATGGTCTGTGTGTATGCCATTATAGTCTCATTGTTGCCCTCCATGGTGTGTTGTGCTTCTAGTGCCCATCCTGCCTGACCTCCATGGTCAGCTTGCTGCTCCTGCCCTGCCCCCTTGCCCCCTGCCCTCTGTTTTCCATGTGCAGACCCCTATTCCCTCCCTCCTGGCTTGTCTGTTCCATTGTAATGCCTCTGATCCCTCCCTCCTGCCCTTTATGGTCCGTTAGGCTGCAGCTTTCTCTCCTGTCTGTCCATTATGGTCAGCTTGCTGTCGTTCACCTCTTTCCCCTCTGTTCTCTGTTGTCCAGGTGCATGGTCCTGTCCCCTCCCTATTGCTTTCCATGGATTGTTGGGCTGCACTGCCGTCCCGCATGTCCTGTGTGGTGTATTATGCTGCTGCAAACCCTGATGCCTGCCCTGAAAGGTCAGTTTGGTGCACCTGTCCATATCCCTCCTGTCCTCTGTTATCCGAGTCCATGTCCCTACCCCAATTCCTCCTGCCTTCCATGATCCAATGTACCATACTTGCTAACATTTTGAACTTGGTAAGAGGTAGATTTTGAAAAAAAACTGGGGAATTGATTTTCCCCATTGACTTACATTGAAAAAGAGGAGATTGTAGACAGGAGACCGATAAAATAAAGCCCATTTGGGCTTAAAAACATTGGGCGTTTCCTGGCTGAATCGGGTCTGCTGGCATGTATGGTTGTACTATCACTGCCTCTTCCTTCTGCCCACAATGGTCTATTATATTGCCACAGCCTCTCTTGCCTGTCCTGCATTGTTGGTTTGTTGCCCCTGCCCCCCTTTCCACTGCCCTCCATAGTCTGTTGTGCTGCCACTGCCCTTCCTGCCTGCCCAGTGTGGTCAAATTGTTGCCTCTGCACCCTCCTACCAGCCTTCAATTTTCCGAGTCCGTGCCCCTGACCTCTGCCTCTCAACAGTATCCTAATGAACAACTAGATTGCTAACATTCTGAGGGGCATATTCACAAGAACTTGTGATAACCACCGCAATTTTAGCTTAACGCAACTTTTCACATCACAGTCCATCGCGGTAAAACAACGCTGTGTTAACGTAGCATTCTCAATCTGGCGTCACCATGCGATAATCCCACGATAACGCGTCAAATCACTGCGTTAAAAATAATGCGGCGCCGAAAAAATGTGAAACACCAACGTGAATAAAGTTGCGATGAGGCCCACCATGAAAAAAAAAAAGCGACAAACAGCAATAGGCCTGCAATTCCCACGCGTCTGGCGGGAAAATGCACCATAAAAGCTGAACAAGAAAAACACACCATAAACAAATCAAACTGCGCAGCAATATGGATGCACCCGGAACGAGTGCCCAGGTCAACGCGAACCCCACAAGCCCCATAGACCACCAGCAATGAACCTCGGGGGCGGGGAAGGCCAAGGAGAAGAGGAAGAGGAAGACGGGGTACAGTCCGCAGGAAAACCCAATCGTCGTCACGGAGGTGACAGAGCACCAACAACAACTGTCCGTCACCACCACTGTGTCATTGGCAATACAGACGGAAAAATGGCATCCCATCGTGAATGCAGTCGGAGTGCCGAGGAGGCCAAGATGCGCTGGCACGATGTGTAAAGCCAAACCAAGCAGAAACCCGCTGCCAACAGGAAGGCAGCAACGGCGAATGGAGGTGGGAGTCCTGCGCCACAGGAGGAGCTGGAGCAAAAGGCGCCCACAGTCATCAGTGTGGAGACGGTGCAAGGAGTCGGGAGTCCGGACACTGCTCAACATGACCTGACACCACAGCAACAGGGTGAGTAACGATCAGGGACTGTGGGGACGGGCACAATGGCACACATGCACAATGATGTGTAGCACACCGCACACCCACAATAACCCTGGATCATGTCCCTGATCCCCGTGGCACACTGCAGCACACATACAAACATCAAGTAGGCCCCCGTTCACCTTGTGCCCAAAGGGGTCCCACCCCACACATCACCAATTACACAACACACACATGCACCTGTGCGAAACACTGCAAAGATGCGTATGTGAGAGCCACACTGACAATGCAAGTGACACCACATGACCAGCAACATGGCTGGAGTACAATCACCATGACACTGTGCACGCCACGAGACTGAGGTGGCTGAGTGTGGACCGCATCCGGAAAGGAGCAGGTCACACTCTGACACATCCACCTGCACAAACAACCACTGACATCAACAGCACATCTGCAGACAAACAATGCACAAGAGTACAAAAACCATCCAAGAGCACAAATGACCCAAGTCGCCAACATCACAGCACCTCAAAAGCACAAAAGCCAAAGGCACACTGCCTCCAAGGGATAAGGGGCAGCAAAATCACAGCTGCAGGAGCGACTCCCACACAAAGCAGCACACACACATAGCAATTACAGCACACCCACATGGACGACAATGTGGTACACAGTCCAACACATACACTGCAGAACAGAGGACACAACTGGGTCCGCCTGTGCGTAGAAAATGGCCAATCACATCTGACATAGCAGGAAACTGTGACATGCAAATGTACGTGCACAACCTCACCTACGTCATGTAGTCCAAATGTCCACTGACCCGCATCAAATAGTCCGCCCCTCCCAAACAGTCACAATGTACATTGTCATGAAATCTGAATGTAAACTTGAACAATGCAGCAACATACATGCCAACACAATGTCAACAAGCATCTCCCCTTCACATTGCAGAGGGACAAACAACACCTCCAGCAGAGCAGACCAGACAACTCTACAGTGATGCTGAAGAGGACCACCACACTTCCGACACCTACGCCCCACAACAGTCCATGGACATCTTAGGCAATCGACCTCCAGGAGCAGGGCAGCACCGCTGCATCGAGGATACCCCACTCCCTGCACAGACAACACAGCTGGACGCACCCACCACCCGGCTGGCTCCCAGCAGCCCACCGAAGCACACATCGCATTCCAAGGCCAGGTGTCAGACTGCCAGAAGGGGGTTGCCGAACATGTGCTGGTGGGGTACTACCTCATGGAAGCCGAACCAGATCACATACGTGGGTGTCTAAGTCCCATCAGGGCCCACCTACACTCCCCAATGGAGACCCACACTGCGACAGAGACACATGCCTTTGCACATTTCCAGTACTGAACCACACCCAGAGCCACGGGATGATCATCCACACCCCCACGCTGGACTGGCGTACACCGGCCCAGTTCACTCCTCTTACTTATTGAGTGGGGGATGACAAAGCTACATGTGCAATGTCCCACCCGCTGCCTGCGGTGACATGGCTGCGTCCTCTGTACACGGCACAATGTAATGTTGTAGTGCCCGGGGCACAAATGCATACATCATGAGCACATGGACACACTCAGATAGTTCGTTGAACTGGCTAAGGGCACGTGCGCTCGACACCTTTATTGGCATGGTCACATGTACAGTGACGCATGTGCTGGATGCGTGTGGGGTGAGTGTAAGCCAGCCCTCATGGAGTCGTTGGTGCTGGCAACAACTTGAACAGTGATCACAATGAAAGCGGAAACAGAAAACACCAGCATAACAGAAATAACTGTGAAGCATCATGGTGGTAGCCGGAGAAAGTACAGTGTTCACCCAACATGCAAGCAGAATGGTCCATGATTTGTGGTGCACTGAGTTAGTGGCACCTGAAGAGCTGAGCAGGGAACAAGCTGATGATGGCACCCACAACTGGTGTGAGCAACTCTGATAGTCTGGCAGTAAGACACTTCCGACTCTGGCACCTGTTGTTTGGAGTTGGTCCTGGCGGTGGTGGCGTGTGCATCCTGCGGTGATGCAATGTCCGGGCAGACCAGGATTCGATTTGATGTGTGAGCCCAGGTGGGCCGCAGTTGATGCCGGAGGCAGCAGACAGCGCAGGGCCACAGACACATGGCCTTGATGACCCCCAGTCCATCGACCCAGAGGCCATCCAATATGCAATCAGACAGGGGCCATGGCTTGAGCTGCACAGAGTTAGTGGCCCCGGATGCACTGTGGCTGGCACAGGCACACCGCCACGGGACGGTGACTTGCGGTGCAGTGAGATAGGGCCACACGAGGTGAGCGGGTCCTCGTCGATGTCGAAGGTGAATGTAGCGGAGGTTTGCTGGGGACAGTGGAAGGTGTCCTCCAGGGCATGATGCAGAGGGCAGAAGCCGGCCGGAAGCGGCAAATGGAGGAGTGGAATGCCACAGCCTCGTTTTTGCCACAAAGTCAGTATCACTGACATGATGATGAAGACAAGCCCAAGTCCATAGACTCAGTCGCCACCAAAGTTCAACCAGAAAGTGGCCATGGATGTCGGGGAACAGACTTAGTGGCACCGGAGCTGAAAGGGGATGCAGTCTGCGATGAGGCCAGTACAATGATGTCAAGTCTGCCATAAATGATTCATGACTGAATTCCCAATGTGTGACCTACTCAACCGCAGTGTAGGCCGAATGCGTTGTCATCAAGGGCCCACAGACACGTGTGGTTGGGATGCCATGCACATACTTTGTGTCACCACATCGAAGGGAGTATAGTGATATAAACTCCGTCATAAAGTGTGTACTCGGCCATTGTGTAATCAAGACTCAGTTCCAAATGTGTGACATACTTGAGTGTAGTGTAGGCCCGAGGCAGCGGTGGAGTACGTCAACGAAAAAGGAGTAAAGCGGGCATGTGTCGTGGAGGCTGTGATGGTCTGAGGAGGCTGCGAAGGTCGCGGGCCTCGGGCTTGGAGCTTGCACAGGCACGTGGTGGGCACTCTTTGACACACGCCGGTGTCGGCAGGTGAGCAGTAAGGCCTGGCTGCGAAGGGTGGGCATGGCGGGCCCGGGGACCAGCGGCCCGGGGTGCAGCAGGCGCACAGGATCGCAGGCCACACCGCTCTGGCTGTGGCCTGCAATCCTGTGCTGGGTGGGTGGCGCCGCCCTGGCAGACACGTTGGGCATTCCGGAAGAGAACCACGCCCAGAGCTACGTGCTTTTTATTCACACCCCTGCGCTGGCCTGGCGTACGCCGGGCCAGCCCACTCCGCACATGCTTACGGGGGGGACGTCACAAGCTACATTTCCGCGATCTTCCCCACTGGCTGGGGTGACATGGTTGCGTCTACTGTCCACTACACTCCAAACACCAGCAGTGCATTTAGACATGGCTATGTCTGTGGTCTGCATTCTGCAGTCTGGCCAGCACATCCACGCCACACTTGGCATTGTGTACATACTCATTTATGGGTGACTTGCCTCCTTCGCACATGCCTGGTTCCCACCTCTCCCCACATTCCGGTATTGTGTGGCTGAGGTGCCATGCCGTTGATGGCTCATGTACATGGCTGACCAAGGTTGCCACAGTAAGTTGTGCTGTCGTGTCTGGGCATGTTGTTTGGCATGTTGTATGTGATTTTGTGACGTGTGCATTCCCAGAGTTGTGAGTTGCATGATTGTGGGGTTGAGGTGTGTGGTGTGTTCATTTGGTACTTGCCAACGAGCAGTGCATTCCCATGGGCGCCATCCTGGAAGCGCTGGTTGATGTTGGACTGTCGGAAGATGAAGGGATCATGCACACTGCCTGGGTAGTTGGCTATGACAGTGGTGAGGAGTCCCCTGTGGTCCACTACTGCCTGCACGTTGATGGGATGCGTGTGCTTTCTGTTGCGGTACTTGGGTGCGGTGTTGGCAGGGGGCACAAGTGGGACAAGTGTGCAGTCGATTGCCCCCGACACGTGCGGGGATCCAGCTATGGTGTATAGTCCTTTCTTGGTCTCCAGCTGTTCCTGCGCATTGTGGGGGACGTATGGGTGCTGGGGTCCCTAGCTGGTGAGGGCATCCAGGACAGGTGTGAGGAACTTGGATGGGGCTGGCTGTGAGACTCCTCTGACTCGGGCGGTTGTTGTTTGGGAGGATACCAGAGGCCAACAGGTGCAGCACAGCCAGCAGCTTTGTCTGCTGAGGGATGTTGGTTGTCCGCTGTGTTGGTACCGTCAGCCTGTGGGCAATGATGTTCAGGATGCGGAGGATGGTTGTCCTTTTGGGCCTGTAGTGGGCATTGGCATTGTCGGGTGTTAGGTCTGTGGGGCTGGTGCATTTCCTGAAGGTCCGCTGTCTTTGTCTGCGCTGCCTCTGTGGTGGTCCGGGGGAGGGGCGGGGGGGTCTGTTGGGGGGGTGGCGGTCCTGGGGGCGGTGGGTGTTGTTGCCCTCTGGGGGCTCCGGGGTGCATGGTGAGTGGCTCCATGGCATCTGTTGTTCTTCAGGTGTGGCTGTGGGCTGGGCTCCCTTTTCTTGTGCAGGTTGAAGTCTGACTTTGCACCAGGTCAGAGCAGGTGTTAATTTCCTGCTGGTAACGCGCCGTATCGCCTGTTTTGTGTTCCTATCGCCGATGTGGCTGGTCGTTGAGAATGTTGCGTTGTGGTGTTGTCGCGGCTTTTTGCTCGGGAACGCCTACTCTGCATCTCATTAGCGTTAGTTGCCAGGGTCATCTGTGGCGGTGTTTTTTGCGACTGCTTTCGCAGGAAAACTGGTGTTATGGGCTTTTGGCACCAGCTTGTGAATGGGGGAATAAATGTATCTCAACTTTGGATGCGTTAAAGTGCCGATAACTCGGCGATAGCTCCTTGAGAATATGCCCCAATATTTATTACAAAAGTGTGGCACGCCTGACGTCATCTTGATGTAATCAAAACTGTAATACCTAAAGCATTTCCTTTAGAAATTATAGAAATGAAAGGGTCTAATTTGCATTGAAATTATGGTTAGTGCTCTAAAAAACGAAAATGAGGACATATTTTCTGAGTTCTCAAATAGCGACAAAGCACTTTTAAATTATTTGTTATCTTTATGGTTTTTTTATCCAGTTGACCACTTGATTAAATGTTGCACTTAGGGGAGAGGATGTGGTGTTACTTCCAGAGCTGCAGACGCTGCAACTGGGGAACCAGGTTGGAGTTTCTGCTTCAGCTCGACATTCTGTGATTCTGGTCAAATCACTTAATCTCCCCATGCCTACAACCAAAATGAATTTGTCCTTGTGTGATGTAACCAATGCTCATGTAAAGCACTCCAATACGTGACCAGTCTGCACTATATAAAACTGCAAAAAAACAAAAAATATAAAGTGTTTTCCACACTTCTGTCATTGGGCTATACGTGGGCTACATCTGGGTGATGTTTGTGCTACATTTGGGCTCCTTTTTCTCTGGTGGCCATCTTGGGAGACTTCAATTCAATTTAATAAACTTTATTCGATTTGATTTAGAAACATAGATAATAAAAGTCTACATAAAAAACAGTAAATCCTCTTTCTTAATACAATACAATGAGAATTAATTAAAACCAGTAGGTAAAAACGGGTGTTACAAAGGCCGGCTCAGAGCAACTTCAGTTTAACAGAATAGTAAAGTTCAATGTTTCGCAAGATCAATCTCAAGTACTTCGTGCAAAATACGCAATAAGGGGTCCAAGTAAGATGCAATGCTCCAATACCTGACCAGTCTGAACTATAAAAAACTGCAAAAAAAAAAAAAGTGTTTTGCACACTTCTGTTGGTGGGCTATACGTGGGCTACACCTGGGTGATATTTGTGCTACATTTGGGCTCTTTTTTCTCTGGTGGCCATCTTGGGAGACTTATTTGTTATGAAGGGTCCTAATTTCCTCATTTACTGCAGTCTCCTCAGTAGGAAATGCTTTCAGTTTTTTACTTTGATTCCAATAAGAAGGCATTCAGATGTGTCACTCATTTGCCATAAATTCAGAATGTTAGCACTCTAGTTGCTCATTAGATCACTGTAGTAATGCTACTGCTCACCAGGGAGTTAACTGAAAGTCTGCTGCTGGTATTGAAAGTGCAAGTTTCAGTCTGCATGTCAGAGATTTTTAATGAAATAGAAGAGGATTTGAGAAGTCACTTTAAATGTGCCCTAATTTTTCTTTCTGCAGCACTAATCTTAATTTCTGTGGCACAATGAACCCCCTCATTTTGTTCTTTTTTAACATAAATGTTTTAAGTGTGATCCAGCGCGACACTTAATCAGGGATCAATACTCATCAATATTACATACAATGGCCCATACACATTCACCCAAATCCCTGATGCGCTGGGGGTCAAGTTTTAAAGACGTGGAAATCGTTTCCTTCACACATTCAAGTTTAACAATTCTAAATACATAACTAGACCTATATATCAACTTTCTTTCCTCTCGGTCGATGGACCAATTAGTTAGAAGTTGATGGTAATAATAGAACTAACTGACTATCTAATCAGCTACATAATCACAGACTGAAGGCAAGTTTTAAAAGGTTTATCTCAAATAAATGGTTTATGCTCATCGTATACAGGTCGTAATGCAAACAATGAATCTCACATAAGGGAGAGAAAATCAATCAGAAATGCAAACAGTGTCAAACTCATCAACAATTAACAATATGCTTATGAGGGAGTGGATAGATGAAGAGACATAAGTTTCAGCAAAAATAATGCGAAACAATATACTTATGACGGAGTGGATAGATGAAGAGACATAAGTTTCAGAGACAAAATTACGTTTGCAAATGATTATGCAAATTTTGAGTCGGAAGGTAATACAAACCCAAGATCAATGAAATACCACCCCCCTGGCCAAGGGAGTAGTGGGGGTCTCCTGAAGTAGAGTCAGGAAACAAAGATTTCAGGAACAGGACAGGACAAGGACAGGAACAGCTATGCCTCTCTGCAAACCGACGAACAGCGACGTATCTCCCCTCTCAATGACCTACTGCTGCAGCAACCTCTAACCACACCTGCAAAGGCACCCCAGTTATACCCTCAAACCTACATGTTCAACCCACATTATTTGAAACATTGCACAGAATTCGACTGCTCATTGGATGCTCTGGGAGGTGGTGCATCACACCACCGTGATTTCATTCAAAATTGTTCATATTCATTGTTCTACTTCCTTTCCCATCGCTTAATCACTGACTAGTCCATACAATTTTATTATTGTTACATTTGATTTAATTCTCAGCCACATCTGCGGACGCAGTCGTGGATCCCACGACTAGTCTCATCTTTTGGCAGGCAAACAATGTTCTCTGTGCGGTTCATCCTTGAACGGTTTACATCATCCTCAGCGCTCAGCACTTCTGTCGGTTTGTCATTTTATTCATTCTTCAGCCCCTCATCTATCTGGACAACTTAAGAGATTTCAGGCCCATTTGACTCACTACGGCAAATAGAACATAAACATTTATTAATTACCTGGTAAAGCATTTTTCACTGTGTACCACCCACTCTTGCTCTATTCCCTGTTAATTATTCTTCCTAGCATAAGCTTCATGCAAAGCAGCATTATTTATTATCGTCTTAAAGCAAAATGCAAAAGGCAAATGCGAGATGCGGCCTAAACGTGCATAATCTCGTTTCTTTTGAAGCACAATGTAAAATACGGCCTAGTTCTTTCATGCATTAGTTCACATTAGTGCACGCATGCACAAAGCGGTTTCCCACATGTTCATGTGATTTGCTTATTAATTTTACACCACACACTGTTAGTAAGTATTACAGGGGTGTTAATCCAAGCAGGTTTCTTTTTGCGAAATCCTGCTCCATCAATCCCCCCTCTGATGGCTTCCTGGAGCCAGCATAAAATACCCACCATACCAAGTGCCATATTTATCTACCTAAAGATCAGTATTCTTTTCTCTTTTCATCATCTTCTCATCTAACTCCTTCATCATAGTAATCTCCTTTGATATCTTCTAGTTCTATTTCATCTCTTTTTCTCTTCCTTGCTTTTCGTTTTATTTGTTCCTATCATCTCTTTTCTTCCACACTTACACTTGTAACATTTATATACTGTTATTATTACTAATGCTACTCCAGCTACTGAAATCATTAGCATTATTATTTTTCCTAATAAACTACTTCCAAAGGTAGAAAACCATTTACCTGCAGAAGAGAAACTCTTACCAAGTCTCTCCCAGACACCGTCAACCTCCAGTTGGGTCAAGTCGTCATGTAATTTCGTAATATTCTTAATATATCCCTCAATACCTTTACTTTTGTCAAGTATAGCAGTGTGAATTTTCAAGATGCCACAGACTCCACCCTCTTTTGCCAATAAGATATCAAGGACAAGTCGGTTTAGCAAAACCATTGATCTGATCGCAACCATTTCGGTGTCAATCATCAAGAAGCCACCAGCAGTATCTGTCGATAAACGATCAACCACTGTGGACAATTTTCGAATTTTATGCAAATTCAGAACGACTCCAACTGATGGTATCAGTGCACCAAAAATATCACCTACTATTTCTGAGAAACTAGCTCTCTTCTTACGTGTTAATCCTTGCTTTATTTAATTGATTCTGTTATTACTTTTGTCTACATGATAAACCTTTGGGAAAACAATTCCAACAAACAATTCCAAAATTCCAAAATAACAATAGGCTTTCTTACCACACACATAATAGACTCCTGGGAAAACAGGATCACTTCCACCCTTCAATCCCCAACCTCCAGTAATTTGGTAAGTATGTTCACATTCACTAGAACCAATGAAATAATTATTATAGTTAATTTTCATTCTAAGCAAACAGATTTTCCCCTTTTTATACCAGCCCAGGGGCATTGCAGCGTACGTCTCGCCTTTCTCATAATTTCCTTCTCTAAATGCCCATGGTGGTATCTGTGACTTCTGTTCAGCAGCTTTCTTTTGGAAACTTTCTCTTCTATACTCTACCATATCTATGAACACTTTTTCTTCAACCCGTAAACTACATGTTAGATTGTTTTTGTAAGCATATCCTATATCTAGTGTCTTAGTAATATGGAAAAATTCTCCCATATACCGTGCATTTTTACTACTTAAAACCTTATTCGGGCTCCTTTATAATAGGTATCTCCGAAAATACTAAATCTATATTAGAATAATGATACTCCAGCTTTCCCGTCACGTAGAATAGGCTGGTTAAGACACTGCAAGACACACCATATGTTAGAGGAAGGTGGTGATAAGTCACCCCTTCTGAGACAGACGAAGGTAATTGCATGCACACATAACAATTACTCACATTCATTGTATTAACATACTCATATAACAGTTTAGTAAACACATTTAATGAGAAATCACTAATTGATTTATCATGATGGAGAATACTTCCATCCATCTGTTCTATGTTAGTATTAGGGGTTTCTTTAGTAACATCACTCATTCTTTCACTTATTACATCATTAGTATTGTTTCCATTATTAGTTACCATTAGAATTGGTACAATGACAGTTAATATCATCCACATAAATGTCAGTAAAAAGACACTACATAAGCAAGCTTTAATACATCTATGTTTTAGACTAGATTTTGGATGTTCAGTCACTTTTGCTTTGGCCATTTTGTATTCTACTAAAAATATAAATCTGAATCTATAAAAATTCTAAATTTACAAAAAATAAATTTCTGAAAATAGTGTAATCCTACACTTCAAGGCTTTCTTCTTTTACCCCTTTCTTTTATTCACTTTTTCTTTCAATCTTCTGAGTCTTTCCATTCATTTCGTCTGACAAAGTTTCTCCTTAAACTTTTTCACAGTTCTTTTAAGGTGGTCCTAATTTGTTTTCATCCACTTGCTCAGTGTCAGTACCGTCTTTTTCTTCACTTGGATCTGAGCTTTCAATTTCTTCCAAGATCACATACGTCCATTCCGGTGCTGTGTACTTTCTGCTTGGAATTCCTACTCTCCTTGTCTTTCGTACTGACTCTTATTCTGACTCTTCTTGTTCTGTTTGACTTGTGACCTCATTGATTTGCTCTGGTCTTCTCCTTGACTTTCTCCTCACAAGAGTGTATTTCAGTCTTTTCACTCCGCTTGGCCAATTGTCACCTTTTCTTGGCCTTTTAACTTGAACTACTTTTTCACCTTCTCCATCTGGTTCACAAGTTCTCTTGTTTGACCTTTCTTCTATCTGTTCTACTTCTTGACCTTCAGTAACTTCTCTTTCTTCTGGTTCAACAGCAGTCTCATGAGTCCCAGTAACTGGTGCCCCCTCTACTTGACTTGTGCTTGGCTGTTCATCATCTGTTTGCTCTTCAGAATCTGTTATTCTAGATTCTTCAGCTTCACACACTTCAGCTTCTGGTCTTTAGCTTTGGTTTACCAGTTGCTGCTCTTCTTGTCTTTCAAGGGGACTTGGGACTCGTCTGGTATGGCTGGCATGGATCCAATTTGGCAAACCACCACACTTCACTGCTGTTGTTGTCACCAGAATCACCTGGTAAGGTCCGTTCCACCTGGGTTCTAAACACTATTTCCTCACGTGTTTCTTGGCAAGAACCCACTCACCAGGACTCAGATCATGAGCTTGATTCGGCTGTGTCGTAGTAGCTTCTTCTCGAACCTGGTGAGACACAGAACGCACCAGACCAGCTAATCATCTGCAATAATCAAGCACCAGATCATCAGATATATTCATCAGTTTGTTCGCGGGTATAAATGCTTTTCTCATTGCTCTTCCCATCAGGACTTCATGTGGACTCAAACCCGTCTTTTTGTCAGGAATGCTTCTAAGACTCATTAATACAAGGGGTAAAGCATCAGGCCATTTCAGTGTTGTGGATGCACACACCTTTCCTAACCTAGATTTTATTGTGCCATTTAACTGCTCAACCACTCCATTTAACTGCTCAACCACTCCAATGCAGCTTCTGTTCAATCTGTAATGCTGCACAAATCATCCGAATTATCTCACTGTTAAAATGGGTTCCTCTATCTGTTTCCAAAGTGACTGGAAATCCAGATCTAGGAATCAGTTCTCTTAGAAGCAGCTTTGCGACAGTTAAGCTGTCATTCCTTCTTGTTGGATAGGCTTCCACCCAGCGAGAAAACAAACAGACAACAACCAACACATATTTCAGTCCATTACATGGGGGAAGCTCAATAAAATCCAACTGGAGTCGGGTGAATGGTCCTGCTGCTTTTCCACTTTGTCCGCAACTAACAACTGTCTTTCTGCCTGGATTCTGCTGCTAGCAGGTGACACACCTCTGGCAGAGACTCTCTGCAATGATCCTGAACTTTGGGTTATACCATGATTGCTTGAAGTGCCTGATCATTGCATCTCTTCCAACATGTGCAACTCCATGGTATACCCTTGCCATTTGGGATAGTAAACCGTCTGGCATGACTGGTCTTTTGTCTATATAGACCCGCACTTCGTCCTCTGCTCTCTTTCTGCAGCCTGAATTTATCCAAGTTTCTTTTTCCTCATCACTTGCCTCTTCCTGTAACTGCCTAATCTCATCCTAAGTTTCAAAAGATGACAATTGGCATTCTCCTTTTCAATCCCTCTGTTCAGGGCAATTAAATTTCTTGCACAGAAACGTTCCGCACATAAGTCAGGAGATGACTATGTGACGAGGGTCAACAGATACTTGATCTGCGTATCTGTTGACCCTCGTCACATAGTCATCTCCTGACTTATGTGCGGAACATTTGACCACTGCAATTCTTTTGGGCATTTGTAAAGCATCCAATAAATCTTTTACAGTTTTGCTGTTTCTTATGGGGGAACCTGAAGAAGTCAGAAATCCCCTTTGCATCCATAGCTGACCGAAGTCGTGGACAACCCCAAAACCATATTGACTATCAGTAAATATGGTTACCCTCAGGCTTTTGGCAATTTTGCACGCTCTAATCAGAGCTATCAATTCAGCAATTTGAGCAGAGATTACCCCTTTTAGACAGGGTGCTTCTAAAACTCCCGCTATGGTGCAAACAGCATAGGCAGAACACAATTCTCCTTTTTCATTTCTTAAACATGATCCATCAATGAACATCTCACAATCTGATTCTTCTAATGGAATGTCCTCAATATCGGGCCGGGGCTTCGTGCACAACTCTGTCACATCCAGACAATCATGATCCGCCTCCTCTCTCACTTCCTCACAATATGAATTCGGCAACAGAGTTGCTGGATTCAATGTAGTGCACCTTACCACAGTCACATTTTAAGCACCCAAAATCACTCTTTCATACTTAGTCAGCCGACTAGAGGTCATGTACTGGGTCTTCGTATGTGTCAAAAGGATTTCAACTGAATGTGACACATACACCTTTACTGGATGCCCCATCACAATTGCTTCACTCTGTTCCAGACTCACACAAGTAGCAGCTACTGCTTTTAAACAGCCTGGCAACGCTGCAGCCACTGAATCCAAAGTAGCAGAAAAATATGCTACTGGACGTCGTGCCATTCCATGTTTTTGAGTTAACAATGAAAGTGCACACCCATCTCTTTCACAACAATACAATGCAAAATCCTTTGCATAATCTGGCATTCCCAATGCAGGTGCTCGACAAAGACTGTTTCGCAGTTTAGTAAAAGCTTCCATACTTTCATCATCCAATACAATCGGATCTTTCACATCTTTTCGTGTTAACGTCTGTAGAGGTTTTGCAATCAGTGAGAAACCACTGATCCACTGCCTACAATATCCAACCATTCCCAAAAACATTCGGACTTCTTTCTGAGTGGTAGGTGGGCTCATCTGTTTAATTACACTAATTCTTTCTGGTGTCACCTTTCTGACTCCTTTTTCTATTTTGTGTCCTAGGTATTGGACTTCCTGTTTACAAAATTGTAATTTTGCTGGTGACACTTTGTGTCCTCCTTCTGCCAAATGGTTCAGTAAGGCAATGGTATCTGTCACACATGCCTCTCTGGTCTTTGATGCCACAAGTAGGTCATCAATGTACTGAACCAAAACTGAATTTCCTGGCATGACCAAGGTCTCCAGACATCTTTTCAGAATTTGATTAAAAATTGAAGGACTCTCTGTGTACCCTTGATGAACTCGGCACTATGCCAAAACACGGTCTCCGAACCGGAATGCAAACAAATGCTGGCTTTCCGGATGTAAAGGAATCGAAAAAAATGCTTGGCACAGATCAATCACTGGGTACCATTTTGAATCGCATGGAATTTGGTAAAGGATTACTGCTGGATTCGGTACTACTGGACAACAGGGTACTACAATTTTATTAATATTTCTTAAATCCTGTACTATTCTGTATTTTCCACTGGGCTTTTAATTCCTATAATAGGCGAATTACAAGGACTACTCATTATTTCTTTCAAAATTCCCTGTTCAATCATTTGATCAATCACAGGAGTGACTCCTGCAATTACTTCTGGACTCATTTTGTACTGATGTGTGTTTGGATACACAGCACCCTCTTTCGCTGTAGCCTGAATCGGATCTACATTTGTCATTCGGCCAATCTCTTTTCCCGTAAAGTCCCATACATCCGACCTCACTATACTTTTTAATTCTTCGGGCAAATTTTCTTCTGTGAGAAGTGCAAACAACTCATCCACTTCTGTCCCTTGCTTCGCTAACATCATCTTGAATTCAACATCCTCATCAGGTGTCTGAAACGCGATACCATCTGGTGTACAATAGATGGTACAATTCATTTTGCACAATAAATCCCGTCCCAGGTGATTTACTGGACTTGAGTCACATACTACGAAACGATGCATGTCTCTGAAACTCCTAATATGAACTTCTATAGGATTTGTGACTGGTGTTCTAATATGCTTATTTGAGACTCCTACAACTTGGATAGTTTCTTCCGAGAGGGGTAGGTTTAGAATTTCTGCTGCTCTCACAGTAGAACGGGTAGCACCAGCGTCCACCTGGAATGTAATATCATTACCTTCCACTTTTCCGTCAACAAATGGACCTGACTGATCTACCGCTAAAGATGCGCCAAGTACGCACTATTCCTCCCCCCTCAGGCACCGTCATTGAGATGAGTCTGAATCATTCTCATTGCACTGCAACCAATATTGCTGAACCATTTGCACATTTTGATTCTTACCAACTTGATCACCTCCGTGAAATCCAGTGTTCGCACCGTACCTCTGTACTTGAGCATTCACATTATTGGGCATGGGAGCTTGTGGCACCTGTAACTGTGGAGCAACTACCTGCTGCTGCTGTTGATTCACACCCACCTCATTCTGCATCTGTGGATTAAAATTTTGATTTACCCCATTATTCTTTTGAGCGGATCTACACTCGTTCTTCCAATGTCCATACTTTCCGCACGCATGACAATGAAATTTCTTCCTAGCCTCTTCTTTACTCATTTTCCCTCTACCTTTACCTCCACTGGGTACCTGACTATTTTGATTCTGGCCATTCATCTGGTAACCTGTGTAGGAATTATTATTTACTTCTTGTAGCTCTGCTACCTTCACTTGTGCACACATAATTTTCTCCTTTAATTTTTTATGTCTTGATTCAATGTCATCACTACAATACTTCGCATACCTCAAAATTTCGTCAATGGTTTTGCTCTGCCAACAGATCAAATGTTGCTGAATCATATTACTTATCTCCGGTTTCAAACCAAACACAAAACGATACACAAAATGTCCCATATCTTTGTCTCCAATATTCTCAAATCCGCTGTACTGTTTAAATACCTGCAACAACCTTTCATAATAGGCATGTACTGACTCTTTCGGTTCTTGGGTTGTTCTGTCTATCTTAACCCAATCTGTTTCCTTTGGAGAAATGTTTCCCTTCAAAATGGTGATTACCTGATTGTACTTTCTCATCACCTCATCAGATGGTGCACCTGTTTTAGGGTCTCTAGGATATTCTTCTTTTGGCCAATCAACAGTAATTTTACATTCTGTCCACAAAACAGCTGGTACGACAATCTCAAACAAACCATCTAAATCTTTTAACAAAACCTTTGAAACTTTAACAAACCTTTCTACCTGTTTATACCACTCAACTGGTTTCTCTCTTAATCTGGGAAAATCATTCGTAAAGGACAATATATCCTGTCTTGTCCAGGGAACGTGCACATATCCACCACCTGGAACTTCTCTCATCGGACACGCTCTTTCAACTTGTTCTCTCTCTCTTAACGGAAACATTGACGTTCCTTTGTCAGCTGCCTCTTCTTTCTTTTTCGTCCATCTGTCTTTTCACCTTTCAACATCTCCCCATTTATTCAGGATATTCATCAACTCTTTTATCTGCAATCTTTTTCCTGACGCATTCAAGCTTTCCAAATCCTTTTCAGTAAAGGCCAATCTGTACGATTTCTGCAACACCTTTGACTTCTCTATATCTATTCCATATTCACTAGCAGCCTCTGATATTTTCTCATGAAGATTCCTCGCTCTCCAAGTAATACTTTTACACAAAAACAATAGCTCTTCATCTCGGTAAGTACCTAATCTATCTGGACTTATCGTACCAATAATCATCTCTTCCAAATCCACTTTCAATTGGCTCACATTTATACTCTGTGGTTGAGGCTTTTGCCTTTCCATTCCCTTTATCCAATCATTCAATTCCTCTGGTGAAGGACCTGCTGAACTCCCTGTCGCTGAAATAACATTCGGCCCTATTCTCCTTGGATCTATTTGTACACTTCTTCTAGGGGTCTCTGTTATCATCTCACAAACTGGAAGATCTAACAATGTAGTATTTGTGTCAGCCTGTCCAACCTCATTCACTACCATCACCATTCCACTCCTGTCGCTACTCCTTGGAACTGCCAATGTATGTACTTTTGTTATATTCTGTTTTTATCCATACAATGGAACTACGGGACCAATTGTTACTGGTACCGTCAATGCTTCTGCATTTAGACTCAACTGATTTATTTTCTGGATCTGCTCTACTTTTGCCTTATTTAGTATGTCCAATTCTTTTTCTCGCACTATTCTAGCCATGTCCGCAATCTGTCGGGTTAATGGATTTCCCATAAAGGGTGCATTCGGTGTTACCTCAACTGAATTTTCTTGATTTGGCGGAGGTCTTTTGGTCATAATATCCTCTAACAACTCATCATCAGAATTGTTTACATCATCTCTTAAACTTGACGTTTCTGGATTTTTCTTTTTCTCTTTACATTTGCCTCCTGTCTGGTCGTCAGCAACTAAAACTGGGTACAAACCCTCAGTTACCACAGCTCTCCTCCATCGTTTCATTGTATCCTCTCTTCTCTCAAAAGGGTATCTAGTCATTAAATTTCTGTATCTCCTACCCCCTCGATATTTCTCTCTTTCGAATGCTTCTACTTCCCATTCCTCTAACGCTTCATCCTGTGTAGGTCTGGGATTTGGCTCTAATGAATTCATTTGATTTCTCAAATTCTGTAAAATCCTTATACTAAACGAACCATGCTATGGAAAAGCTATAGCACCATCATCCTTTGTGTATTCCACCCAATTCTCCAACCAAGTACACGTATGGTATCCTCGCTCCAAAATCATATAGGAAGCAGGCGTTCCTGGAGGGGGAATAAGAATTCCCTCTCTAGTCACTATTGGTTTGTCCTTTTTAAAGAAATTCTTTATTTTCTTTAGCAACTTCATTTTTTCTAACTCTTTACACTAATATCTCTCAATAAAACAACAAGGAAACCCTTCCGTAATTCTACTTATTCAATTTGTCAGTTCTTGTCCAATACCAGCGCGACTCACACCAACCGTCCAATCACAGCTCTCTACGTATCTACTATCTCAACCAATACCAGCGCGGCTCACACCAACCGGCCAATCAGGGCTTACTTTTCGCTCGCCGTCTGACCAATGCCAGCACGGCCTTTTTGTGACGTCAGTAGCACTCCTTCTACTGACCCTCCCATTACACAATAATACGGCCATGTATTTTTAAATCTTCTTAATCAAAATTCTTAATAGTAACAACATAAAACAATGCTACCTTGTCTGTTCCTTTAAATAAAGAGATAGTTCTTTACTTCAAAACGAGAAATTCTTTTACTTCGAGTAAAATAACGACCAGCGTTACTTCACACCCAAACAAGCTACAGGTGGACTTGGTACTCCTCTAGGGATAAGGCCAAAGTTTCGCAAGAGGACTTTTTGGTGTAAAAGAGGTCTTGGTACTCCTCTGGGGATAAGGCCAGAGTTTCGAAAGTGGACCCTTCGCTATTTCAGACACTCTACTTTCATACGAAATTGCCCCTAAATATAACACTTATAGCCTTCCGCCATATAGTATTATAACAACAGACAAAGTACTTCTGCAGTGTGATTTCTTTATCCACACTCTTCTTCTGCCTACTTCAGACTGAATTTCCATTCCCGGGATTCCTCAGATACTTCCGTACCTGTACTTCTAGTCAACATAGAACAGGACACTAACTTTTTCTTGTTAAAAACATATAATCAACAATCAATAATTATTACCAAATAATCAATAATTAAACCGTCCTCTGCTACCAGAAAACTGATCCAGCGCGACACTTAATTAGGGATCAATACTCATCAATATTACATACAATGGCCCATACACATTCACCCAAATCCCTGATGCGCTGGGGGTCAAGTTTTAAAGACGTGGAAATCGTTTCCTTCACAGATTCATGTTTAACAATTCTAAATACATAACTAGACCTATATATCAACTCTCTTTCCTCTCGGTCGATGGACCAATTAGTTGAGAAGTTGATGGTAATAATAGAACTAACTGACTATCTAATCAGCTAAATAATCACAGACTCAAGGCAAGTTTTAAAAGGTTTATCTCAAATAAATGGTTTATGCTCATCGTATGCAGGTCGTAATGCAAACAATGAATCTCACATAAGGGAGAGAAAATCAATCAGCAATGCAAACAGTGTCAAACTCATCAACAATTAACAATATGCATATGAGGGAGTGGATAGATGAAGAGACATAAGTTTCAGCAAAAATAATGCGAAACAATATACTTATGATGGAGTGGATAGATGAAGAGACATAAGTTTCAGAGACAAAATTACATTTGCAAATGATTATGCAAATTTCGAATCGGAAGGTAATACAAACCCAAGATCAATGAAATACCACCCCCCTGGCCAAGGGAGTAGTGGGGGTCTCCTGAAGTAGAGTCAGGAAACAAATATTTCAGGAACAGGACAGGACAAGGACAGGAACAGCTAGGCCTCTGCAAACCGACGAACAGCGACGTATCTCCCCTCTCAATCTCCTACCTCTGCAGCAACCTCTAACCACACCCCCAAAGGCACCCCAGTTATACCCTAAAACCTACATGTCCAACCCACATTAATTGAAACATTGCACAGAATTCGACTGCTCATTGGATGCTCGGGGAGGTGGTGCATCACACCACCGTGATTTCATTCAAAATTGTTCATATTCATTGTTCTACTTCCTTTCCCTTCGCGTAATTACTGACTAGTCCATACAATTTTATTATTGTTACATTTGATTTAATTCTCAGCCACATCTGCGGACGAAGTCGTGGATCCCACGGCCAGTCTCATCTTTTGGCAGGCAAACAATGTTCTCTGTGCGGTTCATCCTTGAACTGTTCACATAATCCGCAGCGCTCAGCACTTCTGTCGGTTTGTCATTTTATTCATTCTTCAGCCCCTCATCTATCTGGACAACTTAAGAGATTTCAGGCCCATTTGACTCACTACGGCAAATAGAACATATACATTTATTAATTACATGGTAAAGCATTTTTCACTGTGTACCACCCACTCTTGCTCTATTCCTTGTTAATTATTCTTCCTAGGATAAGCTTCATGCAAAGCAGCATTATTTATTATCGTTTTAAAGCAAAATGCAAAAGGCGAATGCGAGATGCGGCCTAAACGTGCATAATCTCGTTTTTTTTTTAAGCACAATGTAAAATGCGGCCTAGTTCTTTCATGCATTAGTTCACATTAGTGCATGCATGCGCAAAGCGGTTTCCCACGTGTTCATGTGATTTCCTTATTAATTTTACACCACGCACTGTTAGTAAGTATTACGGGGGTGTTAATCCGAGCAGGTTTCTTTTTGCAAAATCCTGCTCCATCAAGTGTTACCAGTTTATTCCAATCAAGATGGCTTCAGGTGTGCCATACTTTTGTCATAAGTAAGACTGTTAGCGATCTAGTTGTTCATTAGAACACTCTGGGAAGCTGCAGTAGAACACAAAGGAATCAACTGACAGTCTCTGACCTTGTTGGATGTACATGTTTTACTGAGAATGTCTGACTTGATTCTCACATGACTGAGAAAGATAATGTGAATTTACAGAAAATATGCTCTCATTTCAGCTTCTGGAGCACCTTCCAAACCTCTATGGGAAAAGCATGAGAAAATAGTTTTCTCTCAAACATGATTCATGATATCCCAGTAGAAGGCTTTTTCACAGGTTACAATCACCTTATAACACACCACAATTCCTAAAATTAGTATGGTACCATCAACAAATGATTTATAATGTAACTAAAGTCTGTTATCACCCTTTATACGTTCTCCTTTTGGTGACCCTCAAAACCTTCCATTCACTACAATGCATTTTAATGGGGCGCTATCATGTATATTGGTCCCAAGATGGCTGCCAACATCGCTGTCCCCTGCTTCTGAATGTATAATTGATCACCAAAAGCAAAGATGTTATTATTCAGGCAAAATTACATGAACTGTAGTATCATCTGATTATGCTCAGCAAATTTTAAAGGTCTAGTTTTCAAAAAAGTCTTCACTTCTTCTAAACCTTGGATATGATTAATACAAGTGTATAAACTGGTAATATCCAGAGTTACTAGGAGAAACTCCTCTTCCCACATAATATTGGCGATCAATTTAATAAAGTCAGTACTGTCTTCAGCATATGACACCAAATCATATACAAAGGGGCAAAGTGTGGTATTAACCAAAATCGAAGTGTTCTCCAGAAGACTCCCCTTGGAGGACACTATCGGTCATCCCGGAGGTTTCTTATCGTCCTTATGTATCTTTGGGATATGGTCAAAAGTGGGGGTTACTGGATAATCCACTTTCAAGAATAAAAATTCATCTTGATCCAGTATGCCTCTATCCCTCCAAAATGTGATCATCTGATAGAAACCCAGGACGCTTTCATTGTAATCCTTCCTGGAACTCTTCTCATAGCACAAGGTGTCACTTAATTGTCTTAGGGCTTCTTCTTGATAGACCATCTTGTTTTGTAGGACTATATTTCCGCCCTTATCTGACGGTTTGATCTCTATTGTTGGATCATCCTTTAATGTCTTGATCGCTTCTTGTTCTTTCTTAGATATGTTCTGAGGCTTCTTCTCATTGTCCTTGAATCTTTCTCTCAATTTGTCTAGATCTTTAATCATAACCTCATGGAAACTATCAATCATGTCAAAAGCCGTCCTAGGGATAAACCTTGATTTCTTCTTTAGATGACTTGTGGCACTACTTTGGGCTAACTCAATTTGTTCCAAAAATTACGATTCGTCCACAGCAGTCCTCCCCTGCTCATGTCATTTCACCTCCCAAGTCGTGTAGGGCCCTTAATGCTGGTAGATCTCCCACTGTCAAAATATCTGTTGGTTCTGTGGGATTTCCCGTTTCATTAGTTGGTCTTGCAGTTTTTCCATGAAAAAGTTTTTTTAGTTTCAGCTTCCTAATGAATTGGTAAAGATCAATTCTTGTTTGTACATAGTCCCATCTGTTAGTAGGGCAGAATGTCAGTCCTTTACGTAGCACTTGCATTTCAATCGTTGTTAGTTGTCTATTCAATAGGTTCACTATGGTTAGATCATTGTTTATTAGTTTCTGAAAGTTCCCCTCTTGCTTCTTGTCACCCTGGGGGTATACTGCTGCTTTGTTTCCTTTGCACCGTCTGATTTTCCTTTTTCTTGTTCCGGGGGTCTTGTTCTTTGTGGCAATTGGCGCCACGATTGTTGAATTACTTGGTATTCCTGAGAAAAATTTGCTTTTCCACTTTGATTCTCTACTGCTCTTCCACTGCCACCTTCTGCTTCAGATTGATCTGTTTCTAACTTGGACTCCGAAGTGTCTCTTTCTGAGGCCATATTTCTGTTTCTTGCTTCATGCACTGATTTTCTGGGCAAATCGAACTTCTTGGCAAATGTTAGCACCCTGCCAGCCTCATAATCATGTTGGTCTCTGGCGAACTTGTCATGTTTCCGTCGCCCGATGGTCTCCTCGTATTTAATCAGCCGCGACTTCATTTGCTGTCTCAGGCTCTCAGCAACATCTTTTGCCGGATCCTGTGCAATAAGATCTTCCAGGCATTTGATTTCTTCTAACAATTTGCTCCTATCACTGATGGCATATTTAATCAAAATTTCCACCATGCCTTTTGCTGACTTGGTGGTGTGTTCAGCCCATTCTAGAAGCAAGTTTGGGTCCGGATTTTCGTTCGAGGGTACAGTGTAAATCCTAAGGCCCCTTTTATTTTTATTATGGAATCATGTATATATTGTTTAGTTAATGGATATATATATATATATATTTCCTATGGAAACAAGGCCTTTACTATATCTACCTACTGGCGACCGCCAGTAGGTTATATATATATATATATATATATAACCTACTGGCGGTCGCCAGTAGGTAGATATAGTAAAGGCCTTGTTTCCATAGGAAAAGCGTTTTTTCTTTTGGGAATATCTTTGGCGCCGTTTGACGAATCTTCGCGAAATTCTCAAAACTAATGGGGCGCTCCGGTCAGCTCCTGTCTTGAAAGTTTTGAGATGATTCGTCAAGCGGGGGCCGAGAAAAAAGGGGGTCCCAAAATGGGTTTTCTCCATGTTAATTTCCATAGGAAACCTTTGTCGCGGCTACAGCTCGAACTGCTGAACAGAATTACACCAAATTTGGCAGAAAGGTAGATCTTGGTCCACAGTGCACTCTTCGCCCCCCAGCTACGCAAACTTGTTCGTGGCCTGGTGGGAGAAGCACATGGCCTGGGCAGGGCATAATGAAATTTGGTCACAAAAAGTAGCCATTTGGGCCCAATATATCGACGACATCTTTATTGCCTGAAAAGGCTCCCATGAAGAAGTGGAAGATTATATTGTCAGCTTGAACACTAATAATTACAATTTACACTTTTCAAGCCACATTAGCCCCTCTGAGGTTGCCTTTTTAGATCTATTGGTGTATGTGAGTGGTAATCAATTGATGACGAAACTGTACCGAAAACCAACTGCAGGGAACTCTGTCTTACATTATACCAGTCAACATCCACGTTGTCTGGTCAACAGTATCCCCTATGGGGAGCTACTTCGCCTTAAAAGAAATAGTACCACAGAGGTTAATTATGACTTAGCAAAGGACCAGGCACTAGAACGGTTTAGACAGAGATGCTATCCCAATAAGTCCTTGAAGACAGCTGCTGATAGGGCCAATCAGCGGACGAGAGATGAGCTCCTCAATAAAATAACGAGAGAGGATCAGGAAGGAGTAACTAGATTAATTCTAACATACTCCATGAACTCTAGAGAAATACGTCAGCTATTAGAGAAGCATTGGAATATCCTACAAGCAGATAACATAATCGGTAATAAGATCACACAACACCCAAGTATTACATATAGAAGAAACACCTCTCTAAAAGATTTATTGGTACACAGCCACTTTAGCAATAAAGACAGAGGCATCTCAGAAGTAAGAGGGTTTTATCCTTGCTTGAAGTGTAAAGCGTGTAAGAAAAGCAATAAAGTTAAGGAATTTCAAGTTCCAGGCAGGGACTCCAAGAAACCTATAACAAAATTGCTAAATTGTAATACAGACTTTGTCGTATATTGTCTCATCTGTCCGTGCAACCTACAATATGTGGGTAGCACGGTGCATCAGGCTAAAAAGAGAATATTAGAGCACATGCGGGCCATAACTAGAAATGACAGTAGCTACCCAGTAGCGAGACACTGCGCAGAAAACCATAAGAGCAACAGCCAACTCCTAAGGTTCTTTTGTTTTGACCAGGTACCGACTCCGCAAAGAGGCGGTGATAGGGTACGAACTCTGCGACAACTTGAGTCAAAATACATAATTGAATTAAGAACATAAGCTCCTTACGGCCTAAACAGCGAAGAAGAGTTATGGGTTCACATTGGCTAGAGAGAAAAGGTACCTCTGATTTAAAGAGGTGTAATGAAAGGCTCCTCCATCTGTCCCCCTTTCCCTCTTCTCCTCTTTGTGTGAGCAAATGACACAGGTTATGACGGACAGTGTTTGTGATGATGGGTAACATGTGAATAGGAGAATAATTAAATAGTGGTGAGATTAAGCCCTTTCATGGCCGGATATCAAGATGCACAAGACCAAGGAGGTGGGATAGTATTTCTGGAAGACATAATTTCACCAGCATGGGAAGGAAATGAATTTTCTCCGTTCACATACCTGTACATATTAACTCTTAAATAAAGGGACAATGACAAGCGGGGCAATATCTACATTGACTATATGCTGTAAATATGATTTACGACGGTAATGACATTTGGTCATAATTGGCATTGATAATAGTTGCAACCAATGAGGAAAATGTAAAGTACAATATTTGCTGTCATTCGGGGTTTGTAGAAGAATGGCTATAATGAATAATATTAGCCCATTCAGGGCAAAATGTAGGAAACCATTGGTATAGATGGGTCAGGCGATATTGTATAAAAGACAGGACTGAATTTGGTGCGGAACGGAATCATGTGTCCTTGTCTTCGCCTGGTTCCAATATGGCCGCGATGACAAGCAAAAAGTATCAATGACGATATGTATTGTGAATACAGACAATTGAACCGATAACATGTATTATGAAAAAAAGAATGCATGACGAGTCACATTCTTCTGTAATCAGTAGGTTGCTTTATGAGTTCAATGGATAAATGCAAATATGACAAGCAAAGGTATAGTCGTAAATGCAAACCTGACAATGTTAAGATGGCCGCTATGTTCCCTTACTTTAAGAGATATGCTTTTGTAGTCCGTCTTTTATTTTGATTATGGAATCATGTATATATTGTTTAGTTAATGGATGGTACGCTAATATTGACAAAGGACGTCACGGCCGAAACGCTTTTGTCAGCCACGGTGGAAGAATAAATCACGATTAATTGCAAACTCGCGTGTGTGCCACTACTTTGTGCGAGCAGAATTTAAGCGGTACGCCGCCGTGTTGTGGCAGCACCCACCTGGGAAGTGAGCGGCGGCTTTGGTGGAAACTTTTTTGTATATATATATATATATATATATATATATATATATATATATATATATATATATATATATATTGTCTCACAATGTGATCCTTTCAGCTCAAAGGCGCTCCACAGCGGGTGCTCAGCGTATGGGCCGGATCCTGGCCCCAAATCAATTTCTTTCACAAAGGACGCGGCACTCCAAAGCTGGATTAGCTTAATTTATTTGAACACAACACCACTCAACCAACGCGTTTCAGCCTTCACACGGCTTTCTTCACGGTTAGTGAGTCCTTCTTTGATTACGCTTTATATACCCATCTCTGCCATAATGGGGCATTCTGGGATACGTAGTGCGATTTGTTTTTTTAAATAACTTTATACATATATACAAACAGGACAATCGCGCTTATGTCAGGATTTTGCATTACAATGCTTTCATTGATTATTATGCTTGGTGCGCATTGCTTATAAGCGCTCTTTATCATGCATCAACATTATTACATCATTATTATTATGAATCATGTTCGGTATAGTACCTCTTAAATAACATTTCAGGGCATTTTGTTGTTTTTGTAACTTATATCAAAATTTCGATGCTTTTGACATTCATCATTCATTATGGATATTCTTGATTTGGGTATAGTACCCCTACCTCACTTTTTGAGACCAACGTAATGTCCAGCTGTTACTAACACTGTTCAAAATCATTTCGGTAATTTATTCTACTCCAAATGTACAAAACGTTTTCATTGAGAATGATCAAATTCAATCTACGCTATTCAGGAAAAAGACTGCAACCAACAGTATTCTGCACGGGACTAGTTTCCACCCCAAACCACTGCTGGAAAATATCCCCTATGGGGAATTTATACGCATGAAACGTAATTGTTCCAAAAAGGAAGATGCAGAAGAGAAAATTCAGGAAACTATACAGAGACTTAAAATGAGAGGCTATCATGAAACAACATTAAGAAAATGTAAACAACGTGCCGATCAGAAACCAAGGGAAGATACATTGATCCCAAGAATTAATATCGAGGAAACCAAAGAACATGGACCACCAAGATTTATCACAACATACAGTAAAGAAAGTGGCATGATAACTAACAAAATTAAAAAATATTGGCACTTAATCGCAGGAGTTCCAGACATTGGAAAATTTTTGGGCCCAAAACCAATTGTTACCTACAGGAAGACTAAGGGGCCGATTCCGATCTCGGTCAGAGGCGCACCCAATACCATTCGGTCGGGAAAAAAGCCATGCGAATGCCTGTTTCCCGACCGATCCGTACAGCACACCGAACGAGTAAGTACGATGCGCACAACAGCACAGAATCCGGCCGAGTCGTACTCACCCAATACAGGTCCTGTACTCCGACCGAAGCGAATCCGGAAACGCAGAATCGAGTCGCACGGAAGGGAAAATGCAGGTCCGTCCGGCCGAACAAGTACGATGCGCTTCCAGTACGCGCCGAACCCGTCGCTACGCACGGCACGTCAAAGCATCCGAGAGAGGCGCACATAAGCTCCGATTCGCGCCACAACACAATACACGGCTACGAGACGAACACGCCAGCGACGAGGACGACGCGAAGCGACGAGGAAGACGCGAAGCAACGAGAAGGACGAACGACACGAACCAACCATGAATCCCTTCGTCCTGATCATACCAATATTCTACATTTACTACCGGAACAGGCACGGACGCGTACGGCGCAGAAGGTAAGTCAGACACCAACCACAAAACACATACAACACGTACACGACACATCACACACACACAGAGGGATGCAGAATATACTTACACCAGCAACAGCAGCACCATAGGGGCGGGATGCCCATCACCAATGCCACATATGCACACAGGGGCCTGAATGCGCACCACCACCCCTACCCAGGGGGGCTGGATGCCTACCACTACTACCACCCTCACCCAGGGGGGCTGGATGCCTACCACTACTACCACCCTCACCCAGGGGGGCTGGATGCCTACCACTACTACCACCCTTAGCCAGGGGGGCTGGATGCCTACCACCACTACCACCCTCACCCAGGGGGGCTGGATGCCTACCACTACTACCACCCTCACCCAGGGGGGCTGGATGCCTACCACTACTACCACCCTTAGCCAGGGGGCTGGATGCCTACCACTACTACCACCCTTAGCCAGGGGGCTGGATGCCTACCACCACCCTTAGCCAGGGGGCTGGATGCCTACCACTACTACCACCCTTAGCCAGGGGGGCTGGATGCCTACCACCACCCTTAGCCAGGGGGGCTGGATGCCTACCACTACTACCACCCTTAGCCAGGGGTGCTGGATGCCTACCACTACTACCACCCTCACCCAGGGGGGCTGGATGCCTACCACTACTACCACCCTCACCCAGGGGGGCTGGATGCCTACCACTACTATCACCCTTAGCCAGGGGGCTGGATGCCTACCACTACTACCACCCTCACCCAGGGGGGCTGGATGCCTACCACTACTACCACCCTCACCCAGGGGGCTGGATGCCCACCACTACTACCACCCTTAGCCAGGGGGCTGGATGCCTACCACTACTACCACCCTTAGCCAGGGGGGCTGGATGCCTACCACTACTACCACCCTCAACCAGGGGGGCTGGATGCCTACCACCACTACCACCCTCACCCAGGGGGGCTGGATGCCTACCACTACTACCACCCTCACCCAGGGGGCTGGATGCCTACCACCACTACCACCCCCACTCATAGGATGGACAATGCATGACACAACCAGCACACCACAACCTAGGGAATGCAAGAAAAAGACATCCCCCCAACACCATGACAAGCGTGTGTAGACTGTGTCAAATGCCTACAACACCGAACATGACTTTGAACATACAATGTGACCACCTAGCACATGTGCCACACATATATGTGTGTGGCCCCCACAATGCAAGCAGGCCATGACCATTGTGGCAATGGGGTTCAAACCCCCATCATCACAGTGACCAAAATGTAAGTGTGGGGTCCATAGCTGAAGCACCTTTTGAACATTGTGGCAATGGAGTCTAAACCCCCATCATCACTGTGACCAAAAGGTAAGTGTGGGGTCCATAGCTGAAGCACCTTTTGAACATTGTGGCAATGGGGTCTAAACCCCCATCATCACATTGACCAAAATGTAAGTGTGGGGTCCATAGCTGAAGCACATTTTGAACATTGTGGCAATGGGGTCTAAACCCCCATCATCACAGTGACCAAAAGGTAAGTGTGGGGTCCATAGCTGAAGCACATTTTGAACAGTGTGGCAATGGGGTCTAAACCCCCATCATCACTGTGACCAAAAGGTAAGTGTGGGGTCCATAGCTGAAGCACATTTTGAACAGTGTGGCAATGGGGTCCAAACCCCCATCATCACAGTGACCAAAATGTAAGTGTGGGGTCCATAGCTGAAGCACATTTTGAACATTGTGGCAATGGGGTCTAAACCCCCATCATCACAGTGACCAAAATGTAAGTGTGGGGTCCATAGCTGAAGCACATTTTGAACATTGTGGCAATGGGGTCTAAACCCCCATCATCACAGTGACCAAAATGTAAGTGCGGGGTCCATAGCTGAAGCACATTTTGAACAGTGTGGCAATGGGGTCCAAACCCTCATCATCACAGTGACCAAAAGGTAAGTGTTGACAAAGAAAGAGCTGCAACTGCCAAACTGCATGGATGATTCCTGGTCACAGAACAAAAAACACATCAGTGGCAAAGTAGTGTATGTGTCCCATTGCAACATAAATTGGGTGAGCCAAATACTGCAGTGCAAATAAGACATACCTTTGGCCATGTGCAGACAAACAACACCCATGGGGGCTGACACTGTCAACATTCATCAATGACACAATGACAGAAGTGACCATCAGAATGCAGACCCACATATTTGCACCAATGGGCACACAAATGCAGATCCCCTGTGGAGACTGCAGATGTGAGGTGAACAGATACCATACCATGGCAGCAATGGGACACACAAACCATGATCATTGTGCTGATCGATGACCTAGGAGTCCCAGGGACAGCAGGGGAAACCCACCAAACTACATACCGCCAATGGCACACCCAAGATATGCCAATGCAGTGGTGCAGATGCACAAACACAAACAGGCAGACCCACACTGCACATCATACACAACAGGTGAGGGGGGTGCCAGTGTCCCCAGGCAACGACACAACACATGAGGAGACCTGAATACCAATCATACAGATGTGCATACAGTGCCACACAAAGGTAACTCATGGATCCAAATCCCCTATGTGGGCAAGCAGGCATTGTCAGATGAGAGGGAGCACAAATCACACATGTCACACAGGCACGTAGGAACAGCAACTGACACAGCAAGACACAGACACACCACAGCACCACCCCCAGGGCCCCCACAATGTGGTGACCCTGGGCTGCATTACAATCCCACTGTGATGACAAAGCTAAATGTGGTTCACACTGTGAACCACAGTCATGTGTCCTGAGCAACAAACTACCATCACACCTACACAAGCACAAATCAATCAGCATGGCCAGTAAGCCAAGGCCAACATGGAGGCAGGGGCCTAGCCGGGCAACAACTCTCATCTGCACACACTCAACACCACACCCCTCGACCTCCAACAATGTGCAGCAGTGAAGCACACATGCACTGGTGACATTGCACATGCACCCATGACTATTCCAGGGTGGTGGGTGGGAACCAAGGTGCAGAAACACATCACACATGGCCACTCAACAAGACTCCTGAATGTCTGACACACTGCACACTACGCTGTACATGGACATGACGGCAATACCACACCAACCAATGGGATCCCAGCCACAGTCACACACTAATGAAGAAGCCAAGGTCACCCACAAAGAACACACATAGACAACAACCAACATTGCAGCCCGGACCCTGAGGAGTGCCAGCAGTCACACACACAACGTGTCACAATCACTGAAAGATAACACAAACTGGAAATCACATGACAGGGGCAAACAACAAGTGCCAAGGGGAAACCTGACTGTGACCCATCTGCGTCTGCACACAAACTCAGCCCTGACAGCAAACACACCTATGGGTGACACCCTGATGACCAGTAATGTGCCATGCACCCACATCACAGAGAACCCAGGGAGAAGACTTTGGGGGAACATAGGTCAACTCAGCAAGCATCACAAACAGGTACAACACTAGGGAACACAGCATGCACAGCTAAACGGAAGTGAACACACAGACATGCACATACAACACACACCTTGGGCGCAGGCAATGTCACAGGAGTACACACTGCCATGAGGGGACTCCACTCCTGTGTGAGGAAAGCTGTGCCATATGTTGCCTCAGTAGGGCCCCATCATGTCAGCTGAGCACTTGGTCACACAATCAACAATTAGCACCAAATGAGGGCTCCCGTCACATCAGCCTGGTCATGGAAGTGCCAACGGAATCATCAGCACAGATCCAACACACTTGTATAGCAATGTTGCACTGACTACACGGATGAGTCCTTCCCCATTGATGCCCAAACCTGCATGTCCAGTGGAGATGGCCACACGGTCAGGGAAGTAGACGAATTGAACAATGGCAGGCACAACAGATGTGCAGGGGTGGAAGCCACAGATGTGAAATAGCTAATCTAAGTAGGAAATCCCATTGCCAAATACTGAACACATGACACCCTCAGATGCTGCTATGGATGACATGGATACACCACAGGATAGGACACATTCCCCCTGGACCACATGGGTTCCTGCACAGTAACACTTCATTTTCATGAGACCAAATATCACCATCACTGCAGCAAGGGCATGGTTAGCATCATCAACAACATGTACATCAGAAGCATAAGCACTAGAGAACAGAAAGTTGCTTTATTCAGCATATGTGTGGAATGAAAACAAAGTCCAGGAAAAACACAAAGGCCAATGGCCAGTCCATTGTCAAAGTCCAAACTTGGTGACAGTGGCAGATGTCACCCTACGCATGCCTGCACAAAACCAGGGACAATCCACTAGGAGGGGCAACCGGGGGGCAGGCCAGGCACCGCAGGGACAGGATCAGGGCTCACCAGGAGGAAGCAGGGAAGGGGTGGTGGGTGCTGGAGAGCCACTGACAACTGCAGTGGAGGTGTCTGACATGGTGTGTGCCGGCACAACTGGGGGGCATGACTCAGATGTTGTGGGTGCCGGCACGACTGCAGTGGACCCTGCAGATGGAGTGGACAGGTCCGCCACTGCAGTGCCCAAGTCAGACAGGGTGGTAGTGGACTCCACTGCAGTGCCTACCACCAGGGGAGGAGAATGGGGAACAGGCAAGGTGGGCTGGACAGAGGGGAGGACACCCTCACCACATCAGTGGCACAGACAAGCGCAGCGGGGGTGTGGTGCCGGGAGAGCAAGTGGCAAGGGGAGAAGGCCGGATCCTCTTGGGGATGGTATATCTGTGGGTGGTGGAACCTGGGGCAGGGTGTGGTGGGGGCACCTGTGGAGTGGGGGCCTGAGGGATGGAGGAAGGAGACCTGGTGCCTGAGCTGCAGGGCGGCGGCGGGGTCTTGCTCTTACGACTCCGGGGGACTTGCGGGTGGGGGCCTCAGTCTGTCTGTGCCTGGGGGAGGGTGTCCGGGGGCGAGGGGCACTCTGCTCCGTGTGGGTGGGCTTCCTCTTCCCCTGGATGCTGGAGCAGCTGGATCGGAGGGGAAGAGGCCGAGGTCACTGAGGAAGAGGCGGTGGGTCTTTGGGGTTGCAGGTGAGGCAAGGGAGGGTGTTTTGGAGGGAGAGGCAACTGAGGACTGCGCAGTGCTCGTGGATGCGTGTGTGTGTTCCAGGGCCCCATCCCCTGTGAGTCTGGTTTCAGTCCCCTGACTGTGCGTGCGTGTGCGTTTTGTTTGTGGCGTGTGTGTCTGTGTGCTGGATGTGTGTGTGCTGGTGTGTGCCTGTGCCGGTGTGTGTGTGCTTGGGACGGGTAAGGTGCTGGGGAGTGTGGATGGAGCAGAGGCAGGAGGGGTGAGGGACTGTCTGAGGAGGGACACTGCTGCCGTCAGGGAGGAGTCCATGGACCTATTGCCCCTCTGTAGGTCAGACATGCCCGATGAGATGCCCTCCATGAACGACACCAGCTGAGTCAACAGAGCGGTGTGCGCATGGAGGACACTCAGCATGGCTGTCTGCCCTACATAGAGCTGGCGAAGGAGGTACACAGACTCCTCACTCAGGGCAGCAGGGGACACAGGGGCAGGGGGTGCGGTGCCTGGCCCAAAGGAGACACGCTCCCGAACATGGGAGCCTCCACGGACCTGGGGAATGGGAGCCGATGGGAGGGCGGTGGTGGTGCTGGTGGTGGCGGGGACAGCAACACTAGCTGGGGTGTGGTGGCTGCTGACACCCGCCTCCATAAGGGAGTCATCCTCCAAGTTGCTCTGGTCCTCAGCTGAGGTGGATGGTGCTGAGGACTCCTCGGTGTGGCTCCCCTCGCCCTCCGTGCCACTGGGTCCCTCCGACCACTCCTCGGCTGCTGACCCAGTCTGGCTCTCCGGCTCCTCCTGGTCCGTGGAGCTGTCCCCTTCCGTGGCCGTGGATGTATCTGCAAACAATGGGGAAACAGACAGACATCAGTCACCTGCACCAAACGCACACACCACTGTGAGCACAGCACATTACAGAGCAAGCCCTGGCATCATTAGTTGTACATTGCTAAAAGTGCCCTAACTGAACAGGAGAAGCCAATTGTCAGTCTGATGCCAACCATGGCACTCACATCCCACATGGCCTTGCACCCATCTGTCTGGTGTCTGTTGGATTGCAACACCCCAGTGTGGACACATGCACCAACTACACAGTAGTTGGACAGTGCAGAGGACACGGTGTAGCATGTGGACATGCACACATCACAACTCTTGCCACTGAGTCAGTACAGGTTTCCGGATGAAAGGGATGCCCAGAGTCAAATAGGAAATGCATGTGATGCATACCAGCGACAGACACCATGATGCACCCATGTCCTGATAGCCATCGCCACAATGGTGTGCATGTAGCACATGTCACTCCCCTGCAGGATCACCAATAAGTAGACACATGCCATGGCGGAGGCATGACTGCTAAGTCATACATCACTGTCTCAGTGATGTATGACTTGGCAGCCAGACAACAACACTGCACTGTGTCACAATAGTAGGTCATGGGGAATGCAAGTCCTGGAGCTGCACAAGTGCACATGTACATCCCCCACACAACACATCATCTTAACCCTCATCTGTCCAGGTCATACCGTTTGGACATATGGGAGACCTGTGACACTACCCTCTGAACCTGAGCCCCTCACAATCTGCTGTGAATGGGGAACAGCTGCCTGAACTTCACATTTGCATACCCCAGTCTGCACGGGCAGCTGATCAAACACCTATGTGACACACAAGTATCGTCTCCTATGGTCACATCTCCAGTGGCATGCTGAGCCCCTACCAAGAAACATCCCAGCAGTCCTGGCAACTAATCCACAGCACACTGACACAGAGGCAGACACCTGAGGGGTCAAATCACTGCGCACAATGTGTCAGCTGATACACGGGAGTGGGAGTACAGAGTGCATTGCATGGCCTGGAGTAGGCATGACTGTCCTGCCCCACATGAATGAGGGATGAGCCCTGGACAGTGGATAGCTGGCTATATATGTGTGACACACGTAATCTGCACACTCCTGGGGCCCAAACATTGTTCCCACCCGCTGCATGGGCGTGTGCCACATACCCCAGGCACATGTGGTGGCTCAGCTCAGCAAGTGGACCGCATATCAAAGCAACACGCAGATTACATGTCCGAACACAGGCGTTGTGTGAACAATGGACCCACCCATGATGCCCACAACAGAGTTAGGGAAACAGATGCTGTCCCCCACCTTTAGTGAAGCAAACTGCAAGGACACAGTCCCAAGTGACACAATTCCCTGAATGTAAGGGCCACACCTGGGTATCAGATGAGGAGTGGGCAGTGCACAATAGAGGGACATGGCTCCTGGACAACATGACTGCTGCACTGTGGCAGTTGAACCAGGCCAGAGGAGGGCACAAAGCATGTAATACAGAGTTCACAGTGCAGTCTTTGACTCACCCCTCCTTGCTGCTGTCTGGCCTTCAGCTGCCCATCCAGGTCTGGAAACACCACCGCCAGGATCTGGAGCATGTGGGGGTCAGGGTCCGTGTTCCGCCCCTCCTGCGAGGAGGCGACAGCTTCAGCTGGACCCGTGCAATCCTCCGGGTCCAGCCCCGAAGGTCCTGCCACCTCTTCTGGCAGTTGCGGATCCGGCGCTTGTAGACCCCCACGGACCGGACAGCCCGGACGATGTCCTTCCAGATCTCCTGCTTCCGATGGGCATTAACCTGTCAGGATGACAAAGTGAAAAGGCCATTACTACACATGCAACATATCCGTGCATGACACAGTTGTATATACATGTCTCAATCACAGGGGCACATGATGTACACAGGCAGTGCAAAGCTGCCCATGGACAGTTTGCCAGACGTCACTACATGGTATCATTGCATGGGAAGTAAAACCTTGTTCAATTGCACTGTCACTGCACCATACCTGTCCAGTGCATGTCACTACACACTATGGGGGTGACAACTACTCAGTGAGCCTGCTAGCCAGTGTCGTGCAGACTTTCAGCCTTGCAAGTCAGACAAAATGCACATTCAGAAAGGCAGTGCACAGAACACTCACCTGCTCCCCTGGTGTCCCATACAGCTTGCTGTACTGTGGAAGTAGGCTGTCCAGCAGGGCCTGGTTCTCCTCAAGGCTGAAGGCTGGGGCTCTCTCCACAGAACGTGCCATTGCAGGGTCCAGAGGGGCAGAGACAGCAGCAGTGCAGTGGCAGATGTCGTCCTGGAGCATGTAGTGCAGGCAAGTGAGCTCTCAGGGGAACAGCCAGCAATATATATGTGCTGGAGAGGCAGATACTGTCCCTTGTGTCCACAGTGATAGGTCCAAATCGTTTGCATCTTCTGATTCTGGCCAATCCATGGAATAGCAGCATCAATACACGCCCACAGCATCCTTCAAATCTTCAACTTCATGACATACATGATTTTGCAACATTGTTGTGGGTGACCAACTGAATTTCCAGCAACCGACTCGTTCGAAATTCGAAAACGCGTCCGTTGCCAGGCAAGGCCATTGTCAATGGGTGCGCACCGATCGGTCCATTGCGGTACAACGCGTACAGGGGCACAACGCGTACCCACACACATTGAATGCAATGGGCCGGCCGGGGGCACCGATCGGTCCATTGCAGTTCAACGCGTACAGGGGTACAACGCGTACCCGCACACATTGAATGCAATGGGCCGGCCGGGGGCACCGATCGGTCCATTGCAGATCAACGCGTACAGGGGTACAACGCGTACCCGCACACATTGAATGCAATGGGCCGGCCGGGGCACCGATCGGTCCATTGCAGTACAACGCGTACAGGGGTACAACGCGTACCCGCACACATTGAATGCAATGGGCCGGCCGGGGGCACCGATCGGTCCATTGCTGATCAACGCGTACAGGGGTACAACGCGCACCCGCGCACATTGAATGCAATGGGCCGGCCGGGGGCACCGATCGGTCCATTGCAGTACAACGCGTACAGAGGTACAACGCGTACCCGCGACACATTGAATGCAATGGGCCGGCCGGGGCACCGATCGGTCCATTGCAGTACAACGCTGCAGGGGTACAACGCGCATCCGAACACATTGAATGCAATGGGCCGGCCGGGGCACCGATCGGTCCATTGCAGTACAACGCGTACAGGGGTACAACGCCGTACCCGCACACATTGAATGCAATGGGTCGGCCGGGGCACCGATCGGTCCATTGCAGTACAACGCGTACAGGGGTACAACGCGTACCGCGACACATTGAATGCAATGGGCCGGCCGGGGCACCGATCGGTCCATTGCTGATCAACGCGCACAGGGGTACAACGCGTACCACGACACATTGAATGCAATGGGCCGGCCGGGGCACCGATCGGTCCATTGCAGTACAACGTGTACAGGGGTACAACGCGCACCCGCACACATTGAATGCAATGGGCCGGCCGGGGGCACCGATCGGTCCATTGCAGATCAACGCGTACAGGGGTACAACGCTGCACTCGCACACATTGAATGCAATGGGCCGGCCGGGGCACCGATCGGTCCATTGCAGTACAACGCGTACAGGGGTACAAAGCGTACCGCACACATTGAATGCAATGGGCCGGCCGGGGCACCGATCGGTCCATTGCAGTACAACGCGTACAGGGTACAACGCATACCCGCACACATTGAATGCAATGGGCCGGCCGGGGCACCGATCGGTCCATTGCAGTACAACGCTGTATAGGGTACAACGCTGCACCCGCACACATTGAATGCAATGGGCCGGCCGGGGGCACCGATCGGTCCATTGCAGTACTAACGCGTACAGGGGTACAACGCGTACCCGCACACATTGAATGCAATGGGCCGGCCGGGGCACCGATCGGTCCATTGCTGATCAACGCGTACAGGGGTACAACGCGTACCCGCACACATTGAATGCAATGGCACGGCCGGGGGCACCGATCGGTCCATTGCTGTTCAACGCATCCCTGTACAAGTGACTGGCATATGTCACCATGCCTGTCTCAGATGGACATATGCCAGCCACAGATAGCTCCCAGGGAGTGAGGGGCACACCTACAACACGACAGCCTGTCCAAACTTTATCATAAGGCATGTAAGGCTGCATTTCCTATTGTGTGTATGTTGGTGTACATGTTGTCCTGTGGGTGTCACCTGGGGGCAGCCACCCCCAGGCTGTGCACGTGTTCATGGGGACAGGATCCTGGGTGTTACGTGTACATGACCACTGTGATGTGCAACTGTTCATATCTGTGCATGTGCCATGGTCACATTTCACGGTGGTGTATGTGTATGTCATGTCACATACCCCGTGAGTCCCATGTGGGACGGTATGTTTGAGCCAGGGTGTCCCAGTGGCACAATAGTGATGGTCCTCCACAGTCTGTGTGCATGTAGTGTTTACAATGTCTCTGATTTCATGTGCACAATGGGAGACAGTCTCCACATCCACGTTGTGTGTGCATGGACTTTGATGTTGTGCGTGTGTGTGTGTCACAGACGTCCATGTCTGTCCTGCCGTGGCAAGTGGGACCACTACCTGTGGGGGTCATGGTTGTTTTGCTGTGGTGTATACATGATACTCCATGTAATGCCAGTGTCCATGTGGCAATACAGGGTCCCTGGGAATGTACCTGTCGTTGAGCTGTGATGCCTGGGGCACATCTGTCCTCACATGTCACTGTGGGGGTGATTGTGACACTGCAGCAGGAGATGGGAACTGTGACACGGCCTCATGATATCCAATGGGCCAACCTGGGACTAATTGATGCCACTTGTTGGACCGTGTTGACAGATGTTGGCCATGTATGTACCATACATGTCCTTACGGAACTGCACACTTCATGTAGTTGTGCCTCATAATGATGTATGTTGTGATATTGAGTGTGTTCAATGCCGCATATGTGGGGTGACTGACAATCTTGCTTTCTTCTCCTCTGCACTGCAGGGCTCCTGCTGTCCATCGACCATTCCCAGACCTGGCAACGATGGAGGAACGGGACAGCATCCGACGGTACCGCTTCACCAGGCAGCTGATTGAGGATTTGGCAGTGCAGTTGGCCCCACATTTGCAGCCTGGCCGGCCGTATCCTACAGCGCTGACCCCCAAGGTGAAGGTGATGGCAGCCCTACACTTCTTTGCCACCGGTACCTTCCAACATACTGTGGCGACTGCTGGTGGGATGTCACAGACCATGTTGAGCCATGTGCTCCGCGATGTTTTGGCGGCAATGTTGCTATTCCTGAACCAGTACATCTATTTCCCTAGACTGCGACGACTCACTGACGTGAAGAGTGACTTTTATGCCCTGGGGAGGATGCTGCATGTCATTGGCTCCATTGATGGGACACATGTGGCTTTGGTACCACCACAGGCCCAGGAGCAGGCCTACAGGAACCGCAAGCACTACCACTCGGTCAATGCACTGGTGGTGTGTCTTGCAGATATGACCATCACATACGTGTGTGCCCGTTTCCCTGGTTCAGCACACGATGCCTTTGTGATGAGGAGTAGTCGCATCCCCAGGATGATGGCACAGATGCAGAACCAGCGTGCCTGGCTTGTCGGTGTGTACTGACTTTGTGCCATTGTGTGTGATCTGATCTGTAGTATTCCGCCCACTTTTCCAAGTCAGCTAATGTGCACTTGTCTGTCCGTAGGTGACTCGGGATACCCCAACATGCCGTGGTTGCTGACACCTCTCAGGAACCCTGTGACACCAGCCCAGATGCGCTACAATGAGGCACATGGTCAGACCAGGAGAGTGATTGAGCGGACATTTGGTCTCCTGAAGAGCCGCTTCCGCTGCCTGGACAAGACCGGAGGGTCCCTCCCATATGCCCCTGCGAAAGTGTGCAAGATTATCATCGTCTGCTGCATGCTCCACAACCTGGCAGTGCGGAAGGAGTTGCCTCTCATCCAGGATGACAATGACCAACATCCGCCACCTGTGGAGATCCTGGCCTGGACCACGATGCCAGTGACGATGATGATGATGAGGGGGATGTCCGCACACAGCTCATCACCAACTTCTTTAGCTGAATGTGAGTATCCTGAGGTGTCATGTCAATGATGTGAGTTGGCATGATATGTGTAGGTGGTGCTCTGGTGCTGTTGGAGTGTGTCCATGGGCTACTTGACTGGATGTTTGTTGCGATGTGTGCTTACAGGTGGTCTGTACTCCCCAACAGTGTTGACATGCTAACTTGGTTCTGGGTGGGTATCTTGTAACATGTATTGTGCATGAGTTTTGCTGTTCTGTCCTGTTCTCCATTGCTTTTGACTGTGTGTCATTTCTGTCCTTCACAGGGTACTTTCAGATTCGTTTGGTCAACTGTGTCCACCGACGACGTGATTGCACTTCCAGGGTGGTAGCTGTTGTGTCCCTACAGGTGATGTGCGCCACACCCATGGACTTCCTTCTGTCTACAGTTGTTGACTGTGTGCCCGCTGCCAGGTGGGATTACCTTGCATCTGTAGTGGTTACGACATGTTGCAACTGTGTAATAAACCTGTGCTTCACTTTGTGATGTGCGTTGTCTGTGGTCACACATTTGACTGCCATTTGCTTACTGCACCTGTGGGCTACTTGACTACAACTGGGAATGGGTGTGGTGTCTGTGCATTGCACCGTCTTCCCTGGCAACATCAGTGTAGGCAATGAGTCAGATGGCCTAGGTGTGTATGTGTTGTGTAGCCCTGGTGGTGTGTCTCACTCATATGTGTCACGTTGCCTTTACTCACATGCCTGTGTTGTACTTGCTGTTGCAGTTCGCATACACAGTGTAATTTTGCAGTTCATCATCCCCATAACAGCACCCACATTGGAATCACAACAGAGGCAAGTATGGTGTATTAGTGTGTTTATTGTGATACATTTGTGTGAATAGTGCATAGGATGGGTAGTGCTGTACATAAATCTTGCAATCAGAAGTTCCTAGGTGAATTGAAAGTCCTGGTAGACAAAATCCCCAGTATCGGGGCCACAGTTGTCTGAGACATTGGTCCAACTTGTACTCCCCGTGCAATGTGTGGGAGTAGTGTTGCCGTCAACAGGGTGAACAGTCTGTGCACAAAGGTGAACATCCAGAACAGGTTCAGGCTTCCTGGGAGTTGCGCTTGGCCATCGGCCTCTCACTTGCCCCTCTTCGGACGACCCCTCTTCTTGGGGGGCCCCTCAAGTACAGGCTGCTGCGGTGCAGGGGACTCTCCACCAGAGTCATCCTCCCTCCCTGTGGCAGTTGCAGTTTGGGCAGCACCAGATGTTGTTGGCACACAGGGAGGTGTGGACTGGTTGCTGTTCATCTGGCGGAGGCATTGTAAAATGTCCCTGTGCACCGCCGTCATCTCATGCAGTGCATCCCACTTGGACTCCACGCGGGACATGTGTGAGTCCACGCGGGACATGTGTGACTCCACGTGGGACATGTGAGAGTCCAAGCGGGCATGATGGGCAGCCTGCTGCTGTTTCATGTCTCTGAGGAGCCCCACTACCTGGCTGAGGTCTCCGGTGCTGGACTGGTACGCATCAGCTATGCGTACCAGTTGTGGGTCATCATGCACACCAGCAACCTCTGCAAGCAGCGACCTCTGTCTCCCACCCCTCCCACCACCCCTGCTGACATGTGCAGTGCGTGCAGTGGCACGCACAGATGACCCTGGTCCACCTTGGGGGTTGGTGGTGGTGGTAGTGTCCATGGCCCCAGGTTAGTCCAGGGTCCCTGTGCTGGTGTTGCTCCTTGTTCTGTCCATGTCGGCAGGGATGGTATTTGTGGTGACAGTCGTTGGAGGGGTGGGTGCAGGGGGTGCAGCTGGTGGTCCTGCTGGTGCTGCAGCTGGTGGTCCTGCTGGTGCTGCATGTAGACTTGCACCGGATGTGCCAGGTTGGTCTTCTTCGTCCGAGGAGGGCAGAGGCTGTACGACACCAGTGAGCTCCGCATCCTCTTGAGCCTGGGACTGGGACTCCTCAGCGTCTGCTGCTGTGTCCCCATCATCACCTGTTTTTGGGAGACACACACAATGTATGTTATGTTTCTGCAGGCATCAATGGTTGACACACCTGACAGTTGTGACTGTGCGTCTGGGTGCGGGCCTGTACATTGCATTGTCCTAAGTCGTCACAGTCAGGGGTTGATTTTGGTGTGGCACATTGTCCTGCATTATTTGGGCATTTCTATGTATTTGTTGGGGTGTGAACATGGTCTGCATTGGTTGTATTTGGGTGACAGCCGGCCCTCCTTCCCACCCACCCAGCCAGTCAGTTATCCCACCATGGACTGTGCTTGCATTGCAGGGAGTGGAAGTTGTCTCTCAGGATGTCAGCAATGGCAAGATGGCTGACAGTGGTGTCCTGCTGTTAGTTGGTGTGCAGTTCCCAGCATGCCCTTGTGCTCCCCACGACACAGCAACAGTGTCAGACATCTTTGATGGGCCTTTCCACTCTCTGTGGGATGTGCATGCGTGAGTGTGAGCTTGCTGGGCCATGTGGTGTGGGATGTAGAGCTGTGACTACGACTCCCATCATGCTATTGCCTCCACCCCCTTCCCAGCATGCCCATGCTTCCTTCCTTTTGACTCTGCTTCCCTGTGGGGTGGGCTGGCTGTGCTGACAGGATGGCTGGGAGTGTTGTCCTGGCAGTTGTTTGGCTAAAAGTCCCAAGAGTGTCCCTGTACTTCACACAACATAACCCAGGGTGGTGGTTCTTTGTGGGATCTTGAGTTAGGATGGGAGGCATTGCATTCTACCAGGTGGGTTCTGTGGAGTTTGTGTTGAGGGGGTGTGTGAGGGGAGGTGCTTGTGACTATGGTCAGTGCTGCAAGTCCTCCTTCCCACCCAGCCAGCCAGATATCCCACCATGGAACGTGCTTGCATTGCAGGGAGTGGAAGTTGTCTCTCAGGATGTCAGTCAGTGGTGTCCTGCTGTTTGTTGGTGCACAGTTGCAAGCAGGGCCTTGTGCTCCCCACAGCAGTAGCCAGTGTCAGCCATCTTGTGAGTCCTTCTCCACTCCCTGTGATGTGAGCATGGTTCAGGGTGGTGTTGATGGGCCAGTTGTGAGGGTGACCAATATCTGTGACTGCCACTCCCATCATGCTATTGCCTCCACCCCACTTCCCAGCATTCCCATACTTACTTGCTTTTGTGGGGAGTTCAGTGTGTGTGGGTGTGAGAGCAATGGCAAGATGGCTGACAGTGGTGTCCTGCTGTTGGTTGGTGTGCAGTTCCCAGCATGCCCTTGTGCTCCCCACGACACAGCAACAGTGTCAGACATCTTTGATGGGCCTTTCCACTCTCTGTGGGATGTGCATGCGTGAGTTTGAGCTTGCTGGGCCATGTGGTGGGGGATGTAGAGCTGTGACTACGACTCCCATCATGCTATTGCCTCCACCCCCTTCCCAGCATGCCCATGCTTCCTTCCTTTTGACTCTGCTTCCCTGTGGGGTGGGCTGGCTGTGCTGACAGGATGGCTGGGAGTGTTGTCCTGGCAGTTGTTTGGCTAAAAGTCCCAAGAGTGTCCCTGTGCTTCACACAACATAACCCAGGGTGGTGGTTCTCTGTGGGATCTTGAGTTAGGATGGGAGGCATTGCATTCTACCAGGTGGGTTCTGTGGAGTTTGTGTTGAGGGGGTGTGTGGGGGGAGGTGCTTGTGACTATGGTCAGTGCTGCAAGTCCTCCTTCCCACCCAGCCAGCCAGATATCCCACCATGGAACGTGCTTGCATTGCAGGGAGTGGAAGTTGTCTCTCAGGATGTCAGTCAGTGGTGTCCTGCTGTTTGTTGGTGCACAGTTGCCAGCAGGGCCTTGTGCTCCCCACAGCAGTTGCCAGTGTCAGCCATCTTGTGAGTCCTTCTCCACTCCCTGTGATGTGCGCATGGTTCATGGTGGTGTTGATGGGACAGTTGTGGGGGGGCAATATGTGTGACTGCGACTCCCATGATGCTATTGGCTACACTGACTTGGCCAGCATACACAGAATTCCTTCCTTTCAGTGGTCTTCACTGTGTGTTGGTGTTGTTGTGGTGGCTACATGTCTGGATGTGTTTGTTAGTTCTATTTGTGCCACTGCCTAGCTGTAGTTGTAGTTGTGTTTGTACATGTGATGGCACGGTTGGATGTAACTTTTTTGATGGCATGTGTTGTGTTTATCTGACTGACATACACATTTTGGGATGATTCTGTTCTGGTTGCTGAGTAATTGCTATGAGTGCATGGTTTGACTCTCCCCTTGACAGTGATGTGTGTGTGTTTTGTGGCAGAATATTGTGTACATTTGTTGTGTACTCACCAGGCTCTGGGATGTTCTCTAGTCCATATACGCTCACTGGCGGAAGGATGGCCCGCACCTTCTCCTCCCAGGGCCTGAGGTATACTGGCTTGGCAGGAGGGCCACTGCCAGTGTATTGGCTCAGGAGGTAGTCTTTCTTGAGCAGCTCCCGGACCCTCCTGCGCACGTCATACCACCTGTTCTGGATGTCGGTCTTTGTGCGCAGACATGGTGATTGTGCGTTCACCCTGTTGATGATCCTCTCCCACATCTTGGTTTTCTGGGAGATGGGGGTCTGTTGGACCAGTGCGCCAAACAGCTGTGGCTCTACCCTGAGGATCTCGTCTACCAGGACTTCCAATTCACAATCTAGGAACTTGTGATTCTTCTTGGGGGGCATGGTGATGGGTGGTGATGGTGAGTGATGTGTGTGTTGGTGTGCAGGTGAGGGTGTGTGAGTGTGTGTTTTGCTGGGTGTATGTGAGGTAGGTATTTGTTGGTGTGCTGATGGTGTGTGGCTTATGTGAGGGATGAGCTGTGGGTGTGTGGTTGCTGTCTCTTGGGTGCTGGCAGTGGAATGGCATTTGCAAAGGATCATGGTTGTGATGTGTGTCCTTTATATGGGTGGAGTTGTGGGTGTGTCTTTGTTCTCTGTCCCCACCCCCCCCCAGTATTTATTCGCTTTGTAATTGCTTGTTTGGCCTTTTTTTGTGTGATTTTTCCTTTGTACTGTCTGTGCATGTTGGAAACGTTCTTGTGACCGAGTCGGACCCTGCATTTGTCTCGTACGGTGTTCTCCGTTTCGTTCACGCTGTGTTTGTGCAGTTTTCTATGCTGCGTACGCGTCGGTCGCAGTGTTTTGTGTTGCTTCTTCTCGGTTTTGTATGCGTGTCGGTCGTGCGGCTTGTCCTCCGTCCGACTCGGTCGTGGTTTTTGCGCCTTGCATCGTACTTTGCGGTTTGGAGTTCACGTGTACGTTTCGGTCGGATTTGTTCCGGGTGCGTGTCGGTCGGTTCAATTCGCGTGTTTTTCCGGCCGGATTGCTGTTTTCCGTGCGGCTCGGTCGTTCGGCTTGGGTTCGGTACGTGTCGGTCGGATTTTGCACGCTTTGCATCGTACTTGGCGTGTCGGGCGCCACAGGTACGTGTCAGTCGGTATAATTTCCGGCTCCGAGTCGGTCGGTGCTTTTTCCGGCCCGAATCGGAATCGACCCCTAAATCTTTAAAGGACATGCTAGTGAAAAGCCACTTTCAGGAAAACCCACATACAAACTGGTTATTAGATCAACAAAGGGGGTTCAAGAAATGTAATGTATGCAAGGCTTGTAAAATTGGGAAGAACATGAGAACAATTATGGAACCGAATGGCAAGCCAATCCAAATTGAGCAAAATATTTCCTGTACATCACAGTTCGTCATCTATATTATAGAATGTAACTGCGGAATGAAATATATTGGAAGCACTACATGTATGCTTAAGAAACGCATTCTTGAACACATTCGCGCAGTAAAGAATGGAATATGACTTACGCCACAGCGAAACATATGTCACAATGCCAGAAAGGAGATTGGAGGGCGATGAACTACTATGGCATTCATATGATACCCCCGGAAGAACGTGGTGGGGACAGAGTGAAAAAACTGCGACAGATGGAATCCAGATATATCATCAGGCTCAGAACTAAGACTCCTAGAGGAATAAATAACGATGAGGAACTTTTTGTACATTTGGAGTAGAATAAGATACCGAAATGATTTTGAACAGTGTTAGTAACATCTGGACATTACGTTGGTCTCAAAAAGTGAGGTAGGGGTACTATACCCAAATCAAGAATATCCATAATGAATGATGAATGTCAAAAGCATCGAAATTTTGATATAAGTTACAAAAACAACAAAATGCCCTGAAATGTTATTTAAGAGGTACTATACCAAACATGATTCATAATAATAATGATGTAATAATGTTGATGCATGATAAAGAGCGCTTATAAGCAATGCGCACCAAGCATAATAATCAATGAAAGCATTGTAATGCAAAATCCTGACATAAGCGCGATTGTCCTGTTTGTATATATGTATAAAGTTATTTAAAAAAACAAATCGCACTACGTATCCCAGAATGCCCCATTATGGCAGAGATGGGTATATAAAGCGTAATCAAAGAAGGACTCACTCAATCAATCAATCAATCATGTCACTTATAAAGCGCACTACATACCCGCGAGGGTCTCAAGGCGCTGGGGGAAGAGGGGGGTGGTGCTGCTACTGATCGAAGAGCCAGGTCTTGAGGAGTCTTCTGAAGGCCAGTAGGTCTTGGGTCTGTCGGAGGTTGGTGGGGAGGGTGTTCCAGGTCTTGGCGGCGAGGTGGGAGAAGGATCTGCCGCCGGCGGTCGTTTTCCGGATGCGGGGGACTGTGGCGAGGGCGAGGCTGGTCGAGCGGAGCTGGCGGGTGGGGGTGTAGAAGCTGAGTCGTCTGCTGAGGTAGGCTGGTCCGGAGTTGTGGAGTGCTTTGTGTGCGTGGGTGAGGAGCTTGAAGGTTATCCTCTTGTTGACAGGGAGCCAGTGCAGGTCTCTCAGGTGGGGTGTGATGTGGCTGCGTCGGGGGATGTCGAGGATAAGACTTGCAGAGGCGTTCTGGATGCGTTGCAGCCGTCTCAGGAGCTTAGCCGTCGTTCCTGCGTAGAGGGCGTTTCCGTAGTCCAGCCTGCTGGTGACGAGGGCCTGGGTGACTGTTTTTCTTGTTTCGGTGGGGATCCACTTGAAGATCCTGCGGAGCATTTGGAGGATGTTGAAGCAGGATGAGGAAACGGCGTTGACCTGCTTAGTCATGGAGAGGGTGGGGTCGAGGATGACCCCTAGGTTGCGTACGTGGTCGGTGGGTGGCGGGGCTGTTCCCAGTGATGTTGGCCACCAGGAGTCGTCCCAGGCTGAAGGGTTGGAACCAAGGATGAGGACCTCCGTCTTGTCCGAGTTCAGCTTCAGGCGGCTGGTCCTCATCCATTCGGCGACGGCCTTCATTCCTTCGTGGAGGTGGGCTTTGGCGGTGTGAGGGTCTTTGGTGAGGGAGAGGATCAGCTGGGTGTCGTCGGCGTAGGAGATGATGTTGAGGTTGTGCTGTCGGGCGACGTGGGCGAGGGGTGCCATGTAGATGTTGAACAGCGTTGGGCTGAGGGAGGAGCCTTGGGGTACGCCGCAGATGATCTTGGTGGCCTTGGATCGGAAGGGGCGAGGCGGACGCTTTGTGTTCTGCCGGAAAGGAAGGATGTGGTCCAGTCCAGGGCCTTCTCTTGGATCCCGGCGTCGTGAAGGCGTGTTCGTAGTGTGTGGTGGCAGACCGTGTCGAAGGCGGCTGATAGGTCCAGGAGGATGAGGGCTGCTGTTTCTCCGTTGTCTAGCAGGGTCCTGATGTCATCGGTGGCGGCGATGAGGGCGGTTTCGGTGCTGTGGTTGCTGCGGAAGCCGGACTGGGAAGGGTCCAGGATGTTGTTCTCCTCGAGGTAGCGGGTCAGTTGTTTGTTGACGATTTTCTCGGTGACCTTCGTGGGGAACGGGAGCAGAGAGATGGGTCGGAAGTTCTTGAGGTCCTTGGGGTCTGCCTTGGGTTTCTTGAGTAAGGCGGTGATCTCGGCGTGCTTCCAGCTTTCCGGGAAGGTTGCTGTCTCGAAGGAGATGTTGATTATTTTCCGGAGATGGGGCGCGATGGCTGTACTGGCTTTGTTGAAGATGTGGTGAGGGCACGGGTCTAGCGGTGAACCAGAGTGGATGGTGTTCATGATCTCGCTGGTGTCCTCGTCGTTGATGTTGGTCCAGGAGAGCAGGCGGTTGGTGGTTGTGGGGGCAGTGGTCTCAGTGGTTGCCGGGGCGGTCGTGGTGTTGAAGCTGTCGTGGATGTCGGCGATTTTGCGGTGGAAGAAGGTGGCCAGTGAGTCGCACAGGTCTCGTGACGGCTGGATGTCGTTGGTGTTGGAGCTGGGGTTGGAGAGTTCCTTCACGATGTTGAAGAGCTCTTTGCTGTTGTGTGCGTTGTTGTCTAGGCGGTCTTTGAGTGAGGCCCTTTTGGAGGATCTGATGAGGTGATGGTGACTGCGGGTGGCGCTCTTGTGGGCGGCATAGCTGTCCGCTGTCCGTTCGTGGAGCCAGATCTTCTCCAGTTTTCGGCATGTTCGTTTGGAGGCCTGGAGGTCTTCGGTGAACCAGGTGGCTTTCTTGCTGGTGTGGCTGTTGGGCGGATTCTTGAGCGGGGCGAGGGTGTTGGCGCAGTCGTCGATCCACTGTCTGAGGTTGCGGGCGGCGGTGTCGGGGTCGGAGGGTTCGGCGGGTGGGCTCAGGGCGAGGGTTGTGGTTAGCTGGTCTTCCGTGACTCTGCTCCAGCAGCGGCGAGGCATTTGTTCGGTGCGGTGGTGCGTGGTGGGCTTCCTGTAGGTGAAGTGGATGCAGTGGTGGTCAGTCCAGTGGGGTTCGGAGGTGTGGTTGAAGGAGACGTGTGGGCTTGCGGAAAAGATGGAGTCTAGCATGTGGCCGGCGGCGTGGGTGGGTGTAGTCACGAGCTGTCTGAGTCCGAGGGTGGCGAGGTTGTCGATCAGGGTGGTGGAGTTGGTGTCCTTGTTGTTCTCGAGGTGGAAGTTCAGGTCCCCGAGGAGGATGTAGTCCGTGGAGGCGATGGCGTGTGTGCTGACGAAGTCAGCGATGGAATCGCTGAACTGTGGTCGGGGTCCGGGGGGTCTGTAGATGAGGGTTCCTCTGAGGGTGGTGTTGGGATCGGTGTGGATCTGGAGTGCATGTGTTCGGCGGTGCTGAGGGTGTCGTCGGTGTTGGTTGAGACTCTGAGGGTGTTCCTGTGGACGATGGCGATGCCTCCTCCGACTCCGTTGGTGCGGTCCCTGTGGGTGATCTTGTATCCGTCCGGGATGGCAATGGCGATGTCGGGGGCTGAAGCGGGATTCAGCCAGGTCTCCGTCAGGAATGCGACGTCTGGGGAGGTTGAGTCGAGAAGGTCCCAGAGTTCGATGGCGTGTTTGCGGGCGGAGCGGGTGTTGAGGAGGATGCATCTGAGGTAGTTGGGTTCTTTCCTGGGCGGTGGTTTGGCGGGGCGGGTGCTGGCGAAGCTGCAGTTCCGGCAGGTGAAGGGCCCTTGGGTGCGCTTCGGGGTGGCCTGGTAGCAGGCGTGATCTTTTCCGGGGTTGAGTGCGTGGAGGGTGCTGGCGTCGTATCGGCGTCTGTTGATGTGGCGGGCGCGGAGGATGCCCGGACCAGGGGGTCTGGCGCTGGGCGCGGTCATGGCGCGGACGGGCGCAGACGGGCTTGCCTTAGGCGTGCCTTCGGCGCGCCAGCGGCGCGGCCGCGCAGCGGCTGCCATAAATGGGGAGGTGGGAGGGAGGAGCAGGGAATGGGGCAGCGAATGGGCAGTGCGGGGGCGGGGCCGCAGGGGCGCAGCGGCGGGAAACAGGCACAGAAGGGAAAACGAGCACAATCAGGGGCAGCAAGGGGGCACAGAAAGGAAAAAAACGAGCACAATCAGGGGCAGCAAGGGGGCACAGAAAGGGAAAAAAACCGAGCACAATCAGGGGCAGCAAGGGGGCACAGAAAGGAAAAACGAGCACAATCAGGGCCAGCAAAGGGGCACAGAAAGGAAAAACGAGCACAATCAGGGGCAGCAGCAGGGCACACAGACGGAGCTGTGTGGTGGGGGAGCGACCTACCAGTCAAGGTCAGGGGTCGCTCTCTTCACCACGCAGCGGCCGCCATAAATGGGGAGGTGGGAGGGAGGAGCAGGGAATGGGGCAGCGAATGGGCAGTGAGGGGGCGGGGCCGCAGGGCGCAGCGGCGGGAAACACGCACAGAAGAGAAAACGAGCACAATCAGGGCATCAAGGGGGCACAGAAAGGAAAAAAACGAGCACAATCAGGGGCAGCAAGGGGGCACAGAAAGGAAAAAACGAGCACAATCAGGGGCAGCAAGGGGGCACAGAAAGGAAAAACGAGCACAATCAGGGCCAGCAAGGGGGCACAGAAAGGAAAAAACGAGCACAATCAGGGGCAGCAGCAGGGCACACAGACGGAGCTGTGTGGTGGGGGAGCGACCTACCAGTCAAGGTCAGGGGTCGCTCTCTTCACCACGCCGCGGCCGCCATAAAGGGGGAGGTGGGAGGGAGGAGCAGGGAATGGGGCAGCGAATGGGCAGTGAGGGGGCGGGGCCGCAGGGGCGCAGCGGCGGGAACCACGCACAGAAGAGAAAACGAGCACAATCAGGGCATCAAGGGGGCACAGAAAGGAAAAAACGAGCACAATCAGGGGCAGCAAGGGGGCACAGAAAGGAAAAACGAGCACAATCAGGGCCAGCAAGGGGGCACAGAAAGGAAAAAACGAGCACAATCAGGGGCAGCAGCAGGGCACACAGACGGAGCTGTGTGGTGGGGGAGCGACCTACCAGTCAAGGTCAGGGGTCGCTCTCTTCACCACGCAGCGGCCGCCATAAATGGGGAGGTGGGAGGGAGGAGCAGGGAATGGGGCAGCGAATGGGCAGTGAGGGGGCGGGGCCGCAGGGGCGCAGCGGCGGGAAACAGGCACAGAAGGGAAAACGAGCACAATCAGGGCATCAAGGGGGCACAGAAAGAAAAAAACGAGCACAATCAGGGGCAGCATGGGGGCACAGAAAGGAAAAAACGACCACAATCAGGGGCAGCAAGGGGGCACAGAAAGGAAAAACGAGCACAATCAGGGGCAGCAAGGGGTCACAGAAAGGAAAAAAAACGAGCACAATCAGGGGCAGCAAGGGGGCACAGAAAGGAAAAACGAGCACAATCAGGGGCAGCAAGGGGGCACAGAAAGGAAAAACGAGCACAATCAGGGGCAGCAAGGGGGCACAGAAAGGAAAAAAGAGCACAATCAGGGGCAGCAAGGGGGCACAGAAAGGAAAAACGAGCACAATCAGGGGCAGCAAGGGGGCACAGAAAGGAAAAACGAGCACAATCAGGGGCAGCAAGGGGGCACAGAAAGGAAAAAAAAAAACACTCACTAACCGTGAAGAAAGCCGTGTGAAGGCTGAAACGCGTTGGTTGAGTGGTGTTGTGTTCAAATAAATTAAGCTAATCCAGCTTTGGAGTGCTGCGTCCTTTATGAAAGAGATATATATATATATATATATATATATATAAATATATATATATATATATATATATATATATATATATACACACCAACAAAGGAGAGAGCAAGGAGACATAGGGGAGCGTCCCTTTCCCTGGGTTAATCAATAGGCAACAATGTGGACGTTCCCGTTAGGGGATCCAAAAGTGAAGATGACAGATTGTCATACACAGGAATGATCAAGAAAAACCATTAGGTTTTTAAAAGAACCCTCACCCACCAACCTAGTGGCATGCTTCCTCATTGGGTTCCCAGCTGGGCTGCCGAATGCAACCCAGCTGTGCTGCGACACCTAAATTACAGCGGAGCGGGTTTTTTTTGTGTGTGTAATGAGAAAGTGCTGGGAGTGGAGTTAAAAGTGCCTCTAGAATACTCAATAACTGCCTTTATTCGCAAGTTTCTAGGGTACAGTTAAAAATACAGGAGGGATAAAAGGGAGATATATATGGTCTACCTTATCCTCTCTCAAACGGTCGACATGTTTCAGCCTCGACAGGGGTACTGAGGCTTTCTTCAGGACCAGAAAAAGTGCTTGGTGTGAATAACAATTCAATATAATGGTAAACCCAATCTACCCTTGAGGGCTTGGGCAATTCAAATAAACGGGTAAACAACGCCTTCAAGGGATTTGTTTGAAATACTCTGTTCTATTGCTTTTGATAAATATTTTTTAGCTGCAAGAATTGTTGATAAACTTGCCACAGAAATGTTATTCAAACATCTTTTATCTAAAAAATAATAATTTTGTTCCTTGTAAAAACATAAGGACCAATGAATCAATCACGGAACAATGAATATTCAAAACACGGGTATATATAGAAAACAAATTTGTATGATCCTTCAATGCCACATAGAGACCGAAACGTCGACACTCACACTCTCTTCTGGAAAATAATGTACAATGAGAAGAAGTGTTTACAATAGTGGCATTGAAGGATCATACAATTGTATCTATTTTCCTTGTGTTACATTCTTTATATAACTGTGTAGTACCCTTGATAAATTTCAAAAGATAAAAAAATTTTTCTATATATACCCGTGTTTTGAATATTCATTGTTCCATGATTGATTCATTGGTCCTTATGTTTTTACAAGGAACAACATTATTATTTTTTAGATAAAAGATGTTTGAATAACATTTCTGTGGCAAGTTTATCAACAATTCTTGCAGCTAAAAAATATTTATCAAAAGCAATAGAACAGAGTATTTTAAACAAATCCCTTGAAGGCGTTGTTTACCCGTTTATTTGGTGTGAATAACAGCACACGCACTAAGGTGTGCTGAAGTACGGTGAAATGACCGTACTTACGGTTTCCACCGTCTTGGTAAGTACAAGCGCTACAATGCGTGGGTAGCTTTTAACAATCCCGGAGGGGGCGGACTCCTGTAGTCACACATTCGTCAAGGATGTCTGTCCACCAGCAATACCTACTTCGGTCCTGCGCAGAGTGCTGTTATTCACACCAAGCACTTTTTCTGGTCCTGAAGAAAGCCTCAGTACCCCCTGTCGAGGCTGAAACATGTCGACCGTTTGAGAGAGGATAAGGTAGACCATATATATCTCCCTTTTATCCCTCCTGTAATTTTAGCCGTACCCTAGAAACTCGCGAATAAAGGCAGTTATTGAGTATTCTAGAGGCACTTTTAACTCCACTCCCAGCACTTTCTCCTTACACACACAAAAAAAAACCGCTCCGCTGTAATTCAGGCGTATATAATATATATATATATATATATATATGAATGAAAATTTGTATTATCAGGATTGTGGCTGCCATCTTGCGATTCCACAATATGTGGGATCGCAAGATGGCAGCCACGATCCTGATAGTAAAAATGTTAATTCCTGTTTATGTAATAAAGACAGTGTATGGGCAAGAAGTCCTAACTAAAGGTGAACTAGGACAATGTACAACTGCACAATTGCATCAATCTGATTTGACACCTAAAACACACTCTGGGGCAGATTTACAAGCCCCTTGCGCCACTTTTGCGTCATTTTTAACATGGGAAAAGTGACGCAAAAGTGGCGCATGGGGCTTGTAAATCTGCCCCTCTGTGACTAACCGCTCCAGCCTCCGACAACTGGCCACTGGTCAAACTGTTATCAGTGATGCTATAAGAAAAGCAAAAACATCAAGAAAAGAATGGAAAAACTATTAATGGAAATGAAGCAATAGGTGATGCCATCAACTCAGATAACAGTGAAACACGCCTCAAAGAATTGAATGGTAAACAGAGGTATCCTGAAGATCTGCCTCATGATGCCACCTCGGGAGTCAGCAATTGCAAACAATCTTTGGATTTATTTAAAGGACAGACTTGCAGTCTTGAAGACGGGGCAAGGAGACCTAACCTCTCGTTTTAATGTATCCCTTAGCACAAGTTTAGGCTTTTTTCCACGAAATTAATGATTGCATTTTTAGAAGGTGTGTACCCAAACCTTTAAATGTAAAGCTTTAACCAGGAAGTACACTATACACAAATCTCCCGGGCGAGTTTGGTTTATTTCAGATATATTTTTTTAAAGCTCTCAAAGGTATTTAAGCCAGTAGTTTAATACCAAACTTGAGTGCACTAACATATCCATTTGCATTAAACAGTGTGTGACACTACTGCAATTCATTCTCGTACACAGATACCACTGGCGGGGTTGATGGTGTTTTTATTTTTTCGTTTGAAGACTGTTAATTCTGAGGATTTCGATGCCCTGTTGCCATTATTCTTTCCACGTTATGCTATGTGTAATGTATTTCCTGCACGAAACAAGCAAACCGGAATCTTGAAATCTGCCTATTCTCTGGGAACCGTAATGCTTTCAAGCTGTTGGTCTTTGTTCATGGTTCCCTAGACTGTATTTAGCTCAGGTCCATGTTACCTGTCAGACAAATCTTTTCTTAATAGCGTCTTAGATGCAGAAAATTGGCAGCATACAAAGCCTGCAATGTCCACCTCGCCTGCCCCGTTCCCTTCCTTCTGCAACACGCAAGGCCATAATTGGTCTTATGTGTGCCTGTGCATCTCAAAGCCCTGCTTGCCCAGGCATAGCATGGACTTCACGGACCTGGATTTCCTTGTGAATGACAGGCGCACCGACCATACACCACAGCCACAGCAGACAGAAATTGCTTTTTCTCTTCCTCGCTGTGGCCACTGTGTAAATGAGTGAGAAGACTTGTATAACGCAACATTACAAACAAAATCTTCTTTTAGCACTTCCAGGCAGAATACAGCAGTCCTCTTTTTTACTGAATCTCAACTCCCCTCCTTGCTTTGGGGCACAGTTACAAAAAATTGGCATAGGGCAGCGCCGCAAGTCTTTTTGCTGCGCTGCCCTACGCCAATTTGAAAGGGCAGGAATGTAGCATATTTACGAGATACAGTGCATTCCTGTCCTTTCAGCCAGCGCTGGTGCACAATTTGGTGCCTAGCACCAATGCAGGCACCCTTGCACCATTGTGCAAGGGTGACTGCATTGTAGGCAGGATTGTTTTTGTGCAGGAAGGGAGACCTTCCTGCACAAAAACAGCCCTGAGAGGCGTTTTCCTCGTTCTATGTGTGCTGCAGAATGCAGCACATATGGAAAGAGGAAAAAATTAGGCGAAATGAAAGCATTTCTCCTCGTTACGCCCGCTCTGGGGAGGCATAAGGTTTTGGCGCTTCCCCACGTTTACGTGATTTGGTAAATCTGGGGCAGTGTCAAAATCCATAGGTATTGTTTGGGAACACCCACCAGAACGCGCCTGGAACGCCTCGACACAGAGTAAGGCAAGGCAGCGCTTGGCAAGGCAGCGCTTGGCGCTGCCTTGCCTTACTCCATATCTATGAGGCCATGCAAAGCCATGCAGGGTGCCTCTGCGTCGCCTCATAGATATGATTGAGAGGCCTGCACCACCGGAGACCAAAGAAAGTGATGCTCCGGTGGCGCAGGTCTCTTGTAAATAAGCCCCTATGTTCTTATGAATAAAATGCAATTTGATTACTCGAGTATGATGTATTCCCTATTTCTATACCGTTTTGTCACAGCAGTCCTCCGCTGAGGGTTTATGTGGTCTTTTCACTGGCACTGGGGAAGAAAGTTTGGTGGTTTGTCATACTTGACATGTTTTGCAGTTTCTCTCCTATCTGGTTGAATTACTGCAATGGAATGTACACAGGCCGACCAGAAAAAAATGCATACATCTGCAACTGACTCAAAATGGTGTGGCAAGTGGACCCTGGGGCGACAACATTGAAACTACATCACACGTACTCTTCTAGCCTTCACTGGCAGTCAGTGGAAGAAACATTAGGCTTCAAGATTATGTCTACATCCTTCAATGTATACTGATTTAAAGGCCTAAACACCTGAGCTAGCTATCTTACACCCACATGTGCACTCACAACTGGAACACAAAAGGGCTTTTCAACAAAAAAGGCTTTGGATGAAAATCGAGGAGGGTAGGTACAATGCAACAAGTATGGAACAAACTGAACCCACAATGGGACAGCAACAGGATCGGTACCAGTTATGAAAAGAAGGGAAGAACACCCTCTTTCAACAGACATTACAGACACGGCAAACAAAACTAGTTTTCAAGATGTGTGGCACCTGCACACAACCAACAGCTTCATCTTCTTACTGTCTGGAGGGAAGGTTGATGACCCTCCACAACCACAACTGAAAAGCATCTAAGGAAGCAGTGTAAGTTCCGGTTCGACTTTACAAATCTCTTCCGGCTCTCTTTCATCTTTCCCTGTGGTAATCCGAGGAAATTGACTTGTGAAATTTAGTGAATAAGATATCACAGATAAATAAATTCGATCAACCTGTTTGGCGCAAAGGGAAACATTTCAAGTGAATCAAGGATTTGGGGAACCTTTTTCACAACCTCACAACCGAAAGAGATATTTTTGAAGGTGGGGGGCGGTTCACAATAATATTCATTGACGTTTACCCACGTCACCCAGTTCTCTCTTCAAGGTAAACCATTAGAGCATTTTGTGTAGTTCAACATATTGAGGCTGGGGAGCAAGCTGTTTCACTCCATCTGGAAACATCACATCTTTATATAACTATTATTACTCAGGATTGACCGGTTTCTAAGAAGATACCATTTTGGATATGGGATCTGATCAGACTGATGAAAGGGATTCGTCCAGAATCACACAACTGGGGTAATGCAGGAAAGTCAAGAATAGAACAAACGTTTCCTGATTCCTCAGTTGACAATTTCACCACATCACCATAGCTCCATAACAGACACTAGACACGCCCTTGTCCAAACTGTGTTAACTTGTAAATTATAGCCTCCTGTGACTATTGATCCTGATGCGCAAATGACCTCTATATGTGCTAAATCTCTTGTAGAGGTTTTTAGTATTATAAAGAACGCTGTTGTTCTGTGACTAGTAATTCTCTATTGTGTAAGAGAAACATATTGAAGACTTATTTTCTTTTTATTAATGTTTTCATTTTTAGTGACTATTTGGTTTTTCTTTGGTGCCTGGACGTATTAAGAAATTTATATAGAATTTCTGATCTCTAACATTGATAATACACGATTGTTCGTTATTACTAATACAACATACAAGTATCGTTCTTAAGGTAACTGAAATGATCATTTCTTTCCCTTTTTCCTTTATATTCAACTTAAAATTTAAAACACAATCGGGTGTTGCACGTGGTATTTTGATTTGTTTACTTTCTCTATTCTCATGCACCATGGTGGTGGTGTGTTTGTGAGTTGAATACTTTAACTTCATCTCTTTCTATATTCTATTCTTCATATATAAATTTGCACATTTCACCTTGGGTCTACTAAAGTTTTCGAGACACTTTATTGGCATGTTTATTTTTTCTTATTACTTGGTTGATAATGAAAAAATTTTGTTCTTGGTCAATTGCTATACTTATTCCCCTTTGCGTTTGATGTGAAGCAACTTGTTGTATTATTTTGTTAACAGCCTTGAGAAAGTCGTTTCACGACGAAACACGTGTTGGCTGTATATCTGTGGCTGTATATCTGTAACATCTACGTGGCTGTATATCTGCAACATTTACCTGTCAAGACTTTGGAAATTGTCTCTATTTCTACATTAAACATTTTACTGGTTGCTTTTCACCAGTTTGGATTTTTTTGGTGCTGTGCTCTGTTATTTAAATTTCATTGGGAGATGTGTTTGGAGGAAGTGTTTATTTTCTCCTCATATTGAGTAGCACTGTGGATGGCACGGTGCTTAACATTGAGCACGCATATTAACATTTCGTGATTTACATTTGCAAACTATGCAGAGGTGCTGACTATTTTTCTAAGACCACTGCCATCATTTCTGTATATTACGTTTAAAATTTAGACTTTAGGTCAGATTGTCCCTAGCTGAATTTGTTCATACACTTGTGTACGATGCATGCTTTTCTGAGTCTGCAATTAATTACATTTGTTCTTCTGTTCCCTAGATGGGTTGCTGGGTACGTCCTAGCTGGCAGATCAAAGGCCTCTTCGAAAATTAAGCCATTCCAGTGATGCAGGCCTGAATCTGAGAGACTGTTAGCCGCAATTGTCTATTTTTAAGGTGAAGGCAAGCGCCTGGCCTGAACAGTAAAGAAGAAGATACTTATGCCTCCAGTGTTTATCAGAAGGCCTCAGTGAAATTTGAGAAGGTAGGGCAAGACCCGCATAGGCAGAACAAGCACAGCTCAGTTGATGTGATATTAGACATAAATTGCACAATCTGAAAAAACCCACAGATTATATGTACACACTGTAACCAAAACGAAAAATGCATTCAATTTTAATACCAAAATGAATTAGCGGGCCCTAGCAGGACTATGTTTTAAGCCACCTACAATATAGACTGGGTCCCTACTGCCCAAAAGGCTACCTGCATGCAGGTGATAGGATGAGTCAAATAACAGTCTTCCTCACGCAGCCTACAGGCATATATTTGTGTTCACACGTAACATTCAACTACTGAGAGTACTTTACCCAAGATCTATGTAGGTAGCTAACTTGATCCTAAAAGGAGGAAACTAGGGTTGCATCTTAAGACCAATTTTTCAGGAGCCTTACTGTGAGTGAGATGTCATTTGGGTGCATCAGGCCACAAGAAAAATTGAAAAAAAGAAAGATTTAAAAAGAGAAAAAACAGAGGAAGAACCCACATTCCTTCAGCCCTCCTGTTTCAAATTGTGCATCTGAGCTAATCCTGTACTCTTAACCTAGAACTCACTACAGTAGCACCTTAATAACCTCTCTTAATATTAGACAAAATCTTATTTTTTTAGTAATACCGATTGCTTGCTGTGCCAGTGTTGTCATCAAAATACTGGCCTGTAGGTGTCCCTATAGAAAGATATCCCACTGTTTCTCCACATAGTTAATATCTCCTAAGGAGACGGGGTCATGACAGCAGGCTTCCCTACACCTCCTCTGTTGCCATTCCCTAACTGCTCAGGAGGTGTGGCTGCTTCTTTATTTGTGTTCTTTGAATAGCACTGTACTTTCCTATGACCACAGATTTGTGCCTTAAGAGTGGTACTCCTAACCATTTACCTTTCTGAATCCCAATAACTTAGATGTAAGAACAATCTTTGTAATATTGTTGGCCCCTATTAAGACTAATTATCACTTATAATAATCCAGTTTCAATCCTTAACACCCAGCCACCATCTTCTACCAGTATCAGTCTCTGCTGGGTGGCCATCTTCTTCCAGCAACTTTGCTTTATTCCTACCCATTGAAGGCAATGCCAATTATCTCTAATACTCGCTACCATGTCTGAGTGGAAACCCACCTTCAGCACGGTATGCTTTCCATATCAATACCATACATTGTATAAAGGTGGACATCCACTTTCATTGACCACAGCATTCATGAGTCCAGGTGAGAATCCTCTACCAATACCTCAAGCATTTATTTCACCAGATGCATGACCACTTCTGGGTGGGAGCCCATCAGTGGCGGTGCGTCCATTTGGGTGCTGGGGCGTTGCCCCACCTGCCACTAATGCCACATGCCCCCAGGGCCCATCGTTCTCGCTCTACACAGTACAGTACTAATGTCTGATGATTGTTGTGTTCAGTTAGTAAATCGAGTGAGTCGCACTCGCGCCGCGCGGCTGTTCCGGCGGGCCGGCACCTGATCGGGCCATGCCCACTTACCAGTGGTGGTGACTGACAGGAGACAACAAGCACTGAGCGCAGCAATAGTGCGCATGTTCGGTTTTGGGCATGGTCATTTTTACGACCAGCCCGAACATGCGCACTACTGCTATCCCCTTAGGAGAGCGAGGGCCGAGGGACCGAGGGTTGCTTGCTTCATGCAGCAGCCCCCGGCCCCCCGGTCTCCTAATGGGCAGGGGGCATCTCTGCTCTAGCCAATCCTGGCACTGCTAATGCAGCGTCTGGATTGGCTGAGAGTGCCACGCGTGGGTGGCACAGCACTGCCGCACTTGAAGGCCAATCACTGTGTGGCTTATGTGAAGCCATGCAGAGTGATTGGCCATTTCTGCAGCCTACTGCTCGTCGTGGCTCGGATCACAGTCCACCTCGCCGCGCCTGCAAGGCCGCAACTGCATCCGTCTTTGGCCAGAGACTGCAGTATCGAAGAGAGAGAATCACCGCTGCTCGTCACTAATGTAAGTTCACTATTTTTGTCTATATTTCTTCATGCATACCGTCCATACGCGAGCCTGATTCGGTCTGTTTTTTTATCACATGTGGCAGGCCAGTCGTCTTGACAGTACCAGTCTGTAGAGCTTGGTGACAGACAGGCTGTGTCGTGTCGGTCAAAGGGTCATCATAGTTCTGTTATACTTAACATCCACACTGACTGCGCCCACGTGTGTTTTGTCTACACTGGTAAAAGTGCTGCCTCGGGAGGCGTAAAAGATACACAGCCCTTCGGGTACTGAACTTTTCAGTTTTCACGCACTCAAGCCATGCTTCTTCGTCGCTTGATTTGCCACATGGTACTTACTCACTCACGCCATCTATCCCTGTTCTCACCCCTGCATATACCTTGCACTCCTGTACACACCGTGCACCCCTCCACCACTCCCTCCTCTCACCCCCCTGCATCCTTCCCTACTTATGCTCACACTGTACATTCCACCGTCACCACTGTACTGACCCTCGTGCATGCCCTCCTGTACTCCTAGACATACTGTGCATGCAAACTTCCGCCCTGCACTCTCCCTTCTGCACTGTCCTGTCCTTCTGTACAGATGATGCATGACTCCATCATTACTCCATCGGCCCCTGGACTCGCCCGCCTGTACTGTCCTGTCCTTTTGTACAGGCTATGCATTCATTCACTAGTCCCTGCACTCGCCCTCCTACACTATCCTTTACTTTTGTGCAGATTATGTACTCCCCGTCACTCCCTGCACTCTCCTGTACCTTTGTAATGCTGCACATTCCGTCGTCAACCCCACCCCTGGTCCTGTGCACTCTTCCCTGCACTTCTATACAGACTGTGCATTTCGTAATCAGTCCATGGTCTCATTCCCTGCATTGCACCATCCCTCCCTTCACTCTGAGTGCACTCGCCCCTGTACTGAGTGTTTGTCGCGCCATCAGTGCTCACTCTCCTATATTCTCCTGTATTTTTAACCTCACTGTACATTCAGTGTTTTCTCACCCTGCACTCCTGCATACCTTGTATATTCTGCCATCTAGTCTTGCACTGCCCCCCTGCATTCTCCTGTACTTCCACCACTGGCGGCTTTCTCCTCACCATAAACAACTTTATTTTTAGTGCAGTGATACTGGTGATTTGGGGTGTTTGGACTGTTTGCCAGCTGAGATTTGCACATGTCTTCGTGTATTTTGCCAAGAGATGAGCTAGTCAGCTAAAGACGAACATAAACAGTGGTAAATTAGGATTATTTTCAAGGGAGTGGGTGTTCGAGTCTCTCATTTCTTTTTAAACTGGTAAACAATATTTGTAGGTTGTAATGTTGGTGAATTGATTATTTAGGCATTATGAAAATATTATTATTAATAATACCTATCTTCCGAAATAGCAGCCACCTGCAATTTTATGTTGTGTATTCCCCGCCTCGTGCTCTTCAGACTCTTTCTGAAACCTGCAAACACTCGATGTTCCAACCTGATGCAAGAACAGTTTCATTTTATGATCATTTACGATCATTATCATAGTGTTTCATCTTCCAGCGCTCCGAGACCGGGCTTTCTCACACATTTCCACATGAAGGCCTCAAAGTGCTGATCTGTGCATGCTGAATGAACACAGCAGATTTTAAGCACAGGTAGTTTGAGTTTATCTGTCTCAAGATATCTTTTTTGCTGCAGAGTTAGAGAGTGGCACCACTAGATATGTTTGTATTTTTGTCGGCTAATGTGTAGCTGAAACAAAATTGTGCGAGCCTTAGCCGAATAGTTGTTGTGGAAATTCAACAGGTCTTTCTTATTTTAAAAAAAACATAGGGTTTTGCATTTTAAGAAGGCAGGTGTATTGGTCAGCTGTATAGTGTTCCAATCATGATATTACTTAGGGTACCATAAGAGACAATATGGTATATTGGCAGAGGCCTATGGTGCACCCTTACTGCTATTGCAGGCACTTCTGCTGTTAAGAATTTAGGTCACTTGTAGTGTGTGTGTAACCCCGATCTATGTGTTAGGGAAGAATATGCTAAACCTGTTGTATGTTTGTGTGTGTGTGTGTGTGTGTGTGAGAGAGAGAGAGAGCGCAAGCGAGCGCAGCTTGCACAATGGCATCTGCTTGCACTGTTCCTTGCTGTTGGCCAAGCTTTGTCTGCTGCTGTGCTCCCTGTTACTTAATCTAGGTAAAGCCCATTCGAGTATACAGAAGCCAGACCTATTGACTTTGTTGCCATTCTTTACCATGCAGATGGGGTCATTTTTGTTTTGTTCTGGAATCTCAGCATCTCTGACTCTGTAATCTATGGTTGGCAAGTACTAGTACAGTCAGAGGCACAGCGGGCGATGGTTGACCTGAGGCCCTCTAGGGGCTGCAGACAGAGAGGGGACAGGAGGGGAAGGGAGCCTATACTGCGCTGTGTCCCTCACAGCTGCCTTAAGCATGGTCTTCAGTCCTCACTCTTCCACCTACAAATCTCCGTGGCTGTGCCTCCTCACTCTCCCACCTACAAATCTCCCTCCGTTTCCTACCGCTACACGCATGAGCCCTACTGGCTGTAACCGATGTCTTACATTTTAAGTCAAATAACCAAACTCTATCACAGTTGCACTTGTATTTCGTGTATTTAAGAACACCGTTCCGGTTTAAACATGGAAGTACCCTGTCTTCCAGTTCCTTGTCTTTGTGGATGCTCTGGGTGTCCGTACAGGCGTGTGTCGATGTGGTTCTGCCTGCTCAGTTTACCTGTGCGTACATGCTTTTGCATCGTTCGTTGCTTCTACACCTGTGCATAGAAAACATTGAAGTGAATGCCTTGGTCCTCCTGTGTGCATTAGTTTTAGGTGTCCCCTGATCTGTGAAGCAGCGGGAGTTGCGTATTTCCATACTCGTTGTGTAAAACAGGGCGGAGTAGTGCAGAGTGCCTGCTCTGGCTCTGTGTGCATTAGTGTTGAAGGGTTGGTGCTTTGTGCAGTAGTAGGTAAAGGGTGCTACCTGGTTAAGTATGCAAAAACGTGACAGTGCGACAGCCCTGCATGTGTGCAAGGGCCCTTTCTGATGTTAATGACTTCATCTCCCTTCTACGAAAAGGAACTCTTTTTGCGCCTAACAGTCTGGGTGCACTTATAGCCAAAGTGCCTTACACACAGCCTTTCTGTGTTATGGAATTGTACCTTCTGCAGTCACTGTCTTTGTTAGAACAGATTCACAATTGCAATTGCATTTTGCAATGCAGCGCACGCAACGAAATTCGTTTTATTTATTTAATTGTTTACTTACCTCCGTTCATCCATATTCCGGTGTTTACTACCCCCCACCCTGCCCCTCCCCTGCCCCGCCTCACCGCCCCACGGAACTCCCTCCACGGGCTGCTACTGGATATTATATTATTGAATTTGTGATTTCAGCATTAATTTGGGATAAAGGCCCATCCTAGTGGACATAGAGGGGTTCTGAGTTTGCACCAAATGTGCGTGGTGCAAATATCATCCTTATCAATCCCACTAGCAAGATGGTAGCAGAGGATGGTTCTCACTGAGGCATAGGTAGTTAGAATTTGCCCCACAATCTGTCAGAATCTGCACCAGACTCATCTCTGTCCTTGAGGTTCCCCTGATCCAGTTTGGAGAATTGGCAGTGTTCTGGTGTTCCTGAGCAGTTGCAGTGCCAAAGGACTGTTAGAATAGTAGGGTTATGCGCCTTTGATTGTGTTGTCAAGCATTGCGGTGTTTGTGAGTTTTGGTGGATTAGTGTGTTGCACAGTGTGGTGTCCATTTTGAGTCCAGGAGTGCTCCGTGTTGTTGTGAGATTTGTGATGCTCCCTTATGTATCTTGCTTATGCTTGTGAAGAGAAGCACGCTTGCTGCAAGAGCTAGAGTTTGGGCTATCAGACTCATCGAAGTCTAAGATCCCGGGATAGAGATCGAGCATAATATGTTGAAACCTGTCTGTTAAGGTTTTTGGTGTCCGACTGGGATGCACTATTGACGGGAAACATCCTGAACAACGACTCCGGAACAACGAGTTCCGGAGTCACGCAAGCGGAACAACGACTTGCCCAAACAACGACTCAGCCTTAACCACGCATGTACGTGGTTAAGGCTGATTCGGTCTAGTGTTCGGGCAGGGCGGAGTTCGGAGGAGCATCGCAGAGGAACAGGAAAAAGGGGTTAATTTTCAGGGGGTGGGGGGGTTTGGGGTTAGTTTTTAGGGGTTGGGGTTTAGTTTTTAGGGGTTATGGGTGATTGTGTTTGTTTAGAAGGTGTGGGAGGGATTAGTTTGTAGGGAGTTGAGTTCGTTTTTAGGGGGCATTGGTGATCATATTTATTTATAAGGTGGGGGGAATGAGTTTATAAGGGGTTGAGTTCGTTTTTAGGAGGTGAGGGTGATCGTGATTATTTTTAGGGTGTGGGGAATTCGTTTTATGGGGGTTGAGTTCATTTTTAGGGGTGTAGGTTTGGGATTAGTTTTTATGGGGCTATCTTTGTTTATATGGTGTGGGGAGAATTAGAATTTAAAGGGGTTTAGTTCGTTTTTAGGAGGTGGGGGAGATCGTGATTATTTTTAAGGGGGGATTAGTAATAAGGGGATTGAGTTAGTTTTTAGGGGGTAGGGGTTTGGGATTCGTTTTTAGGGGGAATGGGTGAAAGTGTTTGTTAATAGGGTGTGGGGCGAATTCGTTTTTATGGGGCAGGAGGGTTGGGGGGATCGGAGTAGCAGTAGAAAAGCATTTTTTTAACACGCATTCCTTTAACACGAAAAATCGTGGTAAAGGAATGCGTGGTAAAAAAAATCGTGGTTCAGACGAGGTTGTGGTTGCGCCCTCGTTGTTAGGTAAGTCGTGGTTGTGGAACTCGTTGCTCCAACATACAACCACTATTGGCTGCACAATTAAGACAGGGACTTTTTAATCTTCTTTTGTGAGAGTATACTAATCTAGATTGATGTTTGATTAGTCCTTTTGCTCAGAGGAACGGACTACACTAGTCAGGATGATTCCCCACTGCTCAGTAATTCAATTCATGCATGTGATAACACAGAAAGAGTGTTATTCCCCGATCCCCCTTGTGTGATTGTGTACTTTAAACTTCTTTCAGTGAAACAGACAAGAGGTTTTTTTTCCCCCCCAATAATTTGCTATTGTGAAGCTGATCGCTGTTGAGTGAGAGCTACAGTGAGGTGCTGCGAGTTGCATCTTAAGGTGCTGCGCCGGTATTGGTCAGTTGGTGTGTTTCGGTGTGTGTGCTATGCTGGGATTGGCCGTTACAGCATGCATGTGAGTGGACAGTTTTCTGATGTCGCACTGAGATTTAAAGTCAGTTTTGTTGCATGTAGATTTGTGATTTGCTGAGAACTACTGGTTATTTTGATTCCCATTTATTGAATTTATACTGTTATTGATAGGACAACGATTACAATTTTTAAGAAATTAAGGAATTTATTTAGTGATGTGAGAATACCTGTCCGTGAAGGTGAGGAGGCCCCTCCCGAGGGTATGCCTGATCATTACATGGCAACGAGTATTGGGTTACACATGTGTATTTGGCCTAAACATTGGAATAATATCACTGCAAATGAAGAACCCTTGCAGTATCTTCCTCGTGGTACTTTTAGCCTGAGAATAAATTAGAATTTGGGGCCAGTGCTATGAGAAATAAAGCCCCCACCTGGACCAGTTCAGTATGAAGCCTTGAATGCATCAGAGAGTGCGGCACATGCTAGAGAGATAGCAAAATATCAGAATAAGGCCAAAAAGACAGTTAAGAGTTGGATGGAAGGGAAGTGGGATGCAGGACAGCAGGCATTGAGGAAAGAGATGATTGAGGGAATTAGTGTGTTCCCTGTGTTAACTGGTGGAAAAATTGGGTAAAAGAAAGCGTAAGAGGAGGTGAAGCTGAAGTAAAGGATGATGAAGAGAGCAATAGCAATTCCCCTGATGACTTTTTGGATGATTTATTGGCTTCTTGAACTCTCCATACAACATAGTTCAACCAGCTGGGGTAAATCAGACATTTATGGGACTCCCGCTACCTGTGGATACAGGAACTAGTGTGCATGTTGGTCAGGGCCTCCAAGAAGGGGAAGAGCCTGGTACTCTTCCACCTCGACAATTGACACCTGTTCTACTCACAAATCCACTATTAGAGTCTAGTCCACTCCCGATTCAACATAAAATGCCCTCAATTCCACTTCCAGCTCCCCAGATAATGCCACAGATATCTATACCACCTCCACCAAAAATGTCCCAGGATAATGCTACTGTTGGTAAGACACCTTTCATGCTTAAAATTACCACTACCACTGTTGTGTCTAGGATTGATTCCTTTGCAGGGATGGGAGCAAGACCCCAAACACAAGCAACTCCTGTTGTGAGCGTGCCGACTATAGAAATTGATAGCCCCGAGTCCTGGTCATGAGACACTGACACCCCTTCACGAATGCCAAATGTGGTAACAGTGAAGGTAGAGTTGGAAGTAATCATTTTAAGGGAACTCTTGAGTTGGGACTAATGAAATTCATCGAAGAGAACTCCATGCTCGATCCCTCCCAATCCAGATTCCACAGCAACCACAGCACCGAGACCACCACAGATAACATCTGCACCCTCCTCGACCAAGGCCACACCGCGGCCCTGATCCTACTCGACCTCTCCGCAGCCTTCGACACCGTCTCCCACCACACACTCACCACCAGACTCCACGACGCCAGCATACAGGGAACCGCCCTCAAATTGCTCCGCTCCTTCCTCACCGGCAGAACCCAAAGAATCAGACTGCCACCCTTCCTCTCCGAACCCACAGACATCAACTGCAGAGTACCCCAAGGATCGTCACTCATCCCAACGCTCTTCAACATCTACATGGCCCCCCTCGCCGCCATCGTCAGACAGCACTGACTCAACATAGTCTCCTACGCCGACAACACCCAGCTCATCCTCTCCCTCACCAAGGATCCCGTCACCACCAGACTCAGCTTCCAGGAAGGAATGAAGGACGTTGCATCCTGGATGAGGAGCAGCTGCCTGAAGCTCAACTCGGAGAAGATGGAGGTCCTCATCCTCGGACCCTCTCCCACCGCATGGGACAATACCTGGTGGCCCACCGCCCTCGGAAGCCCCCACAACCCCACGGACCACACCCGGAACCTCGGCATCGTGCTCGACTCCTCCCTCTCCATGACCCGACAGATCAACGCCGTTGCCTCCACCTGCTTCAACACCCTCCGCATCCTTTGCAAGATCTTCAAATGGATCCCCCCGAATCAAGAAGGATTGTCACCCACGCACTCATAACCAGCAGACTGGACTACGGAAACGCCCTCTATGCCGGAATCAACAAGTCTCTGATCCGCAAACTCCAGACTATACAGAACACCGCAGCCAGACTCGTCCTTGGCATCCCTCGACATGAACACATCACCCAACGCCTGCGAGACCTCTGCTGGCTCCCCATCGAGAAGAGGGTAACCTTCAAGATACTCACCCACGCCTGCAAATGCCTCCACAACACCGGATCCCAATACCTCAACGAGAGAATCTGCTTCCACGTACCCAAGAGAAACCTCCAATCCGCCGACCTCGCCCTCGCCGAAACCCCGCGCCTCCGCAGAGCCAGAAAGGGTGGTAAAGCCTTCTCCCACATCGCGGCCAAGACCTGGAACTAGCTCCTGATCGACATCAGGGGCGCCCCCTCTCTGAACATCTTCAGGAAGACCCTCATGACCTGGCTCTTTGACTGAACGGAGCGGCTTACCCACCCCCACCCCCCCCTTAGCGCCTTGAGACCCTCACGGGTGAGTAGCGCACTGACAATTCCCTGATTGATTGACTCATAAATGGGTACAATGAAGAGGAACTTTTGTTTCCATCTAAGGAAGCCGCTAGGTGTGCTTGTGTGACAAATGAGGCTCTTAAGGGGATAGCCACAGAATTTGGGATTGACCTTTCCAAAAGTTCATCCCTAGGGAAAATGATTTACATATTCATGACTGAAGACGCACTCAAGAACATCAGAACCTCTGAGTTAAAACTGAGTTTGCAGCAAGTCTGTGTGGTGAAAATATCATCCTTATCCATCCCTCTATCAGAAGAATACTGGTCAGCAACATGGTTGACCTCTTTGGGCCACCTCCATCGGATGTTGCAAAATGAAATGCAAAGAAGCCAGAAGGAGGGATGGGGAAGAGGAACACCCTTTTAAAATCTCATTTCAACCACACATTCCCTTACGGGACATCACGTGTTAGCATTACTGGCCCATGTCCCTTCTGTTTGATGCCAAGAGAGCAGTAGTAGCCCGTCCCCTGCCAAAGTTGTGGGGCGGGCCGGATGAGAGGAGGGAGATGGGGAGGAGGGGGGTGGGGAGGGTTCGGGGACAAAAAATAAATAAAATAAACTTACCTTAACCCCGCTGCTGTCTCCCGCCGCACCGCGCTCTTCCTACTTCTGGCCCTGGGCACAGGCTCCTAGCCTGCCCTGCACCAATCCTGAAGCTGTTCTCGCATGAGAGCAGCTTCAGGATTGGCCTGAGTGCCGGCAACTTGTGCTTCCAGGCAGACTGGGAGTCTGTGCCTGCTCTCTACAGCCCCAGCAACCAGCTGGGGCTGGAGAGAGCTTCACTGCACATGAGGGTTTGGCCGGCCTGAAACACAGTAGCGGCCCGTGGTGGGAGTGCTGCCGGGCGCTGACGTGTGGCGGGGGAGGGACAGGATGGGGGGTAGTAAACTACGGATTACGGCCGATTAGAGGTAAGTAAACATATACATAAATAAAACGAATTTTGTTGCGCCCGCTGCATCGCATTTGGCGATGCAGCGGGCGCAACGAAATTCGTTTTATTTATGTATATGTTTACTTAACTCTAATCGGCCGTAATCCGTAGTTTACTACCCCCCGCCCCACGTCAGCGCCCGGCAGCACTCCCACCACGGGCCGCTACTGCTGAAACGGTCGGCCAACCCCTCATGCGCAGTGAAGGGAGTGCGCACCACTCCCCCACCAGCAATATAATCCCCTGGACCCGCCCCCAAGACTCGTCAGAGTCCTGAGGATGGGTCCAGGGGATTAAATTAAAACAATAATAAAACGGGTTTAAAACCCATTTTATTCTCGTTTTATTTCCCGGTGGTGGCTCTAATGGAGCGGCCGCCGCTGATTAGCACAGGAGTTTATAAGTCTCTCATTACTGAACATTAGGGTCCACATCTTATAATCACCTCTGCTTGATACCACAAAAGGGAAAATAAGGTGGACATAAGGAGGGATAGAAGAGGGACATTCCCTAGGCGGCACTGCCCGTCGGCCAAGCTTAACTGAAAACGGTGAGGGGGCCAGCTTTCAGCGATGGGCACGAGAGGAAAGCTCCGGCTGCCCTACACTGCGTCCCCATTGAAGGCTTTGGGTACAAAACAGAGCCATCCCCTTGCAATGTGACTTTCAAGGATTTTGTGTTTCAATTGCTCCTTAAACCTTTGCCTCTCGATTTGTACCTGGCTCATGTCCTTTCCAAGTGGAAAGTCCATTAGTTTTTATAAGACGTTCAGCGTCGTGCAGTAAAACCTATGGGACTCACATTATTTTATCCTTTTAATATGCTCTAAAATTAATGAACTATGCGCCGAAAAAAAGACTGTGGAGCTTGCCAGGTAGGAGCAGAGGGGAGTCTTAAACTGACTGAAACCATTGCTGGGAATAAGGCATGACTGAGCTGCCCACTTCTAGGAGGCAGTGCATTTAGACCTGGGGCCTGATCTAGAGTTTGTTGGGCCGGTTACTTCCTTACAAAGGTGACAGATGTCTCGTCCACAGTATTACAAGTGCCATAGAATATGATACACTTGTCATAGGGCGGACGAGATATCCCTCAATCCCTGAACTCTATTTCAGGCCATTGGTCTTTGCCTTTCAACCCCGGTGCAACTTGGTACTTGTTGTCTTATGTGTACTGCATACATTGGCTGCAAATAAAGCATTATTGAGAGCTTCTGGGTATCGTTTACATACCAAGGTCTGCCTGAACCACGGCCTACTGGGAGACCGGACATGCCCGTGCTTCTGAGAACCCGGGAAACGCGTGGCAGAGTGGGCGAATGTTTGACGTGTCTGGGGCTTCCTCAGTTAGACTATGGTTTAATAGAACTAGAAATAGCCCAATGTGGGGTGTTCTTTGTATTTTGGGCTATGAGTGTTGTTTGTGTTTACTGTGTTATAGGCTGGATTGGGTGCATGCCTAGTATATTTTAGTCGTTTGTGAGTGTTTTAGTGAGGCGAATCTCTTGTGGCACTTTTGATTGCGCGTGTATTCTTTAGTTGAGGGCAGAGTGCGTTGTCGAGGTGCGAGCGCGTGCCTGTGTTACTAAGGATGATGAGGTCGGTGAGCTTCGGAGGGAGCAGCGCTTTGCCTGCCGGTGCTCCGCGGTTTTGGCTGAGCTGCTGAAGTTAGAGAAGGAGACAAGCGGTGGGAGCAGCTGCCTCCTTCCCCTGATACTCCTCACATTTTGAGCTTCTCGTGTTCCCATAGCAGCTTCCCACACACAACATAAGGCACCAAGGCCGTTTCCTCCAGAGAACAAAGTTGGCCAGGCGCACCAATGCAGATATGACTCTGCACAGCACGACATTTCTCATATTTAATTATTTAGAAAATGAAAAAATGAAAAAATGCGGTGAAATAGACAATAATATGGGAGTGCTTATAAAGGCAAATGCAGCACTGAAGGCACAGCTATATTGAGCCGCGGACCTCCTCACCTTGCTGGGGCACATTCTGCCCTGGCATTTGCATCTCACCTCTGTCGTGAGATAGAGATACCCTGACAGTTCACGCTCGAACCAAGGGCGGCACATATCTTTTTGGGGATGAGTGGGGATGAGGAACCAAAAATGTGAGCTTGCCATAATGCCCTTCAGTTCCTGATGCACCCCCGAGCCCTACTTTCCGACACCTTTGCTTCTTCACCACTAGATTCTTTAAGTACCCCGCCTCAGTGCTGATAGTTACATAAAGACACGCGAGCGGACTGTACCAATTCTATGGAGCGCCCTCTCTGCTGAAATTCGTTTCTTTTATACGAATATTCTAGCAAACAAGAATCCTTTTTTACTTCCAGATAGGCTGTGCCTTGCGGAGAGGGTTTCTCCTTCTTTGCCTTGACATCTGCAGTCCGAGAACCAGGTGTGTGACACTCTGCTGCCATGCTGCTATGGGGAGTTTAGCTACTTCCTAGGGGGCTCACTCGACAGCCCCACCCCACTGCTCGAGCATTTTAACAAGGCTAGAATCAACCTCATGTAAAACGGATGGCCCCATATAGTTACAGCATTACTAGATCAATAAAAGTGAGGACCCGGTCACTGGCAGCAGGCCAGACATCACTGTAAATTGCACCAGAGCCCCACCTATATTACATCGAAGGGCCCTGCCCAGGCAGCGGGGCAGCAGCACCCCACTGTAGCTTAAACTAATGGCCAGGCACGAGCAGCAATCCAGAAAAAGCATTGGCAATGCTAATTGTTTTGGCCTCTAGTATATATATTTATTTATTTAGGTTTTTGGTTTGAATCACCCCAAGCACGCAGCAAAAGACTGGATGACAACTGGTGATAGATGGAAAACAAAAGGAAGCCTCGTCTGGCTGAAGGGGCCCGGTCTGTCCATGAAACTGAGATGGACCATGACTGCAGAGTGAGAAGGCAATGCTGAATGCACGGTGGCAGGTGGCTCCAGAGTTAATGGTGCCCAAAGAGTGAATTATATATTCATATTGAGTGGTGATTGCGGTGCCAATGGTGGCTGCAGAGTGACTAGGCACTGCTCAACGCAGCCCAGTCAGGTGGCTCCAGAATCAGTGGTGCCCGAAGAGTGAATGGTGTCTGCACAGTGAATGGTAACGCATATCCTTAGAGAGAATGGTGATGGTGACTGCAGAATGATTTGGGACGACAGAGTGAATAGGAATTGGTGACTGCGGATTGAATTGTTCAGTTTCATTACCATTCATATATTCGTTTTAGAAGGTTGATGATGTATTTGTCACGCGCCATTTTCACAAGTGAGATAACCCATTTCTGCTGCTGGCATTTGTCTGCAGGTCCATTAACTATTTATTATCTATTTATTATTCAAATACAAGAATGTAACAAAGAGCGTCCTAAAGTTTTTTCTCTATACCTCCTATGGTGTACTATGTAGCATTATATGAAAATGACTCTGCAGCCGCCGTTTCCGGTTCCACTTCTGAAGGTTTTGCAAAAGAGGCGGGAACTGTCGGCACGTTGTGAACAGGTATGATTGCAGCAGATCACGAAAGTGCTTGTTAAGTGTGCCAGGCTGCTAACTGGGCATTATTGCTCACTAGAACTGTTCCGGGCAACATGCAAAGAGGTTTATTTATAGAAAATGACTCTGCCTCTCTACCCACTCTGTGGCTCGGCAGAGACTTAACACATTTTAGAATAACCACTACATTTGGAAATGAACATGTCCACTGGTAGACCAGCCAGCAAGGATTCTCAACAGTGTCGTTCCTGACATTTGGTGTGAGGTGCAGTACGGAAAGTTCTAACCCCGCAGATGCAATGGACCATTTCATCCATTCAAGGGTTATATATTGAATAGTATTAAAGTACAGTAATACTTGTTACAACTCTTAGCCGAGGAAAAGAGAGGCATGAGGACAGGGTCGGACTGGGAACCCAAAGCAGCCCTGGCAATTTTGTCCGACCGGCCCCCACCACCGAGGGGCCGGAGGGTGAGGGGGTGCAAGTGTGAAGCACTGCTGCTTAACAAAACTATCCCCCAGCACTTTGTTACTGGGTGCTGATATTGCAGTATCGCTGCAAAACTGGTCCCCAGTATCAAAACGGACCCCCACCGCTCCAAAACCGGGTCCCATCCTTCCAGCTTTCGGGCAAATACCCGATGCCCACTATGGCCAGTTCAGCCCTACATGAGGCACATTGTATAAAGTTGTGATGTTCGGGGCTAGCTTGCACAGAGGCTTAAAGAAGGTGAGCAACTGCTTGATTTCCCCCTGGGGCTGGGTCTCCTCCGATGGCTGCCGCGGCCTACTCCAAACACTGCCTTGACCTGTAACAGGTCCCTGAAGCAGCACCAAGGAAAGGAATTAATGGCCTGAACTGGAGTGGGGCTAGTAGCAGTCAGACTGGCTGCTGGGCATAGCACCCTGGAGACCTGAATAAGATGAAGATGTTGCCAATGGTGTGAGCTGTAACGAAAGGTGAGTGGCAGGGTGTGTGTAAGCGTAACAGAAGGGCCACAGAAAAGATAGCTATGGGCCTGGGTGCCTACATCAAGTTCATTGTGAGGCTGCACGAATGTGCTACTCATGGTGGCTTGCAACACCTACTACACAGTAATATGTGGGTAATAAGCAGTGCAAGGCAGGGCGCAAGTTATTGTTAGCACTGGTAACAATAACTGGTGAATTTCTGTGTTTTTTAGTTCAAAACGTTAACGTTGTCACTGACATATTCACCTAACTGCAACATTACTTTAATCTTTGTTTTTTTCAATGAATTTTAAAGATTTAAAAAAAAAAAAGATCTTTTTATCACATGTAATTATAATGTTACTTTATCCTTTGTTTTTTCAGTGAATTTGTAGGTTTTTGTTTTAACATAAAGTGGTATTTTATTACCAAATGAAAAGCCAAAGCCCCTCCATGCAGGGCTGAAGGCCAGGCCCTGCAGTAAACCCTCCACGAGATACCAACCAAACTCTGCGCAAAGCCTATGACTGTGCACAGCACGAGGTTGGCAACAAGGCCTGGCTGTAGGCCAGGACCTGTGGCCAATCCACCAGGAGGTAGCTGACCCCCCCTGCAGGCAGCCAACCTCACACTGTGAATGGCCTTTCGTCACGCACGGCGTGGAGTTGGCTGCAGGACCTGGCTTGCAGCCAGGTCCTGCATCCAACTCCCCACGAGCAGCCACCCAGAGGTAGCCAACCCCACGCCGTGCAAGCTCTTTGCTCATGCGTAGCATTACCCGCAGGGCCTGTGTTGCAGCCAGGCCCTGCTTCCAGAACCCCGGTGGCAGCCAACCCCATGTTACGCACAGACTTTGGCCGTGCACAACGGGGTATTGATGACAGGGCTTGTCCTGCCATCAGGCCTTGTGGCCAAACTCCAGCAGGTTGCCAACGCCACACCACGATCAGCCTTTGCTGTGGGCAGGATAGCGTGGGTCTTTGGGCCCCAGGGACCCATCCCCTGGAACCAAAACATATATATTAAAGGGAGGGGGCATGCAGCCCACTACAAGGCCCTGAATTGGCCCCAGGTACCCCATCCCCGGGACAAAATACAATTAAACAGGGGAGAATGGCATGCAGCATTCTTCCCCGAGCCTTAATAGACCCCAGGGATCACATTCCATGAGGCCAAGTACAATAGACAATGGGAGGGGCCATGCAGCCCCCTTCTCCTTGCCTTCTTGGGCCCCCAAGGACCTTATCCACCTGGGTCAAAATCTAAGGTGAGGGGGGCATGCAGCCCCTCTCCCAGAGCCTTATTAGGCCTGAGTACCCCATCCCTGGGGTCAAAGATAAAAATGGGGAGGAGCTGGGCGGCACCCCTCCCTGGGCCATATTAGGCTCGGGGATCCCATCCTCCAGGGCCAATAAAAAAAGGGAGAGCATGTGGCCCCCTCTCGAGCCTCATTAGGCCGCCCTTGGGACCCCATCCCCTAGGGCCTTATGTATTTTAAAGGGGAGGGGGGCCACATGGCCCGCCTCCCAAGCCTTATTAATTCCTGGGAACCCCATCACCCAGGGCCATTTTTTTTATTTAAATGAGGAGTGGGCTGCATGCCCCCCCCCCCAAGCCTTATTAGGCCCTGGGGACCTCCATTCTCCAGGGCCAGTTTTTTAAAGGGAATGGGGGCCGTGCAGCACCCTTCCCTGAGCCTATTTTGGCCCCGGGGACCCCATCTCCTAGGGCTCGCATTATTTGAAGGTGTGTGCCCCAGTTTCCACCCACAGCACCCACCATGCACAACATTGGGGGAAAGGGGGTTTGCCTCAGCGCCCCCGTATCTCCAGCGGATTCCTCGTATGGTGCGGGAGCCAGCACATGCCACCGCCGAGAGGGAACAGCTATTTATGCTGCTCCCTCTGGAGCATTCTGTAGGTCGGTTTCCCTGCCCGCAGCAGTGCGGGCAAGGAAACAAATCTCAAGTCCGCTACCAGCTGGCAGGAGCATTTTTAAAGCTCCCGCCCTCTGGAAGCAGGCTTTGTGTTTGCTCCCGTTTGGCGAAAGTCTTAAAAATGCTCCCGTCAGGCAGGGGCTAACACAAACTTCCCTTCCCGTGCCAATGCTGCAACGGAAACCACTTCGCCCTATGGTCGGACTCCCCGAGACACTGTGTATGAGCCAGCCCCGAGGATGGGCCCCTTGGGCCATTATGGACTCAGGGTGGGGGGCCGTGTGGCCCCCCTCCCTTTTTAAAAAAGTGATGCGCCTGGGGGATGGGGTCCCTAGGGCCTTTTAAAGGCTGAGGGAGGGGGCTGGGTGACTCCTCGCCCCTTTTTGAGAAATTCAGCCCTGGGGGGGGGCTCCCCGTGGCCTGTGATGGCTTGGGGAGGGGGTTGTGCGGCCCCCTCCCAAAATTGACATGAGGATGCATTTGGCGTGGAAATATAGCGCTAAATGACAGATTTGCGTTTCACAAAATTTTGCTGAAAGTTTGGATAATTACACAAAAGTAAATTATGTAAATTTTACGCACCAGCAGTACAAAGACCTGCTCAGCTACTGACCATTGAAAACATGGTATTCCACCATCACTACAAACTGCATATGGTCAGGGACACAGACCTTAGTCTCATGGTCACCCAAGACTTTGCTTCATATGCCCCTCTTGGCCTGGCCCGCCTGGCTCTGGGACTCAATGTCCATTTCAGGCAAAGGATGTTGTGTGTGTAGAGGCAAAAATATATCGAGGATAACAGATTCACTTGCAGTTAGGTTACTCAGTGCAAGGGCACATGTCCTTTGTCATGCATGGGCACATTCCAATCACTTCTATACATTTTTAAGGAACCCTGAGTGCATATTAAAATGGTGTGGAACTTGTCTAAGAGAAAGCAAATGCGGTATTTAGCAGGGATTTAAAGTGCTGAAGCAATAGGGGACAGTCCAGAAAGGTCTTCTGATAGGGATAAGTCTTATGTAATTCATGTCAGGCATCAAAGGTGTCTAAAATGGGAAGTGCAAGATGCATGTTTGGGTGCACAAGGAAAGGTATATCATTAAAAAGACGGGAGGCTAAATTACCACTCTACACATCACAATATGCCCTTTCTAGAGCACTGTACCCAGCTGTGGCAGTCTTGTACAGAATATTGTGTGACGTTCTGGCAGCTTCATCTTTAGCATTAAGTCCAGTTCATACCCCACATTAGGGATAATATTGAGGGTATGTGAAAGTGTTCCATCTCCATAGACGCCAAACAGAGCAGAAAGTCCATTTCTCAAAAGATGATGCTGTCTTTAGCACGTGCAGTAAGCAGGAAAATCTGTGAGTTGAGTAGCAATGTAGGCAGCATTGTTCTAAAACATAGAACAGTGATCTGTGTGACTGGGGTTCATGCACTAACTCACAGAGTTACAGAGTTAATGCATGCACTGAAGACAGTGACATTTTTCGACTCCGTTATTCACGTGTGCACAGGCACAGAATGAGTTGATGATACTGCCACGATTATTGTGTCCTGTTTTTCATGCTCTATTTCGAATAAGATGTTCAGTGCAAATACGGGTTCTGGAATATTATGTCCAGTTTTAGAGCATAAAGTTCTGTAGCCTGTATTTGAAGCAGTGTCTCCAGTTCTAACGGTTCTGTAGACTCTTGTATCATGTTCTGGAAGTCTCATCTTGATATGGTGCCTACACCTTGAGTATTGTGTCCAGGTTGGGGTATCACATCTGGAGTACTGTGTCCATTGTGGTGGATACATCTGCTTACATCTGCACTCGTTTTCATTCTGGATCCCATGTCTGCAGCATTGTGGCATGTTCTGATGACTAAAAATGGGGTTTTATGTCCTGCTCTGAAATTCTCCTTCGGGCTGTTGTCTCCAGTTCGGAGTTCTCGATTTGGTCTATTGTGTTCTGCCCTGGAGGCATTATCTGGTGTACTGGATCCACTGTCGGGGGTCTACATATGGAGTATTGGCCACAGTTCTGCATGACACCTTGTTAGACACTACTAATAACAGGGATAATGTAACACCTGCTGGATGTCATAGGCAAGGTTGCCACATACCTATGCCCCCCACCTGAGCCCAGCCATCTTATGAGAATTTGCAGAAGGTGTTTGTAAATGAATCAGTTTGTTGGAGAAGGTGCTGGTTCCTTCAGAATTCCACGGAACGCATCTGGCTATTTCAAGTAGAAAGACCAAGGGGTATATTCACAAGAACGTGCGATAAACATCGCCAAAATAGCTTACCACAACTTCTCACATCGCAACCCATCGCGGGAAAATAACGCTGTGTTAACGTGGCATTCTCAACACTGCGATACCGTGCGATATTCGCACGCGAACGTGGAAAATGTCAGCGAAACAACTAGCGCGACGGCGATAAAAATCCAAACCCTAACGCGAAAAAAGTTGCGATGGGCCCAATCGCGAAGAGACAATCCGCGATAAGGCGCGCAAGGCCTGCAATACACACACGTCAGGCTGGAAAAATCACTACAAAAACACCAAACAAAAAAACACCAACAGCGAAGCATGATGGAGTCAGGTGGAGCAGTCACAGGGGACGATCTGAACCCCACAAGCCCCCTGGAGCCCCAGCCAGGGCCCTCGGGGACAGGGAAGGACAAGAAGAAGAGGAAGCCACGGTTCAGTCCGCAGGAGAATCAGATCCTGGTCACGGAGGTGATAGGACACCATCAACAACTGTTCATCACCTCCACCGTGTCATTGGGCACAAGAAATGGAATATGGGAGTCCATCTTGGACAAGGTGAATGCTGTCGGAGTGCAGAGGAGGTCAATGGACGAGGTCAAGAGGCAATGGACTGATATCAAGCGCAAAACCAAGAGCAAACTCGCCAACAACCTCAAAGCAGCAATGCAGACTGGAGGTGGGAGTCCTGCGCCGCAGGAGGAGCTGGATGAGATGGAGGAGATGGTGTCGACAGTCATCAGTGTGGATACGGTGGCAGGAGTTGGGGGCCCGGACACTGCTCTACAGAACCGGACACAACAGCAACAGGGTGAGTAGCGACCAGGGACTGGGGGGACAGGGGTAGAGGGCACAATGGCACACATGCACAAATAAGCAGACCACACTGCACACCCACAATGACTTCGGATCATGTCCCTGATCCCCTTGCCATACTGCAGCACACATAGGTACACCAAGTACGTCAACCTCGACCATCTGCCCAGAGTGGGCCCACCCCACACATCACACAGCTCACATACAACCCATGCACATGTGCTGAACCCAGCCAAGCTGCTGGTCCATGAGCCACACTGACAACGTAAGTGACACTGCATGACGAATACCATGCCTGCAGTCCGATTACCATGACATGGTGCACGCAACAACACTGAGGTGGCTGAGTGTGGACCACATCCGTAAAGGAGCAGATCACACTCTGACACATCCACGTTCACAATCAACCCCTGACGTCAACAACACAGCTGCGGACAAACCATGCCCCAGAGTCCCCACTTCCACCAAGACACACATCCACCCAAGTCTGGTAACGTCCCAACACTGCATGGACACAGAAGTCAAAGGCACACCGCCTGCAAGGGACAGGAGGCAGCAGAATTAGAGCTGCAGGGGCGACTCTCACAAAACTGCAGCACACACATATGACAGTCAGAGCACAGCAGCATAGACAACAATGTGGTACAAACTGCAACATGTGAACAACAGGACAGAGGGTGAAGATACTGGCCAATTACATTTGGCATAGCAGGGGGATGTGAGATGAAACTGCACAAGTACAACCTCACATCCCTGATGGTGTAGAAATGTCAACTGTCCCGCATCCAACAGGCATCTCCTCCTACACAGTCACAATGTACCTCGTCATGCAGTCTGTATGTGAACTTGTACAATGCCTGGACAAACATGTCAACACGATGTAATGCAGCATCTCCCCTTAACATTGCAGAGGGACCATCAACACCACCTGCAGAGCAGACCCAACAACTCTACACTGATGACGAGGATGACAACCCCATCATCGACACCGAAGCCCTCAGAGACCTCATCGGCCGCATCGTCTCCCCACCTCCAGGATCAGGGCAGCACAGCTGCATCGAGGAGACCCCACCCCCTGCACAGACCACACAGCAGGCAGCACCTGCCACACCGGCTGTCTCCCAAGACCCCCACGGAACACACCTGGCCTTCCAAACCCGTGTGTTAGAGGCCCAGGAGAAGCTGGCTGATCAGGTGCGGGTGGGGTTTGACCTCCTGGCAGCCAAACTTGATGCCATCCATGGGTGGGTACATGCCTTCGGGGACCACTTACAGTCCCTGACGGACACCCACAGTCCGCTCCATGGCCTCCAACGAGCCCTGGCCGACATCGCTGGAGACCTGACTCGGAGACAAGAACACCTGTCAAGTCAGAGTAGACCAGCGATCTCAGCAGTGACTTGGCACAAATGCGGAGGCTCATGGAGGACATGGTGCGGATGGAGGCGGAAAGGTTGGCTGTCACTGCTGCACATCAGCAAAATGTAGTTGGGATATACCATGCCCTGCAGATCCTCGTCATGGCATTGCTGCCACAAGGCCTGGTGCAGATGGATGCTGCTGCTCCTACACCATCCCCATCTGCGCCCCCTGGTGTGTCAGTGCCTCACAGTGCAGCAGACATTTCTACTCCTGCACCTGATGTGTCACTGCCACACGGTGTGGCCGACAATCCACCTCTGGCCCCTGATGTGTCAGTGGCACACAGTGCTGCAGCCGGAACTGCAGCACCCACAGGTGAGGCAGAGCACACATCAGAGGACGAGGATGTGGATGATCCAGACTTCTTGATCATGAGGCGGCAGTAGCATTCCTCCCACCCATTTGGCCTGTTTCATCTTGGTTCTGCCCTTGGCATCATGACCTTCCACTGCCCCCCGATGCACTCTTTGACTCTTACCTTGGACCTCGACATGGACTGCCATATTCTGTTAGATGACCGATGACACAGCGATCAGACTGCGGTCTGGACTCTTCCTCTTCCGATCTACTTGTCATGCCCTGAAGGACTATGGCTGGCCCGCCACGTGCCAATGATGTGAAGTGGGGTCTGCATGGCCCTGTACTGCTCCAGCTGCAACATTCCACTGGAAGACAATAAATCATTCACTATTGCACAGTTGTGTCATGTCTTCGATCATTCAAGTATGTGAGTGTGGACGTGTGTTGGGTCAGTGATTCCCCCTGACGTCCATGTTGCACACGTCGTGGGACATGAGTCACAGGGTGCTACATTGCCGATTGCGTTCCGGGCGGCGTAGTCACGACATCAGGGACACACGAATTCGTCACTTCTTTGTCCGGACAGGGACTGAACCAGCGCACACAGCCCCGGGATCATTCTTGCACGCCTGATGCTGGTCCGGCGTATGCCAGGCCAGACCACTACGCTTACGCTCCGAGGGGGGACGACATACCTACATGTCCCAGAATTCTACGCTTGGGATCTGCTGGTCACTGGTCTAGTTGCCAGCATGCCACGGCCACTCCCTGAGGGCAGGTTTGCACACACACCACACCCATCCAGCAGATGCGTCACGGGCCATGTGACACCGCCAATAAAAGGGGTCTGCAACGTCATATTCCCCACTGCCGGAGGTGACCAGACAACGTACGTGCAACGGGGCTCAATCATGGAGGTTCCATGACTTGTGGCGCACAGGGTTAGTCGCCCCCGACGTCCGGCGGCCGTCACGGGCCAACCACCATGTGGTGCTGGCTTGAGTTGCACAGGGTTAGTCGCACCTATGAAGCTGAGCGGGGGTGCAGCCTGCGATGATGATGTGTGCACTGATACGGTCTCTGCCATTTCTGACTCAAGACCCAGTATCAAGTGTGGGACCTGCTGGACCGCGGGGGGGTGCCGCATGATGTGGGGACTGCCAAGGCTGCGGGCCCCGGCCTTGGAGTTGGCACTGGCACGTGGTGTGCCCTCTTGGGGACACACCGGTGGCAGCAGGTGAGCAGTGGGGCCTGGGTGTGCAGGGGCGGACATTCACCGCTGGGCGGCGGGAGTGGCTGGGGTGCAGCAGCATGTGTGCGCAGGGGCGGACAGGCGATGATGCCGTGTGCAATGATTTGGACTCTGCAATTATTTGTTGTATACTCGTTTCAGATAGGGGACCTGGTGGACTGCAGTGTTGGCCGGAGCCTGCGTGCGACGCGGGCCTACCGCCACGTGGCGTTGCCTCAAGGTTCACAGAGTTAGTGACACCAATGGAGCTGAGCGGGTGTGCAGCCTGTGATGATGACGTGTGCACTGTAATGAACTCTCCCATTCCGAACTCAAGACCCAGATTCAGGTGTGTGACCTAGTGGGCCGAGGGGCGGATCCGCGTGATGTGGAGGCTGCCAAGGTCGCGTGTCATGGGTTCGGAACGTGCACCGGCACGTGGTTGGAGACACACCGGTGGCGGAAGGTGAGCAGTGGGGCCGGGGTGCGCACGGGCAGCGGTCTCTATACCTCTCTCCCTTTCTTTCTCTCTCTCCCTTTCTTTCTGTCTCTCCCTTTCTTTCTCTCTCTCCCTTTCTTTCTCTCTCTCCCTTTCTTTCTGTCTCTCCCTTTCTTTCTCTCTCTTCCTTTCACTGTCTCTCTCTCTCTCCCTTTCTTTCTGTCTCTCCCTTTCTTTCTGTCTCTCCCTTTCTTTCTCTCTCTCCCTTTCTTTCTCTCTCTCCTGTTCTTTCTTTCTCTCTCTCTCTGTCCTTTGATGAGCGCATGACACACGTTCTTATCTCAGATTTTTTCTTGCAGGCTGTGACTTACAGATTGTCCGGAGTGGATCCGCATGGACTCTTCAGAATTGTTGTTTTGTGTTGTGCATTAATAAAGTTCTGTTGTGTGATTTCTAAGTTGAATGTTTGTTTCTCCTTATTCTGACCACACATGTAGGTTTGTTGTTGTATTTGTGCGACATCAGGCTCTTATTTTTCTCGTGATTTCGTAAAGTTGCTGTGGCACATCTTTGTACGGGGTGGGTGGGCCGAGGGGGGGGCCAGGGGTGTGGGGGGGTCCTGAGGGTGGTGGCGCTTGGTGTTGTGGGCCTCTAGGGTCTCCGAGCTGCATGGGCAGTGGCTCCATGGCATCTGTTGTTCTTCAGGTGTGGCTGTGGGCTGGGCTCCCTTTTGTGGTGCAGGTAGTCGTCCTGCTTAGCACCAGCAAAAGGCAGGTGTTAAATCCCTGCTGCTACCGCGGCTTATCACCTGTTTTTGACTCGCATCGCAGATCTGGCTGTCCGTTGAGAATCGTTGTCTTTTCGTGTATTTTTGCACGGACACGCCTATTCTGCATCTCATTAGCGTTAGTTGGCGGTGTCAACCGTGGCGATGTTTTTTGCGGCAGCTATCGCGGGTTATGTGGCGATGTAGGCAGTTGGCACCAGCTTGCGAATGGGGCGGTAATTCTATCGCCACTTTTGCTGTGCTAAAGTGCCGATAACTCGGCGATAAGTCCTTGTGAATATGCCCCCAAGAGAGATCACTTAGGATATGATACCCGAAAGGGCAAGGTCCATTCTAGGTCTGCACCTTAATTTCAAACTACTCTTAATACAAAGAATATAAAAGGCCACGAAAATTCCATAAGTATGCAGGTCCTGACACCATTGCAATTCAGTTCCCATCCAGTCATCTAAAATGGCCTACCTGAAGGACAGACTTCAGCTTCTGATGTAATGATAAGGCAGCATCTACAAGGCGTTAGGATTCAATCCAATTCTGCTTTTAAGAGTCTGCAGATGTTTTCAGTAATTATTCAGCGTGTGGGAAATTTAAACAAAAAGTCATATATTGGTCATGCCTGCTGGATCAGCCTGTATTTTTTGATACATGCTAATTTCAGTACTGTGGTTACCCTTCCTGGGGTTAATATAACGTTCATTAGAGGGCTGAAGGGGTTCACTAGGAAATTAGATATTCACTCTTAAAAATATATTGACTGACAGTAAGTCAACAGATGAGCATGAAAATGAGGATTTCAGCAACATCTGAAATTGATCGGAAGCTATGGGAAGCGAATCCATTTGTGTCGGTTGGTGATCCAAATGTATATTGCTAGAGGACGTTTTACCTGGCTGAAGAATAGGGTTTTAATTCTAAGAGCACTTTGGAGTAATGTGAGGGTGTTTTGAATATATACGTGTAACTGAATGGTTATCTCATTAAAATATTCTAAGATTGCTTCACAAATACACTGTGATTTGTAGTAAATGGCCAGAGGTTTCCTGAACTCATCAATGATTTAAAAAAAGCATTTTGTAGAGTTAGAGATAATCATGTGATATGAACAGTGACATTTCCATTGTCCAGCTTTGGTGGTTAAAGCTGGGCTCATCTGAAGTATTGTGCAGTTCTGGGTTTTAGATTTGGAGTTGTCCTGGTTGGGGAAATACATTTGGAATATACTGTCCATTTCAAGTTTGCCTGAAAGAGAATTTGCCCTCACCGCCCCTCAATGAAAAGATGCTTCCCTGCAACTACAGCACACATTCTCCACCTTGGGTGGCACATAGCAGCATGCTGTGAGTGTATTCAATCCACCCTTTTGATTTGTGCTAGGCTATATGTAGCTCCAGCACCCAACATCTCTTGGAACAGCTCCAGCATTTACATGTAGTGCTTGACCTTCGATGATCCAAAGTAGCCCTAATCCCAGCCCAGAAAGCATGCAGATGAAAGAGAGATGCCCAGATATAAGAAGGCCTTTCCCGTGGTCTGTCATTTCTGAGCAGATGCACCCAAACCCAACACTAAGGCACAATCAGCTCTAAGCAACATTGAGCCACTAGAAGAACTCTACTGAAACCGCAGTTTCTGTGCTACTGGCTTGTTTTGTTCTCACACTGCACCCTGACCAAAAAGCATCCACAGCACTACCGACACACCATAAAATACTGACCGAAATGCCAGCAACTGAGGTACAGAAGGGTTTCCCTTGTCTAGCTCTAGTGGGCACAGATACCATAGGGAAACCCTCACACAATCTCAGCAATTTATAACTACTCAACGAACTGAGTTCCACTCGGTTTTACATTTGTAGGTTCTTTATTTGATACAATGTTAGATTTAGAGAAACTATTTCACTTAATAAAAAATGACACCAACCAACATGGCCGCTGCAGGTAAGAGCGGTGGGGCCGGCTGGGGGGAATTTCCAGAGACGACCACGAGGGAAAATTAATTACTTATTTATTTAAAGTAAATCCCCCCACTAGCCAGCCCCACCGCCCCACCGCTCTTACCTGCAGCGGCGCGGCTGTGCCGCACTGCGTCACTTTCAAAGCACAGGGATGCGTCATATTTACAACAATATGTTGCATCCCTGTGCTTTCCCCTGCACTGGAGCACAACTAGCTGCCATGCGCCAACGCAGGCATTCCTGCGCCATGGTGCAAGGGTGTCTATGTTTTAGGGGACATTGTTTTTGTGCAGGAAGGGACACCTTCCTGCAAAATTAATCACATGAGGTGTTTTCCTCTTTCTTTGTGTGCTGCAGAATGCAGCACGCATAGAAAGAGGAAAAGACTATGGGAAATATAAGTATTTCTCCTCATTGTGCCTCCTTACGCCTCCCCTGGGGAGGCGTAGGATTCTGACGCATTCCCAGGTTTACAAAATGTTGTAAATCTGGGAATACGGCAGAATCCATGGGTGTTGCGTAGGAACAGTAACACCCATGGCACACCCATTTCACGCAAAGTGCTGCGTGAAAAGGGGCTGTATTTACAAGGCCACAAAAAGCCTCGCAGGGTGGCTTTACGTGGCCTTGTAAATATAGATCACCTCACTGCATCACCAGTGCATTAAAAAAAGTGACGCACCGGTGGCGCAGGGGGCTTTTAAATATGGTCCTCTATGTAACCCTGGGCGGAGCTTGTGGAGTTGTACTATGTGGAATTTCACTGAGTTACTGGAAAACTCCGTGAAATTCCACGGAGTTCTGTGCCCTGGCGGAGTAACTCCTTGCACCATCATTGACCCCCCCCAGCCCAAACCCACTCCGACCCCACCCAGCCCCCCGCATAGTAAGGCCTGACCTTACCTGAGTCTGAGCCTCATCCTTGGTGGGTGGGTATGGCGGTGTCGGCTGTCCAAGGCAGTGCAACCCGGCAGGCAGTCTCCTAGCCTCTACTGCCTTCCTGCTCCTGCTGCAGTGCTGGGCTGGCTGCAGTCGTGTCTCCGCTTAGAAGCCTGAGCCTCGTCCTCCGCTGCTCCGGCTTGAGGAAATTCAATTAAGGCGGGAGCCTCAGCCACCTTAGTGCAGCAGCTAAGCTAACCCATCCCCAACTCAGAAAGAAAGAACTGCAGCGCGCATGGCGTATTGCGTGAAGGCAAGCCTGACCCTATCATGTTATTTCATCGGGACAGGCATGCCTTGCGCACTGCAGTTCTTGCTGCCTGAGTTGGGGACGGGTTAGCTTAGCTCCTGCACTAAGGTGGCTGAGGCTTCCACCTTAATTGAATTTCCATGAGCCGGAGCAGCGGAGGGCGAGGCTCAGGCTTCTAAGCGGAGTCACAAGTCGACTCTGCACTGAAGCCAGCCAGTCCAGCAGCAGGAGCAGGAAGGCAGTGGCGTCTAGGAGACTGCCGCCCGGGCTGCACTGCTGTGGACACTGGGACAGCTACCATTTGGGAGGTAAGTCTACTTACTCCTCCTAAGTGGCTTGCAGCGGGAAACTCTGCTCTGCTTCGAGTGTGGAGTTTTTGAAAACTTCGCACTCCAAAGGAGTGCGGAGTTCTAAAACTCCGCAAACTCCATTGGCGGAGCGGAGTTAACCGCCCACCTTTACCTCTATGTTTATCGGTCTGAGTTGAATTGGCTAATGAAAAAAGAAACGCAAGCGGGTGGGAAAAAGAACACAGGTCAGAAGTGGCAACACAGAGGGTGAAATCACGAAGGGCGTGGAAGGAACAAGAGGATGGGGTGCAACACAAAGGGCAGGTGCAGAAACACAGGAATGTGGGGGAATCAATACGGAGGCGTGGGATGGGGGAAGCAGCATGGTTAGCTTTTGAAGGGAGCAAACCAAAAAAGAGCAACGTGAAAGTGGGTGAAAGTGAACAAACAAGTGACCAAACCGTGGAGTGAAAGCACACGGAAAAGTGGCTTGAAAGGTGAAGCAGTGTAAAAGTGAAAGCATTTGTAGGAGCTGCTTGAAGGACAAAGTTGTGGAACATGAAATTGTCGTAATGTTGTGAAAAGAAATGTGCTGAGAAAAGTGGGCAAAGACGCTGAATGGCAAAAATACAAGCACTCTCATGCATGCCAATGAAAAGAAATGTGCTAGCAGAAGTGGGAAAACCCAGAGAATGGGGGAGAATGCATGCCTCTCTTGGCGTGCTTTTCAGAAAAGGAAAAAAGTCCCCCAAAAGCAGGAAGGATAAAAGTAGCCAATCAGAGAGAGATGGTAAACAGGATCTGCACCACAGGAAGGACAAAAACAAGATGGACAGGCTAAAACAAATAAAACTATGGAATAGGAGGCAAGACAATATGAGTGCCAAAAAAATGTCAATGTCAATCAGTGGACGGAGTTGCTTTATAGGTTGGCTATCGACATGTCCCCAGCTGCAATGTCTGGCAGGCTTCGACCTAAAGTTCTTCATTGTTGCTTTCCTTGGCACCAATATATTAAAATGTTTTTATAGTTCATTTCAAAGTATTTATATTTTGCTGAGTATTAGAAAACATTTGACATCCTACAGCCTTTCGTTTCACACTCCCTGTACCCCAGCAAGATTGTCACTTGGCCCATGTTACAAAATTTCCTCATTTTTCCCTCAGAGATAGAAAAATAAACAATATTTTCTATGTCAAAAGAATAAACTTAGACATTGTTGACATTCAATCTATGTCTTTGAACTCTCTGCAAATGTGACAAGCTACAATCTAAAGGCCTCTTTATTGTTCATTATTCTTCTCAACTCTGGCATGGTTATTTTGGGGATGACGCAGCACCTCCACACCTTTACTTCCAGTGCCCATGTCAGGGGTAAGGTATTTTGGCTCAGTTGTGTTTATACCCAAATTCAATGTACCAGGGGTTCTTAAGGAAAGGATTCTGGGGCATATTAGCAAGAACGGCGTTAAAATTATCGCCGCTTTAGCGGCAGGAAACTGCCGCTAAAGCGGCGATAATGGGCTTAATAATATGCCCTTGAGAATTCCAATAGAAGCCCAGGATCACAGCAGAACATGGGCCCTTTATTGGTATTCTCAAGGGCATATTATCAAGCCCATTATTGCCGCTTTAGCGGCAGTTTCCTGCCGCTAAAGCGGCGATAATTTTAACGCTGTTCTTGCTAATATGCCCTTGAGTTCCTTTGGAGGAGCTGCATGTTGATCACACTGTTAGGATCCATATTCAAAGAGCTGTCTCTTGATGTCTGTGTTAGGGTAAAAGAGACACTGTTGAGTGTTGAACCCAGCAGAGAATGCTGCAAGGGACCCTGGCAGAGCTGCGCATTAAACTGTTAGAAGGATGTGCAGAGAAGGAGTGTACTCCTGGACTCAGTAGCTTTCACTGGCCTTTGTTTTGAAACTGTTAAAGGGGAAGGATAAAAAAATTACTGGAAGAATGATGCACCATACATTTTGATAAATTATATAAATCGCACACAGGGATATTTTTAATTCTCTGTAACACATCTTATGCATTAGAATATGTTTTAGAGAAATTGTGCTAAAACTGCACTGCTTTTCCACCATTTGTCAAAGTATTCTTGGGGCAGGTAAGCTTCAAAACCCCCTAAATTAGTCTTGCCTAAAACACCACAGAAGTATTGGAATATTTCATTACTGCCCCTTCAGAGAGTTAGGAGAGAATGCTCCAAACTCTACTGAAAAAAGTTAGACTCACTTGCTTCGCTCACTCGTACAATCCTATTCTTGGCTTGTATTTAGGTCCACCACTTTACAAGTTCACCAGTCATCACTGCTTGCAGGCGGGTCTGGTGCTAACATCAAAAACAGAGGGTGCTGCTCCCAAGGCAGTGGGTGGCACTGGTAGTGGAACTGGAGGTCCAGTGGGCCATACCAGCAGTATGAAAAGTTTTGAGCTCACTATTTATTTATTTATTTGTTTATCTATTTATTTATTTATTTTACAAATGAAGCACTGTATATAGCTAATTAAACAGAAAGACTGGAAAAAGAGAGAAAAACACAAAGAATGGTGGCAGAGAAGAAACAAGAAAGAAGATGAGACTAGCAAGGAAGTGAGAGGAAAGGCAAACAAAGGAGATAAGTAGAGAGAAAAAACTATCAATAAGAGGGATGGGAAGCGAAATAAATGTACGATATGATATGACCAGAAAATAGATAAGAACTGATAGGCAAGGAGAAAAGGGGAGCAAATAGAAGGCAAGTGCCACTAGAAGAGACAAGCAAAAGGAAGAGATGGGTAAGAGGAATTAATGAACAAGAAGAAGAGTGGGGCAAAGGTAAAAGGAAAGCAAGAGGAAAGGATAGGTGACAAAAGACAAGAAAACAGAAGAGATAGTAAAGAAGAAAGAGAAGCAAGAGAAAAAAACAAGAAGGTATTGACAAAGGTGGGGAAGAAGAGCAAATGGGCTAAGAAAAAAGGCTGGAAGAGATAGTCAAGGAAAGAAAAGTTGGAGGCAAACATACAAAATTGAAAAGAAGAATAAAAGACAAAGAAAGAAAAGAAAAAAGTGAATGAGGGGAAAAGATGTGCAAGTAGAAAAGGCAAATAAATTAGGTGATTAGGCAGAAAATACAAGGAAAGAAAAGAAATAAGGAGGTATAAGTGGAGAGTAGGAAATAGAGACAATGGAGGACATGAGGCACATAAAGATAAGAGATGAGTCAGGTCAAACAGCAAGCAGAGAGAAGAGACAAGCAACGAAAACAATCAGGTATGCAGAGGAGTCAACAAGTAGAAGAAAGAAGCAGATAGAACAGGCAAGCAAGGAAAAGCGGTGAATATGCCTGAACAGATGTGCAAGGACAAGAGTCAAGGAAGTACAGAAGATGGTCAGAGTGAAGTTACAATTAGTAGTTACAAGACAGGAACAAGGGCAGGAGTGAATAGACCAGAAAATAAACAACAGAAGAAGGAGAGGATGAAGAATGCAAACTTAATACGTTTAAGCCGGTTGGTGTTGGCAATTTTTCTACAAAAAAAGGTTAAATGGGAGGTGAAAGACTCCATTTCAATATAAAGACTGGCAGGCAGAAAGGTTTGTCAAATACATGAGGTAATCTCAGTATTCACAAGAATTGCAAAATGTTGGAGTAAACATTTTTCAACAAACCTAGCTTCCACCCCAAGGTAAAAATCCACTCTCTAAACAAACGGAAGGTAGTTGGGGGAATAAGAGATGGAACTGTAATACAGAATAATTGGCCAACAGCAGCACACCTGCGGCAGTGCTAGTACCCTAGGGCTGGTAGCTAGTGCTGTGCCTGTATCCAGTTCCAAGACTGATGTTAGCGCCAAGCGTGTTACTGCAGCTCCGGAGGGAGGCTAGATTTACTGGAGAAAGAGAGAGAAACATATCTCTAAGGTGCCAAAGAGAATATGAAGATAATGAGCACTTGTTGCTAAGCATGCTACTGTTAGAGAGAGACGATAGGCAATCTAGCTCCTGTTTAGGTCAAGTCAGATAAATCTAGATTACACTTATACCCCTGGATCTCGAAACAACTAAAAGCAGTGAAAAGGGTCCTCCGCAAACCTCAAAAAACTTAGGGGAGGTCATTGGGTGCCTTTGCAAATGCTGAGTACTGTACACAAATGCGCAAGTACAACCACTTTATTCAGAAAAAGAAAAGAGCATTTTATTCACGAAATATATTTGATTCTTCAATATTGGCAAGTAACTATTTAAAACCATAGAGTCCCAGCATTTAAAAATGGCCTAGAGCACTGTAACAACCTTAGTGTGTTTTTTGTGGCTAAAATTCAGAAGATTAGAAACAATCTTTCTCACGGTAAACTTCAAGTGATCCCTGATTCTCCTTTGCCATCTCTAAGCTCTGTGCAGAAGAAGTTCACACATGCCCACATGTTTTCATGTGAACAAAATTACATTTTGCTAAAAGTTTGCATGATGATTTTTAGCTTAAAGCGCAATGGAAAACAGGAACGTGTGCATAAAATCTGAAACCACTTGTGAAAATCAAAGGAAACACGAATACTAAGGCAAATTGACTGGTCAGTCATGAATCTCTGCAATACTAGGTGGAAGATTTTAAATTTCTATGCGAGGCAGGCCCATAGAGAAGGATCCCACTCCATCCCAACCCACACAGTGTCAATTAACAGTTGAAAATGTGTCTATGCAGCTTTACTCAAACATTTGAAGCAAATTTCCAACTTTTCCGGGATTCACAAAGGGAGATCGGTATCACATGTGGATTTACAAGAGTAATCAAGAGTGTAAAATGTGCTCATCTAGAATCATCATCAGGAAGAACATACCGCATAAGTATATTATATCAGGTGATAATTTTTAACCATGGTAAGGCCGCTTCCCTTGTATTCCCATTACACACAAGGTTGCTCCCACCCCAGAAACAACACAAAAGCACACCGTTCTGCCTCTGTGGAAAGCACATTTATGTTTGTTCCCAAGGAGATAAGCTACCTGCAAGGGAGATGTTACTATGCCCAAACCTATGTATTTGTAGATGTTCACATACTCATACAATAAGGCCCTGAGCGGAACGTCCACAAATTCACTCCTAACCTTAAATTTCCGAATATGAAAACAGTGCAAACATCTATATGCACATTTTCTAAATGTAAAATCCACCAGTTCTGATCCTGCATTGTGCAATGTGCTGTGCCTGGTAAACAGCGTTTACCACGCATGCGTAACAACGCATGCAATAACAACGCGGTCGTTACAACGACCGTGTTGTTATTTTGCATACCGTTACAACGCAAGTGCGAACAACGACTTGCGTTGGGGGGCAGAAGGTGTTGGATTTTAAAATCCAACACCTTCCCTAGTGTCCGCACAGACTGGAGTTGGAATAGTAATTTATACTATTCCAACATCCAGCGCACCCTAATGCAAGTCGTTGTTACGACTTGCGTTGTAACGGTATGCGAAATAACAACGCGGTCGTTATAACGACCGCGTTGTTATGGCATGTGTGGTAAACGCATGCGAAAAAAACATCACATATTCGCTGTGCCTACATGCTACCTGCAAAGAATGTTCTAGGCCTGGAAAAATTTACTACACAGGCAAAAAGTGTGAAATTTCGCAAACGTTTGTATCATTTTGATCTGTGGGAGAGTGGTTCCTGCAGAAAATGCCTTGTCAAGAGACACCAGTCTCCTGCCAACAACTCTCTTGGCTTTTTGACATAAGGTATGTCCTGTGAAAAAAGTAACAAGATACCAGCACGCCACATTTTGCGCTGGACAGGTTAACTTTTTGTGGGAAAATTGCGCAATTTGACAGACTCTCTACAGCTCTCTCATTATTCCTCATAAACCAGATCCCGTGCCAGATAGGGAGGCTGGTTACTCCTATGAATGCATGTGTGCACCTGCTTCATTGCAACCAGCGAGACCTTTTCACCTATTTGGCCATTTTAATCAGAGACAGACCCGACATTATTCTTAGGTTTTTAATTTGACGTCTGTGTGTCAGGTAAACCCCTGGCAGCCGGTCCTTCCTCCTGATCCTGGGAGGGTTCGACAGTAGGCTGGGTGGTCGGTGTGGCTGAGGCGTATAGTCGGTCGGTGCACTTCTGTTACCAGATGGATGCAGTTCTAATTTTCTGTGTGCAGCGTTTTGTCCTCTCCTCTCCTGCTGACAGCGTGTCAGACGAGTTTGTGGCAGCCAGGGCGTTTTCACTGAAAGTCCGCTAGGGGGATGTGGCAGTCAGTGACGCCAGCCTCTGTCCTTCACCGGCAGGGCTCTCACCACTCGAGCTATTTCTACGGCACTGTTAAAGCTTTTCCTGTCTGTGCCGAGCCTCATCTTTCAGCCAAAGCATATCCATAGAGCACATCTTCGTATCCTGACGAGTAGAGCTGTACCGAATAGTAGCGCCCTCTAGGGGAAAGACCGTGTAAGGCGGCTTCAGACTTTGAATTCTTCCATTTCACTCGAGACGAGCCGCGAACTTCGCGTTGTACTCAAAGCGAGTACGTCTACCCTTGGCCTTGGCTCTGAAGATGAAGAGGTTACATACAAATTATTAAGTGAGAATAATGAGATTACACTGTCGCAGGCAGCCTTTGTGTGATAATGACTTGAGATCCGTGAAAATGCATGATGGCTGTCCAGCAGGGTTGGATTGGGATCAAAAATCGGCCGGGGCACGCAATAAAAAAGTGTCCCACATTTGCGGATTGCCTTTCCGCAAAACACTGCTTCGGCAAAGTTTTATGAAAGGAAGGGGGGCGGGGGTCTCTGACAGAGGAATATTTTCTTACCTTCAGTTAGATTTAAAAAAATGCATGGATTAGTTCACACTGGTGAACCACAGATGAATACAAGTGAGACCACTTCTGTTCAGGCCCCCTGCCCCCGCTCAATCTGCATATATTAATGGGCCAACCCATCAAGAGTAAGGGACTGACACCTCCGCCCCGTTGGTAAAACGGAGGTAACAGAGGTCCATCTGCCTCCAAAAAGGGCACTCAGGAACCCACTGGGTCGCTGGCGGCATCTGAACAGCACAGACACCGCCCAAATCGGCCCCCAGGCTGCCTAAAAAAGCAGCCCACAGCTGGAGCTCGGATACCGGCCCTTCGGCCATTGCCTGAGTGCCCGCCTTACCAATCCGACCCTGCTGCCCAGTGACAGGCAGATCGAGTGAAAATGCATCGAAGTTTAGGAATCCACGGAAGTTTGAACGAGTGTGACTCCACGGAGGTGATAAGGCTCAGGGTGGGACTACATTGGTGTGTGAGAGGTCAGCGATGCAGAAGGAATCACACTACTAAATAATAATAGTAGAAGATCGAAGTGCGCCAAGAACCTGCTGGTGAGTTTGATGTGCGACCTGTGTACCACAGATTGAAAAGCCTGGACTCTCATCACTTGGAGCTCCATACTTGATCAACATTGATTAGCTGCACTTACAGGAAAAAGTTGTTATACAATAATGTATTAACAGAGAATAGATGAGGTTCCTGTTAGGAGTCTAAGGGGCTTGGTCAAACTTTGGCTGGAGGCCTGCTAGCCCACTGGGACGTTAGTGGTTCTGGCAGAGGACTATCTGCTTAAATGTGGGATCCCTGCATGCTTGGCAGGGATCTCCATCCCTTTAGTGCATCTGCCAGTGCGACAGATGCACTGAAGGAAGAGCATCATGACAAGTGGGTGTTTTTTGGTTCCTGGTCGGCCTTGTTTTTTGTTTTTTTTTGGAAACAGAAAACATATGTATTATGGCCTTGACAAGCATGGAGTTTCCTTGCTTTATGTCACAGCTACTGATTCTTTTCCCTACCCAGGACCACCACGCCCCTTATGTTGGTCCCGGGCATGAAAATCCAGTGACAGCAAATCTGTCTTAAATAGGTAGGGAGGTCACCACAGAGATCCTTCAGTAATGTGTTACATGGACCGCTAGCTCACGTGCTTCAGCTGGCAAAGCTGGCTGAGGTCTACTGGTGCCAACCCAATACTTCTCCCACCTGTAAGAGAGGAGAGGAAAATTGGGAGATGGGGCAGCCACCATTTTTAGGTCTTGCCTGCAACAGTGCATGTGCTGCATACGCTTTTGCTTTGCAGGGGGTATTGTTTAAGATAAAGGGCTTGGCGCTACCCTATTGCTTACCATTCATTGGCATCATTGTCACTCTTCTGTGCTGCCTCCTAATTGGCCAGCACATGCCGGGCGTCACTTCCTTTTCTTTCTGTGGAGCATAATACGAGCACAGATTGATTAATTAATTCGTAACCATCCTGTGATTGCGCTGTGATTCAGGGATGTGTTTCAGGACACTTTCTCTGTTTCCTGCTGCTTTCTCCATTCCTTCTGTTTTCAAAAACATTTTTGAACCTTGTTTATCATTATCTGCATCTTTTGGCTTACTCATGCAACTAAAATAAAATTACATTTATGTGGGTTGGATTAAGCCATTACAACAAATAAATGCCACACTGACAAGAAATTTACACCTACATGATGCTTGCTGCTGCAGGCCTATTTTCATTGCCTTCCAACCATTCATCCCCTTTATGCCTCATACCTTTGTGTTGATTTTACTGTAGGTTTCTTGTTTAAGTTATTTACTCTTGCAACTGTACTACACTGTGCATCTCTATTATACCCCAATCCACCCCACTCCACATCACTCTACTCTCCTCCACTGTATGCCAATCCACTGTATGCCACTCTAATCTATGTCACTCCACCCCACGCTACTTCACTCCACTTTACGCCATTCCATTCTACACCATGCCAATCTATGCCTCTCTACTGTATGCCACTCAACTGTACTGTATGCCACTCTAGTCTATGGCATGCCACTCTACGCCACGGTACTTCTCTCTCTACACCATTCCACTTTACTCTATGATACTCCTCGCCACTCTACTGCACCCAATACTACTCTATGGCACTAAGTGCCACTCCACTCCACACAATGCCACTCTACGCCATTCTAAACTACTGTACTCTACTCTACACCCCTCCACTCTACACCACTCCACTCTATGCCACTCCACTTTATGCTACTCCACTGTATACCACTCAGCTTGACACCACCCCACTCTATATCACTCCATGCCACTCCACTCCACTCTACATCACTCCACTCTACGCCACTTCACACACTCTGTGCCACTCAACTCAACACCAATCCATCATATGCCAATGCACTATATGCCACTCTACTCAATGCCACTCCACTCTACGCCATTCCACTCTACTCTGTACCTATTCACTCTACTCTCTGTCACTCCACTCTATGCCACTTCACTCTAGAAACTCTACTCTACACCACTCCATTGCACTGCATGTATGTCACACCACACTATTCTATGCTACTCTAGGCCACTCCAAGCCACTCCACGTCAGTCTATTTCACTCTATGCCTCTCAACTCCACTCTATGCCACTCTATGGAATGCTGTGCCACTCAGTGCTGCCCCAGGCCTCTCCGTGCCACTCTGTGCCACTCCACTCTACTCCACTCTACTCTGCACCACTCCTGTCTATGCCACTCCACTCCATGGCACTTTACTCTATGCCACTCCACCCTACTCTTAATCACTCCACACCACTCTACACAACTCTGTGACACTCCATTCTACTCTCTGCCACTCTACATCATTCTGATCAACACCAATCCACTGCACACCACTCTATACCACTCCACGTCACCCCACTCCACTCCATGCCACTCTGCACCACTCTATGCCATTCCAATCCACTCTATGCCAGTCCAGTCTACGCCACTCCACTATATGCCACTCTACTCTATGCACTGCCAGTCTACACCACACCACTCTAAGCCACTCTATGTCACTCCACTCTACGCCACTCCACGCTAATCTATTCCACTCTATGCTAGGGCCCCCACTCCACTCCATTCCATTCCACTCCACTTCCCACTACTCCACTATGCCACTCCAATTTACGCCACTCTGCGTCAATCCACTCTATGCCACTTTACACCACTTCACTATATGCCACGCCACTCTATGCCACACCACTCTGTGCCACTTCACTATATGCCACTCCCCTCTATGCCCCTGCACTCCACTCCAGTCTATGCAACAATACTCTATGTCACGCTACTCTACACCACTCCACTCCATGCCACTCCATGCTACTCTATGCCATGCTACACTAGGCAACTCTATTCTATGCCACTCTAATCTACACCACTCCACTCCAACTCCACTCTCCTCTACGCTGCTCCTCTCCACTCTACATCACTCCACTCTACGCCACTATACTCTACACCACTCCTCACCACTCCACTCCATGCCACTCTATGCCACTCTACGCCACTCCATCTTAGACCACTCCTTTCTACTCCACTCTACTCAATGCCATTCTACTCTTCACCACTCCACTCCATTGTATGCTACACTACACCACTCCACTCAATGCCCCTGTACTCTATACCACTCTCCTCCTCTACACCACTCTCCTCTATGCTACTCCACTCTACTCTACCCACTCTACTCTAAGTCACTCCACTCTACGCTACTCTATGCCACTCCACTCCACTCTAAGCCACTCTCCTCTACACCACTCTTCTCTACGTCACTTTACTCTATGTTACACCAAAAACATTTAGCTATGCTGAACAGCAGCCACGCTGCTGTACAATATGACTAAAAGACATTGGTAAAGCCAATAGCTCTCCCATAGGCAAGAACTGTTGGTTTTACCAATCTTTATTTGACAGATGCCACTCATCATCCAGCCTGCAACTAAAATATCTCACCCTCCAAGCCCTGCGATGTATTTTACTGTGAGGATCATTGGAATTGTATGAATTCAATATCAATTAAACCCGGGTGTCTCTGTGATACTATTGACTTGTAAGTGGCCTGTCACGTGGCAGGAAATAAACAAATAACATGGATTGAGAGCAATTCTAAGACAGCTTCTACTAAAATATATCAGACCATTTTTATTTCTTACAATATGTACTTAGGTGCCCTGGAGCGAAGATTCAACTTCCAGGAATTAGAAGTCCAATTAATTCTGGAGATGTAACAAGGCAACTTTAAGAACAATTCAGAAAGTGAAATTTGTTTATATATCAAAATACCATTTAATATATATATATATATATATATATATATATATATATATATATATATATATATGAGAAATTGGGTTTTTGATTGAGGCGAGGGGATGAAAACACTTCTCAAGCGACAACCACAATTCTTGTAAGGGTGAATCACAGAATTCACTAAATTAACCCAGGCTTAATCCACTGGTAGCTTGGAACAAAAGCTGTCAGGTTTAACTTAGAGACACTGTGTTAAGTATTTATGCAGCATACAAACAGTATTAAAGTGAAAACACAACACAAGATATATCCCACACCAATTTGGAAAAATAGAGTTCATTTAATAAATAAAATGAGACTAAAAGACAGAAATCCAGTGAATAGAACTGGAGATATGCAATTCAAAGGTTTAAGTAAACATAGCACCTGGAAGCAGAACGCGCTAACTGTGGGTATCTGATCGCACAAGACAGGGAAAATAGTCACAAGTTCAGGCTGACCACGATGGAGTGTGGGTCGGATACAGGAACCAGGGTAGTCCTGCTGAAAAAGTTACCTTTTCAAAATCCGACACGTAGAGTTCAAAGCTCAAGGACCTGGGAGGCACCACTTGGGGATTAGGAACTCACTCCAGCAGAGGCCAGCAGAAGTCAGGCAGGTCCAGTTGTAGGTCCAGTCAAGTACAGTTGCAGCAGATCCGCTGGGCAATTGCAGGGATGTCTCTAGAGCCTGTTGTGTTCCTGTAGATCAGAATAGGAAGTCAGCCAACTGACCCTTGGAGTCACTCTGGTAGTCCTGGGTTCAAGAAGATAGTTCTTTCTCTATTAAGCAGCTAGATAAGCCTCAAGCAGCAGAGCAGTCTTAAGAACAAGGCAGGCCTCAAGCAGCAGGGCAGTCTTCTGAGTAACAACGCATGCCTCAAACAGCAGGGCAGCCCTCCAAAGTGCAAGGCAGTCAGTCCTTCTGAAGTCTTCCACATGGCCCAGAAGTGTACTGATGAGTGGCTCAGGAGGTCCAATATGTATTCCTGGTGCCACCCTTTGAAGTGAGGGAAACTTCTAGTCCGCCACCACATCTGGTTTGGATAGTTCCTTCCTTCCCCATTCTTCCCCTACCCAGGCTGTAAGAAGCCTAGGGTGACAAATGGCTGGTGTCAAGTTCCTTTGTGAATGTGCTGGAGGCAGCCCTTTGAAATGTAAGTGGGACAGGGAACAGCTCCGTCCCTCCCATCCTGGCAGGATGGCCCTCTCTCAGCTACTGTCAGGTCCTGTTGTTCTCTGTCTGAGCCCATTACATATTCCTGACAGGGAAGCAATTAACAGGCCAAGGCAGCTGGAAATTTCTCGCAGGCCTCAGAAAGTTTAGGGCAGGAATATGGCAACTTTCTAAAAGTGTTGTTTTCCGAAAAAATCCGACTTTATCATTAAAGAGGATTTTAAATTACAATTCATTTGAGTCCAAACATGACAGTTCTACCTGCTCTCAATCAGAAGTTAGTACTTAATAAATGTTATAAGGTAATCCAATGTTATCCTATAGGTAACCCAATATTATCCTATGGGGGAGGTAGGCCTCAAGGTAGGGAAAACACATTTAGGGGAGTTTTTCACTACCAGGACATTTAAAGCTTAAAAACACATGTCCTCCTTTATAAATACAATGCAACCTGCCCTGTGGACTGTTTATGGTCTACTTTAAGGGTGGCCTACATGTATTAAAAAGAAAAGTTTAGGCCACTGCAATGGCAAGCCTGAGAAATGTTTTAAAAGGCTTCTTTTAGTGGGTGGCACAATGAGTGCTCCTGCCCACTAGTAGCATTTTATTTACGGTTCCTGGATACCTGTGCTACCATATATGAGGGACTTACAAGTAAATTAAATGTACCAATGACGTGTAAGCCAATTGTATCATGTATTTATACTGGGACTATATAGTGTAACCCTGCCCAGATTTCCCAATAACAGAAGTTCATGCTTACTACACAGACATACAACTACATTTACATAACATTGCGTCAACTTCACTACATTTACATGGGTAGTGTAACTGTTCGGGCTCCGGTTAGGTGAAGATTAGGGTGGGGGGAAGAGGTAATCTTAGGGCTAAAGTTATGGAAAAGTTTAATTTTATGCACTGGGTTAGGATTATATTTAGGGTTAGTTTAAGGTCTGAGTAGGAGTAAATATTTCAGCTCCTACTCAATGAGAGACGACACCAGGGTGTACTTGTGAAGCATTTTCGAAAAAGCAGCTTGAGAGTTTGTGTACTAATCTAAGACTACCTTTCATGGATACTGTACATAGCATAATTCAGCTGCATTATAGGCAATACTTATATTCTCTAAATTCCATACTTTTACATGAATTTGTAATGAGATCCCAACTCAGGAGCTAATTTCAGTGGCCATTTGTTGACTTTTGCTCTTTGTAGTATGAGTATGTAATTTCTGTTATGCTTGCATAATGTTGCCTAATTTTGCAATTTTCACATTACTATTGTTACATGAAACTCCCGAAAGTCTGGCATCATGCCATATGACATAATTGCGCCACATTTGCAGCAGATTTTAGCATGTAAGCTCAGAAACAATGCAAACAACCAAAAGGAGAGTGTCTGTTTTTCGCAGCACTTGTATATTTTGTGCTATTTTTTTATAGCATGAAATACGTCTTCACATTCAAATTGCATGTGAGAACATATTTCACACTAAAATATAGCAATGAATCCCAGTTTTGCATTTCAGGTATTTTTGCATAATTTTTGCGGAATTTTGCATAATTGCACAAAAGCATATCACAACAATTTGGCACACCCACCTATGAACTGCCTGTCTGTGTATGAAGAAAATAAATTTCCTCTTAACAAGATGGAGTATTACTTTCCTACGTGTTTGTTGATATGCACTGTTTAGAGCTTCATAGTGCAATCCCGTCTATTTATAAATATCAAAACTCCAAAACAGGAGAAATAAGGAACAAATAGCCCTTACCAATAAATGATTTTGTAAAAGAACAATAAAAAGCAATGTTTCTCCCAATACGATTTATGTGTTTCTTTATTTAATTTAGCTTTAGCCAGTGTTACAGTTAGCATTTAAAAACTACAATCTCTGTACAATGTCTGTACATCTGTATAGATCCCAAAACTCTTTGAAATTATTCTGAAAAGGTGAAGTTTCGAGTTGTTCTTGAAGACAGAGAGATTGCCACATAAACTCATCCAGGTGGCAGGACCTTGTTGGAGAACGGATTGTGACCTCTAGTGAAGTAGTTTGCTTGTACCTGTAAGAGGGTTCACGATTATAGTGAGCCTACCACCACCCCTGTTGTCCTCATCATGTTTGCTTGTGTGCAATATGTTGGGTCACTCTATCAATGTTTGGGGCGTTCAGGTACCATGTTGACAACAGAAGACTACAAATTCCAGCGATAAGCTAAAGGACACCTGCGATGAGGGATGAAGCTACAATTTCCTGTAATTTTCAGCAAGGTATGCAGAGGAAATAATAGGGCATGCTGATAGGAAGTGGCCAGGGGCAACATTTGTGTATCTGCAGCTGCTAGAGAATGGACATTTTGGGGCATATGTACAAGGAGTTAACGCCGCGTTAGCGGCAGTTTTCCGCCGCAAATGCGGCGATTTTTTTTTTCCCGTATTCACAAGCTGTCGCTAACCTCTGTTAGTGGCAGTTTTCCGGCGAAAACGTCCATTATAAAGATCGCCACTTCTGTTAGCGATAATGACATGCAAGAGAGGCGTTCCCGTGCAAAAACGTCCGCTAACCCCACTTCGTGATATTTACAAGGGGATTCCTTAAGTATGGAGGACCAAAAAAACTGTCTCTAACTGCAGTTAGAGGCAGTTTTTTAAGACCAGAAAATAGCTGGTCTTAACAATGGAGATAACCCTTGGGGCCCATTTCAGCAGGTTTTGTTGCTGGACCGCGCTGCAAGCAATGTAGCTGTGCTGCCCTGCGACAAAACTACAGGGCAGGACTGCTCACCATCAATAGGATAGTGCGCATTCCAGGGCCTCACTCATGAAAAGTGTTGCAGCGCTGCGACAAGACAGCGTTGCAACACTTTTCACTACCCCCTTCTTGCGACACCACGGATGCGCTGTATTTACTGGACAGCGCTCCATGACGCAAGTAATGACAGATATGTCTGGAATCCTGACGTATCTGTCTGCGCTACAGTCACCCATTGCTGCAGTCGCATCACAACCATGACGCAACTCCAGCAATGCATGGGGCCAGCCTATCCCTGTGGCACTGTGTCACCCTTACGCCTGCCATCATGCAGGCATAAGTTACTGACGCAATGCCGTTCTTGAGGGGTGCCTGGGTGTTGGCGCAGTTGTAGATCCATCGGTGGCGGTTACGTGCTGCGGTGTCATCGTCTGTAAGCGTTGGCGGAGTGGTGGTGCTGAGGGAGTTGACAAGACCTACTTCGGTGGCCTGGATCCAGCTACGAGGGGGGCGATGATGGCGGTTGTGTACGGTGGGCATGGTGAAGCCGTGATGTATACAATGAAGGTCGGTCCAGGAGAGTCCGGTGGTGTGGCTGTAGTTGAAGGTCCCGATGGCGGAGGAGACGTGCTCGACCGTGTGTCCTGCTATGTGGCTTGCTGCGGTGACTAGCTGCTTGAGTCTGATGTTGGGGAGCTACCCCAGGAGGGGGTAGTGTTCTGGTCACTGGGGTTGTCCAGGTGGAACTTGAGTTCGCCGAGTAGGATGTCGTCGGTGGGTGGGAGAGCCTGGTGTGCAATGAGGTCTACAATGGTATCGGAGAACGGGCGTCCATGGCCCGGGTGGCCTGCAGATGAGGGTGCCGCAGAGGATGGGGTTGGGGTTGGTCCGGATCTGGAAGTTGAGGTGTTCCATGGTCACCGTTGGGTCATTAGAGTGTGTGGTAAGTCGGAGTGTGCTTCTGTAGGTGATGGCAATGCTTCCTCCTGGACGGTCAAGGTGGTACTTGCGGGTGATTTAGTAGCCGTCAGTGATGGCGATGGCGATGTCTGGTCCGGAGCAGATGTTGGTCCTGGCAGGCGATGTGGAGTCCAGGGTTGATGGCGAGGCGGGTGCTGGCGCCGTAGGGGTTGAGTGTCTGAGAGGAAGGGTCCTTGGTGCTGAGCACGGTCCAGGGGCAGACGGACGCAGACAGGCTTGCATATGGCTTGCCTTTGGCACGGGAGATGTCCATTACAACGTAGGCATTACATCGCAATGCCTTAACAACCCAAATCCAACAACGCAGGTGCCTTCACATCGCATTCCATTACAACGCATTGTGAGGTCAGTAATGGGGTATTTTAATTTTTTAGGGTGTGTATGGGTTTCGTGTGTCGGAGATGAAATGTGGGGTGAATTATGGGGTAAAATTTGAAATTTGGGGTGTGTTTTGGGGTCAATCATAAAAATTGGGGTGTGCCATTAGGTAAAATATGAAAATTGGGGGGTGCATTTGGGTCAAATATGAAAATTGGGGTGTGCATTTGGGTCAAATATGATTTTTAGGGTGTCTTCTGGGGGCTCAAAGATGAATTTTAGGGGTCAGGGTTTGCTTTGGGGTGCAAGGGTCAGTTTTAGGGTTGCACTCACTGAAGTGGGAATAGTAATGTTTACATCTCCGCAATCCAACACCTTCCCTACTGTTGCAATATGCCTAGTATTAGTATGCATTGTAATGGAATGCGATGTAATGGTATGCGTCGTAACTCCATATATACCTTTGGCACACCAGTGGTAAGCCCGCTGCGCCTGGCCACACAGCGGCCGCCATTGGGAAGTGCTGCGGGGGGGACTGGACAGCTGGGAGGTGGGAAACGCCGGAAAGAACACTGGATGGGGCGTGGACGCGGGGGTGTGTGTGTGAGCGGGTGTTGTAAATATTTAAATGGGAGAAATCTTACCTCGAGGCCAGGTCCCATGTCTTCGTTGCTCCTGCTCTCCTGAGTCTGCTTCCAGGAACAGGAAGTAGGCAGCCAGGCTCCCTCCCCTAAGCCAATCACAACGCTGCCATGCGGCATTGGGATTGGTCATTGGCGCCGGGACGAGGCGTTCAACCAGGGGCTGGAGGTGTGGGAATGTTCTCCATGCAGGCTGTAATGCAGCCTGCATTGCAAACAGGACAGTGCGCATCACTGCTTTGTGCGGCCTGAGCGGGGCGACCAAACAGTCACTGCGCACTTGAGTGGGCATGCCAATCCGCCCATGCCCTGCTCCGTGCTTGGAACAGTCCTACCCACCCTCCCACCCGCAAAGGAAACATAGCACGATTACATCAGTAAGTTATCATCATGTGATGGTTGTTCCTCTTCTGCACTGCTTGAAAGCAGTGGGGCGACGCTCTTCCACCATAGCGGATGAGCCGCCACTGGGGGTGCGTCATCTACGTGTGCTAGGCCTGGGCGACTCGACCCAAGGGCCTCCTGCGCTACGCGTCCCACCTTCTCCTTACCTGGACATTGACACGTGGCGCAATCCGCTGCACTCTCCCCAAATCTGTGACTCAGCCAGCAGGAGCCTCAGCCAGGTGTGATTTCACAAGTCTGGGTACAGCAGTCGCCGCCAAGTCCGCTGGTGAACCTCCCGATGCAGCTGATGCAGCAGGGCCCCCTTAGGCGTGAAGTTGCAGCGCTCCTGCCACACAAGTTCGGCACAGCTCAGGGGCCTCACCCTCAACAGCGTCCGGCCAGTCCAACATCATCTGGCCTGTGATGCAGAGAGGCGGCACCCACCGTTGGTCATCCCCTCCGTGCACCCCGGTGTAGTGGTGGATCGTAGTATGCGATGCAGACCTCCCTACGTGGGTGCGCAGGAGCGCCTCTACCATTAACAGCTCCAAGGGGCGCAACGCGGTCTTCTCACACAGGTCAGCAACGTGTCTCCATGCGACCTGCCAGACTTCACCACCAGGTACAGGCGATCGTCGCACCTCAATGTCTACCGCCACGGCTTATCGACTCCACAGCTCCTCCGCATCTCACTCCAGGCTCCAGACGCAGGTCCATTGAGGCATCCAGGCTCCAGACACAGGTCCAGCGAGGCATCCAGGCTCCAGACGCAGGTCCAGCGAGGCATCCAGGCTCCAGACGCAGGTCCAGCGAGGCATCCAGGCTCTCATCCTGGTCATCCTGGATGTTGGGTGGCTTGCAGGGGTTGTTGATGTGTGCTGCTACATTCTGCATTTTTTTGGTTTTTATGCCTATTTTCTATTGGAGGTTGCAGATAGGCTATTTTTTGCATTAGAGGCAAAAAAAACTCACGTTGGACTGACTAACGTGAGTTTTTTTTTGCCGCTAATGGGCCTATCGGTAGTTTTCGCCTGCTAACGCCGGAATTCCTATCGCCATCGCGCTAATGTTAGCAGCAGTTTTCACCGCAAATCCCTGATACTATCGCCATGTAGCGACGGCTTGTAAATACGCCGCTAACATGGCGATAGTTTTCAACGGTAAGCGGCGATAAAAAAACTGCCACTAACTTGCGTTAGCGATAGCTATCGCCAGTCCTTGTACATATGCCCCTTTGTTGTTTGCAGTTCATGAAACGAAATAAACAACTGTTTCCAAATAACACTGTTCTACTCCTAAAGTTCTTCACACATGCCTCTTGTCTGACCAGTAGACCCCCCGCACCCTCCCTACGCTCTCAAAGGCCCACTTACCACAATCAGACAACTCTGACATAGGTCATGCCACTTTCCCCTATACCTCTCCAGCTAACAGGGCACACGTGCATGAGGCAGAAAATAGCGAGTCAGAGTAAGGGATGGGCTGAGATGAGAAAGGGAAAAGAGTCAGGAAGGAAACAAAAGTAAAAAAGAATTTTAGAGAATACCATGCAACTTTTCAACACAACAACTCTCCCCAATGCCCACATATTAAATGTGAAGACAAGGTCACTTTATAGCCTCGCCTGTTTTTCACTCTACAGGAGAAAAGAGGGGAACATTCTCTACCCACAAAAAAAGGATAAACCCTAGCCAGCTCCGGAAATCCCTTTACTGTGTCCATCCCTAATAATGACCTGTACTTTTTGCGGAATCTTTCAGGGGTCCCTTCTAATCCCATAAGGTTTTCCCAGCATCTCCGCCGCCGAACTAATTAGAGCAGCCTTTTCAGTTAATAGGCTCCTGCGGTAATGGATTTCTCCGCTTCTCCTAATTGAAATGCGAAATAATAAAATAATTATTTTTTCGCACACCAGAAAGTGAAATGCCAATCGGGAGAACGAGAGGCCCTCAGGAAGAGCCGTGTGTGTAATCTTCAGCAGCATAGGCTGCCTTTCTTCTCCTTAATGTCACTTGTGATGTTAATAACACCACGGGGGAAAAAATCGTTTGTTCCCTCTGTACAGTGAGTTTTCAGCGCGCTCGCCAGACATCAATAGGAGCAGCGCGGCCTGTGTGAAGCACTTTCTCTCAGGGTCCCTTCCCTCTGTTCTTTTCTCGGGGTGCCCACCCTTCTGCCTTGCCAGTTTGTTGCCCGTGTGGATGCCCTCCTTCTCCCTACTACCCCTTACCCGGTGCCCTCCTTCGCTACTATCATTGTAGAGGTGTGCGAACGGTGGATAATTTGCTTTTGCATATTTACTTGAAATTGTGCAAAAATTACACGACGTTACGTAATACTGGCATTTAGCGCTATATTTTTACGTGAAATGCCTCGCTATGTCCTTTTTGGACATGGAGGTGCACGTTGAGCTATAAAATAGCACAAAAGCATAGCAGACGCTCCTGTTCTGTTAATTCTCATTGTCCAAGTTCGCCTGTACACAAAGTTTGCTGTAAATTTGCAGTAATTATGTCGGGTGTCGTAATGGTGTAATTTCGGGAATTTTGCATAGCAAGTCCAATGCGAAATTTCTGAAACTGCACAAGACTGTGCCAAAATAGCGGCAATCTCGCCCGGACCATTTTCTTTGGTGACGTCTTGCTCTTGCCTCTTTTCCTAAAATAGGCATGTGTCAACCAGTCAAAGTAGGCGTATTTATTGCCTCTCAGTTCCTTGTGCCCTCTTCACACCTTCAAACGCAGCACCTTGACAGCTGTCTCAGAACTCCTTAACTGTCATTTTGTTAGGGAGAATGTTGTCAGCTGCCCAGTCAATTGCAAACAGGGAATTATGGGAGCTGAGAGCTGGCCTGTAGTCTCATGTAAATGGGAGCGAGACTCAAGGAAGCAGTCAGCTATTCCGGGTCTTCTTCATCCTGGGGGGGGAGGGGAGAACAAGCATTGGCAAAGCCAATAGGTCTCGCCTGCATGAGACCTATTGGCTTTGCCAATGTGTTTTTTTATGTTGTACACCAGTGTCACTGCTGTTCAGCATGGCTGAAAGTTAGTGGCAAAGAGGAGAGGCGTTTCGTGGAGTTTAGAGTGTCATAGAGTGGAGTGGTGTAGAGTTGATTACAGTGGAGTGGAGTGGAGTGGTGTAGAGTGGAGTGGCATAGAGTGTAGTAGAGTCACATACAGTGTAGTGGAGTAGAATGGCATTAAGTGGAGTGCCACAGAGTGGAGTAGAATAGAGTCTCGTAGAGTGGAGTGGTGTAGAGTGGAATAGAGTAGAGTGTCATAGAGTGGAGTGGCGTAGAGTGGAGTAGAGGATGAATGGTGTGGTATAGAGTGGAGTGGTATAGTGTAGTGTAATGTGTCATAGAGTGTTGTAGAGTGGAGTGGCATAGGGTGGAGAAGAGTGGCGTAGAGTGGAGTGGCACAGAGTGTGGTAGAATGGAGTGACATAGAGTGGAGTAGTGTCATAGAATGGAGTAGCATAGAGTGGAGTGGTGAGAGTGGAGCAGAGTGGAGTGGCATAGAGTGGCGTACAGTGGAGTGGTGTAGAGTGGCATAGTGTGGAGGGGCATAGAGTGTTGTTGAGCAGAGTGGAGTAGAGTACAGTAGTGTGTTATAGAGTGGAGTGGGGTAAAGCTGAACTAGGATACAAAGGAGTCAACTGAAAACACGTACTCTTGTGGAGTACCTCATGAAAAAGAAAAAAAGAGTTCACAGAAAGCGAGCACTCACGGAAGAATGCAAGAAGCTAGTCAGTGAGGTGGAAAACACAAGAGGGACAAAGACACGCTGCACAGCCTAACCCAAATAAAGGCAGCAAATAGAAAGCAAGTAAATGTGTATTACAAAGCACAAAACCCATGGTAAGCAATGGGACCAATGCAATCATAGGGAAACTTTCAAGCATGTCCACAAAATGCCTTTGCAACCAGATAGTTACACTGTCTGGTAGACTTCGACCTAATGAGGATGAAAAACTCCTTCAAGTAACAGCTGCCTTAGTATCTTTTTCACAATTTTGAACCATGTACAGGTGCAGCTGTCAGCAGTGACTAATGCGCATGACCCTCTACCTTTAACATAGCAAATGATGTCAATGGTGATGTGATATATGATGTCTCTCATGACGGCTCAATGTCATTTGTCATGTCATCTATGAGGTCATCAGCAGTACACTGGGGTAGAGGTATGGTTCCTTTGCTAACCACAGCTGGCGAATTTCAATGTTTGTGAGGCTTTGCGTTGTATAATAACCTTTAAAAGAAGTTAAGTTGTGGCATTTGTATGTTTTTTATGAAACTATTATTTTATCCTTCTAAGTAATCAAAATAATTTCCCTTTAAGTAAGTTTTCTTTTCAGCAAAGAAATACACACATGCACTTGAGCACACACAAACATTCCTCTGCATACTTAGCTTAAATACATATATAATCAGAGCTGGCATATACATTAAGCCAATGTAGCAAAAGAAAAGCCTTAAACACCTACATTGCCAGACAGTACACATTTGCACACCTACATATATAGTTGCAAAGAGAGAGCATATGCAAAGAGCCAGTATACACACTTATCAAGTATACCAATAGGAAGCCCTTGACCATGCACAGATGTGCATAGCGTTACTACAGAAACACACACTATCAATACACACATGCAGAGCCTACATAGGCCTTCCCTATACGCATTTAGAGCGCTGATGCACCTGGAGCTTACTTTCTCAGACAGTGCCCATATTCAAACGCAGAGCCCGCTCTCTTGCACAGCTCAACATACTTTATTTCTTCCATAATTTACGAGTGTGCCTGCAGCCCTGGCTCAGAAGTGTGACTCCAGCCATTAGCTGAACAGTTTCTTAATCAATCAATATTAATAATAATAAGCATCCAACCAGAGCTCTGGTAAATACAATAACAAGTAAATCAGGCTGTCCTGCTGGCAGCCTGCGGGCACTGCTGAAAGTCAGCAATCGAAGCTCTGCAGGACAGTGCGGCAAATGGAGGCACCGAGCAAGGCGTGCCATGCCCTCCTCCGGCACACAGTGCACTCACTCTCAGACAAACTACATGTAGAAGACACATTGCACATCCTGCTTAAGGACCACTGAACATTAATGCACCCTGCACATTCAGTATCAGACACACTACAGGGCCTATTCATCAACAGCACTTTGTAATACTCTTAGTAGTACTACCATAGTAGTGCTCATGTACTACAAAAAGCTATGCAATCCTATGTGCAGAGGCCTCCACCTCCCCTACCTTTTCAAAGTAGAGGTTCTCGCATATGTACGTTTATGTTGTAGTAGTAAATGTGAGAGAAATCGCAAGGAGTAGCTGGAAGATGCGAAATACATTCTATTTAAAGGGATTGCATTAAGGTGGGGTAAGGAGAAGCTTAGGGGGGGTAAGAGGGGTTTAGGGAAGGCCATACAAATGGAAACACCCACTCACAGAAGAATAACCCCATTACTGATCACAAATTGCACATCCAAAATTGCAACAGCAAAAAAGCACCCAAACGTAAATGTATTCCAGTCCAGCCATGGAATATGTCCAGCACCGCACATGGTCACTCACAGGTACTGCAACACACTTGTATAGAAGATAATGGAGTCAGGGACTTAAAACAACCACTAGAAACTTTGTCACACCACACAATTAGTGTCAGTCATACTACACATTTAGCATCAGGACCACTGTACACTTTAGCACACTGAACAGTCAGTGTCAAATACAGAATATATATGCAGCATCAGGACCACTGTGTCACTCTGGCATACTGATTATTCAGTATCAGATACACTACTTATTCAACTTCAGGACCTCTATGCAATTCAGCATACTGTGCATTCAGTATTAGATACACTACATATTAATCTTGAAAACAACTTTAACCTCCCGTACACTGTGTATTCAGTGTCAGATATACTACAAATTTATCTTCAGGAACACTGTATAATATGTCATGCCCAGGGCTTTAAGTGGGGTGGGTCTTGCCAGGTCTGAAAATCAACTTTTAAAAGAGTCCCTATAAGGCTCTATATGAATGTCATTAGTTTTACTAATAAAAGCACCCAACAACAGCTGTAAAAACCCCTTAATGTGTTTCATGTCATCTCTGCAATCCCTGTTTTCTATTTCACTTATTTTTCTTCATCTCGCATTCCCTTAAAGTTTTATACATGTAATGTTTCTGTGCAACATATTATTTAGTGTGTACTTGAACTAAGGCTCCTTACAGTGTCTATGTAAGAACTGGTTGTGGGTCAGTGCTCATGGCAGCCAATAATTGAGAGCTCTGAAAGTGAGTTTCTGACTGTGCCAGTCAGTGGGCTATAGAGTAGGCCTGGGGAAAACTTGCAGAGTTTAACTCCACGTAATTCTGCAGAGTTACAAAAAACTCAGCAGATTCTGTGGAATTCCGCAAACGGACGGAAATAGGCACATCGCGCTGCTCGTGCTGTGATTTGGCTCTGGGGGCTCATTCTGCACTGAAAAATCATGCATGAATGGCACCACACAGTGCACCACAGGGCGCAGCTTCTCAAGTTGATTTTGCTTCGCTTCAAATAGATTTTCTACTCGATCTGCAGCTATCTTGCCACGAACGGTCACAAGCTCCCACGATGGCACGCCCTGGCGAAATCTCGCCAGGTGCCCTCCTAGCATCTGAAAATCATGCTAGTGCACACCAAATCTTGCTCATGCTCACCAACTTACCATTTGTGAGCCACATGGGAGAAAAAACTCCACCACTTGGTGGAATTTGGCTGGAACTCCATGATACAAGCATAACGCAGAGTGGCCAAAACTCCGCCAACTCTGATGGTGGAGCAGAATATATTGCCTACCCCTACTATAGAGGTGTTCGGACTACATTCCCATCCAGTGCTTGGCCTCTCTGCAGGGCACACAGCGTGATAGCTGCATGTGCAAATTGTAATTGTTGGAAAGTGCGAGATATGCAGATGGAGGGTTTCAGAAAGATGCGTGGAGAAAAAGGGTATACGTGCCTAACAGAGAGACTGCAGAAGTAAGTTTTTTGACAGCCTGAACAGGAATCATTGAGAGATTCCGAAAACTGCTGCTTCACCAGACCTTAGTAATGCTTAATTCAGGCTCATATTTTCAGAATTGAAACAGTTTCAATTCTATTTATTCGCAATAACAGTGTTGATATTCATGTACCTGATACAGCTAATAACCATTGCTAAAGTCAACAGGTCTAGCTCGTTTTGGGGAAATGTGTTTGCTGCTGTGTGACATGTCTGGATGCAATAAAAGAAAACTCACATAGAGGCACCCAAATACTGGTTAGGTAGCAAGCTGTGTGGAGCACAGGATTTTAGTTGGCATATTTTAAGTCATGCCCTTTATTACATAGGCCAATGACTTGGAAATGATTCCTGGTTATGTTTCTTTGGCCATGCCCCTTTGAAAGACCACCCATCTTTTTCATCCTCCTTAAATCACTGGTCATACCACACAGTCAGTATCATACAGACTACATATTCAGCATCATGACCACCATACCGCCCAGCACACTACATATTCATTGTCAGGCACACTACATATTCAGCAGCAGTACCACTGTAAATTCAGGCACCCCACCCTTTCAGCATCAGACACTCTTTTTGCTCATCATAAAGTATACCACTCTACGCGCCAGCACCCTGTGCATTCAGTGTAAGACACACTATATATTCAGCATCAAGACACACTGTACACTCTGGCACACTTCTTTTTCACAGTATCAGAAACACTACATATTCAGCACAAACACTCTGTGCACTCAGGCTCACTAATTGTTCATTATTATACATGCTTTATATTCAGCTTCAGGATCATTATACAATCCAGTACACACATTCAGTGTCAGTCACACCATATACTAAGCATCTGGACCGCTAAACACACAGTCACACTGCATATTCTGTGTCAGTCACACTACATATTCAGCATTGTATGTTCCAACATACTGCACATACAGTCACAGATTTGCTAACACTGTGCAGGGTTTGTGCTACTTTTCTTTTGTAATGCAAACCTGGTGCAAAGTGTTGTGGTGGTATTTGCTTTCCAAACCGAATCAGGATCTGTGATGGAAAGTTGGGTAACATAACTCAGAGTAACGCATACTTTGAGTCAATGGAGCATTCTGTGGTAGGTACATACGTGTTCTCATGCAACCGCTCATGGGTTTTGATTCAAATCTCTTAATTACTTACTGCCTGTATTCCAACTGGCGTGTCAGCAACGAAGGACCTCCACTTCTGTCTACCTTCTGCAAGTCTCTGTACAGTGCGCACCTCTGATTCCAGACCTGCATTTTCTGTTTCCACAGTTCATCTCCATCTTCTTTGTCCTGCCTCTCTTCCGTTTGCCTTCGGGGGTCCAGTAGAGAGCTGTTCCTGTGATGGAGTCTTTTTCTCTTCTGATGGTGTGTCCCATAGATCTCCATCTTTTTCTCATAATGATGGTGTCCATGCTTTCTTGCTATCATCTGGAAAGTAGCTCCTGGTTGGAGGAGGTTTGTGGCCAAAACAAGCACAAGATTCTTCTCAGATTACTGCTGTGAAAGGGTGACAGTTTAGTGATGTCACTTTTTGTCATTCGCCAGCATTCTGATCCATAAAGAAGTGTGGACAGAATTCAGCTTTGGTAAAACCTCAGCTTGGTGTTGGTGCTGTACTGAGATGGCCTTCACACATTGTTCAGCATCCTGAAGCCATTCCTGGCCTTGTTCAGTCTAATCTTGATGGCACTGCCCGCCCCTGCATCATGTCTGATAGTAATGCCTAGGTAGGTGAATTGTTCAGTCATGGCTAGGTCTTCTTCATCTACCTAGATTGGAGAAAAGTATGGGCTGTTTAGTGGCATGACTTCTGATTTCTTTCTGTTGATCTTCAAGCCCACTTGCTGTTCATAGATGTTGAGGCATGACGGCGCAAATCTCTACCTACTAACATCGCCAGACAGGGATTTGCACCACAACCTATGCCTTCGTGAGGCAGGTGTGAATGTGGAATAAAATTTTAAACTCTCCACATTTTTCCAACTTTGAATGTGGACAGCATACATGCCAAGTAGCAAAATTATTAAAGCATAGTTTTTGTCCTGGAAGGGTCCCTTTCTAGGACAAAACCTATGCTTGCTAGAATGCACACAACCTTGTATTATGATGTAAGGATTTGTGCACTGGCGCATGACAGGCTAAATTGCACCAGTGCCAAAATGAGAGGAAACAGTACCATATCTTGGTTTTTGTGTTGCTGTTCTGTTCTCTCCATTTCATGCAATGCAGCACAGCAGTTTTAGTTACTGCACTGTGTTACAAGAAAAGTTAGTAAATCGGCCACTCAGTGTCAGACACGCTATATATTCATCATCAGGACTATTGTACACTCAGACACACTGCACAATCAGCATTAGGTGCATTGTGCATTCAGCATCAGACACACACAGCATTCCTCTGCCAGGATTGTGCACATACAGCAGCAGCCACACTGTCCATTCAGCATTTGGCACATTTAAAATTAGCACCAGACATACTGCAAGTTCACATTAAGCCACAATGTGCATTCAGCGTCTGTCACACTGTGCTTTCCTCTTCTACCTCACTGTTTATTCAACATCATATATGCTGCACATTCAGCATAAATCAACCCTGTGTACCGAACAACAGACTCATGGGGCATCCTGCATCAATTAACTTTGTGTACCCACCAGCACACTGCATTAAGCATCAGTCAACTTCATGTACCCACCAGCAGACACACTGGGTTCAGCATTAGTCAACACCATGTGCCCACCAGCGAACACACTGTGCATTCAGCATCGGTCAACTCATGTACCCACCATCGGAAACACTGTGCATTCACATCAGTCAATTACGTATACTCACCATCAGCCACACTGTGCATCCAGCATCAATCAATACTGTGCTCACACCATCAGACACACTGTGCATTCCACATCAGACCAGTTGTTTGTTGACCATACCATATATGGGAAAGAAAGCACTCTATAGGTTATTCTATACTAATTTCCTAAAGGATAATCTTCTAAATGTCAGCGATTTTATGGTAGTTGCTGTTTCCCTTTACTGCCTTATCAGCAGTGCTTAATTTGTAAAAGAATAAGTGCTGGTGCCCAAAGCTCTGCTCAGAAGTCTGTGGCAGGTGCAATTAAATGTCAGCATGCCCAATACCAATGCTTCATAGTCTTGAATCCACCTCATGCCTCTTTAATCCACTACCAGACACCCCCTGCCCCTTTATTCGACACTTGCAGGTTCTTACTTTTTTTCTCTTTATTTGTATTTCCCTCTCTTGCTCTCTGTAAATGTATAATGCAGAGGAATAAGCACTAGTCCCTGAAAATGAGTGCCAGTGGCCGCCACCAGCCACTGGCGTAGCAAGGGGGGAGATTTCGGGGCGGCACGTAAATTTACCGTCAGCACCCCCCCCCCCCCCGCTCTTAGGCGCTCGGCGGCAAAAGGCAGGGACCGCCACGGGCGACAGAGTGCCTAGCTACGCCACTGCCACCAGCTCAAATTAAGCAGTGCTTATCACTATCTTAATGTGTCATAGTCGTTTCCTTAAGGTTTTCCTTTAGGAAGAGCATAGACATATTCTAATTTTCGAAAAATAATTTCCTACTAATCACATTCAGCACCATGCATGCTGCAGATTTATTGACAGACACACAGTGCAGATTCAGCATCGGGGACATTATGCACTTAGTGTCAGGCAGCAGTGCATGCATAATCAGATGCAGTGGACTTTCAGAATTAGGCCCTCGGCACATTTATGATCAGGCACTCACTCTCTACATAGAGAATAAGGCACTAACTCTGCACATTCTGAACCAGTCACTCACTCTGTAGACTCAGTATCAGACACTATGTATCACATTCTGTACCACACACTCACTTTGCACAATCAGGATCAGGCATTCTGCACATTCAGCATCAAACACTCACTCTGTACCTCCAACATCAGTCACTCACTCTGCACATTCAGCATCAGTTACTCCATCTGTACGTCGATCATCAGGCTGCACTCACTGCAGATTTAGCATCAGTTATTCCATTAGCATGTCCATCATCAAGCTGCACTCACTCTGCAGTTTCAGGATCAGGCACTCCCCCTGTTCACTCATCGTCAGGTGCTTAATTTGCACAATTAGCATCAAGTACTCCCTCTGCACATTTAATATCAGTCACTCGCTCTGTACATCCATCATCCGGCGCTGTACACAATCAGAGTCATGCACACTGCATTCAGCCTCAGCCAATTATATTGGACACAGTAAACAATTCTATTAGATTTTCCTATAACATCAGGATTTTTAAGTTGGGAGCCTTCCCAACTCTTTAGTATGGCACTTAAGCCACCCTCAAGATAACTCCAATGCAACTAAAATAACACAAATGCAAGAAAGCGCCAATGCACATCTTCTAAATCAATCCAGGTGAAATTAGCGTAATTTGTATTGCGTTAATTATGCAAAATGCACATTCTGCATCAGGAGCTCTGCACATTCAGCACCAACGACACTCTATCTGTACATCCAGCATCAGGCACTCATTCTGCACATTCAGAATCAGACACTCACTCTGTACATTCAGCATATGGCACTCACTCTGCACATTCAGCATCAGACACTCTCTATGAACATCCAGCATCAGGCACCCTGAAGATGGCTTCACTGGAACCACAACAAACAAACACAAGCAAGCTCCAATATATATGTTCTAAGTAAACCCTTGTGAACTTTCCATAATTTCCATTGAGTAAATTACATGAAACGCCCCAAAAGTTATGGAAAATTATAAAAAATGTCAGACTTGCACCTCATTTCTAAAATGTATGTGAGGATACATTGCATGCAAAAAATAGCTCAAAATTCCATGTGACACTAAAAGCACCTGCTTGTGTTCAGTTAGCTTTGTTGCTATGCCCCTGTAATATATTTTTTCCAGAAGCAAAATCTTGTTAAATGCTTGTAAAAACTCGGGTTACTGGTTAAGAAGGATGAAACCCTACTGAAGCAGCAACTGCAATCCTTGTCAGGGTGAAGTTACAAGCAAACCCTAAATTAACCTGTGCTCGCACTTCTGGTATCTTGGCATAGAGCAGTCATGCTTAACTTGGAGGCAATGTGTAAAGTATTTGTGCAACACTTCAAACAGTAATAACATAAAAACACAAAACAAGAAGAATCCCGTACCAAATTAGGAAAATAGAGTACAGTTTCATAAATAAAACAAGGCCAAAACAACAAAAATCCAATCACATTAGAACAGTAGATATGCAAGTTTAAAGATTTCAGTCAAAATAGCGCCAAAAGGTGCAAAGCGCGAATTGTACTTATCTGGTCACTCTAGACCGGGACAAAGTCAGGCCAACCACGATGGAGTGCGGGCAGACAACAGGGGCCCACTTAGTTCCACTGATTACAGTACCTCAATCCTGGTTGCCAAGAGATGCAGAGTCCCTATTCAGGGATGCGTCGCACAGCAGAGTCGATATGAGGTCCAGGCGAGGAAATGTGCCACTCAGCAGCAGTTCCAGGGAGATGCGAGATGCGATGTCCTTGCGTACAGATGAGTCGTGCCCCATCGGTTCTGATGGGCTGCATTAGGTGAGGTGATGTCTTTCCTTGGAGATGCATCATACCCCCCGGTTCTGATGGGCTGGGATGTGCAATGCAAAGTTCTTGCATCAGGAAAGTTGGTGCAGAAGAGGTAATGCATTGGTTCTGAAGGTGATGCTTCTAGCAGCAGAGGCAATGCAGCAGTCTGCAGGAGATGCGCCCTGTGCCGTGGAGGAGATGCAACAGTTCTGCTGAATCCACAGATGTCCTGGCAGATCACCTTCAGGCCCACTTCTAAGGGTCCATGGCTGGGCTTGCACCACTTGAGAGGGCATGACTCACAGATGGAGGAGTCCAGGTGCTGGGTTCAAGGTTGTTGGAAGCCAGTTCTGTCCTTGAGTCTTCTGATCAGAAGGCCAGCCAAGTAGTCTTTGGAGTCAGTCTGTGGTAAGGGGATTAGAGATGCATGTCCAGTCCTTCTCACCCAGAAAAGAGGCCAGCAGGGCAGCACAGCAGGGTAGCAGTCCTTCCGGACAGCAGTCCAGCAGAGTGGAAGTCCTTTCAGCAGCACAGCAGTCCTCCTTCTTCTTGGCAGAATCCACAGGTCCAGAATTGTACTGAAGAGTTGGGTCTAAGGGTCCAACATTCATACCTGGTGCTTACTTTGAAGTAGATGAAGCTTCTAGGGGGTTCCACCCCTCGAGGTGCCAGGCATCTCCTTCCTCCCTGTCCTTGCCCCAACTTGTTGGGGTCACAAAAGAAGACCAGTGTCAAACCCTTTGTGAGAGTGCTCAGGCATAGCCTTTGTGATGTGCAAGAGTGGTAGGTGACAGTTCCTCCCCCTCGTTAACTCAGAGTGGCCTATCTTGCCAACACCATGAGTTGTTTTTTCCTCACCATTCCAATATGGCATCCATCACTACATAACGGCAGTCTATTTGGTATCAACACAGATAAGGGACTTGCAACCTTTCTGGCTTTAAAAATTACGCCGGCCTTGGATGCAGAGGAGCACACGAAAAGGCAGGACCGCAGAGACTGATGAGAATTAGGGCATTTTGCCTGAGACAGGTAAGTTGAGCTCTTATGGGCTCATATTATTCAGTTTTTCATTTTTCATTTACCTACTTGTCTTTATCTGTAACAATTCACTTGAAATCATGCACTGACTATTTATTTATTATTTATTTATTTATTATTTATTAAGGAGTTTTATATAGCGCTGGCCAGACCCGAGGGTATCGGAGCACTTTACAACTGATTCAGAGCAGGAATCACACAAAAAGGCATAGGTATACATATTGGTTCATAAGGCCCGGCGTGCTGAGCAACATTGAGGTAAGGAAGTCCCGAGATAACCTCGATGAGTGCACAATGTCTTGGGCTGAACCTCATTCGGGGAGGGGGAACGAGGAAGGGATCGGAGAGAGGGGAAGAGGAAGGTCTTGGTGAAACATTGTCAGGGGGTTGCAGAGTGTAGGCTTGTGAGTTTCGGTGGCGTTTCTCGGTTCGGGAATGCACGGTTGAGGAAGAGGTCTTTTAGGAGTCTTTTGAATTTTACAAAGGAAGGGATAGTCCTGATATCAGCTGGGATGGAGTTCCAGAGTTTGGGCGCGTTTCCAGCAAATGATTGTGCAGCGGTTTTTTGTTTACGTGTTTTCATAGGGATGAGTAGTAGGTTGTTGGAGCTCCTGAGGTTTCTTGTCTGACCGGCTTTCTTGAGTTTGGAGGCCAGGTATTCAGGTTTCCCAGTGTGCAAGGCAGTTTTAAAGCTGGCACACATTTCGACTGGGAGCCATTTTAGTTCTCTGAGTGCAGGTGATATGTGATCGAATTTCTTAACTCCGGTGACCATTCTGGCAGCAGCATTGAGAGTAGTTTTGAGGGGGGCTAGGTGGGATTTTGCTGTGCCGGTGAGGACAGCATTCCCTTAGTCGAGTCTAGATAGCACCAGTGATTGGGTGGCTTGTTTGAGGTCCTTGGGTGGAATGAAGGGTTTTATCTTGTTGAGAAGCTTTAGATTGAGGAAGGCACTCTTTGCGGAGATCTTAATGTGTTTGGCCATGGTCAATTTTGGGTCTAGGGTGATTCCAAGTGATTTTACAGAGTTAGCCAGGGTGAGATTACCATTGAGAGCATCGATTGCTTTTAGCCATTCTACGATTTGAGGGTTTTCTTCTTTGTTGGAGATGAGGAGGATTTCAGTTTTGTCTTGGTTGAGTTTGAGGTGGTTTGTTGATAGCCAGTGTTGGACTTCTCTGAGAGTGGTGTTGAGTCTCTGAATGTCGTCAATGGAGGAGGTTTCCTGGTAGATCTGGGTGCCATCTGCATATATGTGGAAGGGGATGTTGGCTTTTTTGAGTAGGGTAGTGAGGGGTTCCATGTATATGTTGAACAGTTGAGGGGAGAGCACTGAGCCTTGGGGGACACCTCTGCTGACGGGGTGTAGGTCCGATGTAAAGGTTTTGATTTTTATCCTTTGGGAGCGGTTGTGTAGGAAGGAGGAGAACCAGTGTAGGACCACCTCATCAGCACCTACTCTATCCTGGAGAGCCTTGATGAGTATCTTGTGATCGACCGTGTCAAAGGCTGCCGAAAGGTCCAGTAGGATGAGTAGGCAGCATTGGTCAGTATCTAGAGATTTGTGGATGTCGTCCACGATGTTAAGGATCGCGGTCTCTGTGCTACAGCCTTTTCTAAAGCCTGATTGGTGGGGATCTAGCAGGTTGATGTTGTCCATGTGCTGAGTCAGTTGTAGGAGAACGCATTTTTCGAGAATTTTGGATAGTAGGTGGAGATTGGAAACAGGTCTGAAGTTGTTCAGATCGTTGGTGTCAAGGCCTGGCTTTTTTAGTAGTGGCATGACTTGGCCGACTTTGAGGCAGTCTAGTATGATGCCAGTTTTCAAGGAGCTGTTTATGATCTCGCACCAGAATGGGGCAAGGGAGAGTTTCAGCTTTTTGGTCAATTGAGTGGGTATAGGATCAAGGACGTGGGATGCGGGTTTGGAGGAGGAGATCAGTTTAAGAATCTCAGATTCAGGTATGGGGTTGAAGGATTTCCAGGCTTTCTGGGGGGGCTTGCGTGTGCTGGTTTCGATCTCTGAGGTTGGGCTTTTGCAGGAGGGATTGAGGTTGATGTCTAGTGAGAGCTCAATTTTGGTGATTTTGTCGTCGAAGAAGTTGGTGAAGTTGTCACACAGGTCTTTGGAGGCCTGGACTAGGGTTGCAGAGGGCTTGGAGGTTTGTCGCCTGATGATGTTAAAGAGTTCTTTGGGTCTGTTTTTCGCGTTGTCCAGAGCGGTGCAGAAAAAGGTGGATTTTTCGTTGTTGATGTGTATTTTGTATTTCCTTCGGGCTGCTTTGAGTTGTTCGTGAAGGCTTGTAGAAGGGTTGTTCCTCCATAGTCGTTCTGTAGCTCTAAGTTGTCTCCTTTCAGCGTTGATGTCCATGTTGAACCAGGATCTGGATGGAATGTTCCTGTTTTTTTTAAATTTCAGGGGGGCTAGTTGGTCTAGGATGGACGTCATAGTTGTGTTGTAGTGGGAGGTGAGTTCCGTTGTGGAGAGACCATCTGGGGAGATAGGCAGGAGCGAGCTTATCTTTTCTTCTAGGTCGACCATGTTGATCTGTGTTAGATTTCTCGTCCATTTGGGGGGGTCTGGGATGGGAGGTTGGTATGCGATCAGTTGAGTGATGTGGAATAGTATTAAGTGATGGTCGGACCAGTCAACAGGCAGGATGCGGTCTATTGTGATTGTGTCGCGTTGGGCGATGATGGCATCTAGGATTGCTCCTTTGTTATGGGTCTCATCTGAGCAGTGTTGGGTAAGGTTGTTGCTGTGTAATAGCTCATTCAGATATTGGATTAGTGAGTTGTTTTTATCATTCCAGTGTAGGTTGAGATCACCCAGAATTAGGTTACTGGTGTCTTGGAGTGAGCAGTGGGCAACCAGGTCGGACAGGTGTTCCGTGAATGTGGTGGTGTTGCCTGGGGGATGGTATAGGAGGTGGCATTGTAGTGTTTTGTTGTCGCTTGTGTTAATGTTGACGGTTAGGCATTCAAAGGAGTTATAGTTAAAGGTGTCAATTTCGGTCACAGACATGTTGTTGTTGTGAATTATTGCTATACCCCCGCCTCTTTGGTCTTTTCGGTCTTTGTTGATGATTGCAAAGCCTGGGGGCACGAGAGTATCCATGATTGGTGGCGAGCAGTCGTTTAGCCAAGTTTCGGTGATGAAGGCTATGTCTATGTCATGGGTGAGGATGGTTTCTGCTAGCTCTGTGGCATGTTTGGTGGCTGATCTGCAGTTTATGAGCATGCAGTTGGTAGCGGGTGCCTCTTTTTTTGGTTTCTTTCTTAGGGGGCCATGGGGATGTAGGTGAGGAATGCTGGGGGTCTAGGGGGTTTCGGAGGGGAGTGGTCTCTTCTAAGTCCAGTGATCACCTGAATCTTGGATTGAGGGATGGCAGTAGAGGAGATGTCGTAAGAGGAAGCAAGCTCTGTCGCTTCATTTGAGGACATAGCCTCTCTAGTTCTTTTGGGTATCAGTGTCTGACTCGAGAGGGGGGTTGAGATCCAATTGGGCCGGGGAACCTTGGGGAGCCCTTGGTGTGTGGGGTTGGAGACGGTGGGAGTACAGTGGGGATTTTGGGAAGGCTTACGTAATGTGGTGAGGTTGGTTAGGATTTCGTTAAAGCCCTGTATTATAGTAGCTAACTGGCTTTCAAGCCGGGAGAGACGCTGCCCCGTCTCTTCTAGAGTGGGGGTGGGTGAGTTCTGGGCGGGGTCCTCCCGCGGGGGAGATGGCTTGACGCTTTTGTGTTGCTGTCTAGTTGTTATTGTGCTGTCTGTGAAAGCTTTGAGTTGGGCCGTGGGCGCGGGGAGTGGGGGGTCATGGTTTGGCATCCGTGTTCTTATGCATGTGGGTATAGGGGAGTGTATTGAAGTCAATCGGTATTATTAGGGGGAGGTTATAGGTGGGGGGTGATCGCGAAGACGGTCAAGCGGGGGAGGGGGAGCCTTGTTCTTGGTGGCAGAGGTGCTGGTGGTGTCTCGTGGTGGAAAGCTGGAGTTTTTGATAGAGGGCGCAGTAAAAGTGGGTGTGTTCTGCTGGGGGGTCCGGCTGTCCGGGGAGAGGGGGTGGGTTGGGCGGGGGAGATGTGAGTGAGAGAGGGCAGTCCTAAGTGAGGGGAAGAGGTAGTCAAATGCCTCAAGGTTGTCGTTGTTAGCTTGGATCAGGACTGTGCCGTTGGAGTAGATGGTCACAGAGGTGTTCCCGCTCCGCATCATGCGGTTATGGATAGAGAATGACAGTTTGCAGCTATGGGGAGTGTTAGTGGTTTTGGTAATGTGGATTTGAGATCTGAGGATGAAGTTCCACTTTTCGGGTCTTTCGGTGTGGAAAATGAGATCCATTTTTATCTGGCCTTTGGAGGTGCAGTGATATATGTCAGCAAATAGGGATTCAGGGTATTGTCTAATCAGTTTGTGCTTGAGGTTTTTTTTCGCTTTGGGTGAGAGGTTGGGGGGGAACTAATCGAGACGGAGTTTGGGCCGTGTGGTTTTAAGTAGTTCGGTGTGGGGGGGTTGGCATAGGTTGGCGTGATAGAAGGCATTTTGTCTAAGTTGGACGGGGGACTAGTTCCCTTAGGACTACGTGTGTTATGATACCACAGGGGGTCGGGGTGGATTGTTGTGGTGGACAGGTCAAGTAGAGCAGTCAGGCCGCTTCTTTAGGGGTTGGTAGGTTGGCTGTCAACATGAGGTCAAGACCTGAGGGCAGAGAGGGTGCAAAGTGATCGTGGCATTGTAGTAAGGCCCGAGTAGTGAGGCCGTTGGAGTGCAACAGAGGTAGGCGTTGATGACTGGGTCAGGATTGATTTATTACTGGGACCAGGCAAGTTGTAAGGCGACCAATCCACTTCCATATGGATTGGTCAGAGACTCCCTGTTGCAGTTTCCCAGGGGTTAGTTCTTGGCTGCCATCTTAGGGTTAGGCCATGTGGGCAGGAGGTTTGAGGAAGCGGCGGTATCTGTGGGGCAGGGGCCCTCGTTGCTATTTTTTTATTTGTTGTGTCCGGCGGGTACAGGGTGAATAGAGAGCATTTCGATATGGACAGAGATACCCCTGTGCAGTTTACGAGGAGTTAGCTCTTGGCGGCCATCTTAAGGTCACGCCATGTGGGCATAGGGTTAGCTCTTGGTGGCCATCTTAGGGTCAGGCCATGTGGGCATAGGGTTCGAGGAATCGGCAGTCTCTAAGTAGTCTCTGACTAGACCTCTCAATAACATGGGTCCTTCCCATGAATTTCTAAATGCTTGTTGTCGTTTGTCCCTGCAACAGGAGACATTCATAATAATTGCTGCCAGTCTTTCTCTGACTTGACAACATCATGGATAAATATTGTCCTTACCGACTATTACATCTTGCATGGATTTAGTGACTCCTATAAGAAAACATATGATCAATTTCTATTATTATATAATATTCAACACTGGCCACTTGCCCTTTTTTTCCTAACCTTATTTTTCTTTATTTAATCTTATTTTCAATCTGAATGAACAAATACTTCCTTTATTTGATTACAGATTTTCATTTACATCTGAAGGACCAAATTAGATGACCTCATAAGGTACCCTAGAACTATCATGTCAACACTTGAATAAGTTAGCTTATAAATGTTGCCATAGATATTTCAAATTATACTTGAATATGTCTCTTCAGAAAAACAAGAGATATTGAAGGAGCCATATAATAATAATAAATAAATAACTGTACTCCTGTAAAGTACTTAATGCTCATTTTAACCCCTGCCATGCCAGAGCACAACAATATGTAGTCTTTGATATAAGCACACATCCCACTTAAGAACGGAACAATAGATAGCACTCCAGCACATTAGACTCACTTTCACGTATGAAAAGTTCTAGCTTAAAGGTCACGTGTGCTGTGTGCATCACTTGACTGCAGTGGTTTTCACATTTAGTGGGATACATATCGTGACTAATAATTAGAAAATCACAAGAAATAGGCCTTGCATCATAACCCTTTTTTTTCCAGTACACAGCCTTGAAAAAAACCGCAGGGCTTGCTGGCCGTGAAGGGGGTGAAACACGTGTTGGCAGGTTTTCAAATCAATGGGAGGCAGTAAAACTGCTTCAGAATCATCTGTAATCGAAATATCATGAGGCTGCAAAAAAATCTTTGTTAAAATATTTGGGAAATAAACTCAAAATACATTGTTCTGGATATACCTACAAGAAGAATGCTAATAACAAATGCAGCAAACTTTGTATGATGCAACTTGTGACTAACCTTTGGAAAATAATCAATATAAAAGATCTTTATGAAAAATGGTACAGCATGTCAACTTCATATGTCCAGTAATTCTGCAACATGTGATATATGCCATGACTGTGCTATTTTGAATTGTGCCTTACGTGTATTTCACTATTGTATATGATTCCTAGGAAAAAATAAACTCACTATTTTTCTAAATAAATTGACTATTCAAAGAGATGGAGTTGGCCTAACCCTCAAGAGTGTATAATTTCCCGCAAGACATATAAAGAAAGCTATTAAAAGGCAGGCCAGAGAGTGTCCATCCAAAATATTGCTTCAAACAGATTTCAGAAGAGATCATCAACATTACAAAATGTTTTGAATTTGGACAGAAACATACAGAAAAGACTTGATGGAGCTGCCTTGTGCCTTTGTTATGCCTCTATGGTTATCTCTTCAACACTTGAAAGGGTGTTAGAATTCCCAAACATGAATCCTTGATACAACGTGAGCAATGCACTTTTCCACACTTCTCCGTGCCACAGCCAACCATATACATTCCTCATATGTTGGTTAGCAACAGACCCAGAGAAAGGGGAATGGGATGAGAGAGAGAAACAGAGACAGTGGATATTGCCCCTGTGACTCAGCACTCTACTGGGCACTAACTTCTCCACTGTGGGTGAGAACAACTGTTGATTCCAAGTGGATCTCTAAAGACAAGATTAATAGATCTAGATTAATACCTAGAGCCACCCACCCTAACTGCAGCGCATGTTATGCCTCAAGAATATCTCTACACCTCAGGCTATTTATTCATGGAATTCTGGTGTTCCTGGAATTGGAGCACAAATAGATTTTTAGTAAACTAAATACTTACTTTTTGTCCTACGTGCACTCCATTTTATGATAAAATAACTTCCTTTGGTTACATAAGCACAGCTGATTCTATTAGGTACTCAAAGTGGTTCCTTAAACTGCAATATAAATACACAATCAGCGGGATGATATAATTCACAGTGAATCAATGAATAGTATCTTCCTTAAACATATACCACACACTTAAATGCATAAACATCATGAGAATGTCAAACGTTTTAACGTAGTGAGGATCCTTCCATTTCCTCACAGAGTTTTATGTTCAAAGTGCATTAAAAATATGATTTAAACATCCTCAAGGTTCATCTCAGAAATTGCATTTTAAATGTTTGAGTTTGATTTTCAAGATACAATTACATTCCTGACACGGCTTCTCTGTAGTCAGTTGTGACTTCAAATACATGTTTTTAAAAAAATGAAACCATCTGCGAGGATTTCCCAAGATCTGGCCAAAAGATCCTGGATGCAACAACAAAGTATCTCAGTTGCCTAGCATGGACTCTCTGAACAATGAGAGAACGGATATTTGAATAACTTCAAAAGTGCTACTGTAGTTGGGTACCAATATATAGGGCATCCTCCGGAGACGTGAAGCCTTTTGCCAAGAGGCAGTGACGCTCCAAGAGCACTGCCAGCCTTACCTTGCCCACAATGAACTTAGGGGCATATTAACAAGGGGGCGATATGAAATTATCGCCGCTTTTGCGTCCGTTTTCGGGAGAAAAGCGGCGATAATTTCATCGCCTTATCAGCAAAGACACGCTATCGCGTGTTTTGCTGACATAGCGCCCGTTCCCAGCACGCCTAACTTTGCATCGCTAATGAGATGCAAAGTAGGCGTGGCTGTGAAACCAAACAGGGATAATATCGCGAAGGCAGCTTCGCGATATTATCAAGGAGGGTTAGCGATCTTTTAAATCGCGTTAAGTATGCCGTAACGCAGGAATTTAACGTCTGTTAAATTCCTGACTAAGGCATACTTAACATGGGGGGTGGATTCTGTGGCTAAGACCACAGGCCCTATCATCTAGATATCGCCGTTTTCTACCATGGAAAACGGCGATATCAACGCTATCTCTGGAATTTTATCGCCTCGGCGATGCGCGTTGTTGATAACGCGCTAACCGGGCGATAAATCACAGAGATAGCCGGCGATAAATATGCAAGCGCTAAGCGCGCTTTGCGATATTTATCGCTGGGCCTTGTTTATATGCCCCTTAGTGACAGTGAGTTTGAAGCATTGCGCTCACACACTCCCTGAGCACAGCATGGTAAGGCAAGGCCACACAACATGAGAAAGGCCTATGACGGTTGTCCCTGGGTGAAGACAGTTACCGAGGGCATTAGCGCTCCTTCACTTATTACGAATCAGGCACTGAACTCTAGAGCAGGAGAAACTCTACAGCTGCATCCAGTGACTTGCTTTACATACTCCATAACACAAATTTGCAAAATAACATAATTATCTTTAAATGTGTCCTTTGCTGTCCCTGAGGCATCTTCTGTGCCATACAGACATAGAAGCTGCAGACTGCCTAGCTTTCCAGAAACGAAGCAGTGAGCATGAGAGAGATGCCTTGTGTTAGGAAAAAAAAAGCAGAACCTGCGCCTTGCAAGGGGGACGTGTTCTTTTGGAGCAAAACGTCATTGTGACCAAGTGCAGAAGCAGTGACAGACTCTGGGACCCTGGCTCCACAGTTCACAACGTAGGCGTTACACTTCATCTCCCTGTGCATTTTGGCATTTTAGGTACATCCAAGTGCATCTGTTGTGGCTTATGACCCAGCTGTTTGTGATTTGCGAGGAGGCTTGTGGTCGGGAAAGAGGATTCTCTAATTAAAGTTCACGAGAGGATAATTTCTGAATGATCAAGATTGCCTTTGCAGTGAATGCTGCAGGAGTTTAAGTCCATTTAACCATCGATTGCCTCTGGACCTGCTCTTCTGATGAGATGATTGCATGAAATCTTCTAGTTTCAGGTCTCCTTCTAATCCTATGTCTGATAGGATATTGATTGCAAAAATATTGTGTGGACGTAATATCGTGTTAAAAATATTGAGGACCAAAATATTGAGAAATTAAGTGCAAATAGGTAAGTATAGATGTCAGTGCTTAATTTGAGCCAGTGGTTTCCAGTGCTCAGCACCCGCACTCAATTATCAACACTGGCGTATTTCATGAGCACCAGTTAAGGACATTTCTTTTATGGCACGGGGAGATTAAGTGATTTGCCCAAAATCACAGGATTATGAGCCGATACTCAGACCTGGTTCCCCAGCTCCGAAGTCGGTAGCTCTGGCCATTGCGCCACATCCTCTCCGCACTTTCATGGTTAGTAGTTGGTTCTGTTTTAGGCGGCGCTAGCAGGAAAAATGGGCTGGTGCAAGCACCTCCTGACGAGAGCCCTAGCAATAATTTTTTTACAAATTAACCACTGATAGATGTACTATTCTTCACTTCACATCTACTACCTTGAAGATATATATTTCGACAAGACGCGTATATGTGGACTGAAGTATAGTAAAACTTTGCTTTCCCATAGGCCATAGAAACGTACCTGACACAATATTTTGTCCACACAATATTTTTCTCTCTATACTTTGTCCCAACACCTTCTAATCAGAGAGCTCGCCTTCTGTGTGGTCTCCCCCACCAGACTGCTTGAAACAAGCATGCCCGTTTCTTCCATGATACCATCAGAGCCCTCGGGTCCAGGTCGTCTTCCTTTTTACCATGCACTTCGATTGCCCATCTGTTTGGAAGAATCTCTAAGGTTCGTCACCAGAGAGCGGGAAGGATTCAGTATCGTTTCTCAGAAAACCCTCTGCAGATAGCAAAAATTATCCAGGGGCTTATCAGCAGCTACCGAGGTATCAGAAAGTGTGGAGAGATTTACACGAAGGTGGCCCAGGTCGGCGAAATATTGATGTCTTGTTAATGCTTTAATGATATAGGAAACTGATGAGAGATACCGGCGACAAGCGGGAAGGCAGCTATCGTAGCATCACTTTATCAAAGTCAGAAGAACTTAAACGGCGTTTATTGATATGTCTGTCCTATCTGCAGTGTGTTATGGTACGCCCTTTCTAGTGCTATCAAGATTTCTCCTATATTGCCTGTTTTCTTTCTTTGATGTCTTTCTTTCTTCTTCCCTTTCTACCTTCCCTTTCTCTGTTTCTTTCTAACCTTTTACTTTTTTTTTTAATTTTCTTTCCTTCTTTATACATCATTTCTTTCTTCTTTCTGTATTCGTTTTTTCTCAATTACCCAGATTAATTTCTTTTTCTTTTTTTATCGTCCCTCTACTTTTCATTTGCATTTTTTTTTAATTTACTTTTTCCATCAACTGTTTCCATATTCTCATTCTTATTTGTTTTCTTATTTTCAACTGGCCTTTCCTTAGTTCACTTTCCTTTTTCCATTCTTCACACTTCCATTCGGTTTGTTTATTTCCTTGCTTATAGTCATTTTCTTTTCTCTTCATCCTAGTCTTCTTCACATAATTTATTTTTATGATCTTTGACTTTTTATTTTTATTGTTTTATTTCTTCAGCTTTTTTTTGCTTAATTTACCCACAGCGTTTGTTTCTTTAAGGTCTTTCATTTTGTTCTTTTTGTCTTTTTATTGTTATTCTCAATCATCAGCGCTGAGAGGAAATTCTAGCCTTATTATCTTTTTCCTTACACAATATTAGCACAACAATAGTAACCAAACTAATGAGAAGGTACCACATATATTCCCTAATGGTTAACGAGCTACCACATTAAGCAGAACTTCATTAAATCTACTTGGCTCGGATGCTCCTATGATGCTGCACTTGAGTAAGCAAAGCATGTGAAATGCGTACAAACACATGACCATGGAAGACCCCTCAGCATTACTTTTAATAATGGGACAAAATACACTTATTAAACTCAGTCTGTTTTAATGACAGGGTCATTCCAGGTAAAATAACTTCTTTATTAGAATATTCAGCAAACATGAAGGGTGTGGAGTACTTTCTTCATCACCCTCTCATTATATGTTTTTGAAGGAACATATTCACAGAGCTCGCTTGTGACACACCTTTATACTGAGCATCTCTATCCCAAATTCTGTCAAACTGAAATATTATCCTTACAGAGCAGTTGGAACAGATCTACACCTGATTCTGCGCCGGTGGTGGTCACCGTGTACCAGCATCAGAGACTCCCCGACAGAGAGATCCTGGCATCAGGGGACACCTAGTCGATAAGATGTTCCAGTCGGTCTCTGGGTAGGTGACTGTCAGTAATACAGCAAAGAAGAGGCCGGTTAGATGTAGATGGACCAAGCAAAGCAGCAGCGAGAGCTGAAGAAATAGAGAAGCAGGCCTCCCGCAAGCCTCAAACACTGCACCTACATAAGATGTAACTAATGGGGGAGGAGATTGAAACTAAGGATGCAAAAAGTTTTTACCTACGCCCAGGAAATCGGGCGAATTTGCATACTTGACGTTTGCAGTGTTTTCTGATTCTTCATGACTTTGCTGATGAGAAGTTCCCTCGTCCATGGATCCACTCAAATTCGCTATTTTCCAGCACAGGATGTCCAGCTCAAGAAGGGCAGGACATCTTTTGATAGGAAAACAAGTGTGAAGTTTAATGCATGGAGGGTGGTGTGGCATGGGACGAGGCTTAAGGATGGGCAAGAAGAGCCGCAGCTGCAGGACCAAGTGTGGGACAAAAGGGGGTGGCACATGAGGGCCTGTCAGGGAAATGGGGCCTGAGACGCTGCCATGGACAGGAAGAGCTGTAGGAGACATCTCACGGAGAAGGAGTCACAAGTGGCCGCAATCCACCTGCAACCCCTCATGAAAACAGGAATGATTTCACAATGCTGGATGAGTTGCTGAAATTGCCCTCTTTCAACTTTTTCAAATCTTTAAATGCTTTGCACTTCATGAAGCGTGAATTGCTTTTAACAATACATTGAGACTTTGCAGGTGTATGGACTTCGTAGACCCCTAACAGAAATTGGGGGCAGTATGCATTCAACTATAGAATGCCAGGGACATTGGATGTGTGTCCAGCCACGCACACTAGGTATGTACCTCCAGCCATATAGGTGTGTCCCTAGACATCATAAAGAGCCCAAATGCGAGACCACCAGCTGCATATTAGGGAAGATGGAGACAATGAACAGCCAGGGCTAAGGCTCGTCGGACCAAAGACCAGCAGAACCTCTATTTTAAGGTTACCGGGTGGCTGGATTCAGCTTTGATCATCACCACGAGCCTCACTGCAGATGTCTCAAAAACATTTAATGCTGGAATACTGAGAAAAGGGAGCAGGAAGAAGGGATGAGAAGCTGATGCTTGCCGACAATGCTCCAGCAACCACTTCTGAGTCAGTCCTCTCCCTCGTTCAGAGGGTTTTTTTTCCAACTGAAGGGTCTTGATTGGAGAAGATGTGTGCCTGTCTTCTTTGCTCATATCGTGGAAGGCTCTCTTCAGAGAAGAATCAGAGTCATTACAGTGGCGTAGCAAAGGGGGGGTCTGCCCCAGGCGGCATGAGTTTTGGGGGCAGCGGCCTCCACCCCCCCTTACTTACCTGCGGCCGTTGCGGGGCAGCAAATGCAGGGATCGCCAGCACCCCTTCACCACCACCTTACCTGCGGCCATCGCGGGGCGGCAAACGCAGGGACCACCATGGGCAGCCAAAGGACTAGCCACGCCACTGAGTCGTTGCACCCAATGCACCCACAGCACCACCATTTTCTTTTATTCTTTTGGAGTTATTTTCTTTTTGTCTGTTCTTTTTCCTTTCATCGGGTCATTCATTCCCTTTCCTCCTTTCTTTTTAAGTCTGCTCTCTGTCGTTCTAACTTGCTCTCTTCAGTGTTGTCTATCTTCCTCGCACTTCACACCTCCTCCTGATCTTTCTCCCTCCCTCTGCTTCTCTTGTGGGATGAGCACTCCACTCTCTCGTCTTCTGATGTCATTAGTCATTTTCCAAGCAAGCACTGGCTGAGTTGGTACAAACGTGAAAAAGCCTTGACGGGTCTCACCCTGCTGAATACAGAGCTACACAGGCTAATGACGAATTGTACTTGTTCTCGTGACAGGCATGGCAGGGCTTTCAGACGTGCGACACGCTGGGGCTGTCTTCAAAGTAGACAGGCACATTGCTTCCAGGACTTCAGTTAAATCTTTCAGGCGAACCCTCATTAAAATACGAATGGTCTTGTAAGGCTCTCATTCTCTGATTGTAAAGGGCCTGCTTTTAAATATCTTCTTTCATTTTGCAATATCCTTTACTGCTCCTCATGGATGGGATAAAGAAATATGAGGTACCTGCAAGCAAAGATCATTCAACATTTTCAGTTTCCTGGAGTATAGGGTTTTTGGGGGCAATGTGTGTTTTTTTCAGAAGACAGTTCCTTTGCAAGGTCTCTAAGTCGGGTCGAATTAGTTATTTGTCAGGAGTATGGTTAACATGTAACTGATATGTGCCCACAGGCCTTCCTGGGAAATGGATATAATTCAAGTGATTTACCTGGTTGGGAGTGTGTAGTTTTAGTTTTGTCAGAATTTCCATAGGAAGAACAATTTTTGCTCTTCTAATAATTTTAGCACCCTTTAACAAATCTGCATGAAACATTCCCAAAAAATTCACCCACCTGTTTCAACACCTAACTATACCATCATTTTAACCTTTGGATTTTTCAGTGAAAATATACATATGCACGTATATTTATAACTCTGTTAGCAATAGCAGTAGAGAAGATGGTTTTGTACGACTTTCCATAGGAAGCCGTTTTTTGTTTTCTTAAGAATGTTGGTGTTGTTCTACAAAACTTTCCAAAAACGAAGTTCATCCACAATGGCTCCTTCAGAGAATCTTTCGGGCTAATTGGTCATGCGAGGGTCAAGAAAAAGGGAGGTTGAAAAAATATGATTTCCCATTTTAAATTCCATAGGAAAGTTTTGCTGTCTGATACAGAAAAGTCAACAGATTTTCAAAACCATACTTTTCATTATTTGGTGTAAATCTGTTTAGTAGTTTTCAAAAAATTAACATTTAAAAATGTACTGGGTGGGCATGCAGGGGTGAAGCACCAAAAAAGGGTAGGCATTTCAGGACCATTAGTGTCCAGATATGCTCTGATTGGTCAATTTAAAGGGGATTGGACAATCCTGATTGGCTGGTCACAACATGAACATGAATACGTTGTGACAGCCATTATAAGATTCAGGGACATGATCCCTATGTCCTTAAAATGAATTTTAAAAGAATGTATAAAGGGGCATGGTGACCACACCCTGACCAGCAGGGGCATATGAAGTGGGGGTTGACTTTGGGACGCCGCCCCCTTGACTGGCTGGACACAACATGAGCAATATGTTGTGGCTGGCAGACATTACAGGACTCAGGGTCATGCATGGTCCTCATTGAAATGTATTGTAGTGAATGCCAGGCTTTGGGAGTCACAAAAAAGAGCACATATAAAGGGTGAAAACATATTTTCCTCACAATATAAATCATGTGTTAGTGTTACACGCATTTAAGGAATTCTGCGGAGTTCTCATGCAATCTATGTAAAAAATGCTGACTCACCTGCTGGAATTAGATGAACCATGTTTGATGAGAGAAAACAGTTTTTATCTCATGATTTTCTCAGAGAGGTTATGCAAGGGACACCAGAAGCTAAAAAGAGAACGCCTTTTCTATAAGTTCACACTGTATTCCTGAGACATGGAAGAACAACGTCTGATATTCTGAGTAAAACATGTACTTGCAACAGCATCAGACTGCCAACTGATTGCCCTGTGTTGTAGTGAAGCTTCTGCGCAGTGTTCTAATAAACAACTAGAGTGCTAACATTCTGCATTTATTACAAAAGTATGGCACATCTCAATGCCATCTTGATGGAATCAAAGCTGTAAAACTGAAAGCATTTCCTACAAAGAATACTGCAGTAAGTGAAGAAATTAGGGATTTCTTTGTGTCATAGAAATCATGGTTAGTGCTCTAGAAAGCAAAGCTACACTCAGGACACATTTTCTATTCATTTTCAAATATCTTTCTCATTCATGTTAGTCAAGCATACTGACAAGCACAGCGAAATGTACTTCTAAAACCAGCAGTAGTCTGTGAGCTAACTCCCTAGTGATCAACTGAAGTGTCACCACAGAGTTCGTATTCAAGGAAAAAGAGAGGCACTCCTGACAACCATTTTGTTGGAATAGAAGCTGTTTCCATAGGAGCAGGCTAAAGTAAATGAACATTGAGATGTAAATGCAATTATGAAACAAAGGGGGTATCAAATGGAAGGAGGTATGGGCTTTTTAATAATATGAGACATAATGTATTTTCAAAGGAACTAAAAATAGTTAAACAGGGAGATGTCTGCATAAGTAAAGCATTACCTTTCTGCATTTGTTTACACACTATACCTATCTTTTCATTCACTTAACAACTCTCCAATTTCAAAATAGTAAAACATTCTGGTAGGCAATCTTTGTGCACATCAGTGGTTGGGCACACGCAGAGGGACATCCACAGAGGATTGGGAGCATACCTAGTGGCCATATCCAGCTAGACGTGTCCAAAGGCTGTGTGCAGCGATAGATGCCCACCTGCTGAGGAATGGATGCAGGGGTGGCATTGAGGTCACTTCCTTCAGCCAAACCCAACTGTACACAGCCAAAGGATGTGCGCAGTACGGGTTGAGTACCAGTGGAGAGTTGGACACAGGACCTGACTGTGAGACCAGATCCTGTAGCCAACACCAGCTGTGCAAAGGTGTTATATAGATGTTAAACAGAGTGAGGCTAAGTGCCGGCCCGTGTCGCAGCTCCTTGAAGCTTGAACTGAAGGGGGGTAAACGGCCTAAGCCCTCTCTCATAGACAGGATTTTATCCAAAGCTTGGCAGTGCCTCTCTATCCCAACAGCCTCCAGCCTCTCTGAGATCTTATGGGGCATGGTGTCAAAAGCAGCAGATAGATTTAACAAAATAATCACTGCTTTTTATCCTGGTCAAGATTGACTTTGACAAAGTCATCCACCGCTAGGAGTGCAACCTCTTTAATAGAATCGGGGCAAAATCCTGATTGCATGGGATGTAAGATCCCATTCTTTTCTGTATACTGGGAGAGCTTCTTGTTTACCAATTTTTCCCAGCATTTTCCCCAAAGCTGAAAGGAGAGAGATCGGCATGTAAGACTAAGTGGATCTACATTGAGCTACTTTAACAATGGCAGCACTAACGCTTTTTTCCAGGAGGGGAAGACCGATCCAAATTCCAGCGATCGCTTAAACAGTGCATGCATGTGTTTATTAATGGTTGAAACTGCACATTTTAGAATGCTAAGGGACAAAGTACAATGGGAGCCCCAAACCACGCATTGAAGATAGCCGATTCTGAATAATTAGGGAGATCCTTTCAAAGACATTTAGTTTGGCCACCTCTCTCAATCTGCTTCCCCAGGTCAAGACCAGGGGTCAGATCTCTTGTACCATTGACAAAGTTGGAGTAAATATCATCCACTTTGTACTGGAATATTTTGACAGGTTGTTGCGTAATAAGTGTTCCACCCTGATGTTTTGTTTTCCTGCAGCTGGAGTTAAAAACGACCTCACTATCTGAAGAAGGAGAATTGTCTGCCTTGGCTATTTGGTTAGAGAATGTTTCTGCTTGCGCCATTCTAATCCTTTTCTGGAAATCTCTTAAGGCTAATTTATAGACCAGCTTGCCCTCAACAAGGTAGTACTTCCTCCATTTTCATTCAGAATATTTGTATAAGCATTTTTCAGCCTGCAACGAGGAGGAGAACCATGCAGCCGAAGGCGACTTCCTTTTTTGTAGGCATCTTTTAATAGGAGACAATTTTCAATTGCCTGCCCAAGGGAGGAAAAAGTAACTAATCGCTTCTTCCAAACTTCCACCCAGAGTGATCCCTCTTTGATCAAAGATGTCAGCTAAATTTGATTCTGTAATGTTGTGCCAGGACTACATTGGTATGATTGATTTAGTTGCTATTAGAGACTTTTCTGGTATTAACAAGGTAAATGGGATTAAGAAATTATCTTACCATATCAATGTGTATGGTTTTTCAGTAGTAAATAAAGAAGCATTAGTAAAGATAAGATCTAAGTTGTGCCTGTGTTTGTGTGTAGATCCTACCACTTTTTGCTGAAGATTGAGATCTGCCATCACCCCATTCAACAAGTCGGCAATTTTGCATTCAAGATCATTCACATCGATATTAAATTCACCCAAATCTGTAAAATTACCATACTGCATATATAGAGGGGCAACTCCCTTAAAGAGAACCTCTCCAAAGTTGCATGAATATTAGGTCAGGTGGTGTATCAGAGCTCCCAAAGAATTAAAAATTATCAGTTAGCTTAAGCTTAAGTGGAAAGATAAGTCCCTCAGCCCCACATAGATCCTCGGAACTCTAAATTTGTACAAAGAAAGGCTGAGCGGTAAATCACCCCGTACCTCCCCCCACCCTCTGTTATACAGATTTAAATGTAAAATAGAATATCCATCAGCTATGGCTTGAGCAATTTCAGTCCCAGGCGCTATTCCAAGTCAGGTTTCAGTTACAAACATGACATCCCAAGTATTGTCATACAAAAGACCTATCACATTACATCTCCCATGACATATTAAATGTCCTCATTGATGACATCACTGAATTTCTCAAGTTTTTGTAATGAAAGGTAAGGTCTTATTAACATATCTAACCAAAACATCAAAGCAACATGTATTGAATTTCTGTTTTTTTTATCATATATTTCCAGCGTCCCTGCTGAGCAACTGTCCATGTACCGATGTTATGTTATGTTAAAAGGATCTTGTAAAGCGCACGTACACCGATTGGTTTCATGGCACTGCTCTAGGAGTTGCCAGGCCCAATTGAGTTAATCATATGCTTGTCTGAATAACCAAGTCTTGCGAAGTTTCCTGAAGTTCAGGAGGTCAGTGCAGGATCTAATTTCAGAGGGGAGGGAGTTCCAGAATCTTGGCGCCATTACTGCAAACCTGCCGCCACCCTGTCGCTTCAACTTGAACGAAGGTGTCGTCAGGAGGTGCATGTGAGCTGAGCGCAGGTTGCGGGTGGGTGTATGCCTTTGAATAAGGCTATCAATGAATTTGGGACTCCTGCCGTGCAAGGATTTAAAAATAAGGCACCCAACTTTGAAGGCGCATCGCTGTGGAATGGGGAGCCAGTGCAGCTTCCTCATGAGGGGGGTGACATGTTGCCATCTAGGCTGCTGAAAGATCAGTCTGGCCGCCTGGTTCTGCACCAGTTGTAGTCTTTTAGTCAAATACAATGGGATGCCAAAATATAGGGAGTTGGCATAGTCTTTATGAGACATGTCCAAGGCTAGGACAACCTGTATCAGTGCTTCCTGAGTGAGGAGTCTACTGATCTTTCTTATCTTCTATAACTGGAAGAAACAGGTTGGGATTACTGATCCAATTTGCGTCTGCATCGTGAGGTCGCAATTAATAGTCACCCCGAGACTCTTAGCGGAGGGGGATGGAGTGGGGGGCGTCCTAGTTCAGTTGGCCAGAAGTGTGAGTTCCATGGATTATGGGTACCCCCTGTCAGGATGAGTTCAGTCTTGTCCGGATTAAGTGTAAACTGGTTGCTATTCATCCAGTTACGGATGTACAGCATAGTAGTCTGAAATTCATGGACCGACTCAGGAGTGTTACTAATAGTGAACATTAGTTGCAGGTCATCTGCATAGTTGAAGGTACACACCTTACTCTCTCTCAGCGACCGGATCAGAGGGAAAAGATAAAGATTAAACAGATGAGGGGAAAGAGAGGAGTCCTGTGGAACTCCACATGTAGTCCTCATGTTTGGTGCCGTGAATTGAGCAATGCAGACTGACTGGGTGCGGTCCTCCAGGAATGAGGTGATCCAGCTAAGAGCCGATCCCTGGATGCCTGCATCCCTGACACGGTCGACCAAAATGCCATGGTCGACCGTGTCAAAAGCCGCAGAGAGATCCAGCAGTACCAGGGCCTGGGGAGAGCCCCTGTCGGCCTCCTTCCGGAGAGTGTCCAACACAGTCAATATCACTGCCTCAGTTGAATGGGCAGGACGAAACCCTGCTTGGTGAGGGTCAAGATATTCAGACTGTTCGATGAAAGCACAGAGGTATTTGGCTACATGAGCTTCCAAAACCTTGGCCAGGTAAGGGAGCAAGGAGATAGGGCGATAGTTGGTCAGGGTCTGGGGGTCAGCCCCTGGTTTTTTCAGGAGGGGGATGACAATTGCCTCTTTAAAGGCCCTGGGGATGCAACCCTGCGATAGTGATTCATTCAAAAGGGAGAGTCCAACCGATGTCCAACCAACCACCGCTGCACACATCCTTCAGTTGTGCATAGTTGGAGGTTGGCCTCAAATGCTCTCTTATAATATGCAAGAGCTAGGCACCAAGGATTTAAATGTTCTGTGGAAAAGGTGATGATGTGACCATGAATTATAAGGAATAAAGTACTCCCAGCTGTACATGATAAGGATATTGCAAGTCACCTCACAGTTCCATAACCTCATAAAGGTACTTGGTGTTCAACCTCATTCCTCTATATGGTCATGGAACTCCTCTGTGACTTGCAATATCCTTTTTATATGAGTCAGGGATTACTTTATCCCATATAGCTCTAAATCCACTACTGTTCATCTTTCATTGAACATAATATTATAAATATATTTATAAACAAAAAAAAGAAATGTTGTATTTACATGAAATACAAAACAATGGCACATGCTTAAAAAAACCTATAATAGGTCTGTTAATATTAATGATACTATGCCCTCTTTTTGTTCTTTATATCCTGGTTGTCAACCGCGAAGTTCAATGGTTCTATATGTCATGCCATTGGGAAGGAATAAATTCTATTAAATTGAAATTTGAATAACTGCTGGGGTAAAATGACCTGTGTGACCTATGACAAGCATATAGGCTTCTCTCTAACAGGATATACGGTGCAGTTCATTGACTATCTTACCTGGATGGAAGTTCACTTCTTTATACTGAAGAGAAATGGGAGAGCCCTCAAGAATCCCTTAATTCTATCTGAACACGTGCTTCTGATCATTCTCACCGTCCGCCTCAGCACTGAATGATAGCTACTCGGTATGACAAATTATTTACTGTCCTAAACGCAAAGGTTAAGTTGCAAAGGTATTTGAATGAGCATAGTGTTCACAAGGTGAAAATGTTGACCTTCAAAGTGGAGCCTAAACTTCAAAAGCATAATCTGCTTGCTAGAAACAATATCCTTTCTCCCTAGCCAATCATGTGTTTTTATTATTACTAAAAGATAATATCATCTGGCATTTATCTACTCCGTGAACTTAAGGAACATTGTAGACTCACATGTATATAATTAAAGCTCCCAGTTTGCCGTTTTTACTGAATTTTACAGATAAATACAGACAGAAACCAATATGTTTACTTTCTGTGTTTATTTTTAAAAGTGGAAAAATACAGAACATTGTCCTTTTGTGAGAGACTTTCCATGCTGTCCTTTATGAATTACAGGCCAACTGCTGAGCAGACAGATAGCTTGGGGAGTTAATAACAGGATGAGCCCCCCAAGGCGAGCCAGAGACTCCCCCTCGAAACCTTGGTTCTCGGAGGAGCTCAAAATACAGAAGCGCTCATGTAAAAAACAGGAGCGGAGATGGCGTCAAACTTATTGCCCCCTGGCAAAAGGGATGTTGAGGAAAGCACAAAAACTGTATTATGCAGCTATATTGCAAGCCAAGAGCCTGCACTATGCAGAGAGAATTGCTCATTAAAAAAATAATGCTAAAGAAATCTTCTCCATAGTGCAGAGTTTCTTGGCACCAATTGCTGAAAGTACCATTCTCCCCACCTCGGCCGCCTGGTGTGAGAAATTATCGAGTTTTTTTATTGATAAAATTCAGGCAATCCAGGAAAATTTTAATACATCTACGACCACATCAGTCGAGTGCTCTGCCCCCTTAGCCTTATCATGGGGGTCTCATGGATCTTCTGTTATGTCTGCATTTTCACCTATTACTTTGCATGATTCTTTGGCAATTCTAAAATCACTTAAATCTGGCTCCCCGTCAGATCCCTGTGTGGCAGGCTGTTAGCCTCAGTAGCTGAGGCAGTCAACCCAGAGGTTAATTCTCTGATTAATCTGTCCTTGAGGACAGCTACTGTGCCTCTGACGTGGAAGCAAGCCAAACTCTTGCCTTTGCTAAAAAAGCCTTCTCTTGATCCTCTGATCCCAGCAAGCTGCAGGCCGATCTCGCTACTTCCAGCCGTGGAGAAAGTCTGCGAGAAGGCGGTAAATAAACAACTTACCTCCTATGTGGAGGACGGTGGTTTGCTTCATCCAGCACAATCAGGGTTCAGAGCCAGTTATAGCACTGAGACGACCTTGGTTGAAATTACTGAGGCCATCAGAGAGTGTTTGGACGCCGGCGGCAGAGCGGCTCTGATTTTATTAGACCTCTCTGCGGCCTTTGATACCGTCCCTCACTCGCTGCTTCTGGCCCGCCTGTCTGACATTGGGGTGACAGGTTCTGCCTTGAGCTGGGTTAGATCATTCTTGGACCAACGATCTCAGCAGGTATGGATGCCCCCGTTTTCCTCTGCTCCACAAGTTGTGTCCACTGGAGTTCCTCAGGGCTCTACCCTGAGTCCTCTCCTCTTTAATATATATATGACTCCTCTCATTTATTTGGCAGAGGAGCTGGGCGCCAAGATCATCGCTTACGCAGATGATACCCAGCTCCTCTTCACTTGGAGTAAAGATGACTCTTCTGCTCAAGCTAGAGCCTGCCTAACTGACGTTTGTAAATGGCTACATGCTGCGGAGCTTAAGTGCAACGAGGATAAATCCGAAATCCTCCTGTATGGCACCTTTCCTCCTCAGTTTAAAGAATACCTCTGGCCGGCTGAATATTCTTTACCCAATTCTGATGGCCAGCATGTAAAAAATCTGGGGATTTGGTTCAATGAGGATCTTAGGTTCACCACTCAGTTTAAAAAGTTAGCAGGACAATGTTTTGGTACCCTAAGATCACTTAGGAAGTTTCTTCCGCTTCTACCACAGCCTGCCAAAGAAATGGTTACCCGCGCCCTAATATTGTCGCGTATTGATTACGCGAACGCACTTTACTATGTCGTACCTGGGTACCAGCTGAAAAAACTCCAGTCTATTCAGAATGCCGCAGCCAGGGCTTTACTGAATATCCCTCAAAGATCAAGCATAAAACAATCTTTGCACGATCTCCACTGGCTGCCGGTGGCTGAAAGGGTGAGATTCAAAGCCCTTACCATGGCGCACGCAGCTCTGTACCATTCTGGCCCTGGTTATCTTAGGAAGCGATTTAAGTTCTACGTGCCCTCCAGACACCTGCGTTCTGTGGCACAGTCTCTGGCAGTGATTCCACGCTTCCGCCGTGTGAGAATGGGCGGCAGCTCTTTGGCCTATAAGGCTGCTGTGGCCTGGAATGCACTTCCTCTTGAACTCTGCTGTATTCAAGATGCTAAGCTGTTCAGGAAACGGCTGAAAACACTGCTTTTTGTATAATCTCCTCAGTCCGACCCCCAACTCACTAGCAAGGTACCGCGCCGGGACACTCCTGAGTATCCGCGTGCGATATAAATGCTTATAACATAACATAACATAACAAATACAGGCTTATGTTAACATATGTTTGTACCATTATACTAATATTTATCTGTGGGTGTAGTGTTTTGTTATATCTGATTGCTTAATTTGCTAATGCGACAGGCATCAAAGTTTGAGTGCATGTTTATTAGTTAAATAAATATGAAAAGATAACATTTTACAACTCCATTAATTCTCAAAACACCCAATAAATATGAATAACTACCAATAAGATGGTCCAAAATTAAATATGGATAAATACCTTCAAAAATGTTAAAACAATAAATACCATAAACCCGGGAACGCTATAAATAATTAAACCTGCCCTTCTAACAGATGATATAATGGAAGTAAAACACAGCACATATACATTCATCTAAACTATTCAATCTGTCAGATGTCCTCATGAATTGAGATACACCGTGAACAGGTTTCAGACCTCTTTCCTACTTTTAGTGCAGTGATCTGAATCACGAAGGCAAGCCTGTATATTTTGGCTTGGGTATAGTAAAATCGAAATAATGGTTTACACATCGATAATTTATGTTTTCAAGATGTTATTTGCTGCCAAGTAATCGTCAATGTAGTATATGCATATATAGGTGCTTTAAAGCACAGCTTAGTTTACTGGCTATTCTCTGCAATTCATCAGCAGTTACTGAAGGTGTACGTTTGCTGAGCGGCTGTGATGTTTCATGCTAATATTTTTTTTTTCCAAAAACAAGCTCCCAAAGTGGGAGTGTATTTCTGAACAAAAACGATTGGCCCTGACACCCTTTGAGTTTTCTCCCAGTGTGCGGGGATCATTTTTAATTGTTTTCAGTTTGAGACCATAAAGATTTTCCTGGCAGTTGAAGGAGCCAGTTTCCACGTTCTAGATTTACTCTGGGACCCTAGGCAATGTCTCTTTTTGTCTGCATGAAAGTGTGGAGGTGAGGAAAATTGTTAGCTGATCAGTCATTATTGGTCCAATTAACTATGACTCCGAAGAATCACAGACACCCCATCAAGTTTAGTTAGTTTATTACAAAGCCAAGAACAATTGGACATACAAGCACCTCAAGACAAGGGTGTAGAAATACATTGGAACTAATACAAAGCCAAACCTACGAGCGAACTTGAGACGGTGCAGCATGCACAGAATAATCAGTTCCAAGATCAGGATACAGAAAAGAATGGCTCCGACATCCAAAATTCCCTTCATTGGGGGTTCGTAAGTGAAAAGCATTAGTCTATTCCTACACTACCATTAACGTGACATCCCTACTTAGCATTTCCCAGGCAAGTTCTATAAAGGTGTCAGCACGTGAAGGCTTCCTAAGAAGTCCATTCACGTTGGAATGGGTTAAGTAGCATAAAGCTACAGAGCTCGTCCTAAGATACTCTCTCTTTCAGGGCAATGCAGAAGTCCCCGGACTCTGTCCCTAACTTCAATACAAGAGCTTCAGGTAACGTCCCAGAATACATTGCGGCATCACCCCCATCCAAGCAAGCCACCTCATTGTAGGTAACTTTCCATGCGCCAGCGATGCTCCCAGGCCCTGGTTCGATGACCTTGATTCCCAGGCTCTCTTCGATGAGAAAGAACACTGTGTCTTGTGGCTCATGGCCTCCTGGCAGGTCTGGCTACGTCACCGCAGGCCTGGCTGCCATGATGACTCTTGCGCACGTTATTACTGGATGTTGTTCTGTCGCCCTCTGTTATTGCCAAGTTATTCTACCACAGTCTGCATGTTCTGTTTCTCACCTTTTCTCCTGTTCCCTTTTGGGCTCAGTCTGAACAACAGTTACAAGGTCGAATAACAACTCCCTGGTTCCTACTGATTTGGCCCGTCCCTCGCACCTAGACATAACACCATGTACAGCTGCCATTGAGAAAATAGTGTGCTTTTAATAATGTGATCGCTTGCTCTAAGATAGCACTTGGAGACGACCTTTCCAGAGAGAAGAGCTGTGATTGTTTGCTGATGTAGTTTTGCATCAAGAGACTGAGGTATGGGGGTTCGCTAGTCAAAGCCCAAAGGTCTTCTATTATTATAATAAACTGGCTTCCAGCACGGGGAGGGTGGTAATGTTAGTTAGACATATATCCACTGCTTTATGAGATGCTTTCCCCGTTCGTATTCTATGGAGTAGTAACTATGCTGATTATATTGTTCTTATGTATTATGCTACTAGTACTGACACGTGTACTGTATCTTAGAGCACGTAAGTTGAAATAAACATTTTAACCTATACAGTGTCTCTTCATACGCATGTTGTGGACAGGTACGAATGTGACGAAAGAGTGTTCTTGCCTCTGCGAGTCCTGAGAGAGAGATACCGTGTTCTGGGTTGTCTAAGCATTGGTACATTGGTGCCAATGGGACGCTAAGGCTAGTTGGGTTGGGGTTTTGGGTGCTGAGGTTTATGGTTGGCTCACCGCTATATTCCAAGGTCCTATTATCCTGTGCATAGCTCTGTATGTGCAGAAACCCTATGACATGGCGCGACCAACAAGTGGGGCAGCTTACTTGCGGGACGCTTGAGTAGTACTTGTGCTTGTCCACACAACCCTCACGTACGCTTCCGGAAGCGTGTGTGACGGCAATACCTCCTATATTGCAGATTTTGTAGGTTCTTTCAAGCTTGATGTTATTAAAAAAGGTTTCTTAAATCTAACCCTTTTGTGCTGCCTCGTGTAAGATTGTTGTCTCGACCCGTTAGTAATGGCGGGTATAGACATAGCGGCGCATAGCCGCACAGCACTCCGGGATCACTTACGGGTGTATGGAGTGCCAGACGCGGGAGTTGAACTAGTCTTTGTGGTTCAAGCCGATCCGGCTTTCCATTTTGAAGTGTTCTACTCTTGGATCACTTTTCCAGCGGTGGATGCGAACGATGATCTGTTCCATACATATGAACCCACCGTTGTTCCTGCAGTCTATAGACCTTATACTAATCTTGAAGTACCGCTCACGGCTTGGCAACACCGTGTTTGGTTTAATGGCGCCCTCCCACAACCGAATACCACGGTTCGTTTAGGCCCCTTATCAATTGAGGGGGCCACTTGGCCTGTTTTGGCCGGGTACACACCACATCCGCGTTATATGACAATACCAGTCGCGGAACTACGCACTATGTATGCGGCTTTGGTGCAGGTGCATCGAGCTTTAGTTCGATATGTTACAGGCAGCATCCATGGAACCGCTCCTGGAGTGCCTGGCCAACCAGCTGCTGCAGGCGGAGTGACCATAAGTCCCGTCATGGTGAATTCTGTGATGGGCAAACGGCCACAAAATAAGGATGATTTTCCTTATTGGCTTGCAGAAAAGTTTGATCAGTTGGAGGCAGTTTTTCCACATACAACTCCTGTGGATAAACATCGTATTTTGACGATTAGTTTGCCAAAAGACTTAATTCCCGAGTTGACAGCATGTGACAACTGGGGTAGGGTATTCGCAGCAGTATATTCTAAATGTTTTGGTACTCCTTCCATGACAGTTCTCCCCTCTGTAATTAAAAAAGTACAGGATGAACACGGCCCTGAAGCGGCTGTGGAATTAGGGAGGAGACTAGTGGGAGTGTTTGAAGTAGTAGCTGAACTGATCCTTGCGAATGTCAAGGGCGATGCAGTGAACTTTCAAGTAGCTAACGCTTTGGCTTTGGTCCCAGAATTGGACAAGCCTCGAGAATTACCGAAAATTATTACCCAGGCTTATAAAACTATTGGTAGAAACAGCCTGGGTAACAAGCCTTTTGCAAAACTGCAAACACAATCGCAACCACAACAGCAACAAACCAAATCTCAATCTGAGAAGGATGAGAAACCAGTCTTCACTAAAAAGAGCTGGAGGCTGAAAAAACAGGGTAAGCAACAGACAAAGCCGGGATCGCGAGGCGCATCCCTGGTTTCAATTTCTTCTGAACGTACTTATGATTTACGCGATAGAGCGAGAATTAAGTCACCGGATAGGTTTCAGATTCCTGATACGCGTTCTCCTCGTTCTTCACAGGCACAGACTTCGTCACAGGCCGGTGGAGGAGACCGCCAGGATAGAGGAAGGGCCCGTGAGGCCCCACAGGGACGTGACCAGCCTCGACAACAAGTCAGAGGAAAAGAAGAAGACGCTCAACGTTTTCGACCACAATTTCAGAAGAAGAAAGTTGCCGCTGTAACAGCGAAATATGCCACAGACGGTGAGAACGAGACTCCTGAATTGGACGTGGGCAGTAACCCTCCTAGACAGCGCCGCGGAAGTAAGCATAGTGCGGGAGGCGCTACGTCCTCATATGGAGGCGACAGCAACTGAAACATTCATTACTGTTGAAACAGCAGACACCAGAGTGGCACCCCCTGACAGACTATTTAATATTGTTCTCCAAATTGAAGGTGATATACAGCGAGTAATTAAAGGTATTTTTTGGGAAAATCTGACCTCTTCATATGATATTTTATTGGCAGAGGCGGATTGGCCACCCCCATTCGTACTTGCTGCGCGTAAAGGGGAGGAGGTAATCCTTCCGAGCTTTTCTCGACATGTCCCAAAGGACAAAGCAGAGGTTCTTGCAGCAGAGTGGGCTGTGTCCCTGGCTCCAGCGTTATTCCGCAATCACGTGGGTTGGGACGAAGAATCTCCCCCATGAAATACCTTTGCGATCGTTGCCGCAGCCACAACCCCAATATCCCATAAAACGTGAAGCCAAAGGCCCAGTTTCCGAAATTCTGACACAGTTGGAATATCAGGGAGTAATTGAACCCTGTGTATCACCTATGAACAATCCCCTTTTCGCGGTTTCTAAACCCGATGGATCGTACCGTTTAGTATTGGATTACCGGCATTTGAACTCTCATTGTCGGACCTTTGCGGTGTAAAATACCCATAGTTCTGCGCTTGTAGACAGTCTTGTTCGTAAAAAATACAAAACGACCCTTGACCTTTCAAATGGATTCTACACGCACAACTTAGCCCCGGAGAGTGGCCAATGGTGTGCCTTTACTTCCGGTGGTAAAATGTTCAAATTCAGGCGTCTTCCTATGGGCTACAAGAATAGTCCAGGCGTATTCGCCGCTCGTGTTGTCTCTTTGTTAGACGGCATCGATCCAGACGCCTGTTCGTATGTGGATGACATTTATCTGACAGACGATGAATTGTTTCCGCATCTGACCCGGGTGGACCGCATTATTCTTGAATTTGCGGTTCAGGGATACAAAATTAACTTTGCCAAATCCCATATTGCTGAATTTACCGTTTTTTCTTGGGCTATGAGCTCAACAATGAAGGTAAGGGTTTAGCCCCCATTTTCTGGAGAAATGTGCACTTTTGTGCCCTCCTACTAATCTGAAGAAGCTTCAGTCTTTACTGGGTTTTCTGAACTTCGGACGTACATATATTCCCGAATACGCCCAGCGTATCAAGCCATTGTATGCTTTGATACAACCTACTTTTTCGAAGTCTTCTTGGCTTCCGGAGCATACCTCCATTCTGCAGTCTTTGCAGACAGACCTTCTTGAGTCTAAATACCTTTTGACGCGTGATAACCACACAAACTTGGTGATTAGAATCATTCCAGGGGCAGTGGGTTTCACGTACTTAACCTTTAATGAAGGTGATACAGTACCCATCGCATACAAGTCACATCTATACACCTCTGCAGAAATGCGATTCTCATCTGTGGAGAAAGTGCTAACAGCAGTGCAAATGGCGATCCTGAAGGAGCGCGCACTGGCACAGGGAAAACGCATTCTGGTGGTAACACCCTATCCTGCCCTAGAAGCAGTGACGAAAGCAAGTGTCCCGAACTCTAAAGCTTTGCACCCCCGTTGGATTCAATGGGCAACATCTTTGACGTCTCCGGATGTCACTTTCATTTTCGACTCTTCTCTCCAGACTCAGGAGTTTTTACAGTATGAATTCATTCATCCTCCTCCTTTGTCCTTATTGCCGCTTGAGGATTACGACTGTGTGATCTACACCGATGGTTCGGCACAACCGGCCACGGGTTCCAAGCATGCTTATTCAGCCGCATGTGCTATTGTTGCAGGTACGTTTGTGAACGGAAAGTTCAAATCCACTGTGGTGCATACACAGGCACTCGGGGACAGTACCGCACAATTGGCCGAGTTGCGTGCCTTGGTGCTTGCGCTTGAGTTCGTAAATCCTGATGTGACCACTTTAGTCGTGTGCGATTCTTACTACTGTGTTCAATCATACAATGACAATCTGTTCTTTTGGTCGCAAAATGACTATAGAGACGCTAAAGGCAACACAATCAAGCATAAAATGCTTTGGGTTAGGGTGGCAGAATTACAAAGACGTCTGCCACTCACACAGGTGGTTCACACCCTAGGCCATCAGCGAGTGGGCGCACGCGCTGTTGGTAACAGTCTGGCAGATGAAGCTGCCAGATCAGCAGTACTCACGTGTTCAGTAGCAGCAGTTACTAGATCCATGTCTAAAATAGACACTGATATCTTGGCAGCTATTGCTGCAACAAAAGAAGGAATTAATTACCCTAGAGGTTTCCCTTCTAAATATTCTTACCAGATAGTTCCCGATCAGGCTCCTTATGTAACAATACCTAACGTTGGGGTTCGGCTGATCCCCAACGCGGACCGCAGACTCTCCTTGATGGCAGCGGCACACGAAGGCATGGCTTCGGCGCATGCTGGTGTGTCTGCGACAATTTCCATTTTGCAGCAGCGTTACTGGTGGCGTGGTTTATACAAAGATACACGTACTTATGTGCTTTCCTGTGACGTTTGTCAACAGATCAAGCCTTCAACAGTCACAAGACCACCGCAGACCTCGCTTGCAATTTCAAACAGACCCTTTGGGTGTGTTTACTTGGATCACTGCGGTCCATTTTCTTCAGACACTGCCTATAAATATATCTTAGTGGCAGTGGACTCGTGCACACGGTTCATCTGGGTCTGGCCACAACGGAGTGCTGACGCACGAAATGTCATTAGGGATTTGCGAGTCTTTGTGGGAATTTTTGCATGCGGCACCTTCCATTCTGACCAAGGTCCGGCGTTTGCCTCTAAGGCTTACAAGGACGCAATGGGCTCCTTAGGGGTGCGGGTGAAATTTTCGTCTCCGTATAGGCCTGAGGGCAACTCTATCGTTGAACGAATGAACCGTGACTTAAAGCAATCCTTGACAGCTAGAGTTATAGGTACTGGCAGGAACTCACTTGTATACTGTTCAGCGTGCACTTAATAATCTCCCTAGAAGGCCTCTGGGTGGGCGGACCCCTTACGAAATGCTCTTTGGCATACGAATGTTTGTGCCTGACCTTGATGGTCTAGACATGGCGGCGCAATCCGCCAAGTTCGATGTAGATAATCATTCTACTATGTTACAGGACTTACAAGAAGCCCGAGACAAACTAGCGATTGCACATTTACCTTCAGCCACAGACCCTGCTGTGCAGATTCCGGTAGCCGGCTGGCTTCCGAAGATTGGCGACCTGGTACGAGAGAAGGTGGAGAACAAAAAAGAATTCGGCCCCTCTTTTCGTGCACCGGTTCCAGTACTGGGCTTGAAGGGAACACGTACAGTCATCCTACCACCGCTTCCCGGTCGCAAGGAAAACAGATATATCTCAGTGGAAAATGTCAAGCTACAACATTTGGCCGATCCTAAATAGTGTCACACCAGCGGTCTCTTGTCCTGCCATTTATCGGACAAGTGTTCGAGGCACGCCTGCAAGAACAATCACTGATGTTACCATGGAGATGGTTGATTTGCCTGAAAATATATTTGAACCCTCTGCATCACCCTGCATGGCCGAGGACGAATATACTTATCCCGCCACAGAGTCGGTGGCACACCAACCAACAACGCCACTGAGCCCGACACGTTATTCTTTTGATTCAGATTCCAACTCATCACAAGTCCCGTCCAAGTTTAGTCTTTATGTATCCTGGTTTAGAGACAATTTTTTGATTCCACCTTGGACATATATTTGGATGGTACTTTTCTTGGTTTTTTTGTTCATGTCCATTGGCTTTGTCACAGTGTTTTTTCTACTCATCAATGGTCACTATTTACCTGAACGCTCTGCTGTGAACAGTGTTGCTGGAACTTTGGCTCCACATTCCTCTTCACACATCATGAAGCGTGACCACACATTTGTGAACATTTCAGCGTTCCAGTTGCTGATGGCATCGTATGGGATGCGGTAAACTTTCAAATACATGGCCCGACAGAAATTATTAATGTACCAAATGTCCTTCGAGTCTCGATGGGTGATGTAGTAAAAAGTAATATTCATTCTGATGATTGGGATGTGCATGCAGTTGAAGCATTGTTTGCTGATTTAAAATATTATGCCTCTTTTAATGCTGAAGACTTGTATATGAATTCTGCGAATTATGCCGATTTGTATTGCTACCAGCATTGGGGCAATCATTTTCTCCACAAACCAAGTGCACTACGCAGCCCTGTTACACCCAATGGGAACACTGCCCAAACCCCATACCAGGTAGTTCCCAGACTCTTCGAAATAAATTCACCTATTTTACTGATTTTAATCGATCGAACCCTAGGTCCTATTATTTTAAATTAAAATCTCCATCGACTCAAAAAATAATGTTGACCCACACTAAATTGCTATATTCGGGTTCCTTTTTGAGCGCCTTGGCGGTGGGTGGTTATGAGTATTGGAAAGAGACAGTGGATTTAAAATCAATTTGGGGTTCGAAGCCATGGCAGGTGCAGGGCACTGAGGCCCTGCACCGTGCTTGCCTTATCCCAGCCCAAATTCTATTTCTAAATGCTTCCATTTATCAGACCACGTGTTGGGGGTTGGCTACCGTTAAACAACTAAATGCGCCAACCATCCCATCCTTGTCGAGTCTTCCAAATGATAGTTTGCATTTTAATATGTCCCTTATGGCGTTACAGGCTCAGTTTCAGAACAATTCCTTTAACGTTTCTGCACTAATACAGTCACCCTGGTTGGCATGGCCCATATCATCTAATGCATGCCAATTTCGTTTTCATGGCACAGTTCCTGGTTACATACAGGACAAGCCTGATCCAAGATTTACTGAAACTCGTACTGTGACCACGTATTCAGTTGGTAAATTATGTAAACAATGGTTACAACATTCGTCCTTAGACTCTGTTAAGAACCATTTATCCCTCCTATCAGGCACTATTGACTTATCTGACTTTATCTTGGGACCTCGTGGTCCCCGACCGAAGAGATTCATTTATGAAGCGTATAATGAGCTCTGGAAGCTGTCACAAATGGAAGCTGCTTCCCGTCTTAGGGAAATAGACCAAGCAAATTTGGAAAAGGTGCTTGCTGTTGTTGACAATAGTATAAATACCCTGTCTTCCCGCATTTACACATTAAACAATATTGTATCCTCTGTTGTTGATATTGTACAAGATGATGTCTCTATGTTGTATCATGGTCAGAATCAGTTGCGTTCAGTGATGCAGTTTGCATGGACTTTGCAAACCCTTAAGTTGGGTAAAGTTCCTTGGAATTTGTTAAACACCACTGCCCTCTTTCTGCCTTTTAATTTGACTGACAAACAGCAGTTCATGTCCATGAAAGATGCATCGTACACTTTGTTACATATTGAAAAAGTGGATCCTTTACCATTCTCTGTAGCGGAAATAGATTCTGCGGTGTGGCTAGTTCATGGGGTTATAGCTTTACCTTTTTCCCTATTTGAATTCGGTTCGTGCATGAAACATTATCACGTAGGCCGTTTCCAGCCTTTGGGTGGTGCTTTCCTGCATGAACTTTGGTCCTTGCCTTTCATGTATAAATGCCTTAGAGATGGCAAGGAGGTATTCCTCACGGGGGAGTCTTGTGATTCAACTGTGGGTCATTCGCTTATTTGTAAACATATTAAATTGCACGGGGCTTGTAGCGTTTCAGTTCCGAATCTTGCATGTGTACTAAAGGGTATTCCTGCTCCTGCTATTTCTCCTACTTTTACTTTGCTTACCAATGGTAGCTATTTGCTTTTAAATAACGAAGACTGTTGTGGCCTACAAGCTGGCATTCCGTATATTGTTACGGTCTCGCACAGAGTTGTCTGCTGCAAGAATGTGCTTTTTCCTCCCCCTCACGACATCGTTGATAGCTCTATTTGGCCTTCCATTCCTACCATGGAGGCAGATTTCAATAAGTTGAGCAGAATAAAGGCCCTATTATTGAATGAGGAGGTTATGCTCACATCCTCCCGGGAGACATTCATTCTCCAGGTGGCGAGCACCCACAGTGAAATACAGGCCCTTTTGAACACTGACCTCCCCCAACATTTTGGGGAGTTAATTCATCGTATTTTTAACGCATCAAACACTGAGGGTCTGGTGCACTTTTTTAAGGTTGTGGGGTCTGGCCTCGTGTCCACCTTTCAAACTATTTTCGGTGTGATACCGGCATTCATTCATTCTATTTTTTCTAGCGTCTTTGGTGGTTTCCCATTAATCCTCGCTTTGGCGGCCGGTGTCTTGCTGTTGGTCTGTTTTCTGCGCAATGGCTGCACTCCACTGGGCCCTTCTCGATCCCGAACGCCTCCAACTGCTCCGTGAGCGACTTCTGGTTGGCTTCGATGTTCTGCCCTTGGCAACTATCAGTGTGTCCTACACCCTTTCCTTTCGCTTTGCGTATTTCACTTGCGTGCAACCTGTGATGTCTTGCATCCGCTGTCCGTTTACATGGACCATGGATTATTGCCTCTCCAATTCGTCATTGTCGGTCCCGGATTTTGTTCGGTTGGTGGGTCCCTTAGAGGCCCATGAACGGGACTGTTCCGCTGCTGGCTTTATGATGCGTGCGGCTGCTCAGGATCTCCTACAACAAAGTTATATTGAATATCACGCAAGCTGTCCCGCATTGCTTTTGGATGCTCCATACTCTGAAGAACATTACTGCAGCTTTGACCTGTTGGACTGGATGGCGTCTACGTTTTTTGACGATTCCAATGATGTCCTTTTGGACGGTATAGCGTTTTTCTGCTCTTCCACATTTTTGGATTGATTGACTTGCCGTTAATTGTCAGTGGACCACCTCTATTCTGCTCAGGTGTTTGGAACTCTGTCTTCCTTTTCGTCGTGGCCGATGGACTGTCCAGGGGAGGGTGTCTTGTGGCTCATGGCCTCCTGGCAGGTCTGGCTACGTCACCGCAGGCCTGGCTGCCATGATGACTCTTGCGCACGTTATTACTGGATGTTGTTCTGTCGCCCTCTGTTATTGCCAAGTTATTCTACCACAGTCTGCATGTTCTGTTTCTCACCTTTTCTCCTGTTCCCTTTTGGGCTCAGTCTGAACAACAGTTACAAGGTCGAATAACAACTCCCTGGTTCCTACTGATTTGGCCCGTCCCTCGCACCTAGACATAACACCATGTACAGCTGCCATTGAGAAAATAGTGTGCTTTTAATAATGTGATCGCTTGCTCTAAGATAGCACTTGGAGACGACCTTTCCAGAGAGAAGAGCTGTGATTGTTTGCTGATGTAGTTTTGCATCAAGAGACTGAGGTATGGGGGTTCGCTAGTCAAAGCCCAAAGGTCTTCTATTATTATAATAAACTGGCTTCCAGCACGGGGAGGGTGGTAATGTTAGTTAGACATATATCCACTGCTTTATGAGATGCTTTCCCCGTTCGTATTCTATGGAGTAGTAACTATGCTGATTATATTGTTCTTATGTATTATGCTACTAGTACTGACACGTGTACTGTATCTTAGAGCACGTAAGTTGAAATAAACATTTTAACCTATACAGTGTCTCTTCATACGCATGTTGTGGACAGGTACGAATGTGACGAAAGAGTGTTCTTGCCTCTGCGAGTCCTGAGAGAGAGATACCGTGTTCTGGGTTGTCTAAGCATTGGTACATTGGTGCCAATGGGACGCTAAGGCTAGTTGGGTTGGGGTTTTGGGTGCTGAGGTTTATGGTTGGCTCACCGCTATATTCCAAGGTCCTATTATCCTGTGCATAGCTCTGTATGTGCAGAAACCCTATGACAACTGTCCCTCATTATCAGCATTGCCGTTCGATGTATCTTCTCCTCACTAAGCCTAACTCCTAAAACAAAGACATTATTCTAGCTAACAAGGATGAATTCCCCCACCTGCAACAGAAACGTGAGAAAGAACAAATTCCACATGCACATGAAATTCACTAGCATGTCTAATACAAGAGCTTCCAGGGAAAAATACAATTCAGGCCTACAGAAATCGGCCAACATAAGAAATGGCCTATAATTTTATAAAGCACAAGTAGAAATGAACGTTGTGACTGAACACGGTCAACTCAACACATTACCTAAGTACATTAATTGCAGGAATATTCATTGGCTACATATATGAACCTTACACATTAAGATTTTCGTCTAGCCACATAGAATTGCTATGTTGAATTCTTCACATTATACTAGCACTTCACTTTTCAAATTATTACAATACACTATCTAATGACCCAATGTTAGCACAATAAAGGATTATATGCGGGCGTGAACTACCCATGATTATAATGCACCCCTACAAATAAAAAAGCAAAATCACGCTCTAACACTGTCATAATATGGCAAAAAAGTACATCAGAACATCCATCCTCAGTAGGCTGGACAACCTGAGTTACTTAAACCGACAACCCAATGTCCATAGAGGTGTTGGTCTAAGATTTCCACTCGCAGAGCCAGCTCTGTTGGCAGAAACTTGATAGTTTGATTGAGCTTCACTTTGGCGGATAGGGTACTCTGCCATATTTCAAGTAAAGCTGTTTGTGGCAGAGTAACCACTCCATCGAATGCGAAATTAGCCCCTTAAGATGTCCACAATTTCAAAGGCATCACATTTGAAGACAGGATTGTATCATACAAAACTGAACGGGGATTGGGTGAAGAGGACCTATACACATATTCCCATATTGCTGGTAATACAGCCCAAACCCCAGCAACCATAATTATGAGAAAACCATTTACCACTCCATGCTCTGTGGCTGCTGATCCTGCTCAGGAATTATGCAATTAGCAGATATGGGCTAACTAAAAACTCTGCAGCAACATCGATTGGCAGGGCTTAAAGAACAGAAGGTTGGTACATACCAAATACTGTGGAGTTTGTTTGTGCTCGTCAACTTTAAGAGGAGGACAAACCATGCTAAAGCCACAAAACTGACCTTAACTGGACCACCTCAGATGAAAATATCACCAAGCCAGCAGAATTTCTCTGTGTGAGAAATTCATTTTTGAGTTCAAAATTGGACCACAACATGGCACGTCACCCTCTCAAACACTATATATTTGTGAACCTATATTCTACCCAGGCACACAAATAGCTTTGTGTGTCAGGCCCTACGTCATAGCACAACATAAAGATTAGGTACATACCAAAGAGAAGAATGCAGAAAGCTGCCATATCTCACCGTATCTCTTCAGTGCAAGATATGCTTGCACTCCTATTTCCTCTGTTGCACCAAGGCTGTGTGGTTTTGGAATATTCTAATGGCACTTCCTGTTCAGTAGCGGGGTTTTGCTTAGTAGGGGAGCTCGTGCAGCAACTTATTGTATGGAACTCTTTGTGTGTATGAAGGACTTGTGCCCCTTGTTTGTACCGTACTCCTTTCGAATTAGAGATAGAAGAATGAGCTGCGTTTATGTGTGTGTATGTGTGTTCGCATGTGTATGTGTGCATGCGTGTGTGTGTTTGCGTGGGTACGTGGGTGCGTGTGTGAGAGAGCGAGAACTTGGACTTCTGCTGTCCATGGAGTCAGGGCTTCAAGTGGCCCGGGTCCTGGCGGTGCTCAGCACTGGCAGTTCTAAAAAACAGATGCTGAGACGGGTCCCTATCGGGCTCTCCATTTTTGCCCTCACCCTCAGGGTGAAAAAAAGAACCTTAACTCTGCAGCAGCGCCACCCTTCACTGCCTTTGATGTAACTTCTAAGAGACTACTTATAGTTCTTTCACAGTCTTATAATTTCAGAACTGAAGTATTTTCAATAATATATGCAACTAAGCCATAGTTGTTGCTTATTTATCTTATGCAAATAATAACCACTGACAAAGCCAATAGCCCTGGCTTGTTGAAGGTGTAATGTTAATTGTTTGATTATATATCTGGAGGCAATGACAGAAGCAGCAAAATAACAGTCGGGCGGCACGCTATGCTATGCACAGATTTATAGCTTACATGTTTTAAGCCACGCCCTTAATTACACCGGCCACGTCCCTTTGAACCCCCACCTCAGTTTTTTCATCCCACTTAAAGCCCTGCATGGGGTGCATTTCTGTGTGAGTGAAGGCTGTGTTTTTGGGTTGCGTGTATATGTGAAGTAATAAACTACTCCTGCTGTTCTTTTATTATTTTTTTATGATCCTCCTATAGGTTTTTCATCAAAGCGCTTTACTGCAAATTATGCGCAATAGGGCTCTAAATCTACAACAATGTGAAAAGTACCATACATGTGAGGAAAGAATGAAATAACAGAACCCTAGAGAGTGACGATGATAAGACAACAAAAAGGAGAAAACAATATCCATCCAACTATCATAACCAAATAATGGTTAGAATACAATCAATTCTCAAAGACCCCGCCTAAACATGAGAGGGAGATAAGGTTAAGCATTGGATAGAACGGCATTGCCTTGTCTGGGTTCTACCTGTTAATACTTATGGGAAATGTGCACTATTGCTAATTATGTTGTACATGTGCTTTTTGTAAGGCAGCCTCCAGGGCTGGGCCTCGTCAGTGTAGGGAAACAAAGAGGTGATGGGAAAAATACTAACATTAATCTCAGCTACTGGCAATTACTCAGGTACCACATTCAAAACAGTCGTGTTTTCTTGCTCCGCCTTCCACTCTAAACAGAGGCCAGCCTTATGCAAATCAGCCCGGAACAGTCTGGGCCAAACTGCCTGGTCTGGTGCCCTCCAGATTGGCTCACAAGCACCCCCACACTAGCTGTGACCTGTTTCGGCCTCATCATTGAGATCTAGTGCCTGAGATTCATTCAAGCATTGCGCCGGTCATCTTTTTTGTGTTCTTCAGTGTAGGGAAATGTACAGTGCTCCTCTCTGCAGCTGTATGAGTTCTGTGTATGAGGAAAGTTCGCACTGATGCTGCTTTTCTGTAAGTACTCTGTCTCGGATGGAAGTTTGCAATTAAGATTACATATATGCTATTCTGCCATCTTTGTGTGCAAGAAGTTTGTATCACTGCTGTCTGAGCTTAACTGGTACTGTCTGTTTGAGAGGGTGTTTGTGTGTGATAGAAAGCGATAGTGTTTGTGAGAGAGAGATAATGGGGCATATTTATGAGAGGCTTGTGCCACCGTTTCGTCACTTTAAGTGACCTCTCAACCATATCTCTGAGGCCTCGCAAAGCCACTTTGTGTGGCTTTCAATGGCCTCATAGATATAGAGTAAGGCAAGGCAGTGCAAATCGGTGTGTTGCTTTACTCTGAACTAGGGAGGCATTCTATGGGCCATATTATGAAGAACGGGCGATAACATTATCGCTGCTTTAGCGACAGGAAACTGCCGCTAAAGCGGCGATAAGGGGCTTGATAATATGCCCTTGAGAATTCCAATAGAAGCCCAGGTTTGATGTCCTTCACACCAGAACCTGGGCTTCTATTGGAATTCTATAGGGCATATTATCAAGCCCCTTATCGCCGCTTTAGCGGCAGTTTCCTGCCGCTCAAGCGGCGATAATGTTATTGCCCGTTCTTGATAATATGGTCCTATGTGTGTTGCAGTGGGTTTTCTCAAGCAACACCCATGGAATTTGACGCTTCCCCAGATATACAAGACCATGTAAACCTGGGGATGCACCAGAATCTTGCACCTCCCCAGGGGAGGTGCAATGAGGAGAAATAACGTTGGTGCTAGACTGCCGAAACGTCGCCAGCGCTGGCTGAAAGGACAGGAATGCACCGTATTGGATAGATACATAGAATTCCTGCACATTCACTTTTACGTAGGGCAGTGCAGCAAGGTGACTTGCTGTGCTGCCCTACGCCCAAACTCCATAAATGAGCCCAATGTGTTTGTGAGTGTGTGCATGTGTGTGTGTCTTTTTGCGTCTCTCTAAAAAGTAAATGCAGGGAACCATAGTTTTTCTCAGGAGCCTGCTGCTACCATTGTTGAATGCCGTGGTGCCAAATACCAGTCACTTGCAAGTTCTTCGGCATCGCTGATCCCCTCTTTTTCGATGTTTTCTTAATTTTCTTTTCTTGCTTCTCTCTCTCTTTTCAGCCTTTCTATTTCTTGTCTTGGTCAAAGTGTGATGATGAAAAAAAAGTTCAGATCCACAAAAACGAACGCCAGCGCCCACCGTCTGCACTGACTGGCACAAAATAAAGCCCTGAGTGCTTAGCCAGCTTTCACTGCTAATATTTTATCTGCAACTGTTGCCTATGCCAGAGAACCTTTCCCTGCCGCTGCTTATGTCTGAGGGGAGTTTTTTGAAGGAGCTGTTCCACAGGGGAACATCCTGGTTTTCCAGCAGAGGTGTGTGCCTATGGGTTGGGAAGGTAAAGACAGTTTGCAGACCTTTCTTCTTCATCAGAATAAAAAGTGTGGAGTGGGGCACACCCGCACCACATTAAAAATATGTCCCTTCCATCATTCACTTGCATTGCATAATTGAGGCCTACCCGTCGTTTAGCACGGCAGCAAGGCTTGCACAGTCGCAAGGGGCAAGCCGGGAGAGAAGGGGGCTAATGGCGTCGCTTCGGTAATTCTCCAAAGCAAAATAATCCATTTTAATGAGAAATCACAAGCTTCCAGGGGATGGGAAACAATGTTGTCAGCTAAGCTGTTGCATTATTCACTTTTATTTGTACAAGGTTCTGCAATCGAGGCCCTTCCATTAATATTTGACTACAAGAGAACGCAATTAAAATTTTTCTAGTTGAATAAGCCTTCCACCCGCTTGTTACTTAAAGGAAAGCCAGAGTGGAAGATTACTTTTTCAGTGTTCTCTCTTGTTGAGCTGTTCATGGTGCTCTCAGATAGGTGGGGGTACGCGGGAGTGCTTTTATTTGACTTCCCAGCTATAAGCCTGCGTGGGTGGCGATTACATGAAGGCACAGGTATGCTCTCAGCTGCGGACAGGGATGTGTGGCAGACATTCTGGCACCAGAGAGCCGTCTCTATGGCCTGGAACAGAGGCTGGGCCAGGGCTGGACATATGGACATATGGAAAGATGGAAATATATATTGGCAGGAATAAATCTCCGATTTCTGTAAACCCCAGCTCTCCTCGAATTCTCAAAGAATCCCTTGAAATCTGCACCTATCGCAGACACCCAGAAGGACTCGTATGCATAAACAAATCTGCACTCGGATGTAGCAAGCCGTCTGAAGAGACGTCGCCCTCAAGCATTTTTGCACGTGTTAATGTATCTTCTTTTGCTTCTCTACAAAGATATTTTTTCTCCAGAAAAAAATAATTTTCCTACACCAAACCCATTGTGGGGTATTTCCTTCCAATTCGCATCTTAGACGGGTTTTGCACACCTAAGTGACAGATATGTGCACAAACAGCTTCACTTGGAAGTGCAATGTAAGTTTTGCGTCCATGTGGAGACACATGTTATGTTATGTTTATGCAAACACTACAAACTCACAAGTGTAGACGTATCTATCAGCATTTTATGTGGAGTCTTCCCTCCCTGAAAAAGGTTCGACAAATGTAATAGTAACATACAGGGGCGAATTTTCAATTTTAAGTTGTCCCTCCTGAGAACAGATTTACTTACATAGAAAACGTTGCTATAACGTTTGATGGGATTACATTAAGATTGTTTTTTGTTGCAGTGTGACGGGTAAGCCTAGACGTGGTCCCATGCTCAGGTATGCCACAAGGCTCACGACATTTTTCACTGACGAGGAAACTATGCCAAAACCTGTCTGGGGTGGCTTAAGTGCCACCCGGAGAGGACCTACCCCGGCAGTTCAGACTAGATTATTCCCATAACACATAACTGTTGGAAGTGGAGGTCCTAATCGCTTACCGCCGCCACAAAATGCTGGAGGCGTGCGTCCCCGACCCCTGGCTTCAACGTTAGGCTAAGTAAGGACACAAGGTCTCAAGCGGCCAAAAAACATGCGCACACCGCGTTGCTTGGGACTTCTCCAGAAATTTTTATGATCCTGTATTTCCAAACAGGGAGCCAGCTCACCTCGGGCCCTTGGGGTTACAAGACACAGCACAAAGCACAATCTTCTTCAAGCAGGGGGACCCAGCGCCTCCAAGCACAGTCCCAACAGCCTCTTCCTTAGTTAGAACAGCAAACTGCAGACCAGCACCAGTTCACGAAGCAAGGATTGATCTATCCACAGCAGTCTCTTCAGTTGTTCCTTCTTTAGCAGAGGTTCCTCTTGACCACAGAATGTGTCCAAGCCTTTTCAGTCGCGATCCATATCTGTTTCATTCCAACGTTCAGGGGCTTCAGCTCTCATAGTCATACCCCTTAATGTCTTTGAAGTTTGTATGTGCTCAGGGGTCCCTGACCCCTCCCTAAATCAACTCTGGGTGTCTCCCTCCCAGTGTCACCTCTCTCCCTTTGATACTAGGGGTCTGGATCCTTAATCACTCAGCAGGAGATGGATCAATTGGTTTATAGCACCAGCCCAGGCCTTTTCACCTCCCGGGCTTCTCCTCCCCCTACTCTCCAGATGCAGGGCAGCCTGGTGCCATCTCAACCCCTCCCTGGGTCAAGACATCTCCCAGCTCCTCTCACATTTCAGTTCCAGACAGACAATCCACATTTCAGAGACACACAGAAATGCTCAGAGCACAAAACTCAGCCACTTTCTAAAAGAGTGGCTTATAAACACACAGTGACAAATCCACCTTCACAGAAAGATGCATTATGACACTGTGAGTTCATACATACCAAACTTCACCTCTCCATTATAAACTGACAGGAAACTAGGCTAACAAACACAACACCCAGCCTCCCCCATTCTGTCCTATGGGCAGAATGGCCTTTCAGCAGTGAAAAACGAAATGGAGAGTTTTTCACTGTCAGAACATAGCACACACCTCAGTTTATGTTCTGCCTTTTACCTACACTGCACCCTGCCCAGGGGTTACCTGTGACCTACCACAGGGGTGCCCATGTGTATGTAAAAGGGAAGGTCAGGCCTGACAAGTGGTTGCACTTGTCAGGACAACATGCTAACTTAGCATTCTGCGCGCAGGCCCTACACTGAAGGCCTGAGTTCCCTTCTCTGCGCGCCCTTGCATTACTAGCCCCTGCACACATAGTGCATATCACTAGGGACTTTTACTAGTAAGGCAAACATTCCAATCATGGCCAACCAATCACCATTACATTTTACATAGGGAACTCCTGTACTTTGACACTGATCAGCAGTGGCAAAGTACCCAAAGCATCTAAATTGGCATCTCTAGGTCAGGAAAACGGTCAAGGGGGAAAGCAAAAAGTTTAGGGAACTTTAACCAAAAAGGCCAAGTCCTACACAACCCCCTCCAAGCCAAAAGCCAGGGGAGACCAATCATTACTTTGATGGACTTCCCGGCTTCGGGCGATAGAACCAGGATGCAGGCCCTCTACCACAGGGACACCCTCCTGTTCCTCGCCTTCCTACCCCCGGGGGACTTCTTGACCACCACCCCCTGAGCCAACAATGCTGTTCCATGGATCCCTCCCTGCTAGGGGGACCCCTCCAGGGGTGCTGGACCTATGCCAACCCCTCCCTGGAGCGGTACCCTGGGGAGATCCATCGGTCAGGATACTACCTCCAATTATCCTGTCCTCTAGATTAAGAGTGGGTCTACCTTGGTCACTCCTAGGGGACCCAGCCCTACTGGCTGGACCATGTCCCCTTGGTATCCCCACCGGGGAACACAACCCTTTCTTAATCTTCCATTTAGTTTTCTGGGCCTGCCACTTAGGAATGGCACCCACAAACTTCAGAACGGCAGGAGCCCTGGCTACAGACCCCCCACGCCCTCCTGACGCTAGGTGTTCTTCCCCACACTGCTGGCAACCATGCACGAGGCCTCCACCCGGGGGCTCTCCTGCGGTCCCCCCCAGTTTCCTGGGTGGTGCTGCTGATCCCTGGGGGTGCTGTTCACTTTGCCTCCCCTTCTTTGGAGACAAGGGGCTAGTCAGCAACCCCTCCTCCCTACTCTGGGATCTCCTCGCACCACCTGGCCCTTCTTCCCTCTCTGGGGCCCCTTCAGGCCCCTGGACCCATGACCAGGGGTCCGGTTCTCGTGCAGGATCCCGGGAATCAAGGAGCCCACACCCTAACCCGGAGTGGCGCAATCCTGGAAAATAATTTCTGAGCCTAGGCTCCCCTGGGGCCAAATCTGATAACCCCTCCAAATCATTTACCATGCTGACCACTACCCAATCTTCCAGTGCACTCTTGTACTCACCCACACTTGGCACTGGCTGTGCGCTGCCACCAATCACACTGGACTCTGCTTGTCTACCCTTAATGTCCAGTTCCCTCATGCTTAACTCATGAGCGAAGAGAAGCCGTTTCTCTTCCAACGCGAGAGCGTTCCTGCTCTCCTCTGCTTGAGTTTTAAGTTTTAACACCTCCAACTCATGCAGCCTGACCCTTTGGTTTTCCTCCAACTCCTCTGGTGAAAAACTCCTCCCTGAATGGCTACCACCAGTCCCTCCGGCTGGTCCCGCCACTGGCAAATCCTGTGGACCAAATCCATTCCCTGGGTCATCCTCATCCACCTCACGATCACCTGTCTCCTGAGCCTCTTTGGTTTCCCACCAGGCCCTCAAGGCCACCTGCAGCTCCTCCTTCTTGGCGCTACTCTTCATGGGACATCCCAAAGCCCTGCAGAATTTCCTCAACTGATCAACCTTGTAGGTAAACAGTGCCTCAATGTCAAACTCCAATTCTGCAATCTCAGCCTCACCGGCTATCTGGCTCTCCCCCTGAGACATGATGTGTGGATTAAAGGTTACTCAACACTAGAACCACCAAATCAAAAACAATATGTTGTTGTGTCGCGGTCTACAATCAATTTATGATGAACACCAATTACTGTGAGTGATTTTGCACATACACGTTTACTTTCTATTAGGATCGAATCCCACCGCTCTGCCGCCAAATGTTGGAAGTGGGGGCCCTAATCGCTTACTGCCGCCACAAAATGCTGGAGGCGTGCGTCCCCGACCCCTCGCTTCTACGTTAGGCTAAGTAAGGACACCGTCTGAGATAGCTCTGCTCACCCCCTTAGTAGCTTGGCACGAGCAGTCAGGCTTATCTCCAAGGCACGAGTGTTCAGTATGTGCAACCACGCTCACAGTAACCCCATGCTGTCACCACAAATAGACTCCACACGAGTATTGATAAAATGAGTATAATCTTTATATAAGAAATTATACGATACAACCACACGATACAAAATCAACATATATAAGAATGGGTAGTATTCTTTCCAATGGGTTGGTAGGTTCTAATCCCAACCACCGCTTCTAACCAACAGTTAAGCTCTTTTCTAACCGTTTCCCAAAAGGTTAGGCAAGTCGTATTGCTAGAATAACACACGTTGCAAAAGGAAACAATACTGCAATGCGTAACGATATTCTCTTATACTGTGCAACAGAGAAACAATGCCATACGTAGCGCCACAATCATGTACTTTGCAATTGAAGGAATAATGCAATGCGTATCACCACCAGCATGCCCTGTACAAGGAAGAAACAAAGCAATGCGTCACGCTACAATCCTGTGCAGAGCAATGAAGAAATAATACACTGTGCCACGTTATACTCAGATACTGTGCACTGAAGTAATCATGCAATGCGCCACGTTACAATCAGGTAATATGCAAGGGAGAAATAACGCAATGCGTAGCGCACCAAGCATAAAGTTCGTCAGGCACAAATGAGGTCAGGCGTCATACGACAGTTCGATAGTTTGTTAGCAGCAATAATGCAAAGTATAATACGACAGTTTTACGTGCTCCGTTATGGATCAAATAATGACACAAAAAGTACTGCTTCCCACTCCGGCCCCAGTACTACCTCGTCTTGGGTCAGCACGGGCCGGGATCCGAGCCGAAGCAATGACTCGCGCAGCTGACGGAAGCGGGAGGCTGAGAGAGTGTCCCTCCGGGCCCCCACCCCACCCCAGGTGTTGATCCACGTTACCTGGGGGGGCGCGATCCCACTCTCCTCCCCGACGTCAGCGACTTGGGCCTTGATCCAGAACTCGGTCACAGGTTGCGGCGGACTCGGGCCGGCGGCTCAGCTCTTCTGTGGCTGCCGGTCCGGGCCGCTACTGATTGACTCTGAGGGCCCCAATGACTTGGCCCTCACTCCGGCGGTCTCAGTCCACACTGAGACCCGCCCTCAGCACTGTGGAGACTTCACTTCAATTCGGTGCACACCCTCACCAGGCACTCCTTACCAGCACCTCAGGTTGCACTTCGACACGCACACTGCGCGTCTAAGACTCGCCTCTTCTCTGGTGCTCACGACGATCCGACGCTCTTCACCAACGATCCACTTGCACCTCAACACACACCCTGCGCGTTCGAGCCTCGCCTCTTCTCCCGGTACACACGATGTCCAGGCGCTCTTCACCAACGCCCTGGCTGCACCACGACACGCACTCTTGCGCGTCCGAGTTTCACCTCTTCTCCCGGTGCACATGATGTCCAGGCGCTCTTCCCTAATGCCCTGGCTGCACCACGACACGCACTCTTGCACGTCGGAGACTCACTTCTTCTTTTGGTGCCTACGAGGCCCAGGTGCTCTTCACCAACACCCGGGCTGCACCACGACACGCACCCTTGCGTGTCCGAGACTCACTTCTTCCGTTGGTGCACACGATGTCCAGGCGCTCCTCACCAACGCCCTGGCTGCACCACGACACGCACACTGCGTGTCTGAGTCTCGCTTCTTCCTTTGGTGCACACGAGGTCCAGGCGCTCTTCACCAACACCCGGGCTGCACCACGACACGCACCCTTGCACGTCCGAGGTTCGCCTCGTCTCCCCGTGCACACCATGACCAGACGCTCCTCACCAACGCCTTGGCCTGCACCACGACACGCACTCTGCGCGTCTGAGACTTAGCTTACTCCTTCGTGCCCACGATCACAAGGCACAACTTCTGAGGGTCTCAAGCGGCCAAAAAGCATGCGCACACCCCATTGCTTGGGACTTCTCCGGAAACTTTTATGATCCTGTATTTCCAAACAGGGAGCCAGCTCACCTCGGGCCCTTGGGGTTACAAGACACAGCACAAAGCACAGTCTTCTTCAAGCAGGGGGACCCAGCGCCTCCAAGCACAGTCTCAACAGCCTCTTCCTTCGTTAGAACAGCAAACTGCAGACCAGCCCCAGATCACGAAGCAAGGATTGATCTATCCACAGCAGTCTCTTCAGTTGTTCCTTCTTTAGCAGAGGTTCCTCTTGACCACAGAATGGGTCCAAGCCTTTTCAGTCTCAATCCATATCTGTTTCATTCCAACGTTGAGGGCTTCAGCTCTCATAGTTATACCCCTTAATGTCTTTGAAGTTTGTATGTGCTCAGGGGTCCCTGACCCCTCCCTAAATCAACTCTGGGTGTCTCCCTCCCAGTGTCACCTCTCTCCCTTTGATACTGGGGGTCTGGATCCTTAATCACTCAGCAGGAGATGGGTCAAAATGGTTTATAGCACCAGCCCAGGCCTTTTCACCTCCCGGGCTTCTCCTCCCCCTACTCTCCAGATGCAGGGCAGCCTGGTGCCATCTCAAACCCTCCCTGGGTCAAGACCTCTCCCAGCTCCTCTCACCTTTCAGTTCCAGACAGACAATCCACATTTCAGAGACACACAGAAATGCTCAGAGCACAAAACTCGGCCACTTTCTAAAAGAGTGGCTTATAAACACACAGTGACAAAACCACCTTCACAGAAAGATGCATTATGACACTGTGAGTTCATACATACCAAACTTCACCTCTCCATTATAAACTGACAGGAAACTAGGCTAACAAACACAACACCCAGCCTCCCCCATTCTGTCCTATGGGCAGAATGGCCTTTCAGCAGTGAAAAACGAAATGAAAGTTTTTCACTGTCAGAACATAACACACACCTCAGTTTATGTTTTGCCTTTTACCTACACTGCACCTTGCCCAGGGGTTACCTGGGACCTACCACAGGGGTGCCCATGTGTATGTAAAAGGGAAGGTCAGGCCTGACAAGTGGTTGCACTTGCCAGGACAACATGCTAACTTAGCATTCTGCGCGCAGGCCCTACACTGAAGGCCTGAGTTCCCTTCTCTGCGCGCCCTTGCATTACTAGCCCCTGCACATACAGTGCACATCACTAGGGACTTTTACTAGTAAGGCAAACATACCAATCATGGCCAACCAATCACCATTACATTTTACATAGGGAACTCCTGTACTTTGACACTGATCAGCATTGGCAAAGTACCCAAAGCATCTAAATTGGCATCTCTAGGTCAGGAAACGGTCTAGGGGGAAGCAAAAAGTTTAGGGAACTTTAACCAAAAAGGCCAAGTCCTACAATAACCAAGACTGAATTGCATATGACTGGCCTCTGTCTTGAGTGGTGTAATGTGCGAAAAACGATGGAATGGGATGCAGCTTTAAGCAATTGTTCTGGGCTTAGATTGATTTAAGCATCCCGTCTATTACCTTATTTTTTGCTGCACAATAAATTGGAAGCACAACTTCAAAAGAGGAAAAGTGAATACTTGTGAACTTTAAAATGCATTTCGACTGTGAATTGAAGTGTGTAATAGGTGAATGCCCCTATCTTGTCACATGCATGGCACAAACGTATAACTGCATGACACGATAAGGAAACATGAATGTAAAATGCATTTTTATTGGCATAACTGTGTTATAGATATCTTATTCTGTTGTCTAACATGTATGGAAAGAACATTCAACTGAGGGACATGCCTTTTGAGTTTCCAATAAATATATTCACAACATAAGATTTTTGAAATGAGAGAAAGTTTGAGGAAGTCAGCTATGGTATCCCTGTCATGTAGTCGAAAGACTTGAAGTACTGGGTTCTAGTGTCATGCAAAGCCTGTGCATGATATGACAGCCATGACCCGAAGGGCATGTGATGGCATGAATGCTGCATGTGGAAAGCCAGTTCAAACATCTTGGTTCTATGTAGTCATCTCCATGTCATACCTGACAGCATTATTAGGTGTCATAATTGTTTTAACAGTGAAACTACAGCATCACATTAGTAGTGGTCTGCAAAAGCTGAACATAAAAAGGCAGTAACATTGATGCTAGAAACCATTGCAAAATGTGTATCATGACAATTGAAGAGCGGAGACATGTCAAGGCCACCAAATGACATCTAATGCACACCTTTTTTCTCTACATAGATACGTTATTCGGATTCCACCATTCCTACTATATGTGAGCTTCTTATCCATATACATTTACATCAATGTTTTGTTCTTATTGCATAGTACATAATCATGGCAAGATTCATCTAAGCATGCATTTGTCTTCTATCAACATAGCGCAGCACAGAAGACCACAGCAGAAATGCAAGTTTACAGACAGGGACCTTGAAATATTGGTGGACAATATAACTGCTATAGAACCCCAGATATTCGGATCTAAAGCCCATCAAAAACCCATTTAGTTCAAAAATTATATTTGGCTGAAAATATTGTGTAAGGTTAGTGCAGTTTCACCAGAGAAGCAAAATAAGTAGCATTGCAAAAGAAGCATTGACACAGCCAATAGCTTTCACCTTCATATTACACGTCTTATGCTATTGCTTCGCCATTGCTTGTTTGTAAAGCATTGTCAAAAAAGTAAAATAAAAATAAATAAAAATATACTGTGGGAAAAGCAAACACATTTCTGAAGGTATCTTGAAACTGAATTATAAATTCAATATTTTCAATCTTTACAAACAGTAAAGTTTATTTTTCAAATTTCATGCTGGAAAATTTTGTGCAGAAAAAGAAAATCTCCAACGGAGCTTGTTTTGAACGTGGCTCAAAATTTAATCTTGCATCTTTTAAACATTGTCCAGTCATTAGTGAACAATGTGCCAAATGTGGTGTCACTATACATTTTGGAAGAATTTGTAGGAGGAGGAACAAGTCATCATCTGTCGTGAATATGATTGCTGATGGTAATGAAGATGAAGATGGAGTGACCAGTAGCATGGGGAAAAAAATTCTGCATGTAAAGGTGCATGAGACTGATTTTCCCAAGTCCAGTGTTTCTGTTGAAGCTAAAAAAAATTGTCAAAGACACAGGTAAATTTCAAAGGCAGCTTTATACGTGAACACGGGGACAGATAGCATAGAAACCTGTGGTAAAGGAAGATACACAGTCCAGCTGTATAAGTAGAGTAATCCTTTATTGTAGCTTGGTTCCAGGATAAGTGAATAGGAGAAGATAGGAGGTACAGATGCAGCCCCACCAGGAGCAAGCTCCTAGCTGCTCAGCCTGAGTAGACCAACTGACACTCTAAACACAGAGAGGCACTCAGACATTCTATGATGTCATGATACATTCCAATAGAGCAGTACAGTGGGGAATAGCAGAGTAGTAGTTTACTACACATCCTCCTTCCTTGGGGAACGACAACAAGAATAAGGAGGAAAAACCAGTAAGATACCTCAGAAATAACATCAGCATTAAAGAAGCACATTGAAATGCAAATATACAAGGGTGTAGTACATGAGGTATCAAGAATACAACTGGCATGAGAGGGCATGCATAAAGGAAGAAACATTCAAGGGCATACACAAATGAAAGTGGAAAGATCTTATGCCCCAAAACGACCATAAAGGCCCCATCCCCTCCCTTGGGGAAGAACAACAACATTGCGAGGGCATGGTTAGGGACAGCCACCACTAGATATACCAAAGAGTATGCAATACCGTAGAAAGAACATTAAGTTGGAACATTAACTGGCTCCGCAACCTCCCCAATAAAGGGTACACCGTAGGGTAAAAACATCACCCTAGAGACTAAATTAGAGCGTTTGACTAGCCCCCCAACGTCCCCCATGAAGGGTACACCGTAGGGTAAACATCACCCTAGGAAACAAAATTGGAGCATTTAACTGGCCCCACAACCTCCCCAATAAAGGGTACACCGTTGGGTATACGTCACCCTAGGAAACGGAATAGGAGCATTTGACTGGCCCCACAACCTCCCCGAAAAGGGTACACCGTAGGGTATACATCACCCTAGGAAACAAAATTGGAGCAATTAACTGGCCCCACAGCCTCCCCAATAAAGGGTACACCGTAGGCTATACAGCACCCTAGGAAACAAAATTGGAGCATTTAACTGGCCCCACAACCTCCCCTAAGAAGGGTACACCGTAGGGTAAAGCATCAGCCTAGGAAACAAAATTGGGCATGGACTGGCCCCACAACCTCCCCAATGAAGGGTACACCATAGGAATTGGGCATTGACTGGCCCAACAACCTCCCCAATGAAGGGTACACAATAGGGTAAGACAACACCCTAGGAAACAAAAATTGGGCATTGACTGGCCCAACAACCTCCCCAATGAAAGGTACACCGTAGGGTATACGTCACCCTAAAAAAAACTGACCTCCCCATGGCAGGACACAACCTCCCCATACCAGGGTACACCAGTGGGTACTTCCCCTTGGAGCAGCCCACACAACCTCCCCATGAAGGGGTACACCAGAGGGTAAATGTCACCCTAGAAAAAGAACTGAATTGTGGCACTGAGTGCCCCCAGAACTTCCATAAGGAAGAGTACACACCATTTTGTTTGGATACATAAGCACATACAGTATACAGGCATAAGAACGAATCTGCATGGTACAGTTCCTAAACCACAGTCCATACTGAAGGAGACCTGGTGAGCGACGTCTCACCCGAACCCAGTGGTAATGAACTGTAGTACCGTGTGGAGACTCCACGAAGCCGTTGCATCATCGCAGCAAAGAACCACCAGACGAAATATCTGTGAAGAAAGAGAACACTCCAGGCAGAATGGGAGACAGTCACCAAGAGCTCCGATAAAGTTGCAATGTTGCTGCAGTTGCCAGACAAGAACAAACGTGGGGAACATGGTTGGCATGCAGGGGCCTTGTACCAACTGATAGGATGAGCCACGGCTAACCACAAAATACTGGCACGTTTTTGACGTGGAGCCGGGTGGCTTATGGCACGTATGCACTGCAGAGCGTCCATGAGCAGCTGAAAAGATGTGGGAACGTCAGAAAAGTGTCACTATAGAACTTCAGGGATTTGTGACGGAGGCGCACATACAAATTTCAAAAATTGCGCACAGCATGGCAAACGGCCAACCAACAAACTGTCTCACCTCAGAAATGGTATTTCACAGCAGAGCCATTTGGGGTACACACACAGCTTCAACGGATGGCAGACAATAAAGTACGCTCTGCTTTGTGTTGCACACAGCTCCCAGTAAATTGAAACTAACACAGACACCGATCCAATGGCTTGTGCTGCGTTACTCCAAACAAACACAGTAACTGCCGATTTCCTCACTAGTTGAATAAAAGTTGCTCACCGCAAGATGCTCAGACTGTCACGATGCACCACACAGTAATTTACTAAAACGACAGTCCTCACATATGGCTGTTGGCTTCTAAGTTTGAAGGCTGTAAAACTTTGCTTCAAGAAACACAACTCGCTGTCAACACACGTCGCTGGTGCCAATTCCCAAACACCAGTTGCTGCTGGCAATCAAACTCAGAAGGGTGACTCACGACTGTAGTAAGGCCAGCACGGTAAGAGTAACATTTCCCAGATAACAGGATGGCAGCAATCACCACAGTACCTGCACGAATACCAGCAGTAGAAGGTGCTGGCATTCCAACACTCATACTAGGCTGAGCAACAGGGAAGACACAGCCAGAGACAGGAAAGACAGAAGTCACTAATAACATATGTCACCCTTCCTTAGGGAAACAAAATGCAGAAGTAAACGAAGTAAACACAAACATCAATACATACAATGCATTCAGAAAGAAAAGCATTTACATTGCAAGGAAAACATTTACATTGCATTCTTACAAATAAACACCTTGGTAATAACCCCATCCCCCTCCCTTAGGCAAAATTAAAACCAACAACCATTAACGCCACTCGTTGGCATACAACTCAAAACTCGACAATCTGGTAAACATCCAGAAAAGGGGCATTGAGCTCCCACGACCTCCAAGTGATAGGGAACACATCTCCCTATGATTCAGCACTGGGGCACTTATCTCCCAAAAACCTCTTAAAAACTGGACTGGGGCACTCGGCTCCCACAACTTCCACGTAATGGGGGGCACACCTCCCTATGATCCATAACTGGGCACTACACTCCCAAAACCTCTTAAAACTAAACTGGGGCACACTGCTCCCACAACCTCCACCCTCCCTATGATCCATAACTGGGCACTACACTCCCAAAACCTCTTAACACTAAACTGGGGCACACTGCTCCCACAACCTCCACATAATAGGGCAACATCACCCTATCATCCAATACTGGGGCACTAGCTCCCACAACGCCCACGTAATAGGGAAACACACCTCCCTATGATCCCTAACTGGGGCACTTAGCTCCCAAAACCTCTCAAAATTGAACTGGGGCACTTAGCTGCCAAAATGTCTGGAAACACACCTCCCTATGATCCCTGACTGGGGCACTGAGCTCCCAAAACGTCTTAAAAGCTGAACTGGGGCACTCAGCTACACTATGCCACAACCTCTCACAAAACCTCACCAATAACAAAATACACCACCCTGCAACCACCCCCACAAAACAGTATCACAGTCATGAAATGAACGAAAAGAAAGACTCTTACTCCGGTGAGCGATTTCTCACCCGAGGTCCTCACCAAAAGTTCCAACGCTGTGTATCGCAGTGACTTCCTCCTGGTAGCGTCTCACGTACAATGTGCAAAGTTATTAAGGATGTGCCAAAGTAATTAAGGATGTGCTGTATCCTTCAACACACTCCACACAAACTGCAATGGAGTGTGGTTAGTAAACGAAGATGTAGTGTGACCTGCAATTCAGCTCAAAATGGTTGACATACCATTTTTCCTTCAGCGGCAACATGCGTCTCCATAAAAAAAACTGGATAGCTGCACCACGACTGTGCCGAAAGTAGAGACAAGAACAAGGTCTATAAGCAAAAGGATACCTGTGCGCCAAGGGATGAAGACAATCCGGACATTCACATCCCACGACGACACAATAGCAGCCGACTGGAACATTGCGACGTTCACAACTTTATTGACAATGTGGTTGGCGAAGAGTGCACACCACATGGAGTATAAACGTAGAAACCACGTAGAATGTAAGCTTGCAGTGAAGCGCCAAACACAAGATAGCAGCACGCATCAACAACGCCGCACCGGATGGCTCACGGCACGACCATGCTGCAGGACGTCCCTCTGCAGCCCTGAGATGCGTAGAGTGCAACGTCACAAAAGATCCCTGACGAGTAACGCGTGGACAGCAACAGGTAAGGTTGCTCGCGCTGCAAAGTCTCAGCAGGATGATTTTAAAAAGGGCACGCTCGCTCCCAACCGCGCGCTCCCAACGGCCTGCACAGCTGACCAGCGCCCAACTTCCAAAAATTAAACCACGGACAAAGTTAACTCACCGAGGACACTTGGGAACCTCAGAGTAGGAGCTCTCCAGAAGGTCAGGGACAAAATACACAGTCACCGGCAGTAGCATCTCGAAGTCACTGCACAAATGTTGCATCAGTCAAAGCATGTCAAAGAGTCGTCAACAAAATCGACGCAGTTGCCAGTAGGATCATAAATGGCAAACACAGACTCCAAAACTGATGATGGCAGGCTCTACATGTAAGCTATTTGTAGAGCGGTAGTAGGAATGCGCTACACAGCAGTTTGTCCAGGTCCCACTCAATCCACAGGCACCACGAGGACATAGCCACAGAATGTGCACTGTTTAGTTCAGACAGTCCACACAACAAAATGCCTGCGCTAACAATGTGCTTCAAAGGCACAGGCCGGTAGTAGAAGAGGATGGTGAAACGCCCTAGGCTGCAGGCTGTCCTGTTGATAACGGACACTGGTGGGGCTGACCAGGGCGTTTCCGTAGTAATACCTTTTTCTTGGGGTTCCAGTTCATCAGTTTCAATTTATTTAGTGAGACCCTTAGTTCCAGTTCATGTATCTTTAGCAAGATATCCACAGCCTTCCTTCCTCAACGCGTAGGTTCTCTTCAAATCGTCGCCAAAATGTGGTAAAGGAAGATACACAGTCCAGCTGTATAAGTAGAGTAATCCTTTATTGTAGCTTGGTTCCAGGATAAGTGAATAGGAGAAGATAGGAGGTACAGATGCAGCCCCACCAGGAGCAAGCTCCTAGCTGCTCAGCCTGAGTAGACCAACTGACACTCTAAACACAGAGAGGCACTCAGACATTCTATGATGTCATGATACATTCCAATAGAGCAGTACAGTGGGGAATAGCAGAGTAGTAGTTTACTACAAAACCCAAGTGTCCAAATTTCATAAGTTCAACACAATCTTTTATTCCTACAAACCACAAAAGGTGTTTTGATACATGCAACAAGAATAAAAGAATTTCCCGGCAGCTATGGACTAATACATCACATGTCCATGAAGCAGACAGTCCAGGTTGCACAATTATTAGATACAGAGCCAATCAGAAGTAGCTAAGCCTGTGTGCCACCTGCATGTTACACGGTGGTGTTCACATCCTTCCCACGTGTCCAGATTGGGATAGTAGGGGTTTTTCCAAGCTTCAGCAATGCAGTAACCAATCAGAGGTAGATGCTTTGTCTCATCCATCTATGGTGTGTTGACAGTGCCTAACGATCTTGTTGCTGGGTTACCATGCAATTGTAAGTCACGAGTGATGTCTTTGAGCAAGCCTTGCGTTATGTTGTGTTAGAAGCTGTTTACTTCAGCAGAGTACATCAGTTCACAAAAGGTCCTATATTAGCTGTGCACATTCTACAGGCCTTATCATAATTGAATATCACAGAACCAAGCAAGACAAAATGGATTCCGTGCATGACAGAAAAACATGATTCCACAATCCTTTTGAGAATTTTCACATAGAGGATGTGTGGGTACCATTGTTGACAGATTCTGGATCAAAGATAACCATTATTTCCAGAAACAGATTTGATCTAAAGAAATTAAAGAAAGTTTTGTCACCTCCTAATATAGCTCCTCAGAACTATGGTGGTACAAAAATTGATCTTGTAAGTTATTTTAAAACTGCAATTGTATTCAAGGGACGATCTGTTACAGGAAATGTTTATGTATCACATTCAGGTCCTGACATTCCTGGGTGGCATCATCAAGGTTGTTAGATCATAACTCTAAAACTAAGCCTGGGCAGAGCTCACTCCTTGGAACTCCACGGAGCTACCGAAAAACTCCTCCAAATACCATGGAGTTCCGCAAGAGGGGTGAGTAAGGCTTCTGCCATCTAGCAATGATGTTTTTGAAAATTACGCACATACGTATGGTTTTAAAGTTGCCAATGGAATCAGCACCAGCCCGTCCCGGCTCCAATTAGCCTAGTGGAGAAATATTAGGAAGAGGGCTCAGATGCATTACTGTGTTTCTTCAGCTTCTGTTTGATCCCCTGCAGATTAACCCTTGATCTGAGTGGCATTAAATCCCCACTGCTACTTTACGCTGCTACACACAGGGCTGATTGTATCTTTCCTGCATTCCTGATGAGAAGAGCATCTATTCTCTGCTCACAGAAGTGGCAGCAACGCTGCCAGGCACGTGGCATGCCCAGTGCAGTTTGCATTCTGTATCAGTGATATTTAAGCATGCATACTGTTAAAAAAAGATACGGATGGTCGTCTATTTACAGAATCTGGACTAACACTTTTAACACATGAAGGATTCTCTTCCTATCACACATTTACCTTTCTTAGCAAGCTGGCAATAAGCAGTCATTTATCAGATGTGCCAGTTTTGCTGGGGAAACAGCATAGTTCTGCTGGCAAAGAAAATTAGGGATTACAATTAAAGAAATGTTCTTTCTTCTATAATTTGGCTTATTCTTGACAGATTAGCATGAGTAAAAAGTAAAAGGGATTTCACCTCAGGGTTCTCAAATTGACTTACCTGTCGGTAGCACCGCTCGAGCATATCTTGTACAGCCATGGGTTGCAGTTCATCGCTCAGAGTCTGTAAATCACGCTGCTTGTCCATAAACAGGGATCCCCCTGCATGGCAGCAGTGAGCCCTGGTCCCTGGACAGCACAGCGAGGCAGAGTGAATTCTGGCATGGGCGCCCTTGGAACCGACTCTAGGGGAGAATGGCAGGAAGCCACCTCTCATCTCCGGGCCTGCTCCAGGCCATATGCCTGGCCATGGCCACAATAAGGCCGTGGCTTCTGGCTTCCTGCAAGTCCCGCAGCGGGGAAGAGTGGTGCATTAATAAATTCCTCTCATTATAGTATTCCCTCAGTCATGCTCACCAGACCTCGAGCGGCCGTTGCCAGTTTGTTTTCTTTGAATCCTTCAGGCCCACAAAGCATTTTCAGGCCGTGTCTCTCAGAGGATGAGAGAAGTGCATTCTGATTTCTGAACACGGGCCAGTAAACTCCTTCACGCAGTGCAGTGTGGAGTTTTTGCCGAACCCCACACTCCAAGCAGAGCGTGGAGTGGCAAAAGCTCTGAGAACTCCACCGGCGGAGTGGAGTTTACAATCCACCCCTATCTAAAACATGGGTGTGTGAAACAAGTGTTGGGGGTTGATGATGAAATGCTGTTATAGAAATGCCATTTAATCTGCAAAGCATTATGGAGAAAAACTTCACAGTTTTTGAAGAGAAATTAGCAAAACTTCAGAATTTTGAACATGTCATTCAACAAAACAAGGACGTATTTTAGTCAGACATAAATTGAGATCTGTGCTAATGTCATGCAGGGAAGGTTTGGAAAAACGAATTCAGCACCTATGATCTGAAGGTGTTTTTGAGCCTACAGAATCTTCTTGTGGTTAACGCCAATTGTAGTTGCACGTGAATATGTGCATAGAACTTAAAAGTATTAAACAAATCTATTGGTGTTGATGGCCATTCATTACCTAAAATTGAATAAATTATGGTTACATTGGCTGAGCAAATGATGGTATAAAAACAACCAAACAGGTGTGTTTCACAAAAGGCAATTGGGTACGAGTCAAATTGCCAGAATCTAGAGTGATGAAAGGTAGAGTGAGATACAGTTATCCTTTCTTAGTAGATGAAGTCAGTGATGAATGACTTAATCGGTTGGGTGCATCTGGGTGTGGTTAATAAAGTTTATGAGGCAGCGCGTGCAGTTAATGGTTGCACTCTGAAGAATACAGATGTGCACTACATAGCTCCGTGTGTGGCGTGGTCATTTGTATACTACCACGCTGTAGAGTATGCTACAACTGGCAACAAGGAGGGGATACATGCCCTGAAGAAACAAGACTGCTCTCTGTGAGATTTTGCCAAGGTCCAGCAAACTGTATGTGTGCGCCATGTGCGCCTCAGTTGAAATGAAGCAGTCTACAGTTGGCGTATGTGGAGTCAAATCGCTACTCCAGTCAGTCCAAGACTTTAGAAGATGGTGAAGGCCCTACTGAGAAGCCTATTCACAGTCAGCCAGGAACCTGCTGGTAAGGCCGAAGGAGAGGTACTGCTCCACAACGTACCACAGGGCCATCATATGACAGAACAATAGCTCTAAAGGCAACAACAACCAGGTACAGAGAAGCACTGAAGGCAGCGACAGCCAGGTGCGAATGTGTGCCAAAAGCAGAAGCATCCAAACGCATAGAAACGCTAAAGGCAGTGAGAAACAGGTGTGAAGAATACAACTATATTTACCAGCGAGAACGAAGAAAGAGTTGTTCGACACCAAGTTGAGCCATGGTCGAAGACCAGGGCGTGCAAAGTAGCAAGTAGCATCTACAACAATCCAAGTGAACGCACGGGGTTGTGCGTACGGAGCCGTTGGTACTTGAAGCTGCAACCACTGAAGTCACCAGTTGCACTCAGCACAACAACAAAAAAGTCTTCAAGATTTTGAAGGGTCCCAATGGCTGCCAATACCACCATTTCCATTTGTGCCGCCAAAAAGCAGAATATTGTCTACAGATGGACTGCATGGATCGAAACATTCGATGACTTCATAGATGCTCTAGAAGAAGCAGATGACAAAAAGATCATCAAATACTGAAATAACCTTGCAGGTGATAGAGTGGAAGAAGTGATAAAGAAAATACCACAAGCTGATAAAATATCTTACCGTCAAATTAAGGAGACATTAGAAACAAAGTTCAATCCAATGCCGAATGTCAACTATGAAAGGTACATCTTTAACAAAGCAAGACAGCAAGCTGGAAAAATGATGGATGAGTTTGCTGAAAAGCCCAATACCCTCATCAAGCATTGCAACTTCAACAAATTCAATGATGAAGAAGCCATACGTCTCAGAGTCATTGATGGTTGCCTGTCCGACTTGTTCAATCGACGTATGCTGAGAAAGACACTCAGTCTAGAGAAGGTACTCATGACTGCGAGAGTAGAGAAATGTGCAGATCAACAAGCTGCTGATATTGAAGCTGAAATAGCACAGAGTGAATCAGCATTGAACATGAAAAGTACAGAGAGACACAAGGTCGAGGGCCATAAAGTGATGTCTCCGAGGAAACAGAAGTTGTGTTTCCGATGTTGATTCTCCTTCCCACACAAAGGTAAATGACCCGCCATTGGACAAGTATGCAAAGGGTGCGGGAAAGAAAACCATTTCATAATGATTTGTAAAGTGGAAAAGAAACCAACTCCATCATGTTGAGAAGAGAAAATGGATGCCAGAAAATTTCAGAAGCACTCTAGCCACACCAAAAAGCCCAAACGGCGACATCAATTGAGGCAAGAGGAAACTACTATCACACAAGATAGGGCCTGAGGAGAATTATAGATCAGCAGGGGATGACTCCCCTTTACTGTAACAAGAAAACACAACAAGGGCCCCTAGAGCGAAGTGAGTAGACTGGAGGAGTGCTGGAGTGTCCCTTTTACCAGACAGTTTCCCTCACCCACCCATAGGTGGCATGCCTCATCATAGGGTAACCTCCTCACATTGCGAGACTGGTCGCAATGCAGGCTACAACACCCTCTCTGTGAGGGAGGAGCTCAGGGATGTTTTAAATGTAAGAAAGAGGTACCTAAAACATGTAGGTAAGCAGGGTGTGGTGAAGACTGGAAAAGAAAAGAGGTGCATGTGAGATAAAACTAACTCCAAGGTACGCTAATAACTTTGTTGGGGCGTCTGAAGGTCAGAATTAAAAAAAAAACCTATGACAGGTGAGTATTCAACCTGTCATATAACAGTGAGGGTTGACAAGTTTCAGCCTCATACCCTCCGTAGAAGTGTGGAGGCTTTCTTCAGGACCGACGTGAGATAAGGGTAGTATGACCCAAATCGCAAAAATATGAAACCATAGAGAAAGTGGTGATATACAGAACCAGTGGTTGGAGTGGATGCCACTTAGCCAAGTGTCCACTGGTGGGTGTATTACCCACAATGTCAGGTAATCAATAACACCTTAACCTCAGCGCAAAACTCGAGGTGGCATCTAAATCCTGGGATCTGAGATGCGGCTGGCTCTGGATCGCGCCTCGGAAGGATCAAGAGAAAACTAAACAAAGTTGATCATCATCAAAGTCATCTTCTAAAGGTTCTTCAACGTCATTTTTGAGCGACAGTGAAGAAGATGGCTGTGCAATGATGATGTCAACCACCAAACGATGTGGACATGTAGGTTTGGCTGCATGCAGAGAAGAGCCCAAGTCCGAGAGAGATCACCATGTGAAACAACCAGATTCATTTGGACAGTGCCCTAAGATCACTGTGAGGTTGAATGGTTGCTCCATACCTTTTATCATCAACAGTGGTGCATCGATAAGCATCCTGCTGGCAGAAAAATGCAGCAAACTGTCTCTGGTGCCCCGTCTCACATAGTCGAAGACAAAGGTATACACGTGGGCTGCCTCCATGCAATATCAAAGTCAAGGATCATTTGTAGCAACCATGCAACACAACATAACACAAGAAGATGAATGTACAAGTGCCAATTCATGTCCCTCTAGGTACTTCATCAAGTGCATGTTTACTCAGTTTCAGTAATGATGCTGACATGGGACTGATCTCTGTCAATTATAACCTGAATGCAAAAACTGAAATAGCGAGTCAGTTCCTGTTATTGTTTCATGGACTAGGAAAGCTTAAGACAATGAAAATGCAACTTCACATTAATAAGGACATTTGTCCTGTTGCTCAACGACATCGTCTAATTGCTTTCCATCTACAGGAATCTGCTGAGAAAGAACTCAAAATGCTATTGAAGCAAGATATCATTGAAAATGCTCTACTGGTCCGACGCCATAGGTTTCTCTCATAGTGGTATTGCCAAAAAAGGACAGTGGAGGTGCCAAGTACATTTGTATTTATATGCACCAAGCTAACAAGGCAATCGAGAGAGAACAACATCCAGGTTCCTACATTGCAGGCATGATTACACAGCTGAATAGTGCCAAAGACTTTTCCCACCTTGATCTGAACAAGGGGTATCATTAACTTGAATTAGAAGAAAACTGCTGGTACATTACTACCTTTTCGACTCATGTTGGTTTGTTCAGATATAAAAGACTAAGTTTTGGGGTGTCATCAGCTGCAGACCTTTTTCAGGATGTCATTGGCAGCATAATACAACCTGTCACACGCTTTTAATTACAGTGATGATATACTGGTATTTGGGACCATTCGAGAGGAACATGACAAAGTCCCAACACAAGTATGCCATTTACTTGCTGATGCAGGTCTCACTTCAAATGTAGAAAAGCATGAGTGTCACAAAACAAAACTCAAATTCTTCTGGCATATTTCCTCTGAAAACGGGATGACATCAGATCTGGCTTAGGTGCAAGCCTTATCATCCACTTGTCCCACACAGGATGTGGCCATGCTGCGATCTTTCCTCAGCATGGCCAGTTACTGTTCCAGGTACATTTGAGACTTTGTTTAACACAAAAAGAGCCGCTCCTAGTATGTTGACCTAAGTGCTACAGTTTAACTTTGTGAGTGCAGGCATCTCACAAAAAGTGAAAGACTGGTCTCACACACCACCTGGTGTCATGCTTCATCATTGACCAGTCCTCGCCCTCTAAAAACTTGGGGGCATATTAGCAAGGGCAGTATCGCCACTTTAGCAGCACTTTTTGCCGATAAAGCGGCGATATTTTTATCGCCCTATTAGCAAGCTATCGCTAACAGCTATTAGCGACAGCTTAATGGCGATAGCGGCCGTTTTGTTGCCGCTTTGCATGTCAGCGATAATTATCGCTAATGTAAATGTAAATGTAAATCCAGTACTTGTATAGCGCACGAATCACCCCCGAAGGGGTATCTTGGCGCTGGGGGCCGTTGGGAAGATTAAGCGAGCTATTGCCCAGAGTCGCATGGTGCTGGGCAGACCCCTGCCGCCGGAGCCAGGGATCTAACCGTGATCCCCAGCGTCCAGTGTCAGTCGCCCTGGCCGCGGCGCCACACCTCTCCCCAGTAGGCGTTCCCAACTAAAAGCAACTGCAAACAGTCGCAAACACAACTACCCCCTATTAGCAATGCCCGCGAAGCGATAAAAAAAGTCTTGCTAACCGCGATTATCGCTGGAATTTAACACCTGCTAAAAACTTGACTTAACCATCTTGTCAATGGGAGGTGGATTGTAAGGTTAAGTCCTCACCTGCCTATTAGCAAGCTTTTCATTAGCGCAGTGAATTTATCGCTGGATTTCTCGCGCTATTGCTGGGTTTCGCCGCTATCGCTGGATTTTTATCGCCTTGGAGATAAGCGTTGATAATAACGCGTTATCTCCGCGATGAAATCCAGCGATAGCCGGCGATAAAAAAAACAGCGCTAAGCGCACTTTGCGATCATTATCGCAAATCCTTGGTAATATGCCCCTTGGTTTGATAGAGGGCGGGCATACACCTGAAGACAGGGATGCACTTCTAAAGCTAAGTGGGGGCCCTTACAAAAAAAGTGAAGTTAAAAGGCCATTACAGATGTCACATTTGTTTTAATATAGCGGGCATCTGCATGGTGTTTAAAATAAATGATCAGTGTGTTGGGGATTCTATTGTCCCCCCACCGTGGTTTGAGTGGTCGACATGTTTCTGCCTGATGGCCCCGAAGGGTCCGTGGCATTCATCAGGACCTATATTACACAATCAGGCTCCACCCTACCGTGCTATGATGGTGAGGGTTCCACTGGGTGGGGTGATCAATATCACACTCCACCGTTTGTGCGGCTAAAATATGAAAGCCTGTATGGAAAGAAATCAAGATAAAGTGAAATCCAGAAAGTAGCGGCATAGTCACAAATGTAGTGAAGGTCATCCGGTCAGCCACATACACATGCAAAACATAGTGAGTGGCTATAAGTGCGACAAACTGTGTCATTCATCTGTGCAGTTAGTAATTAATGGGGGCCATGTGCCCCAAAGCTTACCTTAACAAATGGGACCAACTAGCCCCATAGGAGAGTGAGGAAGGAAGACCCCTTAGGTCGAGCGCTGTGTATGAGGAGAAAAAGGAAAAAATCCAGGAGAATCTGGAACTGTCCAGAGAAGTACTCTGGATAATGTGGTGAATCTTAAAATGCTGTGTACCACACGGAAAAGACAAGAGTACACTACCAACATGGACAAACACACTACATCCATACTCTTACTGCTTAAAGGGAAGTCTCCCGCCTCTGCACCTACGTCCGTGTTCCTCGCCTCCTCGCCGGTATGTGAGGAGAGTCAATACGTGCTATTTATAGTGTTCGCGCCGGTTCGCGAGTACTAATTGTAAAGTTAATTGGGTCTAAATAGAGGTGATCCGGTGTCGGCGCTGTGCGCTGTTTAAATGGTGCCTGACTTGCCTGGATGTAACTAAGGTGCGTTGCCAGGCCTTAAAAGGAGCTTCCGTTGTCCGAATAATATCTTGCCTGGCAGACGCGGCCGTGCAGGGAGCTGCCGCCGCTGTCGGTGCCTGGGTTGTTCTGACGCATGCGCATCAGCGCCCTAAGCGAAGGGCGTGGTCCCCTGATGTTTTTGAGCAGTATCGGCTTTGCGCTGTTATCCCTTGCATGTATCAATGTAGTACTTCAGTCAGTAAGCGGTGGACTGTGCCTTAAAAGGTGCTATGTGTGAGCACTATGTGAGCGCAGTGTCGCGTATGTTAAAACCGCCCGCTTCTCTAACAAGGATCAAACAATTGCCATAAACCCCAGAACAGGGCTGTAATGGCCCTGGCTGCCTTGATGGCGGTGCGGCCGTGTATACATATTGAACTTGCATTTATGATACAGTTGTAGACGCTGTGGAGGATCACCTCCATTTAGACCCAATTAACTTTCCAATTAGTACGCGCGAACAGTATAAATAGGTCGTATTGACTCTCCTCACATACCGGCGAGGAGGCGAGGAACACGGACATAGGTGCAGAGGCGGGAGACTTCCCTTTAAGCAGCAAGAGTAAGGATGATATGGATGGATGAGTGTGTTTGTCCATGTTGGTAGTGTACTCTTGTCTTTTCCGTGTGGTACACAGCATTTTAAGATTCACCACAGTATCCAGAGTACTTCTCTGGACAGTTCCTGATTCTCCTGGATTTTTTCCTTTTTCTCCTCATACACAGCGCTTGACCTAAGGGGTCTTTCTTCCTCACTCTCCTATGTGGCTAGTTGGTCCCATTTGTTAGGGTAAGCTTTGGGGCGCATGGCCCCCATTAATTACTAAGTGCACAGATGAATGACACAGTTTGTCGCACTTATAGCCACTCATTATGTTTTGCATGTGTATGTGGCTGACCGGATGACCTTCACTACATTTGTGACTATGCCGCTACTTTCTGGATTTCACTTTGTCTTGATTTCTTTCCATACAGGCTTGAATATTTTAGCCGCACAAACGGTGGAGTGTGATATTGATCACCCCACCCAGTGGAACCCTCACCATCATAGCACGGTAAGGGTGGAGCCCGATTGTGTAATATAGGTCCTGATGAATGCCACGGACCCTTTGGGGCCATCAGGCAGAAACATGTCGACCACTCAAACCACGGTGGGGGGACAATAGAATCCCCAACACAGCGATCATTTATTTTATACACCATACAGATGCCCGCTATATTAAAACAAATGTGACATCTGTAATGGCCTTTTAACTTCACTTTTTTTGTAAGGGCCCCCACTTAGTTTTAGAAGTGCATCCCTGTCTTCAGGTGTATGCCCGCCCTCTATCAAACCAAGTTTTTAGAGGGCGAGGACTGGTCAATGATGAAGCATGACACCAGGTGGTGTGTGAGACCAGTCTTTCACTTTTTGTGAGATGCCTGCACTCACAAAGTTAAACTGTAGCACTTAGGTCATCATACTAGGAGCGGCTCTTTTTGTGTTAAACATTATTAATTGGAGGCTGCCTACTCCTAGTACCCCGTGCCTCTAGTTCCCTTCCCTAGGTCTTCCCTGGGGTTCTTGTGGTTAAACATTTTGTACAGCGGACAGCTGTGGGAACATCCATAGGGGTAAATTACTGACCCAAGTGTGGGTCCTGTCCTGAGTCTGGAACATAACTAAACCAGACCTGCTTCATCACAAAAATGGATACTGAACTAGCGTTCAACGAGGCGAACTATGCAGAAATCCTAAGAACACCGTCCTTACTAGCGGAAACAGTGGTATCACAAGTAGTCCAGAATTCGGATGAGTGGGAAACACTCACCGCAAAGAAAAAAGAGCAGATCCGAACGGCCTTGCATGGAGCATTCATGACGGAATACCTGCGTAAGAACAGTGCCCCTAGGGGTCTAGTAGTCACAAATGAGCCAAGACTTTTCCTTAACAATAAAGAATTCCGGACAAATTGGTCCAGAATTGCATGGAAATGTACCAAGGACTGGCTAGTCCTCATCATCAATACGGCCAGGGAATTGGCGGACGCCCTCCTGATTGAAATTCAACAAAGTGAAAGTAGACTAAAAACTATGGTGCATATAACCGTATACAAGAAAAAACTGGGTGAGATAAATAAAGACCACACTGACTACAAAGAGTATCTTACCCAGTCGAAACTGACAAAGCTTAAGAAAGACGTCCAGAAGTTCAGCCGTGAGACCGTATACCCTTACACCACTGATGAATACTATGAAAAAGCTCCTCAACAACATCAAAATAGAAGACAACAACGGTTCAGGCCAACTCCAGAGAACTGGACTTTCAGTTCAGGAGATGAGAGAAGTACGAGCGGAAGCAGTGGTGATGAGAGTACTGATGGCCACCAAGGAAGACGACAGCAGAACTACCACAACTCAATGTTGCAGCAACCCATGCCACAGTTTGGGTTCTGGCAGCAACCGTAATACCCTACAGGTTTTGGCTTTCCACAGGGCCCACAGCCTTTTTTATACAGAGGCCGTGGCAGGGGAAAAGGAAGAAAAAAACAGAACACAAGAGTGCAATGGGAAGACCAATCGTCGGTCGCAATGGGAACAAGGAGCAGAGGGAGAGGGAACGGCCCATCGACGAGCCTAGAGTAATGAATATCGTTAATCTTAGTGACCACACCCTTTCCAAAGATGAAGAGACCGTCCTCTCTAAAGGCCTTGGTTTTGTTCCCACACCTTTGAACGATCCTTTTACACTCAATACTGAATTGGCACAGTTCTTCAGAAAGATCAAACTTCGTAGCCACTTTGGGGACAGAAGAGAAGAACAGTCCGAGGTGATCAGTACAGGCCTCAAGAAGAAATCCACATTTGTACCCCCAACTCAGACCGTTCCCTGCCACATCCTAGCCTTCGAACAAAGAGTTCTTAAGGAAGTGGAACAGATCAACTTTGGAAAAGAGAAAGGGTTCCAAAACCTCACAAAATCAGAACGACAAGCACTTGAAGACCTGAAGAATAACACAGACCTCACAATCAAACCAGCTGATAAAGGTGGCGCAATTGTATTGATGAATAAAACCATGTACAGGGACGAGTGTAATCGGCTACTTTCAGATGGTACCAGCTACGAAAGACATGCAGAGGACCCAACACCACGTCTAATCAACAAAATCAAAAATATGGTAGATGAAGCACTTTGCCATGACTTGATCACAAAGCACAAAGCTGATTTCCTTATCAGTGAGAACCCAAGAAAACCTAGGTTCTACACACTCCCTAAAATTCACAAAGGGAGAATGCCAGCCCCGGGCAGGCCGATAGTCTCCGGCATTGGATCGATCTTAGAGCCTCTCTCGCAGTTCTGCGATTGGTTTTTAAAACCGATAGTCCAGAAATCTCCATCCTATTTAAAAGATACTAAGGATGTATTGTGCCTACTACGAGATCTACAAATCAACACCACAGAGGATATCTTCATTACCATGGACATAGAGGCCCTGTACACGAGTATCCCACAAAGGCAGACACTGGCAGTCGTTGAAGAAATCTTGCTGAATTTGGAATGGGATTTCCTCACTCCCCGACATTTCATCATGGAATGTGCTGAGATTTCCCTCACCGAGAATTTCTTCGAATTTGAAGAAGTGATTTACCATCAAATCACGGGTACATCGACGGGCAGTACCTTCGCCCCTAGTTTGGCATGCCTGTACGTACACCAATTCGAGGAGGACTACATTTTCAATGCCCAAAACCCTTTCACTGAACAAATGAAAACATGGAAACGTTATATCGACGACGGGCTCATCGTGTGGAGAGGTGATGAGAACACAGCCAAAAGCTTTGTAGATTGGGTGAATACGAAAGACCGTCACCTTAGGTTTACCCATTCCATCTGTAAAAACCATGCCGTCTCTCTGGACCTGGATATCAACATGACAGAAGAGGGCATCAGTACAAAAGTACATAACAAACCCACGGACAAGAATAGCCTCCTGTTATCTGAGAGTTACCACCCAAAAGCACTGCGTGACAACTTGCCAGTTGGTCAGTTCCTACGGGTATGCAGGAACTGCTCAGAAACAGAGAACTTTACTATACAGGCGGAAGAACTTGAAAAGAAATTATTGGACCGACACTACCCTAAGAAACTGGTAAAGAAAGCCAAAAAGAGAGCCAGAAATAATAACCGCGAGGCTCTGTTAGAGGATACTAACAAAGAGAAACCAGATCGCATCGTATGTGTTACTACGTACACACCTGTTTCAAACACTGTACAGAGGATTATCAAGAAGAACTGGCACATTCTTGATGGAGCTGAACAACATTGGGAGGCCCCGTTGTTCGCTTTCAAAAGGAGTAAGAACATCCGAGATGTATTAGTACATGCTAAAGACCCTCCAACATTGAAGGAAAACCAGGTCACCCTATGGAACACACAGAGACCTACGGGACACTTTGCCTGTGGAGGCTGCGTCGCATGCCCACTCACCATAACCACCAAAGAAGTGGACATAGGCACTGGGAACCCATGGAAACTTAACAAATTCAGTAACTGTAACACTGAAAATGTGGTCTATCTTCTCACATGCCCCTGCAGTCTCATGTATGTGGGCATGACCACCAGGAAGATTAAGATCCGCATTAACGAACATCGCAGCACTATACGATGTAAAAAGACAAACACCAAACTCACAAGGCACTTCTTGGAACTCAATCATAAGGATAGTGATCTGAGGTGGGTGGTTCTGGAAGTTATGCAAAAACACAAAACGGACCTTACCAGACCACTTCACATCAGAGAACAGAGGTGGGTGTACCGGCTACGCACATGGGAAAAGGGACTTAATGACGAAATCTCGTGGCTACAAATGGCACAGTAACTTATGAGACCGCACCATGGTCTATTTTGCTCTGTTTGACCTCAATTCGATTAACATGGAAGCACAGAATTTATCAATTGAGCCCGTACCTAAAAAATCCCTTTTTCGAGTGTGCTCTCCACACTTTCCTGCCAAGAAATTATTATGGAACCGTAATTTGACCAAATACTGGCCACTCGTAGACCCATAACTTTGTCACCAACGAAGATAGAACTTACACATAGTCCCAAACATGACAATATGTACTAGGGCATTCTGCCACCATGGTGTGAGTGCCCTTGCACTATCAGCGTGGTTCTTATGATTTTGAAAGTGCTTTTCTGATAACTTGAACACCGTTTATATACAGATTGTGTGAGGCACAACATGAGCACTCCACAGCATCTGCCACCGTATCATAAATACAAGTTCAATATGTATACACGGCCGCACCGCCATCAAGGCAGCCAGGGCCATTACAGCCCTCTTCTGGGGTTTATGGCAATTGTTTGATCCTTGTTAGAGAAGCGGGCGGTTTTAACATACGCGACACTGCGCTCACATAGTGCTCACAAATAGCACCTTTTAAGGCACAGTCCACCGCTTACTGACTGAAGTACTACATTGATACATGCAAGGGATAACAGCGCAAAGCCGATACTGCTCAAAAACATCAGGGGACCACGCCCTTCGCTTAGGGCGCTGATGCGCATGCGTCAGAACAACCCAGGCACCGACAGCGGCGGCAGCTCCCTGCACGGCCGCGTCTGCCAGGCAAGATATTATTCGGACAACGGAAGCTCCTTTTAAGGCCTGGCAACGCACCTTAGTTACATCCAGGCAAGTCAGGCACCATTTAAACAGCGCACAGCGCCGACACCGGATCACCTCTATTTAGACCCAATTAACTTTACAATTAGTACTCGCAAACCGGCGCGAACACTATAAATAGCACGTATTGACTCTCCTCACATACCGGCGAGGAGGCGAGGAACACGGACGTAGGTGCAGAGGCGGGAGACTTCCCTTTAAGCAGTAAGAGTATGGATGTAGTGTGTTTGTCCATGTTGGTAGTGTACTCTTGTCTTTTCCGTGTGGTACACAGCATTTTAAGATTCACCACAGTATCCAGAGTACTTCTCTGGACAGTTCCTTATTCTCCTGGATTTTTTCCTTTTTCTCCTCATACACAGCGCTCGACCTAAGGGGTCTTCCTTCCTCACTCTCCTATGGGGCTAGTTGGTCCCATTTGTTAGGGTAAGCTTTGGGGCGCATGGCCCCCATTAATTACTAAGTGCACAGATGAATGACACAGTTTGTCGCACTTATAGCCATTCACTATGTTTTGCATGTGTATGTGGTTGACCGGATGACCTTCCCTACATTTGTGACTATGCCGCTACTTTCTGGATTTCACTTTGTCTTGATTTCTTTCCATAGAGGCTTGAATATTTTAGCCGCACAAACGGTGGAGTGTGATATTGATCACCCCACCCAGTGGAATCCTCACCATCATAGCACGGTAAGGGTGGAGCCCGATTGTGTAATATAGGTCTTGATGAATGCCACGGACCCTTCGGGGCCATCAGGCAGAAACATGTCGACCACTCAAACCACGGTGGGGGGACAATAGAATCCCCAACACACCGATCATTTATTTTAAACACCATACAGATGCCCGCTATATTAAAACAAATGTGACATCTGTAATGGCCTTTTAACTTCACCTTTTTTTGTAAGGGCCCCCACTTAGCTTTAGAAGTGCATCCCTGTCTTCAGGTGTATGCCCGCCCTCTATCAAACCAAGTTTTTAGAGGGCGAGAACTGGTCAATGATGAAGCATGACACCAGGTGGTGTGTGAGACCAGTCTTTCACTTTTTGTGAGATGCCTGCACTCACAAAGTTAAACTGTAGCACTTAGGTCATCATACTAGGAGCAGCTCTTTTTGTGTTAAACATTATTGATTGGAGGCTGCCTACTCCTAGTAGCCCGTGCCTCTAGTTCCCTTCCCTAGGTCTTCCCTGGGGTTCTTGTGGTTAAACATTTGAGACTTTGCCACAGTCAGTGCCTCATTGAGAGATTTAACAAAACGTAACGCTCTGTTCGAGTGGTCACATGAATCTGAACAGAGCTTTAAGAAAATCAAACATTAAATTGAGAATGCGACTAAAATCACCTATTTTGATCCAAAGCTACATATTGAGATTGTGGTAGATGCAAGCCCGGTGGGACTGGGTGCAATCCTTGCCCAGCACAATGGACACGACAATGGTCAGAGACACATTGTGGCTTATGCGAGCCAGAGTCTGTCGCAGACCGAACATGTTCATTCCCAACCTGAGAAAGAAACCCGAGCTGTAGTGTCGGCTTGTGAACACTTCCATGTGTTTCATTAGGAAAAGCACTTCACCCTTGTCACACATCACCAGGAGTTGCTCACCATTTTCGGAAACCCGAAAGCCAAGATACCCCCTCGCATTGAGAGGTGGAGGTTGCAACTGTAAGAGTATGAATACACTATTATGTATATGCCAGGGAAAGATCAAAATCCCCTGACTATTTGTCATGAGTACCATTGCAGTGTCACTGCGCAACGTCTAAAGTGGCTCAGGCATATATTAACTTCATAGTCAAGTCAGGCACACCTGCAGCTACATCTGTGGAACAAAGTCTTGCTGTTACAAACACCGATCGAGATATGCTTGCCCTCATGGACAATATTGTGCAGCCGTCCTGAAGGAAACATACTCAACCTCTTACGGATGACTTTGAATATCAAAAGTTAAAAAATGTGAGAGAGGAACTTTCTGTTACTCAAAAAGGCTATTGCGAGGTTCGAGATTGTCAGCCCCAAGAGTCTGAGACAACAAGTAATTGAACTAGCACACGAGGGTCAGCATGGCATTGTCACCACTAAGTGAGCTCTCCAAGACAGAGTGTGGTTTCCTCACCTTGATGAAGGAGTTGAAATAGAATTAAAGGTATGTCATTTGTGTAACTGCTTAACTCTCAAAACAACACAGCATCCACTAGTTATGTCTGATATTCCAAAGCAAGTCTGGGAGAGGTTTGCAGTTGCTTTCTTTGGACCCCTCAACAATGGCAATCATCTCATGGTAGTCATTAATGAGTACTCTGGATTTATCCTTGTGGAAGACCTATAATCAACCACACATGACAAAGTCTTTGGGACATTAAATTACATTTCTGCAACCTGGGGTGTTTCCTCCATTCTTAAGCCTGACAGTGGTCCACCTTTCCATAGCTGGGAGTTTAAGGACTTTCTCACTAATATGAATGATAAACATCAGAAAAGTACACCTCTCTGGTCACAGGTAAATGATGTTGTCGAACGATTCATGGGCACCCTAAAGAGAGAAGTTCAGTACGCTACGCTTGAAGGATGAGACCTCAAGTCATCTTTATGTTCAGCCCTTCGTGCTTACAGGTCAACTTCCCATTCCACGACAGGTGAAAGCCCTGCCACTGGGAACAAACTTGCCACAATAGACCACTAATTGATCGACAGATGCTGACGAGATCTGTACAATGGATTCTTTCCACATGTCTAGAATGAAGACCTATGCTGACAAATGCCGATGTGCTCGGGACATGGTTTTCAAGGAAGGAGACTGGATTCTGGTCAAACAAAGATGGAAAGGCATGTTTGATGCTCTGTTTGATGCTGCCCCGCTGAGGGTTGTGACAAGCAAAGGACATATGATGACCGCTCAACTTCCCAGAAAGTCCATCTTAAGAGACTCGTCACATTTCAAATACCTGCCACGATGTGCATTGGCTCCAGATGTTAGAAGTGCAGCATGTCCACCTGAGAGTCCGGACAGCACAACTCATACACCAGCCTCTGCATCACCTGTACCTGAGGTAGGCCTCTCTCCTACGCCTCATCAACCTCACACGACAAGATATGGAAGATTGGTTCAAGCACCTCGACGACTCATTCAGGAACTATAATGTATATATGTAATATTTGTACTTTTTATTTAACAAAGGTGGAGATGTAGTGTCTTGTGAATATGAATAGCAGGACCCTTCTGGTCCCTGATGGACTCCATAGGAGAAGGACATAATTGGTTGGGTAGGTCTGGGTGTGGTAAATAAAGTCTATGAAGCAGTGCCTGCAGTTAATGGTTGCACCCTGAAGAATAGCTGTGTTTTGTTGAGGCTTCTCCCTGCTTCCCACACTCTAGCCTCATGTACCAAGGATGAAAGACAAAGCATTAAACATTGATGTCAAACAGGAGTAAGAAAGGGATGCCAGTCTAGTGGCTGAATTACACAATGTGAAACCAGAAAACCTGGGATAAATCCTGGCTTGGCCATTTGGCCAAATTGTGTGATCCTTGGCAGTTATTTAGTTTTATTGCCCCTCCTATTTTTTCATTATTGCATATGAGAAGACCTGGAAATACATGGGGATGTGTGCTATGCAAAAATCTCTCTTGTGTTTGACTTGATGCACAATAATGTTGCGCCATGTAATATATAGCCCACATATAGGGATATAGAGTGCACGTGACAACTGACTTGCCTCTTCGTTTATTGATGGTGTTGTTGTCAGAATGTGGTGTGGAGGCATGAATGTTTCTAAGTTCACTTTTAATAAACGCCTCTCAATGCTGTGATGTAATCTGATGTTCTAAGGTGTAACGCTTGTCAATCAAATATACTTTTTTGAATTTTGAAGACACTTCATCATATTTTTAGATAAGATTTGTTGCACAATTTCCATACCAAATGTTCCCATGGATCAGCTCGTACCTGTGTTCTTAGAAACAAGAGGGGCTCTAGAGCCAAGGCAAACCCTCAACTCGGCTCTCCCTCTTACTTTTTTGTCTCGTCCACCTCTACTACAGTACTATGAATAGAAGTTACTCGAATTCTGCCTCTCAGCATCTTACTCTGGGGAGCAAAATCTTATTTTCCAAGATTCTGGCTGTCTTCCACTGGCATCATAAGTATGACTATTCCTATTTTTGGTTATAATAAGGAAGACTGGTGCTTTAGCGACCCCAAGAAATTGTTTTAATGTTACCTGTGCGATCTTTGAATAAAATGCAACAAACAACGTGCAAGTCATTCTTTTCCCCAGTTCCAGAACTCTGTCCTAAGTAAGTCTATGTTGTTATGCTAACTGCCCCCATCTACCCTTCACTCGGAAAGCTGAACTCAGTGATTACTGTGACTGTCATGTCTTCAGAAGCCACCCAACAGGATGGGCAATCTTATTCTTTGACCTCTGCTGGTATCAGGCGGCTAGGGCCAAATGGCACAAAATGCATTTACAAACGTGAGCATGCGCACTGCTCAGACAGTCAGTGCATGCACAATGAGGCCTTCCCAGTGCCCCCACAGGTGCTTCAGTTTATTCTGCTGCTCGGAGTTTGACTCCTGCAGCTGAGGGAATCAGACGGAGCTAACAGCAAGCTTTCAGTGCAATGACAGCTCTTGTGGCCATAGGAGGCAGTGTGCTGGAACAATTTTCAGATTGGTGGGCCTGCCATCAATGTTACATTACTGAACTCAAAATGATTCTGAAAAATCCAAGCATCACACAAAGAAAATGTGTCGCAAATGAGCTACGCCCATTTAGCAGGAGAGTGGTTGCATTTTAGAGCACACTGTTACAAATGAGTTACTAAAGCATGATGTGGTAGTCACTGTCATTTACAGACAGCACATTTTCCATTGAAATGATCACTAAATTTGCATATACAATTTTACTGCTAAAACTATATAGCGCACAAATGATGATGTGTGGAAATTGGATTTCAGTGAATATTTATAATTTGGGCATTATCAAGTAACATTTCTTGATTTATTTTGATCCATCACACTTTACAATTAGAAAAAAGTGCTTCCTTTGTGCTCTTATGTTTATTTATTTTCAAATATTTTTACAGTTCATTTACAGTGTGTTTACATTTTGTTCAATTTTGTTGTGTGTTGGAAGAAAACGACACCCCAAAGCCATCCTTTTCATACCAGCAAGATTTTCACACAGTTCACTTTACAAAATTCTCACACTTTACAGCCATCACAAGAGAAGTAAACACCAGTCTCCATGTTAAAAGTAAAAGTTGAAATTTGTCAGAAGAGTAGACTGACATTTGACCTCTGCTTTTGAACGCACAATCAAATGTATTAGTCATTAATCTTCAGAACTCCAGTATGGTTATTTCGGTGCCCTCTCAAGGCTCAAGGGGCTGTTGTGATTGGGCCCCCTCCCACCTCTGAGCCCCGGTGCTTTGCACCAGCTGCACCACTGGTAGTTATGATTCTGCTTGTGCACTCCATGTTGGCCTAATGTTACAAAATTCATCTCTGGCTGAAAACCCAGCCCTTCAAATTGTACAACAAACACATCATGCAGCAGCCAGAATAGACCTGGTCTTTTAGCTTGGGATCAGTACTTGCCCACACTCTGCTAGGGACATTATCCCCCATCAAATCCAACATCAAATGTAAAAACATTTGAATCACCTGCACATCAACACCCGTCATTGACCTCTCTTCCAAGCTACCTCCAAACTACCATTGATCAATGTGCCTCAGGCAAACTCTCTGGGGGATATTCACAAGAACGTGTGATAATTATTGCAAAATTAGCTTAACGCAACTTTGCACATCGCAGTCCATCACGGGAAAATAACACCGTGCTAACGTTGTATTCTCAACGCGGCGGCACCATGCGATAGTGTCACGATAATGCGGCAAATGACCGCGCTAAAATTAACGCGACGCCGAAAAAATGCGAAACGCGAAAAAAGTTGCGATGCCCCACATCGCGATACAAAAATCAACGATAACCAGCGACAGGCCTGCAATTCCCACGCGTCATGCGGGAAAATGCACTATAAAAGCAGAAAAATAAAAAAGACAAAAAATAAATAAACTGCGTAGCACCATGGATGCACCCGGACCGAGTGCAGAGGACAACGCGAACCCCACAAGCCCCACAGATGACCAGCAAGGAACCTCGGGGTCGGGGAAGGGCAAGGAGAAGAGGAAGAGGAAGACGGTGTTCATTCCGCAGGAAAACAGGATCATCGTCACGGAGGTGATAGAACACTACCAACAACTGTTCGTCACCTCCACTGTGTCATTGGCAACACAAACGGAAATATGGCAGTCGATCGTGAACGACGTGAATGCAGTCGTAGGGTTGAGGAGGTCAATGGAGGAGGTCAAGAGGCGCTGGCATGATGTGAATAGCCAAACCAAGCAGAAACTCGCTGCCAACCGGAAGGCAGCAACGGCGACTGGAGGTGGGAGTCCTGCGCCACAGGAGGAGCTGGATGAGCTGGAGGAAATGGTGGACACAGTCATCAGTGTGGAGACGGTGCAAGGAGTTGGGGGTCCGGACACAGCTCGATATGACCTGACCCAACAGCAACAGGATGAGTAACGACCAGGGACTGGGGGGACGGGGGGAGATGGGCACAATGGCACACATGCACAATTATGTGTAGCACACTGCACACCCACAATGATTGTGGAACATGTCCCTGATACCCTTGACACACTGCAGCACACATAGAAACACCAAGTAGGCCCCTGTCCACTATGTGCACAAAGGGGCATCCCTCCCTATCACCAATCTCACAACCTACCCATGCACATGTGCTGAATCCAGCAAAGCAGCGGCTCTGTGAGCCACACTGACAATGCAAGTGACACTGCATGACCAATAGCATGGCTGCAGTCAAAATACGTGACATGGTGCACGACACGACACTGAGGTGGCCCAGTGTGGATCACATCCTCAAAGGAGCAGGTCACACTCTGACACATCCACGTGCACATACAACCCCTGACGTCAACAACACATCTGCAGACAAACAACGCACAAGAGTACAAAAACCGTCCAAGAGCACAAATGACCCAAGTCGCCAACATCTCAGCACCTTAAAAGCACACAAGTCAAAGGCACACCGCCTCAAAGGGATAAGGGGCCACTAAATCAGAACTGCAGGGGCGACTCTCCCACAATGCAGCACACACACATAGCAATCACAGCACATCAACATTGACGACAATGTGGTACAAAGTGCAACACTTTCACTACAGAACAGAGGACACAACTGGTGCCGCTTGTGCGTAGAAACTGGCCAATCACATCTGGCATAGCAGGAAACTGTGAGATCATGTACGAGTACAACCTCACATCCGTCATGTAGTCGAAATTTCCACTGTCTCCAATCAAATAGCCAGCTCATCCAAAACAGTCACAATGTACATTGTCATGCAGTCTGTATGTAAACATGTACAATGCGTCAACATACATGGAACACACTGTTAACCTGCAACTCCCCTTTACATTGCAGAGGGACAATCAACACCTCCTGCAGAGCAGACCAGACTTCTCTTCAGTGATGATGAGGAGGAACCCCTGGCCATCAGCTCCGACACCCTCCAATGGCTCGTGGACAGCCTCCGCAACCCACCACCAGGAGCAGGGCAGCCCAGCTGCATCGAGGTGACCCCACCCCCTGCACAGCCCACAAAGCAGGAAGCACCCACCACCACGGCAGGCTCCCAGCACCTCACGAAAAGACACATGGCATTCCAACGCCGTGTGTCAGACTGCCAGAGGGGGCTGGCTGAACAGGTGCGGGTGGGCTTCGACCTCATGGCAGCCAAACTTGATGCCATACGTGGGTGTATGAGTCCCATCAGGGACCACTTGCAGTCCCTAATGGACACCCACAGTCTGTTCCATGCTCTACAACATTCCTTGGCTGACCTCGCTGGAGCCATTACTCGGATACAAGAACTGTCTAGTCAGACAGGCTCCAGCGATGACAGCACAGAGTTGGCACAGATGCGGAGAACAATGGAGAACATGGAGCGGATGCAGGCTGGAAGGATGGCTGCCACAGCTGTACACCAGCGAGATGTAGCTGGGATCTTCCATGCCCTGCAGAACCTCATCTTGCCATTGCTGCCACAGAGCCTGTCCCAGGTGACTGCTGCAGGAACTTCGACACACACATCTCCGCCCCCTGATGTGTCAGTGGCACACAGTGATGCAGCCATACCACCTCCGCCACCTGATGTGTCAGTGGCAAACAGTGATGCAGCCATACCACCTCCGCCACCTGATGTGTCAGTGGCACACAGTGATGCAGCCATACCACCTCCGCCACCTGATGTGTCAGTGGCACACAGTGATGCAGCCATACCAACTCCGCCCCCTGATGTGTCAGTGGCACACAGTGATGCAGCCATAACACCACCACACACACCTGACACACCTGACACAGAAGACATATCAGAGGACTAACATGTGGATGGCAATGGCTCTGTGTGAGAGAGGAGGTTGTAGCATTCATCCCCGCCATATGGCATGTTCCTGCTTGGTTCAGCCCTCTGCATCATGCCCGGGAACAACACCTTCCACTGTCCCCCGAAACACTCTGCGACATTTGCCTGGACCCCGACATGGACTGCCATATCTGCTCTGGTTACCAATGACACAGCAATCAGGCAGCGGACTGAACTCTTCCTTTTCCGATTAAATTGTCATTCCCCAAAGGACTCTGGTTGGCCCTCCACTGGGCAACCATGTAATGTGGGCTTTGCATGGCCATGTACTGCTCCAGCTCCGACACTCCACAGAATGTGAATAAAACATTCCAAATCACACACATGTGTCATGTCTATGTTCAATCAAGTATATAAGTATGGATGAATGTAGGGACATTGATTGCACAATAAGGTACACCCTTGGAAATGACATCAATGCGCATGTTTGACCCTGACCCACATGGCCAATCAGATGACTGGGAAGGTGTGAACTAGCTGTGGCCTCATTGCTCATGAACAACAATCTCGCAACCCCCCAACGTAGCACCACGTCCATGTATTAAATGGGGCTGTGTGTAAAAATGTCTAATTCGGTAGCAGGCCTAAAGTAGTGTCCCCCATCACATGTGACAACAGAACATCTCTTCGCATACCTACTCACACTCAACTGTGTGGACACAGCCTGTTTTGATGGATCACATTGATCCACATGGCAAGAAGTTGGACACCATACTCACATTGCTGAAGACACGTAAGAGCAGAGGTCTACCAGCAACTATCCCAACCACAATGTCTGGCTCACAGAGGTGGAGCTAGCAATAGGGACTCACCCCTAAGTGAAATGCGTCAGTCAGTCCCTCCCTGTGTACGGACAATGCTCATTGAGGCACACGATTTGTCATTCTAATCAACACTCATCACAGTTGAACACTAGTGAAGTGGCGTAGACTTTATTAGCATGTGCGTGTCAGTACGGGCAAGACAAGGGCCACAACATGCAGACCAATGCTTCAGACACTAACAGGCAGCATGGGAAAATGTAGAGGTGCAAGAAATGGGGAGGCAAAAATGAACACCAATCATTACGGATGGCAATGGTCTCGGCCCACCTTGCCTTGCTGGACGAGTCATGTGATGTTTGGTGTATGCTCATTGCCCCGTGTCAGGGGACACGACTCACAGCCCATGGGATCTGCATAGTGCTGTACCACCGGACTGCGCAGACTGTCTGCTCTGCTGACAGTGAGCAGGTGAAAGGGTCCAACAAGGTCACATGTAGTACTGCATTGCCATGTGTGTACTCTCCCTCCAGCAGTATGTCAGTTTAGGAACCTTACCAAGCGACGCTGTGCAGCTCCGCCCATGGGACTGCCTCACCTTGCACAGGTGTGTGTCAACACGCGTAGGTGCACGCACATGCATTCTGAGTCCAGGCAAATGCAGCCATGTCCACTGTTGTGGTGGGATATGTGACCATTTCTCCAAGATGCAACAAGGTGTTGGGACCTGTGCTCTGGGTTACAAGCAGTTGTGGCTGCAGGAACGTAGTCACTCGTCCATCAATGCGAGCGCAGCTTCCTGGGCAATCAGTCCCAAGAGTACGTCGTTGTCGACTTCAACGAACACGAGGACGAGCCAATTCATTAACTGGTCCGGGCAGATGTGCTCCGTCCACGCCGTTTCACCAATCCGCAACACAGACCAATAGGGGAGCGCTTCGATGTGGTCACTGCACACGAGGACTTGTGCAATCTCCCATGCCCAACTGCCAGCACATACGCCAAATATCAAGGCATCCCATGAACGGGTATCACGGTTACACTCCTGGTCGTGGGCCAACAGGGGGCGCACACACAAGTCATAATCCATTTCAGCTACCGTTGTGTTGGATAGGCAGACATCCATGGGCCACTCGAATATGCATGATCGACAGTGGAACCAGGGCTGGACGCAGGTGACGTACGCAAGACGGAAGCTCAGACGGTAACTGATGCGCAACACTGCCAGTGGCAGTGCCCCCAACAAATGCAGCATACGTGCACGGTACAGTTCCACGTGACAGGGGTTGTGCATGTGCCCGGGATGTTCTGCCATTGCGTTAGTGGCTGTCGTAGAACCGGCAATCTTCTGACCTGCGGCAGTTATGTGGATGATATGCCACAGCTCAGAGCAATGAGTCGTATGTGTGTGCAACGTTTGGACGTATGGGTTGTTGTGTACGTAAGTGTCAAGGGCATTCCATGCAAGAGTACCTCGAGCAAGGACTTCTGTGTGTGGGGTGTGGATACATTGGTCTATCATTAGCGCTGTGCGTAGTGTGGGAGTCGTCATCATCTGCTATGGTATCTCTCTCAGGGGGTGACTGCCGCATGCAAGACCAAGGTTGGAGGTGCAGATGTCCTTCCGCCTTATGTATTGAGACAAAGGAGCTTTCATCCCTTATTTTAGTCTGACTACTGCTTGCATTCTGGAAATGTGATGTGGCTTTCGCGCTGCAATTGAGGCTAGGCCTTAGGCTTATGGTGCACCAATAGCGATACACACACAACAGTTGGCATGCATGAGCCAAGAGCCCGAGTGGCCTTGCTCTCCTTGTACAATCCCTTCGTGCGCGGCCGCCCTCCGGGTGCATGCACCATTACAACATTGTCGATTGCGGGCCGTGTCGCGCAGACACTGCAACACAGACACACGCATCAGTTGGTTTCCTGTCCAGCCCAGAAATTAACCACGCCCAGGGATAATTATTCACACCCCTACGCTGGCCTGGCGTACGCCGACCCAGCCCACTCAGCGTACGTATAAAGGGGATCACGACGACCCTACGTGTCCCAGTTCTTCCCCACTGCCGGAGGTGACATGGCTGCGTACGCCTGGCATATCACGAGAATCAATCAGAAAGGGTCCATGACTTGCGTTGCACAGAGTTGGTGGCACCGGAAACACTGCGGCCGGCACGGGCCTACCGCCATGGGACGGTGACTTTCGGAGCACTGAGGTAGGGGCACCTTAGGTGCTGAGCGGGTATGCAGCCTGCGATGATGCGCCGTCCTGGCGGTCCGGACTGGTAAGGGTTTGTGTGAGCCCTGTTGGACCACAGTGTAGGCCTGAGCCAGCGGGCAGCGCGGCCTACCGCCACGTGGCGTTGCCTCGCGGTTCACAGGGTTAGTGGCACCTATAGGGCTGAGCGGGTGTGCAGCCTGCGATGTTGCCGTGTGCACTGATATGATCTCTGCCATTGCGAAATCAAGACCCAGAATCACGTGTGTGACCTGGTGGCCCGCGGGGGGGCTGCATGATGTGGCGGCTGCCAAGGTCGCGGGCCCGGGCTTGGAGCTTGCACCGGCACGTGGTGGGCCCTCTTGGAGACACGCTGGTGGCGGAAGGTGAGTAGTGTGGCCTGGGTGCGCAGGGGCGGGCAAACACCGCTGGGCGGCGGGAGGGGCTGGGGTGCAGCAGCCTGTGTGCGCAGGGCCGGCCAAGCGATGGTGGCGTGTGCAATGATATGAACTCTTCCATTCATAGACCTGGACTCTGTTTCAGATAAGGGACCTGGTGGACTGCAGTGTATACCGGCACGTGGTTGGAGACACACCGGTGGCAGCAGGTGAGCAGTGAGGCCTGTGTCCGCAGTGTTGGCACTCTCTCTCCCTCTCCCTCTCTTCCTTTCACTGTCTCTCTCTCTTCCTCTGTTACTCTCTCTCTCCTTCTCACCCTCTTCCTTTCACTGCCTCTCTCTCTTCCTCTGTTACTCTCTCTCTCCTTCTCCCTCTCTTCCTTTCACTGTCTCTCTCTCTCTTCCTCTGTTTCTCTCTCTCTCTCCTTCTCCCTCTCTCCCCCTTTCTCTCTCTCCCTCTCTTTCACTCTCTCTCTCTCTCCCTTTCTTTCTCTCTCTCTTTCTCTCTCTCTCTGTCCTTTGATGAGCGCATGACACACCTTCTTATCTTGAATTTTGTGTTGCAGGCTGTGTCTTACAGATTGTCCAGTGAAGACCCACCATGACTCTTCTGAATAGTTGTTTTGAGTTAAATTTGAATAAAATAATTTGTTTGGAAATTCAAAGATGAATGAATGATTCTCCTTTTTCTGACCACACATGAATGTTAATTGTTGTACTTGTGCGACATCAGGCGAATTGTTTTGTTCATGATTTCGTAAGGTTGATGTAAAATATCTTTGTCCGGGGTAGGGCCCCGGGGGAGGGGAGGTGGCGGGCCTGGGTTTGGTGGCGGTGGGTGTTGTGGCCCTCTTGGGGCTCCGAGCTGCATGATCAGTGGCTCCATGGCATCTGTTGCTCTTCAGGTGTGGCTCTGGTCTGGGCTCCCTTTTGTGGTGCAGGTTGTCGTCCGACTTAACACCAGGTAAGAGCAGGTGTTAAATCCCTGCTGCTAACGTGCCTTATCGCCTGTTTTTGGATCTTATCGCCGATCTGGCTGGTCGTAGAGAATATTGCGAAGTGGTGTTGTCACGGCTTTTTGCACAGGAACGCCTACTCTGCATCTCATTAGCGTTAGTTGCCGGTGTCATCCGTGGCGATGTTTTTTGCAGCTGCTATCGCAGGAAAACTGGCGATATAGGCTGTTAGCACCAGCTTGTGAATGGTGCGATAAATCTATCGCCACTTTGGCTGCGATAAAGTGCCGCTAACTCGGCGATAGGTCCTTGAGAATATGCTTCTTCACAAAAAAGGAGCTATAGAGGGAAAAACTAAAGCCAGATCGCCCTCCACTCATCAATCATTTAGACAACAAAGACCTGGCTTTTGCAGGGGCAGCATTACATTTTTTACAGAGGAGAGGTGATTTGGGGGGTATCTAACGCCACCCAACAGCTGGTAATTTATCCAGTCTAAGCCAATCCTAGGTTCCCCAAACTTTCAAATTACTTAAAATAGAGTTAATCAGAGCACTCCGCCAACATATACCCTTAACCACGATAGGTGAGTATAGGACACATCAAAAGATTGACACAAAAAATAAGTGAAAGAGAGAGAAAGCACCTCACGTACGCTATACCAGGGGAGCTACTGGCAGGTTCTCACCAGCATGCCTTGAGAATATGCCCCTCTGTTGCGTTCAGTTTCTTGAAAATGCTAAGCCTTACCAGCCTATACAACCTCACCAGTCAACTAACTATAGGGGCATCCAATCAAATCAGCTGCACAGAAACTATTTAGTATACAACAAAACAATGCGGGGCATATCATCAAGGACCGGCGATAATTATCGCTAAGCGCACTTAGCGCTAGGATAATTATCGCCGGGTAACGTGGAATTTTATCGCTGAGATAGCGTGCTATTAGCAACGCTTATCTCAAAAGCGATAACATTCCAAGCGCTAACTGCCAAATGTGAGATTATCGCTGGAAATCCAGCGATAATCTCACAAAGTTTGGCGATAGCTTGATGATAGGGCAAGGCATACTTAGCCATGATATCCACCTTACATAGGATATCATGGCTAAGTCAGTCTTGAAGCAGGCGTAAGGGAAGTAGCGATAACAGAGGTTATCGCTACTTTGCTTGTCGCTCTGCAGGTTAGCGTGCCCATTGATAATTGGAGAAATGTCGCTTAGTGACATTTCTCCAGTTATGTCAGGGCAGGAACGCCCACTTTGCATCTCATTAGAGATGCAAAGCTGGGCGTTCAGAGAACAGGCGCTAATGCAAGGTTTCACGCGATAGCGTGACCTTGCTGATTAGGCGATAAAATTATCGCCGCTTTTCGTCCGAAAACGGACGCAAAAGCGGCGATAATTTTTTATCGCCTCGTTGATGATATGCCCCTGCATCCCTACACTCCATTCACTGACCATCTTTTCTCAGTCACTCCCCTATACCCACCCCAGCCACACAAAACAACTAATGGCACAAACAAAGGGCAAACAGCATAGCATGTACATCACATTAGACATGATTTAGTTCCAGTTGACAAAGGCACTAGCTTTCGAGTGTGCACTACAAACAATGTTCTCTTTCTAATTTTAAAAAAAACTATATAAAATTAGCTAAAACGTTAATAGCAATAGTATCAACTCAGAGGCACAGTCAATCACATGCTAATGGCGGTATCGGCTGGAAGTTCCCTCAAAGGCTGTCACGTTGTGCAATCTGACATCCTATGAGAGCTTCAGAAGATTCCCAGGCAAGAAATAATCACTGGACAAACAACTTATCATAACTCGAACAAGAGCAATACTAGGGCACTCCCACAGAGCCAGCTGTCCGCCTTCTGGAAAATCTTGTAAGTGAAGACCAAATGTGGTGGGAACTGGAAACTCTTCCTTCCTCCCCCCCTCCTTTCGCTCTTCTCCACGACCCGCTTTGCCCTTTTGCTGTCTGTTTTTGTTCCTTACGTTCTTTTCCCTTTTGTTGATGGTGTCTGTTTTAAGAAGCATGGACACCGTGAGACGCCGGATTTATCGACGTCAGCCCACTTCTGTGTCTCACACTAACTTTGGATATCACACAGGTGCTCTTCGCTGCATTCATGAGAGATACTGCAAAGGGACTGGCACGAAGCAATATTTGTTATTCTCTGGTGCTGCTGTCACAGTGCCAACATCTTGGGTTATATTAAAAGCGTATACATTCCAGAGCTAAAACAAGTTTTTGAGTTTGCAATTAAATATATCATCAAACGTGTAATAAAATACAAGGGTAAAGTTTAAGCCAATCGGCTATAATATTTACTTATAAAGTACAATGTTTCTTAACACATTTAAGCCCATTTCCAAGGCCTTCTGGGAATGTATGCTTCCCAAACCCAATAGCTGCATTGTTTTGTCTGAAGTTCTGATTATAATTAAACAAATTAGAGGACAAATGAACAACTGATAGTAGCGACCGAACGAACAGAGCTGGCAACAAGTTTGCTGTCTTCTGGCTTCATTTCTTCAAGCAAAAACATATGATAACCATACCCAAAGAGGTCTACACTGCGTTTAACAGCTGGGGCCACCAAGTCATTTTAAACCTTCTATTGCGCTTGGAAGGCACCAGCGATTGCAGTTCTTTACATCTTGGTGCACGCTTCACTTTAGTACCACCTCGCCGGGTGACTCTTCCACAGGGGCTTTGCGTGAGCAGCATTTTAGGAAACATGGAGGGCGATGCAGGATCCCAGATCCCACCAATTATAGCTGAAATCTGATCACATCCCAGGTTGTGGCAAAGGGGCTGGAACAGGCCATGTTTTGCATCCAGAGTCTGCTACGCACAGAAGTCTGTGTACAGCTGGTTTGGAGCCACAGGGGCTAGTGCAGGGCTGGCCACAACCAGGTACCACCCACAGAGTCTCATTGCACCATTGAAGGTAGTGTGAACCGGCTCAGAGGCCCTCCACACAGAGCCTACTATGGCACAACCAAGCATATGCAGAGTACATCATATCAACATGGAAGCCTGAGGGAGTATACCATAAAGGCACCACAAGAGATTTCCAGTTTAAAACTCACTGAAATCCGCCAGTTAACCATAGCTCACGCTCCCAGTGCACTGCTCATGATGGAACACATGATGACACAGAGTACATCACAAACAACATCATCGATGACATCACTGGTAGCACGAGACAGCACCACATTAGCAGTGACATCACTTTGGACTCTCCAGACATTGTAATTCAGTACCAACAAAAGAAAACATTGATACCAAGCACAGTATCTCTAGGCACGGAAATTTAAAATTAACCAGGCTCTTCACTGAAAGTGACATCATTATGAAAGTCAAAATCATTAGTGCTTTATCGAATCAACTAAGAATGCAAAAGTTGCCTGTCACTCCACAGCCTGACTAGGGGTAAAATGATTCACATTTTATATTACATTTTGGTTAGTGGGGCTGGTTTCTAGGTCCACATAGGGACTGAGTGCAGATCCCGGCCTTAGATAAACATTCACATGAGACCCTGACCTGATAAAAAAAAAAATGTAGCTATGGTACTTATCAGTGCTTACTTGAAATCTCAGTGTTTGATGCTGTACATACAAGCGAGGAACATATTAAGGCACACACTCTCCCTTTGGCTTCTCACATCGACCAAAAAAGGCTTGCATATGTATTCCAGCTCCAGTAGCAGTTGAAAGGATGGTCTGTCATAGGGCTGACATTGCACAGGAAGAGGAAATGGAAAACATGCAAGGCAGAACTTATAAAAACTAGGTGAGTTGTCTGAGTGGTGGCAGTGTGGTTCAAGACACCGAGAAAAATGTTGTGCCCTATGAGAACAGATATTTAGAGAAGCAGTGCAGGTTGGGTGGTAGGATTTTAACAGCTGCCCATCAAGGAAGGGATCATAGAATTACTTCAAATCAAAATGGCTTAAGTATGGAGACATGAGAGACAACCACAAGGAAGACAAAATACTCTATACCACCAGTGAAATGGAGCCCAGGCCTACGCAGGGCAGGCTTAGGGTACTGAGCCCCAATAAAGGCCACACCTGAATTATTGCAAGTAGTGACTAAGGATATTTTTAGAATCCAGTTATGGAGATTTCCTGTAGAGTATTAACTCCAGTTCTGCTAGTCACAGGGGAGGAACGGTGTGTAGTTCTGGAGGTCATTAACTTTAAGAGCGAATGTAGAAAGTTCACATATGGGTGTCAACAGTGTGATTGGATTAAACAGGAAATCTTACAGGAAGAGGGAAAGCATCGGAGCCAAAGTACATTGAAGAAAAGGAAGCAACATATGTAGGCATTTAAACTCATAAAGGAAATCAATTCAGTACACTCAGAATGTTTCACTGGAGCCACAGGTCCTTAATGTAGGACACCAGATCGGATGGGCTCTAGCATAACATTTAAAACAGATTTTCACAGGAAGCGTATTGACACATACAAGAGAATAAAACATGAGAGATCAGCAGACCTCATCTGTCCCCTTATTTTGAGGGGCTTATTTACAAGGAGCTTGCACCATCAATGCGTCAACATTTTTGACGCATTGGCAGCGCTGTCAGTACTCCATATTTAGAAGGTGGCGTATCTTGGAGGATCAGTCACTTTTTGGAGGTCTGCATCAAAAGGAACCTGCATTGAAACCGCCTGCATCACCATGTATTTAAATATGCAAGGTAGGCATTCCATCATAAAATCCACTGCAAAACAGACGCATGGATATTTATAAGATTTTACCAAAGTGACGCATTTTCAGCATGAGTCGCACAAAGGTTCGATAGCATCAAAAATCCTGCACCTGTGAAACCCACATGTATGAAATGTTGTATTGACATTGATACATAAAGAGAAGCTAGACAGAACAGTGTGACAACCACAAATACACCATGGAGGTACTAATTTTGCAGCTGGGAGTTGCAGGAAGACGACCACCACCCCTGCCACTATGACTAACACATATCGTGAAACCAACGTTAGAAATCTGTATTACAATGTAACTACACGTAACACACTTGGCCTGGCATGTATCTGTAACAGTTAGCAAAAGTATTGACAGTTGTCCTTTCTATTCACTTTCAGCTGATCAGGGATATGGGCTTCAGCCGTGGGTAATGATCCAATATGCACACCACCAGACTGAACCGAGAAAGCCTACAACCAGGCACTCGGCAAGACACAGAATATTGTTGAGCAAACCTTTGGCTTGCTCAAGGCCAGGTTCCACTGTCTGGACATTTTAGGGAATATATTGCTTTTCTCCCTTCACCCAGTAGTGTGCAAAATAATACTGTTGTGTGCCATACGGCACAATTCATGTGTGAGGACTAATGTTCCCTGGGACGGGGACCAACAACAGCAGGACCCGAAGGAGGAGGAGGAGGATGGCGATGGTGGAGGCATCCAAAACACTGCTGCTGGCAATCGCAGATGCACACAAATTCTGTAACATTTTTTCACTTGATCCGCATGTTTGGGAATGGGCCATTAACCAACATGTTATAAAGGTTCAACATGACAATAAGGGCCATATGTATCAAACAAAATTGCGATTGCAAACGCTGAAATTAGCAGAATTTCAGCATTTGCGATCGCAATTTGGCTTAGTGGAATGTATGAAGGAAAAATTGCCTCGCAAAATAAGGAATCGCAGAATTTGCGATTCTCTATTTTGCGAATGCATTTAAGGAATCGCAAATTGCGATTCCTTAAATGCAATGTAAAAAGCACAAAAAAAGGGCAATTTGGCCTTAAGGAATCGCAAATTACCACCAACTTCAAGTTGGTGGTAATTTGCGATTTCTTTAAAAATGCACTTTTTGCATTTTTCAAAGTGCAATGTGGCGCACATACATGCCCTTAGGGCATGTATGTGCGCCACATGTGCACCCATGCTTATTTCAGGGTGCAACAGGGTGTCCTTTTGACACCCTTGTAACCTTGAAATTGCATTCTCAATTTGCGATTCTCTAATTGCTAATCGTAAATTGAGAATGTCTTCCCATGTCTTCCCATTCATTCCTATGGGCCTCTAGGCCCATAGGAATGAATGGGGAGGGTTTCCTTAATTGCGAATCGCAATTTGCGATTCGCAATTAAGGAATATGTAGGATTCGCAATTTTTTTGCAAATCCTACATACATCTCGTTTTGCGATTCTCAAATAGCGATTCTCTAAAATTCGCTATTTGAGAATCGCAAAACCGAACTTTCATACATATGGCCCTAAATGTTTGAAACCATTAGTTCTCTTTGTGCTTATGTCACAATCCCAGGAAACATCAACATACACATATCTCATCAACTAGAAGTTGCCCTCAAAAGTTTACAATCAGGTTTGAAGGCAGGCATCAACATCAAAGCATCAGAAACAGTGCACTGTGCATTGTTATGTGTTGTGTTTAACTTGTGCCTTGCCCATTTCCCTAGCGATGTGTCAGTAAAAATCCAAGCTTTGGTAGGAAATGTGACACTCTAGTGGCAAAGGTGACACTTTTCTAGGAAAGGTGACTTTTTAGTAGTAAACATGAGGCTTTTGTAGGAAAAGTGACGCTTTAGCACAAAACATGACGCTTTAGTGGAAAGAGGGTCGGGTGGAAGCCATGCATCAACGCCAAAGCATCAAAAACAATGCATTGGGCATTGTGCAAAAGGCGACCTGGCTATTTCTTTAGCGAAGCCTCAGAAATAATAACGCTTTAGTAGGAAATGTGATGCATACGTTGGTAACGTGATGCATCCACACAGGAAATGATGCAATGCAGCCATGCTGCAAACCAGAAAGTGTGAAGTACCTTTCATTTTCACGTGCAGTCTTTTTGTCTGTGCTGGCTGGTGGAGGTATTTGTTGGTTGCTTGGGAGTTTGGTGCTGTTTCTTGGTCTTGTTGGTGTCTGTGCTATCCATGTTGTGTCCCAAAACTGTCATTTTTGTCATGTGATTGTATTTTGTGTTGTTTTGTGTAGTGCATTGTGGCGTGTTTGTTTAAATAGTGGTTTATAGTTATAGGGGTAGGGGTAAGGTATAATGTATCTGTTGTTGGGATTAGGGTGGCTAGGGGGCTAGTGAGATGTCGGGCAGGGGCAGGGCCAATGACCTGACACTTGAGGGGTTTGGGGGCCTGCTGTGGCTGTTAGTCAAGTATCTGCCCAACATGATCGGAAGTGGAGGCAGGATTTGCCAAGGCTACCCAACCCGTGAGAGCCGGCACTGGTGGGAGAAAGTGTGGTTCAAGATGAGTCGAGTATTTGGTGTTGAGCGCAGCATCCACCAACTCAAGCACCGGTGAGCAGATGTCATCAGCCGGGAGCAAGTTCTCCTGGATCACCTGGGGATAGCAGTTGGTGGGGCTACCGGTAATTCCCTATATACCATGAGCCAGTAGCTGTGTGGCTTTCACACAATACTTTAAATGATTTACATTCCAGAAGAGCCAGATATGTATAAGGGTTACTATGGCATGAAACAGGCTAACTCTATTACATACACTGAACATGCCACAGGGGCATGTTTACAGGGGCATTACAATAGCCAAAGCATACCATGCAGTGCAGAGAAGGCCCATAAGTGATGCGGGACCCATCTGGCACTATGCAGGGAGTAATATCACCTGGCCTGCTAGGTCATTACTTACTCATAACTGTGGGGGCCGCCCGCCATGTATGGTCCAGGGAGCACAATCACATGTCATCAGGCCACAGGTTGGGCAGAGTGTTTGGTTCCCTCCTAAATGGTCACACATATGTCTATGTTACAAAAAATGGTAATCATTCCTTTATGAGTCTTTATGGGCCTTGATTGATCAATGTTAATTTACAGCGCACTGGTCACATTTAAGGAGCTAAGTGAAGAAGAAAAAGATGCATGGGCACATTCTGATGTATGTAACATTGTACAGAACATGTATTAACTTGAGAATGCCCCAACATTGTCATACTATGCAGAGTGTGGTCAATCAAATTGGACTGTACACATAGTCATCAAAGCCTGGCACCCTTGCACCATGTTGCAAGCTAGGATGGTCTTGTACCTTGTCTGCACTCTCCGCACCTGATATGTGATGTCCTTGGTATTATATGAATACACTTCAAGATGGCTTACATAGGTCCAACATTAGGGGAATCCAACTTTACCTAATGCTACCAGTCCAACGTACCAACAATAGCTGGCATTTGTGAAGTCAATGTAGTGTGCTTCAAATGTACACAGTATATATGTTCACCATTCACAGAGGAATGTGCCATCTTTTTGTCTTGTAGGTGGACCAAACCCATACACCATTGGTGAGGTGGCGACCTTCAGAGATCTCAATGCTACCAGTGAGTATCAACTGATTGTTTCTGTGCTCCGTAAGGAGTGTATGTGTTCCCATAAATTGGCTGCAGTGGGATGTGTAAGGTATATCATCAGTCAGCAGAAATTGGCTTTACCTTACATGTAGAATCACAACAGAAGTAGGACAAAGTTGCATGTGAAAATGTCAGGGCCAAATTGCTATGTGAAACTAATCCCAATGTATGCAGGCCCACATGATGGATGCCTCGGAATCTGCTGTGCTAATTTTGTGCAAGCTGTGGAGTGGATGCTCCTGGCACATTTTCCATCACCTGCCCAAAAAACAAATTATGATTAATGTTAGAAATGGAGGTCTGCACCTTTGTCCAAATATGGGCCCTTCTTCCTAGTCAGGGTCAGGGGGATACACTTCTAAAATAACTCCTGCTCACCCCCATGGTAGCTTGGCACGAGGCTTATCTCAGAGGCAGTGTGTAAAGCATTTGTACACACATACAGTAATACAGTGGAAACACTACAAATGGACACCACACCAGTTTAGAAAAAGAAGTAATCTTTAACCAAACCAAACAAGACCAAAATGACAAAAATCCACAATACTGTAATCAAAATATGACGTTTAAAAGGTAGAAACAGTTCGGTCCAGAGCAAATTATAGATGCAAACACTTTCAACACAAAGTACCTTGGATGCGTCAAAATGATAAACAAAAACAGCCGCAGGGAAGGTGATGCGTCGGTTCCTTACGCGAAGGGACGGTGATGCGTCGGTTCCTTACTCCAGGTGAGGTGGTGCGTTGGTTCCTTACTGCCACGCAGGGGAGGTGATGCGTTGGTTCCTTACTCAAGATGAGGTGATGCGTTGGTTTCTTACTGTGCGGGGAGGTGATGCTTCAGTTTCTTACTACGGCCACAGCGTTGATGTAGATTTGGTCCCACGATGCATTGGTTCTTGCAGCCGCACAGCAGGGCCTGTGCCAGAATTGGTGTGGTGATCTCGGACTTCATAGATCGGGGCACTCGATGCGGTGTGTGGCAATTTCTCCCACCACACGCTGCGTCGGTTTCTTCTGCGATGCTTCGGAAACAGGTGCGGATGTGTCGCGCTTCTCGTCGTTGCGTTACTTTTCCAGCTCCCAACAGCAGGAACAACATCAAGAGGCCCAGAACAGCAACAGGCACATCTTGGCAGGTCAGAACTCCCAGCAAGGAAGTTCAGGGGAGCTGGGGGTGAAGTATTTGAATCCCTGAGACTTCAAAACAGGAAGCAAGCTCTACTTCAAGCCCTTGGAGATCTTCCTCAGGCAGGGGACACAGCACACAGCAAAGTTCTTGTCCTTTCCTTGGCAAAAACAACCACTGCAGGTTAACCCCAGACAGCACACAGCAAAGGGGCAGTGCTTCTCCTCAGTTTCTCCAGCTCTTCTCCTTGGCAAAGATTCCTCTTGAATCCCAGAAGTAATCTTAATATCTGGGGTCTGGGCCCCACTTTTTATAGCACAAATGTCTTTGTTCTCTGGTGGCTGAGAAGCTCTTTGCCCAGCCAAAACCAGTTCTGTCCTCTATGGTGCAGCCTTCTGGCAGGAGGTGAAGACAGCATTGTCCAAGGCAGACCAGGCCCATTCAGGTGTGAAAGAAATCTCCTCCCCCTACTCTGAATGCAGCCCAGGTCTATTCAGCCCAGCCCTGAATCACCCTGGAAAGGCAGGACACACCTCACACCCCCAAGTTGCTGTCTGAACAGAATGCACATCCCCAGCCCCTGTCACTCCAAAGCCAGACAGTCAATACACAAACCTGGCAGAGGCAAACTGTATGGCTAAGCAAGAAAAAACCTATTTTCTAAAAGTGGTATTTTCAAACCCAGAATGTAAAAATCATCCTTACTAAAAGATGCATCTTGAGATTCTGAGTTCAGGCATGCTAAACTTTATCTTCATATCTTGTCCCAATGGAAAGTTATATTTATAAGATGTAATAAATAAACCCCCATTCTATCCTATGGGACAGATAGCCAGTACATAGTAAAAAACGAAATTGGTAGTATTTCACCATCAGGACATGCCACATACTTCAGGGCATGTCCTACCTTTCACATACACTGCACCCTGCCCACAGGGGTACAGTGGGCCTACCTTAGGGGTGATTCACATATAAGAAAAGGGAAGGTTAGGGTCTGGCAAGTGGGTGCATTTGCCAGGTCGACATGGCAGTACCAAACTGCGCACAGACACTACAGTGGCAGGTCTGAGTTATATTTACAGACTGCTTATGTGGGTGGCATAATCAGTTCTGCAGGCCCACTAGCAGCATTTGATTTACAGGCCCTGGGCACACACAGTGCATTGTACTAGGGACTTACCAGTAAATCAAATATGCCAATCATGGAATCGCCAATCCATAACAATAATTTACACAGGGATCACTTGCACTTTGGCACTGAACAGCAGTGGCAAAGTACCCAAAGCATCTAGACCAGCAAAAACAAAGTCCAACACACAGCAAAACACCAGGAGGCCAAGGCAAAAATACAGGGGAAACCAACGCCAATGATGCCAGGTCTAACAATTAATACCTCAAATGTCTCTCTCTCTCACATATAATATGGGCAGAAAGTGACAACATGTTACCCGGAATATGTGACAGAAATGTTGCGTGGGATAGGCTGTGATTTTTAAGACACATTGTGCCTCATTTACTAAGAATTGGAGTAGGGCAGTGCTGCAAGTCATTTTGCACTGCCCTTGCCAATTCTAAATGGCAGGAAAGCACTGGGTTAACAAAATATGGTGCATTCCTGTCCTTTCAGCCAGCGTCGGTGTACCATTAGCAGCCGAGCGCCATTGCAGGCGCCCTTGCACCATGGTGCAAGAGTGTATGTGTTGTTGGCATCATTGTTTCTGTGCAAGAAGGGACACCTTCTTGCACATAACACAATCACAAGAGGTGTTTTCTTCATTCTATGTGTACTGCAGAATGCAGCACACATGGAAAGAAGAAAAACAAGGAGAAATGTAAACATTTCCCCTAGTTACACCTGCCCTTGGGAGGTGTAATTTTTGGCCCTGGCCCAGGTTTACGTGATGTTGTAAATCTGGGGCAGTGTCAAAATTCCATTGGGTTTTGAGTGGGAACACGCACAGCAATGCCCATGGAAAGCCTCCTTCACATAGAGTAAGGCAACGCAATGCTTTGCGCTGCCTTGACTTACTCCATATCTATGAGGCCATGCAAAGCCACACAGGGTGGCTTTGCTTCGCCTCATAGATATGATTGAGAGGCCGGTACCAGCGCATTGTCATAAAAAGTGACACCCCAGCAGCACAGGCCTCTTCTAAATGCGGGCCAGTATGTTTTCCCAAGTCCAAATTTTCATAGGATACAGGTGTGGTTGGGGTGTAACACATATCCCAGACAATACTACCAATTGTCAACAGCACATCTAATGTTGGCATGTGCACAGTGAACAGCTTTTCAAATGTATTTTTCCTCCTATTGTGTGTTCACAGCATACCATGGACATGCCTGCAGAGTACATTCCCCCACCCTGTCAAAATTGCTACCGTATAAATGTTTGAAGCCATGTCAGACATCAATGCCATTCAAACAGCATTTTTTTCTGGTATCCACACATGTATCTGTTCTTCAGTGTCTAGCCAAAGTTTGGACTCCAATGGACTTGGGTTGCCATGTGAGCAGGCTTGAGATACCAAAACAAGATTTCTTACTAGTGTAAATGCTCCATATGTATTTGTGTTGTGCCATAGGTGAAATGTAATACTTATGCTAATAAAAGCATTTGGCAAGTGACATATCCCCATTTGTTGCAGTGAGTGTGTCCAGACCAATGACTCACTTTGATTTATCCCTTAGCCCTCATGTATCATGGTATGTGGGAGCTGTCAGCCAGCATCATGGGTAACTGTGCATCCCTAAAAGTACTGCATATCGGTGATATGTTAGATGGGGTGACAGAGGAGCAATTGGCAAAATGGCATTATTGTATAAAGGATGTTGTCACTAAACTGGATGTGCACATAGATTTGGAGGTATGAACTTCAGTCTGGCTGTCTGATGCACAATGCTAGTGTATGTAAGCACATGACAATGTATGCTAAATTTGGTGTGGTTGGACCACACAAGCTGTGATGATTCCTACCTCAGTGCAAACTGAATAAGTATGAGTCAAAGTGGCACATCTCACCAGACCACACATGCCAATCCTGTCATATGCCTGACTCATGCCCTCATTTCCCCAATGCCCTATTGTAGACAAATTCCAATTCCTTTGCAGTGTTTTGTGAGGATTGAAGCCAATGTGTCAAGTACCACAGGCATATATGCACTGTATTGTCGGCATACATGCCATTCGACTTCCCACCAACTGCTGTCGTTACTCAGACTGTATCCCCAGAATTTCTCTCCATTGAACGGTTGTTGGGCAATTACCTGAAAGATACAGCTCAATATTCTCAAATATCTGAGATCTACAGCATGCATTCACACACTCATCACATGGAGTAAGTATGAGTTGATGTACTTCAAGGTAACAATCCGTACAGAAATGCAGGGACAGACAATTGGGTATGTAAAGGAGCACATGCACTTGTCTTATTTCCATTAGGTGCTCTATGGTAAAGTGTTGCAGGTATGTCCATGTGTAATTCTTGGAGAAGTATCCAACAGGTCTGTTGAATCGCAGGTAACTAGCCACACTCCATCTATGTTTCTACTACAAGGCACTGAGTAAATCTATGCTGCTATGTGTGTGGCCTTGTGTATATGCCATGACAGTGAAGCATTGCAGAGGCACAATACGTGTACTTGCTACACATCACTCATTTCACATAGGTGATTGGCCATAGATTTTACCTTCTGACATGTTGCATGACATTTCCAAGGGAGTACCTATATGGACCATCTGTACCATTCCATGTGTACACAACATCATTGCTCTAAATCTGTATTCATATGCACATGGGTACATGTTTATGAGGCCAGACACTGCCATTTCCTGTACCTATAAGATCAAGTACTGAGTAATTTAGCATTGGAATTTTAAAGGAAGTACATGCTTCTCATGACGGTTGGTCATGATTCGTTACATAGATGTAATTTTTTGACTGGATATGCCACTTATGCTGCTAATAGTAATTAATACATGTAATTGTTCACAATGTGGACAATTCAGCTTGGTCTGATACGTGTCCTTCCTCTACAACAGACAACATTACCCCTGCTCAGGAAAAGGCCTATTTGATCCACCTGGAGATGTACCAACACCTGCGGCACATTGCCAAGGCCTTCAGCCACAGCATGGGGTACAACTTTGAGAGATCAAGGGCAGCAGGGACCTGGAAGTCGCCACCTCAGCGACAGACAGCAATAGACAGGGCAAGCACCAGCCCACAAGTGGAGGCTACCCATGGTGGTGTTCCGGGCCCAGTTCGAGGACCCTCCACAGCCCCACCAGCAGTGGCACCACAGCCGGCTGCCAGTACCTCTCAGCAGCCAACTGAGTTTGAGAGGCAGTTGCTGAAGGCACAGCAAGACACTAATGTGAAGTTGGCAGGCCTCCAATTGCAGGTGGCAACCCTCATGAAAATGGTGTGGACCTTACAGCAGACTGGACCGTATAGACAATAGGCCTGGGCAGAGTTTGCGGAGTGCCAGAAGTGCTGAAAAACTCTGCCGAGCTCCGTGGAGTTCCGCAAGCGGCAGAGTGAGGTAAGTTGCGCTGCTGGCACAGATTTTTAGCACTGGGAGTTTGTCCCGCCCTGTAAAATCAGCATGACAGGCACCATGTGCAGGGAAAGAGGGTGCTGCTTCTTTCTGCCACTAGAGTAGATGTTCTACTCAAGTGGCAGCTTCCTCAACGTGAGCGGCAGGTTTCTCAACGCGAACGGTAGTGATGTCGCGATTGCCCGCGTTCAGAAATCTCGCTTGGAGGTGGTCTAGCGTATGATTTTCCTCACTCGTGCTCATCAACTTAACGTTGATCAGCCGTGAGAGAGGAAAAACTCTACGCCGCTACGCGGAACGTGGAGTGGGAAAAAAACTCAGCAAACTCTGCGAGCGGAGGGTAATTTCATGTCCAGGCCTAATAGACAATTACATTTAGGCCCTCCCTCCAACTTCAGGCCCTCCTCAGTTTTTTTTGCTTTTTTTCATAGTTTAGACTTTTAGCAGAGGTTAGGATAAGTCTTAGCATAGTGATAGGTTAGGTTAATTTTAGTGTTGTTATAGATTTTAATATTTATCTGTTTCTAGGTGGGAATATGGGTGGGTAAGTTGTTAAGTGGGTGGGGGTATATGTTTATTATGTGTATAAATAAACAAAAATCCCCCTAAAATAAAAAAAGGTTTTAATGTTTAGATAGTTTGTGTATGGCTGTAAATTATGTTGGTCTCATGTGCAAATGTGTTTTAAGGGGGGTGGAAGGTAATGTTTAACCTGTCATTGTGGTATATGTGTAGAGTAGGATAAGTTAAGGTTAGGTAGGTTAGGTTAGTTTTAAGTTAGGATAGTATAGGTAAATTAGAATAGATTTGTTTAGGCATAGTTTAGATAGGTATACTTAGTGCAGGTTTCAGATTTTTAGATTTTAAGATCAGCAGTGTGTGTTTAATAAAATCTGTTTTGCACTTTCACAACGGCTTACCTATTTCCTGCATGGCAGTTGTGACATCTGCTTAGGTTGGATTCAACACATGCAGTAGGTTTTCCTGCCAATGTGTGTATATGTGTGTTACTAGGTGGAGCACCTAAGGAGTAGATCATTACAAGTTAGCAATGGAGTCACTTAAGGGTATTCCAGTGAGGTGGGGACCAAATTGTCATCAGGGAAGATAAGTCACATTGACAGTCCACAAATGGGTGAGATCAACAGGTGAGAAAGGTAATGGAGGATAGTACCAGTTGAGATGTACACTGGCATGGCCAAAAGCACAGGTAAATAAGGAAACTGGCCATGTGGCACAGAGAAATGCTACCGGACAGTTTATACAACATCGTACTCTGATGTGTGTGTTGCCTCCCCTGAGGGGGGTGTTGTCGGTGTCGGAGGGGACAGGGGCACACACACACATCAGGGGCTGAAGATATGGATCCTTTGTCTCCAGCAGCATTTCTCTGTGCCAACAAGTAAGGCAACACAGCACAAAAAAAGGTCTGCATGTTTGCCAGCACAGTGACAACGTCATGGTGTACAGCACCCACTGCTACTATGTATAAGTCCTGCTTCCGCTCCATGGACTCCAGGATGTTCTAGATTGCCCCCAGGTTGTTGGCAATCTCGCTGGTGCCACCTTGGCAGGGCAGTTATTCATGCCTCTGCCTCATGACACCAGCGATGTCAGCCAGTGACTGCTCCAAGCCATGGAGCGGAGGAAAGGTGCCTCTTATGGCCTCCAAGGTGTCCTTGTTGGGGCAGAGGCCCCTACGGACTCCCTCTAGGGTGTCCGCCACAGCCTCCATCCCCACCGGCACCTTATCTACCACCTCTTGCTGGCCTCCTACCGCACAACATTGGAATTTAACTTGGGGGTCCTCGGAGTCCTCCTCTGGGGGGGTGGGCTGGCTCGTGGTGTTTGTTGGGTGATAGGCAGATCCTCTGAAGACATTGCAACGCTGTCGTCCATTCTTGCCACCGGAGATGGTGTCCGAATGGAGTGCAGTATTTCTTGGAGGGTGTCTTTGTTGAGGGTTGGCAGGTTGTCATTTCCAGCAGGATCATCATCCAGGACATGCAGCTGCTCAGGTTTTCTTGGTACATCCTCTGCAATGAAACAGAAATATGTTGTTGTAAATCTATTTTTGATGGTGACATGAGTAATCATGTTGACATTCAGACGTCCTACTGATTCACTGTCAGGTCAACACTGATGCTTTGGACATCCGTTCCTCATAGGTATAGAAGCCAAGTTGCAGTGTGGTTGCCTTTCAGATGGCAGTATTGCTGCATTGTTGACACCAATACTGTGTGACAAGGCTGACTTGTCGTGTCATGACACTTGTTGTAATACAGGAACACAACTCTCTGGCCGTGCCATTCCTGCTCATGTGATATAAGGTACATTCCACCTCTGCCTTGGTGATTAGCTTAGTTTACATGATGGCTGTACTTATTGTGTTTTTGATAAATTGACACCACTACTGTGCACATTGCACCTAGTCCCTAGGGTGCCTGTATTCCCTATGAACAGTACTCTGCCCACAGCTCCTGTGAAGGTGAAGTGGGTTTCCTCATGATTTAGTTATGTTCCAGCAGACTGCTTTTCACAGTACACCACGGCACTCTGCCTTGTTGTGCTGTCTTGCATGCACATTGTCCATTCATGTGGCCAGGAGTTCAATTCTTCACACATATCCTGTACACCAGCTTCCAACCTTGCTACACTGCTGAAATGTGTGAGGGCATATACCTGCCATGGGTTTCCTATTTGTGTTTACTCATGTGATGTCATAGCACACACAGTTGGCTCCATATTTGTGGACAGAGGGAATTGTGTAGCAGGTCTGAGGGCATGGGCTCAGTCAAACAAGGTAGATTGCTAACACTGACACTTAGGCAATTTCATCATTGCCAGAGTTGGTCATCTGCAGAGTTTCACACATTTGTTTTCTCAGGCCTCCTAATTTGTATGGGTGTATGTCTCCTCTGGCAATCCTGCTTTTGGACCAGGCACTCCACTTATTGCCACACACTGATGGTACCCAGTCATTACCATGACACGCCTGTGTCTACAGCACAAACAATATGCATGACCATATCCAATGGACTGACATGGCTGGCGGTTTCTGGGGCTATGGGATGAACTGTAGCCCACATGGTAGTAGTGCAAGACTTGGTGACATGTGCCTACCCAAGTTTGCCACACAACTCGGCCCATCCACCTCATCATTCAACCATCCTTGACTCCTGGCCTTTGTGTTGGGGAAGTAGTTCAACCTATACCTTGACAGATCCCCGTTTCATATCCTGTGACTTTGACATATGTAGCATGGTGAGACAATTTGGCTTCACACTCCCTTCTGCCACATGCTATATCTTCACCCAGGTCCACATCACATGTAGGATGTGGATCCACTATGGTGTCATCTCTATCATCCATACCCAGCTGCAACACAAGTGTGACACTGTCAGACACAGCAGTGCATGTGTCTTGATCATGCTACCTTACAGTACATATATCCCTTCTCACCCCCTTGCTATGCTATGTCTCCCAATTCGAACACAGTGGTAGTTGAACGTGCTCAGCCAGCGCCTACAATGCACTGCACTACCAGGGACCCCTCCAGGGCCACACACCATCTTTTGTTTCAACACACATGGTCCTCTGGTGTGCATCACTTGCATTCACCCTCACCCCCAATCTGATTTAGATCATGACAGGAGTTTGGCTGGTCCCTACTTTGGGAGCTGACACCTGTGTGCTGTCACCCTGCACGTCAGGAGAAGATGCGTGCAATGTAGTTTCATGCAGATTACTATACACATGTCTCTTGGCATTTTCCTATGTGTTAATCCTTCACATGCCCCACACCTTAATCCCCTCAAAAGTGTTCAGTTTTGCCTCTGTCAAGACCATTCTATTTCTTTGAATCCAGATTTGTGTGCATGGGCCCAAGTTAGACATAGTTGCCCTCATTTACAAAAGGTGTGCGCCACCATAGTGTCACTTTTTATGAGGATCCGATGGCACAGGCCTCTTGATCATATCTATGAAGCAACACAAAGCCAACCTGTATGGCTTTGCATGGCCTCATAGATAAGGAGTAGGGCAAGGCAGCACAAAGCACTGCCTTACCTTACTCTACATCAAGGAGGCGTTCCATGGGCGTTGCTGTGGGTTTTCCCATGCAACACCCATGGGTTTTGACACATTCCCAGATTTACAAGGATCGGTAAACCTGGGAATGCGTCAAAACTATGCACCTCCCCAGGGGAGGCATAACGAGGAGAAATAACTGTATTTCTTCTCGTTGTTTTCCGTTTTCTATGTGTGCTGCATTCTGCAGCACATAAGGAAAGAGGAAAACACCGCCATTGATTGTTTTTGTGCAGGAAGGTATACCTTCCTGCACAAAAACAATCGTACCAACAACGCAGACACCCTTGCACCACTGTGCAAGGTTGCCTGCATTGGCGCTAGGCACCAATTTGCACGCTGGCGCAGGCAGAGAGGACAGGAATGCAACGCATTTAATTAATACAGCACATTCCTGCCCTTTTCTTTTGACGTAGAGCAGTCCAGCAAGAAGCCTTGCGGAGCTGCTCTACCAAAAAGTTGTAAATATGTCCCCATGTTTTTAGCTTTGTATTCTCGAACTTTTAGTTCTGGCGACTAATGTTATACATACCACTACAAGTGCCAGTATACAAAGTTGAACCTGGACTGGTGCTGCACTTCACACGTGGCAGGGATAAACGTGAGGGAGCTGGACTAAGCTGTGCCACAAGGTAACTGGGCAGTGTGACTTGCAGTTATTTAATGTTTAAGGGTACATGACCCAGATTTCTGCCCTTTGCCCTGCACACACCATTGTGGAGCGCTAGTACCTAGTTCGCTGCGCTGCATAGCATGTCCTTTTTACCCACATTGCCCCTTGTAGGGACTAAGGGGCTTATTTAGAATCCCAGCTCACCATCGGAATGTCACTTTTTATGACATTCTGGTGGCTCACTGGGCTTACCCTTATCTACGAAGCCACATAAAGCCACCCTGCGTGGCTTTTCATGGCCTCGTAGATATGGTGTGATGCAACGCATCGCAAGTCACTACATTGCCTCACACTGAGATGGGGAGGTGTGCCATGGGCATTATGGGCGTTATGGTGGGTGTTTCCATGGTTCAAGAGTGTCTGCGTTGGCTCATGGCACCCATTTGTGCACCAGCGCTGTAAAAGAGGACAGGAATGCACGGTATCTCATAGATACAGCGTATTTCTGCCCTTTTTTTTTTACGTAGGGCAGCACAGCAGGAAGGCTTGCAGTGCTGCCCTATGCCAAAATATTGTAAATGAGGGCCTTACCCTGTATGTCTTGTTGTTCCTCATGGCCTGCACTGTCTTGTCCAAGAATGCCTGCCACCAACTCCTCTTAGGTCACATCTGCCACCCGCTCCTCCAAGGAAACCAGCTCCTCCTGTGGTGCCGGGCTACCTCCTGGGGTCTGCCTGGCTACCTTCAGGTTGTTGGCCAGTTTCTCCTTCGTCCTGTGCTTACAGTCATGTCAGCATTTTTTGCAGTCGGTGACTGTCCTTCTGGCTTGTCCCATACTGTTAATCTTGTCCACTATGGACTGCTGAATGGCCTCTTTCTTCTCTAATGGCAACTTTGAGGTGACAAAGCGCTGATGTTGGTGCTGTGTCACCTCAGTAATCAAGATTTCATCCACCTCCTCACTTAAGTTGGACTTCCTCTTCCCTTGGGAGTCTGTCTGGACATCCTGGCTGGAGCTGGGGTTGTTGGGGCTGTCGTCCTGGCTGCTGCTCTCTTCCTCCCACTGCATGGCTGTCTCTTGTGAAGTGTGCCAATGTTTTTTTTTTCACAGATTGTCACTTTTTTTTGTAATTTGATGTTTCATGCAATGAAAAGTGATGCTCAGGTGTTTAGCTGTACTTTACATGCGCCAAAACAGCTGCACGTCGGTTTTCCTCCCGATTCCTCAGTTTCTGCTGTGCCAACACACCTGCGGCAGCGTAAATTTTTTTTTTACGCTGCCTGATCCTTATGCCATGGTGTGCCATACCATAAATATGGCGCTTCCATGGTGTTTAAAACTAACGTAGTGATTTGTAAGTGTTTTTGACGCATCGCTGATCCAACACAGCGATGCGTCAGTTCTTGTAAAGGAGGCCCTGAGTTTTGACACCATAAAACCTCTTCTGCCCATGCTCCCCTTTCTAAAGCCACAAGCTATGGACTATCAGGGGCCATGCACTATGGCTATTCTCTCCCACGCTCATAATACAGCAGGCCCTGAAGTGTGCTTGTTTCTTATTGGATACCATGGCCAATGTCCTGCTATTGTTTCATTGCTTGTGGGCGTTTCCATTCACGCCCGCTCTCCTTTCCTAAGAAAACACATTTCCATTGGTTTAATCTCCTCTCTCTGTTCTCATATCACTCCCTGTATTTCTAAGAGCCCTTTTATCTATTATTTTATCCAGGAGCTGGATTAACTTCTCAATCTTGTGTCACCCCTTTCCTGAAACCTTAAGGTTGTGCTCCTTTAGAACTTGCTCCTCTGCTACTAGCCATCATTTGGGGTCTGGTAAGAGGAACGCTTTTGATACCAAAGGGGACATGAATATATACATATTTTTTTAAAGCCTCCTTAATAAAATGTACAGAAAATGTATATTCCAACGAGCATGTAGATGTCCTTTTTTCTCAAACTTGAAAAATATTATAGCAAAAGAAAGACAATTCTCTGGGTGTGGCAAACAAAAGTTAATGGCGTGAAAATAAAGTGTGTGTTATGGGAGTCCATTCCCACAGTTTGAGGTATTTTTCATTGTATAATACCCATGACAAAATAGGTTGTTATTGAGACAGCATGAGACTTCACTTACTGAATCTTTTTTGAAGATGCCGCTCTATGGCTATGAAAGTCACTCCTAAAATAGCATAATACTTAAAATATTGCATTTTTTTTGTTGTAAGAGCGAGAATAAGAAGCCACAAAGCGGCGATGCGTCAATGAAAATATTCATGCCTACAGCTTCTTCGTGTGCCTTGATTTGTGGATGCAAATCCGGAGTAAAATGGAAATATGAGGCATAGGAATATGCCCATACATTTGAGGAGAGGATTATTTACTATTCGTATTACAGTCTTTGATCCATCCTTTGCAGAAAGTGCATTTTTGAAGTGCTTGCCATACGGCCTGATTACAAATGACCAAAATAATTTTGACTCTTGAACAAACCCTGTTTATCACTCCCCGAAATTATGAGGTGCGATAAAGTCCACACACTTGGCTGCATTTCAGCAGGTTAAACCTGCAGGAATTTAAAAGCAGACAACTGCCCAGTATTTACTGTGACAGGCAGATTTTGGTGCAGTAAGCACCAAAACTGCATTTTATTCCCCCCAAAAATCAGAATAAGTGCAGTGTATTGCATCCCATGCATTCCAAAGCCTGTGATGTCAGATTGTATCGGGTCTGACAAATTCTCATTCGAAGTGGGTGAGCTGCAACATTCGTACCGGAAGGAGTAGCAAAGGCTTGTGGGAGTGTTCCATTTCTACTGCATACTATGTGAAAGGTATGTATATATTTTAAGCTAGCCATATTTCCGCGTTGCTTGATAAATCAAACCACAAAATAAAAGAAAGAAAACTGAATTGTGCAGAGAGGGTACACATAGCTTGCTGAGGTCGCCCTCTTCAGGCCACAGGGTGAGGCCAGGCGACTGTCTGCCCTAAGGGTGAAAGTTGAACGCCATATTTGCTATCATAGGCTTCCATATTTAACACCTTTGTAACTTGAACTTCCCTATGGCTCAATTGAGCTAAATCAATACTACACCAGAAAGAGGAAAACCTGCATCTACACTGTTTTTGCAAGACAGCCAATAGGCATAACTTTACTTGAGGGTGACAAATATATGTTTCTAACTATAGCAGATTTGCATTTGGGAAAAAAACAGTAATACTACAATCAGAATGCTAAATTGTATTAATTAATCCAGTTGTACTACAACAAATCAATTTCAGGGGGCTGTCTAGACATACAATTTAAAGTTTATAGGCACTACTTTTTACGTATCCATAATGCACGTTTTTTAGTCTTCTCTGATGACACCACAGGGAAACATTGTATTATTAGTGAAACGTGCATATAATCTTAGCAATCTTTCTTATGTATGGACCTTTGAAAAAAGTATGCCTGAGTCAACAATATTGGGATTCAAACATTCATCCTCAATCCAATGAGCGATTATTATTACTGGTCATGCACAAGGCAGTGAAGCAGCAATAACGACAGTATGCACAAACACTTAAGAAAACTGTATGGACAAGTCAATTATTGGCAAAAAGTGGCTTTTACAAACACTCAGGCGGCTTTCATCACGCTTTACTTCGACAGTACATGCAGAATTAATTAAAGCAGGCTGCGGCGTTTTCTTTTAATTGACACCAGCGGTCCCAGAATCCTTTGGGGAGACTTTCTCCTGCCTCTGCATGATTTAAGTGGGGCTGAGATATTTTCCCAGCAATCCAGCGGTTCTCAGGCTCAGCTGTTCCCGCGGGAGTGTTCACGTCACTGTGCTGCTGGCAAAGTTTGGAACGCTGCTTGGGATACCAATCGACTTCCAGTTTCCATCACCTTAACCCTAACACCACCCTCTCTCACCCGCTGCCCCTCGCCCTCCACCTCCGCTCCTCAGGCACGCTCCAGATGTTGATTCTCATTCGGCTCTACGCTGGGAAAGGGGTGTCCTTTGTAAACTTTCCCATCGTTTTGCAAACTTTTTTTAGCCCTCGTCGGAAAACGACTTTTTTCATAGCTGTGCAAAAATGAAAGAAATGAACAACGCCTCTTGATGTTTCGAAAATGAAAAATAAAGCTGGGAAACAGCATAGCCCTCCCCATGTTTCCTTTCCTTCCACGTCCACCCCCCCCCCCCCCCCCAGGCCGTCATATCACAACAAAACATTCCTGTTAACCCCTTGCTGGACAGCGCTAGTTAGTTAGCCCTTGCATGGCAGTGCTAAAGTGAGCGCTCTTGCCATGAGAGGGATGCTTGTTTGTGAATAGGGCTCACGGTTTTATGGGATTTTTTTTTTTTAACATTTTCAGATGTATTTACCCATCTTTATTTTTGGGCCTTCAGATTGGTAGTTCTCCATATTTATTTAGTGTTTTGAGAATCAATGGAGTTGTAAAATGGTGGGGCATATTATCAAGGGCTTTATCGCCCTATCAGCAAGATACAGGCGTTAGCGACAGCTTTCATGCGTTAGCGGCCGGTTTCACCATCGCCTTGCATGCCAGCGATAAATATCGCTAATGACATGCAAGGTAGGCGTGCAAGATTTGTCTTGCACCAGGAACATAAACACTCTGAATAGACTCAATGGAGGTTGTTTTCAGGTTGGTCTTCACTGCTCAACTGTTTGCAAGACCATTTGTTACCAGTTCTTTAAATATACAAAGAGTGGTCTTTGACTCCTCCCAAAGCAGTATTTTATTCTCACTTCATGCCATTAGCTCTTTAGTTTATCTTTCCACTTAAAAGTGCTTCCATTTAAATGTATGAGGAACTATTTTACATCTGAAAAGCAGTCACCTCACTGTCACTATCAGGTCTTCATCCCCTGCATGCATTCTCCACAGAAAAAAAATATTTGTCACTACTATTTCCCCAGGATTGGCAAAGCCATTAGGGATGGCCTCCTTAATGTAATAACTAACATTTTGAATGCCTCTGTTTACATTAAAGCTAAACCTGTTGGCTTTGCCAGTGCATGTTTAGCATGCAATTATTAGAAGGTATTTGCCGTGACTAGTGAGCTCTCTAGCTAGGTTTGGACTCCGCAGCCTGCTGTTTCTTTATCAGTCTAAAGCTCAAAGCAGTCAAATACCCAAATATGACATGAACACTAACACACTTTCAACCACAAAAGGCCCCACAAGTGTGGAACAAACATGATTCAAAGTCAACCATGCAATGACCTTCAAGCAAGCAAAGAACGACAATTACAATGCTGCCATTCCTCTTTGAAGAGATTTCTACAAAGCACACAGTCAACCCTGTCTTAGCAGAACATGACATCCACACTAGACAGGACTTGAACATCATTGAAGCAAATGGCAAAGAAGGACCAGTACACAAAGCAAAACATCACTGTATACAAAGCAGGCCAATAGTTTGGGCCAGCCACAAGGTATTTCTGATGAGTCTGTTTATCTGTTAGTCGGCTGAGAGAAACAGACAACGTACACTGAGCCTCAGAATGTAAGTGCAAGTCAACAGTGCAACATAAGCATCAAGAACACAAACTGAAGTCTGCAAAAATGAAATAAAAAAGCATTTATCTAAAAGGGCTGCATTTGTTAATTTGAGTTCAAAATGAAAAGTATTATAGGAAGGATATGAGAAAAGTGGCAGCCACCCAGCATATACATTGAAGTTACTGCAATCTAAGTGCTTTATTCATCCCGTGAAAGACTCAGAGGACAAAGCTATATTGGACAATAAAAGGGAATTCACAAAAGATTTTGTAAATGTGTTCAGAGAAACATTCAAGCGAAAATAAAATGGACATCTTTATGGACAACTTAGGTTTCCTCGTATTCACACACTATTTTGTATGCATTATATTGCATGCCAAACATATCATATTCGCTGCATCGACCTAAGCACCACTGTACAAAGTAAGCCTAGATAAGTAGATATGGAAGCAAGAATAATAATTAAGGGTTAGATGTATAAAACGGTTGCATGGTTGCAAACCCTGCAATTTGCAAAATTATTGAGTTTGTGACTGCAAAATGGTGAGAAATTGTGACTTGTCTCAGGATGCAAAATCAATTGGTCTTTCACCCTCAGTGCCAGTATCTAAATATGTAAAAAGAATAGACAGTATCTCATAGCCTTCTACCAGGAACCACAGCAACCTAGGAATTTTGAATCATCATCACCAAGGATACAAACTGGGTAATTACTAGCACTAATCATGAAAAGACTGTTTGGAACCTAAAGTCAAAGCGAGAGAAGAGGCAGGAACTATGTCTAAATGCGCAGGCTAAGATAAATTCTATAAAACTCCATATGGTGGCAAAACCATTTTATACATAGTTTAAAATGCACGTCTGCAAATTAAGAACTCAACATATGAGCATTAGTAAAGATTATTGAAAGATGTTATTTGGTTTCCCAAGACAAAGTCTACTGCCAGGTTCAATAGGATGAAGATCACTTAGGGGGATATTCTCAAGGAAGTGGCGGTGAGAGTCGTTAGCCTCCTTGGCTTAACGCCTCTCACCGCCACTTCGGATACGCGAGGCTGCACCCTATTCTCAAGAATGTGGTGCAGCCTGGCTTTACCCCCTGCGATGGCGCTGTTTCACGACTTAGCGCCAACGCAGACATCCTTGCACCAGAGTGCAAGGGTGTCTGTGTGCAGGGAAGGGTTGTTTATGTACAGGAAGGTGCCCCTTCCTGCACATAAACAATCCTACAATACCATTTTGTAACTTTCATGTGTGCTGCTTCGTGCAGCACACATCAAAGTTACAAAATGGCATTTCTGAAAGGTTTGTTCATGTACAGGAAGGGACACCTTCCTGTACATGAACAAACCATGGCATTTTGCTCTTTCCATGTGTGCTGCACAAGGCAGCACACATGGAAAGCAAACACGAGGAGAAATAAAGCATTTCTCCTCGTTTCGCCACCTTAAGACCAGGATTTTTCTGGTCTTAAGTTCGGCGCTGCCACCTATTATCTCCGCCCTTGATAATAGGTGGCAGCGTCGATCACAATGGGTGTTGCGGTGGAACGCCCACCGCAACACCCACTGCACGCCCCTTTCACGCTAAATTTAGCGTGAAAGGGGCCTTATTCTCAAGTCAGCGTTAAGCCACTTAACGTGGCTTAAAGCCACGTTAAGTGGGTTAACGCTGCCTTGAGAATAAGGCGCTGACCCTATCGCCGCGGGAACGTCAGAAAAAGTGACGATCCCGTGGCGATAGGGGCTTGAGAATATGCCCCTTAGAGTCTCCAAAGCACAGCGTTGAATGCCTACTGTCTCCTCAGAATCTCCATCATAAGAGATACAAAATGGGAGTTAAAAAGGGATATTTCAGTCCAATTGGCTGAAAGACTCCAAGCCATTAAATTACGGACATTTCTTTTTACAAGCTACTGTCCATAATATGTTATTTAACTGAATGAAAAGATACTGCTTCAGTGTCTGCATGCGCCTTGATGAGGGAAAATCAAATATCAAAATTATTTTGAAAAAATATTATTTACACTCTTGGATTAAATATGATGTCTTCACGTATAGCTTAGTGCTAAATGGCAACGTTTGCTTCACCTCAAACACCAGCAACTTCCAACAAAGGGACTTTGGAATTACCAGTTAAAAAAGCAGGTGAGGTCCTCACCTCTGACAAAGGATCAATTCTAAGACATAATAAGCCAGTTTAGTTTGTAGATGAAGGCTGTGCATTCACTGTGCTCTAAACCCTCTGTTGGTAAACATATTAAACATGGCAATATTCACTTGTTGGCTAGTGTAGATTTGGCTGGTGAAAAAATTGTGTGAATATCATATTCTGCAAGCAACCTGGAGTAAATACTTGTCAGTAGTGTGCAAAGACACTGTCAATTTCCAAACCGTTTTTCTTCAGCAAGATATTTAAAGAGCATGCATAGGACTCCAGTAAAGATGACAACATGACAATTCAGAACCTCTCCTAAAGCATAATCCGAAGGAGGAGAAAATGTCCCACTCCCATCCTAATTCATGTATTTATGGACAGTGTCGATATTTCTTCATAGTGGGAAGACATAGCCGAAATAATGCATGTGAAAACTCAATGGGAACATGCATGATCAAGTCAATCACTTTGTTCAATGGTTTTTGAAAATTGAAGGAATGTGTAATGCCAGACACAGTGAATGTAACAAGGCCGGATGGTTGAGAAAAGGTTGGTGCTCAGGAGCCAGATATCAAAGTTTTTAATGATAATTGAACCTTGGACTGAAGAACTGTTACATCCGGCCCTCACAGAGAAGATAATGTGCTAACTAGCTAACAATGTGAAATGGCTCACATTCTCAGTGCTTTTCATGTCATGCAAGTTGGAAGCAACTTGGAAGTTGGATGCTTCATACTAGCCTACCTTTGAGTTTAATAAGTTCCGGTGTTCACTGTGACTTTCGAAAAATACATTTGGTAATTATTTCCTGTGGGTCTGAATAGAAAAAAAGTCAGGCAACTTTCTATAAGTGTGCTAAATAATCCCCATCTGTACTTCTTTATGTAGTTCTCTATGTCGAATATCATAGTTTGAAATCTTTTTCTGTATATGATCACTATTTAGGACTTACCTTTAAATGTATCCTTCTCTCTTAAGAATGTTTTTAAAGGAACAATAAAAATAGGACATCACAGATACACAAAGTAGAAGATCATCCAGTACATGAACTGAGATCTCTCAGGAACAACAACCAGATGTAAAGCAGAAGGCAGCAGAGCAGCTGCACTCTATCTAACAGTGCTTAATTTAAGCCACAGTGCTTAATTTACGCAGTTGATTGTCGTTGGAGCCCACCTGCATTTACTTGTAGGGACCAGCACTTATATTTCTTCATCAGACATCGACTGCAATAACGAGAGTGAAAAACACCCAAACTGGTAAGAAGTAGGAAGAGAAAAAGAGAAAACCACCACAAAGGGAGAAAGTAGGATCTGCAAAGGTAAGATAAAGGGGCATGGAGTGCCACATCCAGCACCCACCACTCTGCACCAACAGCACCTAGAACCCCAATGGCTCTTTATCACACAAACAAGCCACCAGCTCACACTCACACAGACCAATCACCACCTGCGCAACATGCCACACTCTCAGGCATGCTCCTCAACACACATTTGCTCACCAAATATGCCATAGAGATATGGGGCCTACTGCACTACCATGCTCCGGACCTGCTCTTCCTTTAGGAAACACAGCTAAACCCAACCTCTGCACCTGACACCACTATAGCCATCCCCACTGGCTACAAAATCCTCAGGCAAGACCATCAGCACAAGCCCAGAGGCAGAGTTGCCACCATATTTAAGGGCACCGTCAGCTGCACCACCTGTACGGACACCCCCACCATTTACGTGGAACACCTCATATTCAAGATATGCATCACAGCCAACTTCTCTCTGCCCGGAAACCTCAAACACAGACCACCAAGACCCCACACCAATTTTGACAGCGACATCACAAACTTCATCACACCACTTACCACCAACGGCTACACTTTCATTCTCCTGGGAGACATTCACTTTCATTTAGAAGATTGCACTGAGCCACTGACCCAAACTCCATGGACTGTCTAGGAACCGTCAGAAAACTTGGCCTAAACCAGCATTTTGGCCTCACCAGGCTTGTTACCAAACCCACCCACACCGAAGGGCATCCATTGGACCAAATGTTCTCCTCAATCAGCAACATCACAGTTGGCAAGCCAGCAACTATGACCAGGATAGACCACATTCTCGTCAGTTTCGGCATACTCATCCCACACCACCACAGATCTGCCATCTACCCACGCACTGCAACTAAAAAAGCATCACAAAAGAGGACTGGGATTTCACCTTCTAAGTGTACAGGCCTGAGAATACCAGCAACTTGCCGAAAGCCATCAAGAATCTCAACAACTGGATCCCTTTATATGCCGACTTCCTGGCTCCCCTCAAGCGCAACCTAATGGCAAGAGCCTGACCACAGGCCAGCCGGCACACAGAGGCACACAAGTTGACGAAACATCACTACAAGCAACCGGAGCACAAATGTAGAACAAGTCAAGATACCACAGATAAAGACATCTTCAAACATGCCCTAAGATGCTATCACCAGCAGATATTGAACACTGAGCTCACAGTTCTTGCTGAGAACATTGATGTTAGCACAAACAACAGCAAAGAAATTTTCGCCATCATCAAATATTTCACTGTGCCTCCTTTTGCCTCTTGCAGCATCACCTACTCACAGGAAATTTGCAACAAGCTCCTGGAATTCTCCTGTCACAAAATCACCCCCATATACAACAAATTTGACCCTCAACTGGACCCTGTGACTGTTACAACTCAACTTCCCATCACAGCTGAAGAACAAACTCTCACATTATGGCCATCCATCACCACCATCAAAACCGCCAATATCACCAGCCCCCATCTCACTGTTATCCCCACAACGCCTTCACCAAAGAGCTCCTATCAGTCAGCGAAGCACTAACACCCATCCTCAAAGCCTCCATCAACTCAGGCACATTCCCGACCATCTGGAAACACACCACCATCACGATCCTGCTCAAGAAATCATCAGCTCACCCAGCCACGCTCTCCAACTACAGACTCATATCCCTCCTACCATACCCAGCCATTATCTTAGAGAAACTAATCAACCTCTGACCAGGCCGATGCAGTCACATCAGCTGCGTTTTACACGCTTAGGCCGTTGAATAAGATTCTGCCGTTACTTCCTGCACGTTTGCAGAAATTAGCTGTCACTTCTTTGGTGATGGCAAAGATTGATTACTGCCATTGGCTGTATCTTAATGCTTATCACCATGTCATTAACAAGTTACATGTCCTGCCAAATGCAGCAGCTTAGCTTCTGTTTAAGATTCCCAAATATCAGTCCATTTTAAAGTTTGCTAGAGAACTACATTAGCTTCCAGTGAGACATAGGATTGTTTTCCAAGCGCTTTGCATTAGGTTCAAAGCTTTGCATGGCCAAGCTCTGGACTTTCTTAGGAAAAGCTGCAATTGGTACACGCGAGGCAGGTCTCCTTGCTCAGCCTCTGCCAAACTTGTGGCATTGCCCACGTTTCATCGCATGTCTTGGGGCAGCAGAGGCATTGTGCTGGGAGCTGCCAAAGTCTGGAATGCTGTTCCACTAGACATTAATGCCATGCCTAATCTGTTGGCCTTCCGGAAGGACTTGAAAACTTGGTTCTTCTCTTCACATTTTGGGGCAGCATCATCTCTATATCTCAGCTAGTGCCAAGATGCCTTTTGGCAATCGAATGCTCTATAAAAAATAACATAACCGACACCTCACCAACCACCTGCTCCTTCATGCCACGCAGTCTGGATTCAGGCCTAATCATAGTACAGAAACAGTACTCATTGCTGCAACAGACACCATCCACATGGTCTCTGATGGAGGAGACATGCACTGGCGTAGCAAGGGGCGGAGTTTTTGGGGCGGTGGCGGCGGCTAAAATCATCACCAGCACCCCACCCGCTCTTCAGCGCGCGCGGCGGCAAAAGGCAGGGACGTCCACGGGCGGCAGAGTGCCTAGCTACGCCACTGGAGACATGGCAGCCCTCATTCTGCTGGACCACTCTGCTGCAGTTGACAAAGTTTCGTACCCCATCAAATCATCAAATCAAATCAAGGGACATTTGTATCGCGCTCACATCACTAGAAGTCTCATGGCGCTCGCAAACGGCTCTGATAGATGAAATAGCTCAGATGTCAAATAGCCATGTTTTTAATCCCTTACGAAAAGCGTTGTGGTCCGGCAAGGTGCGCAAGTGAAAAGGGATTTTATTCCAAGATGCTGGAGCGAGGAAAGAAAAAGACCTGCCTCCTTTTCTGGCCAGATGAACTTTAAGGGGAGTAAGCAAAAATGTATTGCTGGATCTGAGCGTCCTATGTGGTTGGTACCAACATAGTTTCTGAGACCAGTATTTAGGGCCTTTACCGTGCATCTGTTTGTGGGTCAGGCAGAGAACCTTAAAAAGGATTCGCTTTCTCACAGGGAGCCAGTGTAAAGATCTCAAACAGGGTGCGGAGGGGGATCTGGATGGAAGATCCAGAACTAGCCTTGCCGCGGTATTCTGCAAGATCTGCAGTCTGTCTAGGAGACCTTCATTAATTGAGAGCAGTAAAGCATTTCCATAGTCCATTCTGTTTATTATTAGTCCTTGGACCAAGGGTTTTCTAGTCTCAATTGGAATCCATTTAAAAACCTTCCGTAGGCTGCGAATTACTCCAAAACAGGAACCAATAATGTGGTTGATCTGGTTTTTCATGGACAATTGATTGTCCATGTAGAAACCTAGGTTTCGTACTGTCTGTTTGGGTATTGGACAAAGTCCCAGCTGGGATGGCCACCAGTCATTAGACCAGTGCTCAGATGCATTGCCAAAAAGCATAATCTCCGACTTACCCCCATTCAATTGTAAGTAATTGGAACTCATCCACCTATCAATGTGAGACATACATTTTTTGAAACGCTCTTTAGTTTCAGCGGGGTCTGGACCAATAGTGATCAGAATTTGAGTGTCCCATCCGCATCAGGTGCCTGCACAAGGTTGGAATCCAAGGACCCACTTTCCACTATATTTGCTACTTTTTAATATGGATAGAACACCAGTTGTCAGCTTGGCACCATACTCTTTGGAAGCTCACAAACTCATTTGTGAATACTCAAGATTCATCGCTCAGCCACACCCTCTTCAACGCATACATTATCCTTCTGGTCAAAGTAATCCAAGCAGAAAACATAAACATCTTCTCCTATGCCGATGACACGCAACTCATACTCTCCCTCTCAAAGAAGATCCCCAACACAAGAAATAAGTTCACTGCCTGCATGAGCAAAGTCGCTAACTGGGTAAAAGTCAACTGTCTCGAGCTCCACACCAACAATACAGAAGTAGTGATCGTCAGCAAGAACACCTCACCATTGTACTCCAACTGATGGCTGGCTGAACTCAGACCCACACCCTGCACCTACACCAGGAGCCTCAGAATAATCAACAGCAAATTGGACATGACTGCACAGGTCAATGCTGTCACTGTATCCTGCGTCCACACCCTCCAGATGTTGAGGAAGATCTTCAAATGACTCCCAAACAACACAATAAAACCATCACTCATGCGCACGTCACCAACAAATTGGACAACGGGAACACCCTCTACACCAGAAAGACAAATAGCCTCACCAGAAGACTACAAACCATCCTCAACTCGGCAGCCAGACTCACCCTCAACCTCCCACACAGAACTCATATCACACCACACCTCAGGGAACTCCACTGGCTCTCGATACAGAAACAAGTTGTTTGTGATTTCATCAAAAAATAATTTTATGGAATAAGATTACTGAAAAACTATTTCATCTAAATTGTTCAGAGAAGGTCTTTGTGGTTGAAATTGGCTTTTGAATGTTTATTTTTAAGTGTAAATAAAATGGTTGCAGGTCTTACTTTCAGAAACATATATTTGTTTCAGTGCTTTACTTCAGGGGAAAATAGTTCATATTTATTTATTTTACATTGTCAAACAATTATTTCGGGTACTTTTAATTCTCTGAACCCTCAGAATCCCTAAACATCATTAATCCCTGCAGCCTGAAACCCCTCAGCAACCTTACATTACATTCATCCCTGAAGCCTAAAACCCTTTCTACCCCAATAATCCACCATCCTTAAATTATAAAATCAATCACTACCGCTGACTCCTCCCATTCCTGACCCTAAAAATCCCTTTCTATGCCTAAACCCCACCCATCCCTTACCCCTTAAAACACCTCAGCACACCCAAACTCCACCCTACCCTGAACCCTAAAACACCTTTACCACCCTTAAACACTCGCCATCCATGACCCACAAGAACCATTCATCACCCCAAACTACTCATCCCTGAACCCTAAAAGCCCCTTTCTACATCTAAACTCCACCCATCCTGTACTCTTAAAACCCCTTACCACTCTAAACTCCACCCCATACTGATCCTTAAAAACTCTTCACCACCTGGCAGTTAGCCAAAATTATAAGTTAAAAACCCTCACCAACCCTGAACTCTGCCCATCCATGAACCCTAAAACCCCTCAACACCTGTACACTCTACCCATCCCTGAAACCTAAATATTCCTCGCACACCTAAACACCACTCATCTGAGAGCCCTAAAAAATCCTCACCCCCTCTACACTCCACCCTTCTCTGAATCCCTAAGACCTTTTTCTATGACGAACTCCAATTATTCCTAAGCCCTAAAAAACCCTCATTACCCCTAACATCACCCATCCCTGAATCCCAAAACAACTCAGTCATCCTAAACTCGACCCAAGTGATCCAGCGCGATATTAGCAAACAGCATTCATACACCAAATACTCACTTGGGCCCATACATTCATACTACGCTAATACTTACGCTGGTGAGTCAGTTATACTCTTTATCAAAATCCCTGCTACCAATTACTTTTCTGATTTGAAGAGTAATGACTTACCAATGAATCCTTTGCTAATTGGGAAGTTTAAAATGAGTGACATTCATTACAATTTATAATCCTGAAATAATCACTGAGTCAGGAAGTTTTAAAAGGTTTATCTAAAGATTTAGCAGAGTAAAATACAGAACCACATGATACTTAATCGCACATCAAGGATGAAGCGTAGAATAATAGTTATTGATCAATGACGGTCCCTCAGAAAAGAGAAGATAGAGACAGCAGCGCAACTAAGGTTGCAGGTATATTTACCTAAAGTGCGAGAACCAAACCCCTTGGCCAAGGAGTTGGAAAGGATAGGACCCAGGAAGGATGAAGAGCAAAGACCTCCTCCAGGTTCAGGACAGGACCGGTGACCTCTCTACCAACGACGCCTGCGTCGTTCCCCTCTCTGATACTCGACTTCTCCTCGATTCTCCCGTGCCTTCCTTCTAATGGACTCCGCCGCCCCCTCCTCAGGACCTCTCTGGACAGCGGTTCAGTCTGCAATCGATCAGCTTGTCGGTCCGGAGCTTCTGCCTCTCTGTGTGAATGCCTGTTCTGACTAATTAGCTAATTCTATATCTGTTATACCCTTCTACGCCCATGTACCTCCCATTAATGTTGCCAAAATATGGGACCACTTATTTCTGATTGGTTCAATTTCTTAAAGCTCATTGTTTTAAAATACCGCCCATCACTTTTATTACATTTGCTTTATTTCCCACCCGTCTCACGACAAATTTTATACATTGTTCATATAAATTGTTGCTATTCAGTTGGTACATCATGGGTACAGCGGTGTTGGCCATCAGGTCATGGCCTTGGACGACGTCCAGGTTGACTTCATCCTTTTCTCTCTGGGCAGCCATGCAAGACGCATGCACGGAATCATTGTCTCTCGAGTTTCAGTTCACCAAACCCCAGGCCCAAATTTACGAACTAATAAAAGTCAAAGAAGAAAATATTAAAATCACAAATAAAATGTTTCACTGTATACCCACTCTTTCTACTCTATTCCCTTTACTTATAAATTCTATTCCCGCATTAATAGCGTTAGGAAACGGCAGTTTAATTTTAACACGAGAGCAAGCTGTAGCATGTGAAAACATAAAGCAGCCATTTTAATGCACACTGCGCAGAAGCAAGAGTTTTCCCACCAAGCAAAGAAAGACGTCACAACACGTGATACGGTTGAGACATGCGCAGTAAAGTTCCTGCGTTTTAGCGGCCATCTTAGAAAAGACAAGCGTTATTTGTTAGTTTAGACACATAAGCAAGCTTTCTTGCTAGTTATGTTTGTGTATGCAAGAGTTAGTATGAACAATACAAAGTTTAATAAATTAATACTATGAGAAGATTGTATCCGAGCAAGTCTCATTTGTGAGTCCTTGCTCCATCAATCCCTTCTCTGATGGCGTTTAAGAGCCATCAAATACTACCCACAATCAGATGCCAACTTTTAGCATAAAATAGTTTCATTTTCATTTTACACTTTCTATTTTTCACATCCCCTTTCAGTTTCTTGTATAAGTCACTTCTTAAATCTTCAAGTTCAATTTCTTCAAACTTTCGCTTCTTTCCTTTTCCTGTCACATTATACGATTCATTCTTTCTAGAACATTTGCACCATATTATTATTGACAGTACTATTATTGCTATCCCTGCTAAGGGTACTAATATTTGACCTATAAGTCCTTTCCCTACATTAGCAAACCAGGTACCAATTGACGCAATACTATTTGTCAATCTTTCCCATACACTATCAACTTCCAGTGGTTTTAATTCCTTCTCAAGTTTCGTTATATTCTGTATATATGTTCCAATTTCTGCACTTTTATCAGGTATGTAAGTGCAACAGTGTTTCGTCTTCAATAATTTACAGACTCCGTCCTCTTTTGCCAATATAATATCAAGAGCAAGTCGATTTTGCATAACCATAGATCTAATCGCAACCATCTCTGCATTAATCATTAGAAATCCAGCAGTATCCGTTGATAAACGATCAACCACTGTAGACAATTTACATATTTTCCTTGAGTTCAGAATTATTCCCACTGAAGGTATCAATGCACCAAATATATCACCTACAATTTCTGAAAAACTAGCTCTTTTACTACGTGTTAATTCGCCATTGCTTTCATTGCTTCCAGTGTTTCTTTTTACATGGTATATTTTTGGAAATACTATTCCAAAATAACAACTTCCATACCACCGTTCAGGAAGCCTAAAGTAAGCCTTATTCCCACACACATAATAGATTCCAGGAAAAACTGAATCCGTTCCTCCTTTAATTCCCCACCCTCCAAGAATTAAGAAATTGTGTTCACATTCACTGGTACCGATGAAAACATTGTTATAATCAGTCTTTAATCTATGTAGACAAATTTTCCCTGTCTTTACAAAATCCAGAGCCATAGCAGCTTGAGCTTTGCCAGGTGTGTAACTCCCTTCTCTCTCAGCCCAAGGTGGTAAATGAGCCTTATGCTCAGAAGCTTTCTTTTGGAAATCTTGTCTTCTATCTTCTACTAAATTCAAAAATATCTTTTCTTCTTCATGTAACGAACATGTTAGATTGTTCTATGTGCATGTGTTATATCTATCGATTTCATTGTTAAGAAAAATTCTCCCATAAACTGTGCGTCTTGATTACTAAGCACTGGGTTCATACTCTTTCGAATCGGAACCTCAGAAAATATCACATCTATGTTTGAATAATAATACTGAAGTCTCCCTGTTCTATAAAATAAACTAGCCAATACACTACATGATATGCCATACGTTAATGGCAAGTGATGATATGTTAACCCTTCTGCTACTGATTCGGGTAACTTCATACAGACATAACAATTACTAACTTCCATGGTATCTACATATTGAAACAATAACTTTGTGAAAACATTTAAACTAGTGTCCTTATCAGATATTTCATGATGAATTTCTGGTTTATTTTCTGCCATTAGTTCTACTCTATTACCTTTATGGTTTGCTGTCCTTTCCTTAGTTTCGTTATTAATCTTTTCATCCATTATCATAAGGTAAGGAACTGCTACGATCAGAACTAACCATACTATAAGCACCATCACTAGACTACATATGCATACGGCACAGCATCTTTTACAACATTTCTGTTTTGATCTCCCAGTAACTCTATCGTCGGACATTTTGACAAGGAAGATTGCTCTTCTTATCTATTTTCGATTTTCTTTACGTTATCAAGGTGGTCTTGTTTCTTTCTCGTATGTTAGTTCAGCACTTGTTCCTTCGTCACCACTTTCACTTGACTCTGAGCTCTCGTAATCTTCAAGAATGATGTAAGTCCAATCAGGACCTTTGAATTTGTTATTCACAAGTTTCAGTCTTTTGCTTCTTCTTTTCTCAGTTTTACTTTCTTGTCCTGTTTGGCTTGTTACTTCATTTACTTGATCTGGATCTTCACTTCTGGTTTTTATGTGGTATTTTACTCTTTTAATGACACTAGGCCAATGATCACCTTTTCTTGTTTTCTTTGTTTGCACTGTCTCTTTATTTTCTTCTTCAGAAATTCGTTTATTTTCTGGTTTTAGCACAGTTTCGTTTTCTGCAATTACTGTTTCTCTAATTTGCTCTTTTTCAGGTCTGATTGGTTTCTCTTCAGCAGCTCCACTGTGAGTTTCCAACAAATGACCTTGTTCTTGATTTATTTCTTCATGTTCGTTTTTCTCGAGATCTTCTTTTTCTGTGTACTTTTCTGGATCTAACTGGTTTTGATCAGGGCTTATTGCACTTTGTACTTCTGCAGCCTGACCGGGTTCTTCTAAACCTGTCTGACCCTGCTCAAAATTTGTTGATTCTTCGTTATTTTGAGCCCAGTTTCCTCTCCCTATCTGGTCCTGCTCAGGTTCTTTTATTGAGTCTTCTTCTTTTTCCTGAGCTGCTTCTTCTTCACCTATCTGATCTTCTTCAATTTCTTCCAAATTTGTTTGACTTCTTGTTTTGTGATAAACTTCAGGAATTTCCACCACCGGTATCCAGTCCTGACTTGTGCTCGGTTGTTCTTCTTCAGCTTCCCTTGAATCTTGAACCTGAGATTCTTCAGCTGGGCAACCTTCAGCTTCCTCAGTGATTGATGCTGTCTGAGGATTTTCTTTTTCAGGGTCTGGTATTCTTTTGGTGTGACTTACATGAATCCAATTAGGAAATCCTGCACACTTCACTGCTGTATTCGTGATCAGTATGACCTGACAAGGTTCGCTCCACCTAGGTGATAGACACGTCTCTCTGGTGTGATTCTTCACTACCACCCAGTCACCAGGATTCAGATCATGTTCTTGTTCAGGCTGCCTGGAAACTGCGTCTTCTCCAACCTGGTGAGAGACAGAATGCACTAGGTCAGCCAATCCTTTGCAATAATCCAGAACCATATCATCAGATATATTCAGCAGTTTATTTGTGGGAACATGTGCTTGTCTCATTGCTCTTCCCATCATTATCTCGTGTGGGCTCAATCCGGTATTTCTATCAGGAATGCTTCTGAGTCCCATTAAAATAAGTGGCAATGCATCCGGCCACTCTAATGATGTTGATACACACATTTTTCCCAGTCTGGATTTTATTGTGCCATTCAATTGTTCAACCACTCCAGAAGCCTCTGGACGATATGCACAGTGCAGTTTTTGTTCAATTTGGAATGCTTCACAGATTATTTTGATCACTTCACTGTTAAAATGCTTTCCTCTATCTGATTCCAAAGTTACTGGGAAACCAAACCTAGGAATGAGTTCTCGTAGTAACAACTTTGCGACTGTAATACTGTCATTCCTTCTGGTAGGGTAAGCCTCCACCCACTTTGAAAACAGATACACTATGACAAGTACATATTTCAGCCCTCTGCAGGATGGTAGCTGAATGAAATCAAATTGCAATCTTATAAATGGACCTTCTGCCTTTCCAATTTTTCCAAACCCAATTATTGTTTTTCTTCCTGGATTATGCATTTGGCACGTTAAACATCTCTGGCAAAGACTCTCTGCTACAGCCCTGAACCTTGGATTGTACCAATTTTGTCTGAAGAGCCTAATCATTGCATCTCTCCCTATGTGTGTGTCTCCATGATACATCCTGGCCATTTGTGAAAGCAAAGAATCGGGCATGACTGGTCTGCCATCGGCATAAATCCATACATCGTCGTCTGCCCTTTGAGAACATCCCATTTTAATCCATGTATTTTTCTCACTCTCATCAGCATCATCTTGCATTCTTTTTACATCATTCCATGTTTCAGGTGGCACATACAGCATAAGTTGGCAGCTGATTCCCATTCTTTCCACCCTTTTATTGACTGACAACCTATTTTTGGCACAATGTTGAGCCACAAGATCTGCGTATCGGTTGCCGACTACCACCCAATCATCTCCTGACTGGTGTGCGGCACATTTCACCACAGCCAATTCTTTTCGTGATTGTATTGCTTCCAGCAATTCCCTTACGAACTGTCCATTTATAATGGGGGATCCTGAAGAAGTCATGAAATCCCTCTGCATCCATAGTTGGCCAAAATCATGCACAACCCCGTAACCTTATTGGCTATCTGTAAATATAGTTACTTTTTGATTCCTCCCAATTTTGCAAGCCTTTATCAATGCAATCAATTCAGCTATTTGTGCAGATTTGACTCCTGGTAAATAGGATGCTTCAACTATTCCAGTTAATTCACACACTGCATAGGCAGCAGTTAGTTTACCATCTTCATGCCTTTGGCATGAACCATCAACAAACAGCTCCCTGTCTGGCTTCCTGAGGGGTAGTTCCTGAATATCAGGACGCGGTTTCGTGCATAACTCTGTGACTTGTAAACAATCATGTTCTTCTTCTTCGTCATCATTAACTTCTTCATGATATGAGTCTGGTAGTAAGGTAGCTGGATTTACTATCGTGCACCTTACCATGGTCACATTTTCAGCACCCATTATTATTCTCTCATATTTAGTCAGCCGACTAGGAGTAAGATGCTGAGTTCGGGTTCTTGTCAATAGAATCACAACCGCATGTGGAACAAACACCTTTACGGGGTGTCCCATTACAATTGACTCACTTTGTTCAATGCTCAAACAGGTAGCCGCCACTGCTTTTAAGCAGCCTGGTAACGCGGCTGCCACTGGGTCCAATGTAGCAGAAAAATATGCTATAGGACGTCTGTCCAGACCATGTCTCTGTGTTAGGACTGAAAGTGCACAATTTTCTCTCTCATGACAGAATAATGCAAAATTTCTTTTATAATCAGGCATGCCTAGGGCAGGTGCTGCACACAGAGCATTTCTCAATTTTACAAATGCTCCTACGCTCTCATCATCCCACTCAACTGGGTCCTTTGCTTTCTTTTTCGTCATTTGAATTAATGGTTTTGCTAATAGAGAAAATCCTAGTATCCACTGTCGACAATAACCCACCATTCCAAGGAACATTCTCACTTCTCTTTGGGTTACGGGCATTTGCATTTTCTTGATTAATTTTACTCTTTCAGACGTTATTCTTCTTTTTCCCCTCTCGATTTGGTGTCCCAGATATTTAACTGCTGTTATACAGAACTGTAATTTTTCAGGTGAGACTTTATGCCTTTCTTCAGCTAAATGATTTAATAATGCAATGGAATCAACAACACAGTCCTCTCTGGTGTTAGATGCCACCAGTAAGTCGTCTATATACTGCACTAAGACTGATCTTCCTGGCATCACAAGTTTCTCTAAGCACTTTTTCAATATCTGATTGAAGATGAAAGGACTTTCCGTGTACCCCTGAGGAACACGATTCCATACATAGACTTTGTTCTCAAATTTAAATGAAAATAGATACTGGCTATCTGGATGCATGTGTATCGTAAAGAAGGCTTGGCATAAATCAATCACAGTAAACCACCCTGCACTCCAAGGAATCTGATATAGAATTACTGCAGGATTTGGCACTATAGGACAACAGGGTTCCACAATCTTGTTTATTTTCCGCAGGTCTTGAACAATCCTGTATTTTCCACTAGGTTTCTTCAAACCCATGATTGGTGAATTACAAGGGCTACTCATTACCTCTTTTAATATTCCCTGTTTTACCATTCTGTTTATTTCTTCAATGACTCCTGCCTTTACTTCTGCACTCATTTTGTATTGTCTAGTATTTGGGAAAATCGCACCTTCCTTTACAATAATTTTAACTGGGTCTATTTTGGCCATAAGTCCTACTTCCTTTCCCGTGAAATCCCATACTATGGGGTTTACTGTAGTTTTTAATTCTTCTGGCAACTCGTCTTTTGTTATTAAAGAAAACATCTCATCTACTTCTGTACCTTGCTTTGCAATCATAAACTTATATACATGATCTTCATCTGGGGTCTGAACTGCCACACCATCCGGTGTGCAGAAAATTGTGCAATTCATTTTGCATAACAAATCTCGGCCCAATAAATTTACTGGACTGGAATCACACACTACGAATTGATGCATTTCTCTAAAGTTTCCTATTTTTAGTTCCATTGGTTCAGTAAGAGGTGTTCTAAACTTTCGATTCGCCACCCCCACAACTTGGATAGCTTCTCCAGAGAGAGGAAGGTCTGGGATGTCTGCTGTTCTCACAGTAGACCTGGTAGCACCAGTGTCCAAAAGAAAAGTAATATCATTACCTTTTACATTTCCTTCAACATATGGACCTGACTGATCTACTGGTAAGGATGCGCCAAGTACGCACTCCTTCTCCCCCTCTCCTAGGCACCGTCACTGACTATAGGAACACAAATCGTCCTGTAAAAGAAATTGTGATGTTACATAATCATTCTTACCACTTCCTCCTTGATATCCAACGTCTGTACCGTGCTTTGTTCTGCTTACATTACCCTGTATAGGTGCAGGTGGCAACTGACCCTGAGGATTTACACCCTGCTGTGAGTCATTCTGCGTCTGTGGATTTAAATTTTGATTTGGGCCATTATTATTCCGAATCTTTTTACATTCATCCTTCCAATGCCCCAATTTTCCGCATCCCGGACAAGGAAATTTCTTTTTATCCTCTTCTCTGCTCATTCGTCCTCTTACTTTTCCACCATTCCCAGTGTCACCATTCGTTCCAGAATCCTTTCCCTGATTTTCACTCGGATTATCCAAATTAATTCCCTGTTTCTCGGCCATTTTTACCTGAGCCCACATTACTTTCTCCTGCAATTTCTTGTGCCAATCCTCGATATCATCTCCACAATATTTTGCATATTTCAAAATTTCGTCGATCGGCTTCCCCTGCCAGCACAACGTGTGCTGCTTAATCATCTGACAAATCTCTGGCTTCAGACCATAGACAAATCGGTAGACAAACTGACTCATGTTTTTATCTCCAATATCCTCAAATCCACTATACTGCTTGAATACCTGCAATAAACGCTCATAATAGGCGTGTACCGATTCACTGGCTTCTTGGGTAGTTCTGTCTATTTTCACCCAATCTGTTTCTTTCGGTGGTATTTTCCCTTTCAGGTAAGTTATTACCTGCTGGTACTTTTTCATTACATCATTTGACGGGGCACCTGTCTTTGGATCTCTAGGATACTCTTCACTTGGCCAATCAACTGTAATCTTACAATCTGTCCACAAATCGGCAGGTACCACTATGTCGAACAAACCATCCAAATCCTTCAACAATACCTTTGACACTTTCACAAACCTCTCAACCTGCTTGTACCATTCAATTGGCTTTTCTCTCAACTTTGGAAAATCATTCGTAAATGACAGAATATCCTGTCTGCTCCATGGGACATGTACATATCCCCCTCCTGGAACTTCTCGCATCGGGTACATTTGATCTGCTTTCCCTGTTTCCTTCATTAAATATTCAGATGCTGTTCTACTGGATCGTGCCTCTTCCTTTTTCTTGGCCCATCTAACTCTCCATTTATCTAGATCTCCCCATTTCTGTAAGACTGACATTAATTCCTTTATTTGTAATTTGCTTGCAGAAACATTCATGTTTTCTAAATCTTTGTCTGAAAAATCTGCTCTATAGGGTTTCTGTAACATTTTCGATCTCCCTTTTTCAATTCCCATCTGCAGAGCCAAATCTGATAATTTCTCATGAAATAACTTTACATTTCTTGTGATACTTCTGCACACAAACAATAGTTCTTCTTCATCGTATGTATTTAGGCGATCTACCCCTACATTTCCTGCTATTATTTCTTCTAATTCGACCTTTAATTTATAAATGTCCATGATCTTTGGGGGTGAACTCTGTTTGTCTGTTCCTTGTGCCCACCTTTCTAAGTCTTCTGGTGTTACTACTGTGGCACTTTTTGCTCCCGATGAAGTTATTTATGTTTACATCTCTTGAGCAACCAGGTGTAGCTCTTCTGGGGGTACTAGTTACAGAATCTCGAATGGGCAAGTCCATTAATGAAATCATGGATTCACAGTCGTTAAAGTGATCCTCAACCATTACTACTGCTTCAGGTTTAGGAACATTCACAGGAGTAGGCATAACTAAAGGTTTTGGGTAATTTCCTTTGTCCCCATATAAGGGAACCACTGGACCAATCGTTACAGGTATGGTTAGTGAATCAGGATGCATACTCAATTGTGTTACTTTCTGTATTAATTCTGCTCTGTTTTTATCTATGGCTTCCTTTTCTTTGTCATGAAGTATCCTACTAGCTGGGGAATCATGCAAGACTTGTGGTACCAATGGTGTCCTTAACAGTGGTGCACTTGGGATGCATCCACTTGTCCCTTCCTGATATGGTGGCGGGTTCTTTAATATCTCTTCCATGAACTCATCTTCGGAATCTCCAAATCTAGTCATGTGTTTTGTCTTTTCGGTGCATTTGCTCCCTACTGGCTCATCTGCCATTAATATCAGATACAGACCCTCTGTAAGCATTGCCCTCCTCCACTGTTTCATCTGACTGTCTCTTGACTCATTTTGGTTCTTAGGAAAAAATCCTCGAAAACCCCTATTACTCCTGTATCGGTCACGCTCAAATGCCTCGGTTTCCCATTCCTCTAAGGCTTCGTATTGAGTTAATCTAGGTCTGGGTTCTAAGTCATTCATCCTCAATCTCAAGTTTTGGAGAATTCTCCCATTGAAAGTACCATTTTCGGGGAATGCTAATATTCCGTCATTTTTGGTATATTCTATCCAATTCTCTATCCATACACAAGTATGATAACCTCTCTCCATCATCATGAATGAAGCGGGCGTTTTAGCTGGTGGAATGATAATTCCTTCCCTACTTTTGATTGGTTTATCCTTTTTAAAATAATTCTTAATCTTTTGTAGAAATGACATTTTTCTCTTCTCTCCGTACATCTTGGGTAAATCTCTATGTATAAAATTATATTCTGCAAAGCCTAGATATCTCCTATCCGGACGAGTTCCTGTTAAAGTTGGGTCGCGTTTTAACATACAATCTCCTATCCACCAGGATTTCAGCTTCTATGGTAACAAACAATCAAATTTCGTCTAACTTCTGTCTCTGAACCAATCCTAGCGCGGCCTTTCTGTGATGTTTGTCTGCCAACCCCTCCTTTACAATCTGCGCTTCTCTGCACCTCGCTGTTTTCGACCAATCCCAGCACGGCACCTTTGACGTCAGTACTGCTCCTGACTACTGACCCCTCCTTTACAAAAGTCGTTCCACGCCCGCGGTTTCAACCAATCCCAGCGCGGCGTTTTGTGACGTCAGCTTCCTCTCCGTCAGCTGACCCTCCCTGTACAAAATCGTACGCACAACTTAGTTTTCTTTGCGACTTTAATTAAAATTCAATAACAACATAAAACATTTGCTATCGTGCCAGTTTTTCTCATTTTTGAAAAGATAGTTTCGTCCACAGTAGTAAACCCTTTCCGTTTACTAAACATACACTACGAGTAAAACCCTTCCGCTTACTCTTCACAATGGGCCTGATTCACAGAACTAACTTACGTCAAAAACGTAAAGTTAGTACTTTTGGTATTCACAGAATACACTTACTCATTTTGGTATTCACAGAATGAACTTACTCATTTTGGTATTCACAGAAGTTAGTAGTCCTAACTTTAGGACTCCTAAATGCCTTCTGTGAATACCGAAAGTCTTAAAGTTAGGATTTTCTCAGTTTAGAGTAGTAAAGTTAGGACTCCTAACTTTAGGATTCCTAAATGCCTTCTGTGAATACCGAAAGTCTTAAAGTTAGGATTTTTCTCAGTTTAGGAGTAGTAAAGTTAGGGAGTCCTAGTCCTAACTTTACTACTCCTAAACTGAGAAAATCCTAACTTTAAGACTTTCGGTATTCACAGAAGGCATTTAGGAGTCCTAAAGTTAGGAGTCCTAACTTTACTACTCCTAAACTGGGAAAATCCTAACTTTAAGACTTTCGGTATTCACAGAAGGCATTTAGGAGTCCTAAAGTTAAGACTACTAACTTCTGTGAATACCTGAAATGCGTAAGTTCATTCTGTGAATACCAAAATGAGTAAGTGTATTCTGTGAATACCAAAAAGTACTAACTTTACGTTTTTGACGTAAGTTAGTTCTGTGAATCAGGCCCATAGGCTTCAGGAATACCTGTTACTTCTTCAATGTTACCCTTTCTAGGTGATATAACATCAAATTTTAACCGCGTATTCCTTTGCTATTACTCACACGCATAGAGTCCCTAACAAGTACTGATAGCCCTGCCTAACTTTTCAGTACTATTTCTGCCTGACAGATAACCTCACTGCAGTATGGCTTCCACTTACCATCCGCTATTCAATTTTCCCCGGGGAATTCTGGACAACATAAAACAAACTTTGAACACACGGATGTTAGTTCATAAAATAAACTCTCATTACCCAATTAACAAAGTCCAACCATCCTCTGATAACCAGAAAACTGATCCAGCGCGATATTAGCAAACAGCATTCATACACCAAATACTCACTTGGGCCCATACATTCATACTACGCTAATACTTACGCTGGTGAGTCAGTTATACTCTTTATCAAAATCCCTGCTACCAATTACTTTTCTGATTTGAAGAGTAATGACTTACCAATGAATCCTTTGCTAATTGGGAAGTTTAAAATGAGTGACATTCATTACAATTTATAATCCTGAAATAATCACTGAGTCAGGAAGTTTTAAAAGGTTTATCTAAAGATTTAGCAGAGTAAAATACAGAACCACATGATACTTAATCGCACATCAAGGATGAAGCGTAGAATAATAGTTATTGATCAATGACGGTCCCTCAGAAAAGAGAAGATAGAGACAGCAGCGCAACTAAGGTTGCAGGTATATTTACCTAAAGTGCGAGAACCAAACCCCTTGGCCAAGGAGTTGGAAAGGATAGGACCCAGGAAGGATGAAGAGCAAAGACCTCCTCCAGGTTCAGGACAGGACCGGTGACCTCTCTACCAACGACGCCTGCGTCGTTCCCCTCTCTGATACTCGACTTCTCCTCGATTCTCCCGTGCCTTCCTTCTAATGGACTCCGCCGCCCCTCCTCAGGACCTCTCTGGACAGCGGTTCAGTCTGCAATCGATCAGCTTGTCGGTCCGGAGCTTCTGCCTCTCTGTGTGAATGCCTGTTCTGACTAATTAGCTAATTCTATATCTGTTATACCCTTCTACGCCCATGTACCTCCCATTAATGTTGCCAAAATATGGGACCACTTATTTCTGATTGGTTCAATTTCTTAAAGCTCATTGTTTTAAAATACCGCCCATCACTTTTATTACATTTGCTTTATTTCCCACCCGTCTCACGACAAATTTTATACATTGTTCATATAAATTGTTGCTATTCAGTTGGTACATCATGGGTACAGCGGTGTTGGCCATCAGGTCATGGCCTTGGACGACGTCCAGGTTGACTTCATCCTTTTCTCTCTGGGCAGCCATGCAAGACGCATGCACGGAATCATTGTCTCTCGAGTTTCAGTTCACCAAACCCCAGGCCCAAATTTACGAACTAATAAAAGTCAAAGAAGAAAATATTAAAATCACAAATAAAATGTTTCACTGTATACCCACTCTTTCTACTCTATTCCCCTTTACTTATAAATTCTATTCCCGCATTAATAGCGTTAGGAAACGGCAGTTTAATTTTAACACGAGAGCAAGCTGTAGCATGTGAAAACATAAAGCAGCCATTTTAATGCACACTGCGCAGAAGCAAGAGTTTTCCCACCAAGCAAAGAAAGACGTCACAACACGTGATACGGTTGAGACATGCGCAGTAAAGTTCCTGCGTTTTAGCGGCCATCTTAGAAAAGACAAGCGTTATTTGTTAGTTTAGACACATAAGCAAGCTTTCTTGCTAGTTATGTTTGTGTATGCAAGAGTTAGTATGAACAATACAAAGTTTAATAAATTAATACTATGAGAAGATTGTATCCGAGCAAGTCTCATTTGTGAGTCCTTGCTCCATCAATCCCTTCTCTGATGGCGTTTAAGAGCCATCAAATACTACCCACAATCAGATGCCAACTTTTAGCATAAAATAGTTTCATTTTCATTTTACACTTTCTATTTTTCACATCCCCTTTCAGTTTCTTGTATAAGTCACTTCTTAAATCTTCAAGTTCAATTTCTTCAAACTTTCGCTTCTTTCCTTTTCCTGTCACATTATACGATTCATTCTTTCTAGAACATTTGCACCATATTATTATTGACAGTACTATTATTGCTATCCCTGCTAAGGGTACTAATATTTGACCTATAAGTCCTTTCCCTACATTAGCAAACCAGGTACCAATTGACGCAATACTATTTGTCAATCTTTCCCATACACTATCAACTTCCAGTGGTTTTAATTCCTTCTCAAGTTTCGTTATATTCTGTATATATGTTCCAATTTCTGCACTTTTATCAGGTATGTAAGTGCAACAGTGTTTCGTCTTCAATAATTTACAGACTCCGTCCTCTTTTGCCAATATAATATCAAGAGCAAGTCGATTTTGCATAACCATAGATCTAATCGCAACCATCTCTGCATTAATCATTAGAAATCCAGCAGTATCCGTTGATAAACGATCAACCACTGTAGACAATTTACATATTTTCCTTGAGTTCAGAATTATTCCCACTGAAGGTATCAATGCACCAAATATATCACCTACAATTTCTGAAAAACTAGCTCTTTTACTACGTGTTAATTCGCCATTGCTTTCATTGCTTCCAGTGTTTCTTTTTACATGGTATATTTTTGGAAATACTATTCCAAAATAACAACTTCCATACCACCGTTCAGGAAGCCTAAAGTAAGCCTTATTCCCACACACATAATAGATTCCAGGAAAAACTGAATCCGTTCCTCCTTTAATTCCCCACCCTCCAAGAATTAAGAAATTGTGTTCACATTCACTGGTACCGATGAAAACATTGTTATAATCAGTCTTTAATCTATGTAGACAAATTTTCCCTGTCTTTACAAAATCCAGAGCCATAGCAGCTTGAGCTTTGCCAGGTGTGTAACTCCCTTCTCTCTCAGCCCAAGGTGGTAAATGAGCCTTATGCTCAGAAGCTTTCTTTTGGAAATCTTGTCTTCTATCTTCTACTAAATTCAAAAATATCTTTTCTTCTTCATGTAACGAACATGTTAGATTGTTCTATGTGCATGTGTTATATCTATCGATTTCATTGTTAAGAAAAATTCTCCCATAAACTGTGCGTCTTGATTACTAAGCACTGGGTTCATACTCTTTCGAATCGGAACCTCAGAAAATATCACATCTATGTTTGAATAATAATACTGAAGTCTCCCTGTTCTATAAAATAAACTAGCCAATACACTACATGATATGCCATACGTTAATGGCAAGTGATGATATGTTAACCCTTCTGCTACTGATTCGGGTAACTTCATACAGACATAACAATTACTAACTTCCATGGTATCTACATATTGAAACAATAACTTTGTGAAAACATTTAAACTAGTGTCCTTATCAGATATTTCATGATGAATTTCTGGTTTATTTTCTGCCATTAGTTCTACTCTATTACCTTTATGGTTTGCTGTCCTTTCCTTAGTTTCGTTATTAATCTTTTCATCCATTATCATAAGGTAAGGAACTGCTACGATCAGAACTAACCATACTATAAGCACCATCACTAGACTACATATGCATACGGCACAGCATCTTTTACAACATTTCTGTTTTGATCTCCCAGTAACTCTATCGTCGGACATTTTGACAAGGAAGATTGCTCTTCTTATCTATTTTCGATTTTCTTTACGTTATCAAGGTGGTCTTGTTTCTTTCTCGTATGTTAGTTCAGCACTTGTTCCTTCGTCACCACTTTCACTTGACTCTGAGCTCTCGTAATCTTCAAGAATGATGTAAGTCCAATCAGGACCTTTGAATTTGTTATTCACAAGTTTCAGTCTTTTGCTTCTTCTTTTCTCAGTTTTACTTTCTTGTCCTGTTTGGCTTGTTACTTCATTTACTTGATCTGGATCTTCACTTCTGGTTTTTATGTGGTATTTTACTCTTTTAATGACACTAGGCCAATGATCACCTTTTCTTGTTTTCTTTGTTTGCACTGTCTCTTTATTTTCTTCTTCAGAAATTCGTTTATTTTCTGGTTTTAGCACAGTTTCGTTTTCTGCAATTACTGTTTCTCTAATTTGCTCTTTTTCAGGTCTGATTGGTTTCTCTTCAGCAGCTCCACTGTGAGTTTCCAACAAATGACCTTGTTCTTGATTTATTTCTTCATGTTCGTTTTTCTCGAGATCTTCTTTTTCTGTGTACTTTTCTGGATCTAACTGGTTTTGATCAGGGCTTATTGCACTTTGTACTTCTGCAGCCTGACCGGGTTCTTCTAAACCTGTCTGACCCTGCTCAAAATTTGTTGATTCTTCGTTATTTTGAGCCCAGTTTCCTCTCCCTATCTGGTCCTGCTCAGGTTCTTTTATTGAGTCTTCTTCTTTTTCCTGAGCTGCTTCTTCTTCACCTATCTGATCTTCTTCAATTTCTTCCAAATTTGTTTGACTTCTTGTTTTGTGATAAACTTCAGGAATTTCCACCACCGGTATCCAGTCCTGACTTGTGCTCGGTTGTTCTTCTTCAGCTTCCCTTGAATCTTGAACCTGAGATTCTTCAGCTGGGCAACCTTCAGCTTCCTCAGTGATTGATGCTGTCTGAGGATTTTCTTTTTCAGGGTCTGGTATTCTTTTGGTGTGACTTACATGAATCCAATTAGGAAATCCTGCACACTTCACTGCTGTATTCGTGATCAGTATGACCTGACAAGGTTCGCTCCACCTAGGTGATAGACACGTCTCTCTGGTGTGATTCTTCACTACCACCCAGTCACCAGGATTCAGATCATGTTCTTGTTCAGGCTGCCTGGAAACTGCGTCTTCTCCAACCTGGTGAGAGACAGAATGCACTAGGTCAGCCAATCCTTTGCAATAATCCAGAACCATATCATCAGATATATTCAGCAGTTTATTTGTGGGAACATGTGCTTGTCTCATTGCTCTTCCCATCATTATCTCGTGTGGGCTCAATCCGGTATTTCTATCAGGAATGCTTCTGAGTCCCATTAAAATAAGTGGCAATGCATCCGGCCACTCTAATGATGTTGATACACACATTTTTCCCAGTCTGGATTTTATTGTGCCATTCAATTGTTCAACCACTCCAGAAGCCTCTGGACGATATGCACAGTGCAGTTTTTGTTCAATTTGGAATGCTTCACAGATTATTTTGATCACTTCACTGTTAAAATGCTTTCCTCTATCTGATTCCAAAGTTACTGGGAAACCAAACCTAGGAATGAGTTCTCGTAGTAACAACTTTGCGACTGTAATACTGTCATTCCTTCTGGTAGGGTAAGCCTCCACCCACTTTGAAAACAGATACACTATGACAAGTACATATTTCAGCCCTCTGCAGGATGGTAGCTGAATGAAATCAAATTGCAATCTTATAAATGGACCTTCTGCCTTTCCAATTTTTCCAAACCCAATTATTGTTTTTCTTCCTGGATTATGCATTTGGCACGTTAAACATCTCTGGCAAAGACTCTCTGCTACAGCCCTGAACCTTGGATTGTACCAATTTTGTCTGAAGAGCCTAATCATTGCATCTCTCCCTATGTGTGTGTCTCCATGATACATCCTGGCCATTTGTGAAAGCAAAGAATCGGGCATGACTGGTCTGCCATCGGCATAAATCCATACATCGTCGTCTGCCCTTTGAGAACATCCCATTTTAATCCATGTATTTTTCTCACTCTCATCAGCATCATCTTGCATTCTTTTACATCATTCCATGTTTCAGGTGGCACATACAGCATAAGTTGGCAGCTGATTCCCATTCTTTCCACCCTTTTATTGACTGACAACCTATTTTTGGCACAATGTTGAGCCACAAGATCTGCGTATCGGTTGCCGACTACCACCCAATCATCTCCTGACTGGTGTGCGGCACATTTCACCACAGCCAATTCTTTTCGTGATTGTATTGCTTCCAGCAATTCCCTTACGAACTGTCCATTTATAATGGGGGATCCTGAAGAAGTCATGAAATCCCTCTGCATCCATAGTTGGCCAAAATCATGCACAACCCCGTAACCTTATTGGCTATCTGTAAATATAGTTACTTTTTGATTCCTCCCAATTTTGCAAGCCTTTATCAATGCAATCAATTCAGCTATTTGTGCAGATTTGACTCCTGGTAAATAGGATGCTTCAACTATTCCAGTTAATTCACACACTGCATAGGCAGCAGTTAGTTTACCATCTTCATGCCTTTGGCATGAACCATCAACAAACAGCTCCCTGTCTGGCTTCCTGAGGGGTAGTTCCTGAATATCAGGACGCGGTTTCGTGCATAACTCTGTGACTTGTAAACAATCATGTTCTTCTTCTTCGTCATCATTAACTTCTTCATGATATGAGTCTGGTAGTAAGGTAGCTGGATTTACTATCGTGCACCTTACCATGGTCACATTTTCAGCACCCATTATTATTCTCTCATATTTAGTCAGCCGACTAGGAGTAAGATGCTGAGTTCGGGTTCTTGTCAATAGAATCACAACCGCATGTGGAACAAACACCTTTACGGGGTGTCCCATTACAATTGACTCACTTTGTTCAATGCTCAAACAGGTAGCCGCCACTGCTTTTAAGCAGCCTGGCAACGCGGCTGCCACTGGGTCCAATGTAGCAGAAAAATATGCTATAGGACGTCTGTCCAGACCATGTCTCTGTGTTAGGACTGAAAGTGCACAATTTTCTCTCTCATGACAGAATAATGCAAAATTTCTTTTATAATCAGGCATGCCTAGGGCAGGTGCTGCACACAGAGCATTTCTCAATTTTACAAATGCTCCTACGCTCTCATCATCCCACTCAACTGGGTCCTTTGCTTTCTTTTTCGTCATTTGAATTAATGGTTTTGCTAATAGAGAAAATCCTAGTATCCACTGTCGACAATAACCCACCATTCCAAGGAACATTCTCACTTCTCTTTGGGTTACGGGCATTTGCATTTTCTTGATTAATTTTACTCTTTCAGACGTTATTCTTCTTTTTCCCCTCTCGATTTGGTGTCCCAGATATTTAACTGCTGTTATACAGAACTGTAATTTTTCAGGTGAGACTTTATGCCTTTCTTCAGCTAAATGATTTAATAATGCAATGGAATCAACAACACAGTCCTCTCTGGTGTTAGATGCCACCAGTAAGTCGTCTATATACTGCACTAAGACTGATCTTCCTGGCATCACAAGTTTCTCTAAGCACTTTTTCAATATCTGATTGAAGATGAAAGGACTTTCCGTGTACCCCTGAGGAACACGATTCCATACATAGACTTTGTTCTCAAATTTAAATGAAAATAGATACTGGCTATCTGGATGCAAGTGTATCGTAAAGAAGGCTTGGCATAAATCAATCACAGTAAACCACCCTGCACTCCAAGGAATCTGATATAGAATTACTGCAGGATTTGGCACTATAGGACAACAGGGTTCCACAATCTTGTTTATTTTCCGCAGGTCTTGAACAATCCTGTATTTTCCACTAGGTTTCTTCAAACCCATGATTGGTGAATTACAAGGGCTACTCATTACCTCTTTTAATATTCCCTGTTTTACCATTCTGTTTATTTCTTCAATGACTCCTGCCTTTACTTCTGCACTCATTTTGTATTGTCTAGTATTTGGGAAAATCGCACCTTCCTTTACAATAATTTTAACTGGGTCTATTTTGGCCATAAGTCCTACTTCCTTTCCCGTGAAATCCCATACTATGGGGTTTACTGTAGTTTTTAATTCTTCTGGCAACTCGTCTTTTGTTATTAAAGAAAACATCTCATCTACTTCTGTACCTTGCTTTGCAATCATAAACTTATATACATGATCTTCATCTGGGGTCTGAACTGCCACACCATCCGGTGTGCAGAAAATTGTGCAATTCATTTTGCATAACAAATCTCGGCCCAATAAATTTACTGGACTGGAATCACACACTACGAATTGATGCATTTCTCTAAAGTTTCCTATTTTTAGTTCCATTGGTTCAGTAAGAGGTGTTCTAATCTTTCGATTCGCCACCCCCACAACTTGGATAGCTTCTCCAGAGAGAGGAAGGTCTGGGATGTCTGCTGTTCTCACAGTAGACCTGGTAGCACCAGTGTCCAAAAGAAAAGTAATATCATTACCTTTTACATTTCCTTCAACATATGGACCTGACTGATCTACTGGTAAGGATGCGCCAAGTACGCACTCCTTCTCCCCTCTCCTAGGCACCGTCACTGACTATAGGAACACAAATCGTCCTGTAAAAGAAATTGTGATGTTACATAATCATTCTTACCACTTCCTCCTTGATATCCAACGTCTGTACCGTGCTTTGTTCTGCTTACATTACCCTGTATAGGTGCAGGTGGCAACTGACCCTGAGGATTTACACCCTGCTGTGAGTCATTCTGCGTCTGTGGATTTAAATTTTGATTTGGGCCATTATTATTCCGAATCTTTTTACATTCATCCTTCCAATGCCCCAATTTTCCGCATCCCGGACAAGGAAATTTCTTTTATCCTCTTCTCTGCTCATTCGTCCTCTTACTTTTCCACCATTCCCAGTGTCACCATTCGTTCCAGAATCCTTTCCCTGATTTTCACTCGGATTATCCAAATTAATTCCCTGTTTCTCGGCCATTTTTACCTGAGCCCACATTACTTTCTCCTGCAATTTCTTGTGCCAATCCTCGATATCATCTCCACAATATTTTGCATATTTCAAAATTTCGTCGATCGGCTTCCCCTGCCAGCACAACGTGTGCTGCTTAATCATCTGACAAATCTCTGGCTTCAGACCATAGACAAATCGGTAGACAAACTGACTCATGTTTTTATCTCCAATATCCTCAAATCCACTATACTGCTTGAATACCTGCAATAAACGCTCATAATAGGCGTGTACCGATTCACTGGCTTCTTGGGTAGTTCTGTCTATTTTCACCCAATCTGTTTCTTTCGGTGGTATTTTCCCTTTCAGGTAAGTTATTACCTGCTGGTACTTTTTCATTACATCATTTGACGGGGCACCTGTCTTTGGATCTCTAGGATACTCTTCACTTGGCCAATCAACTGTAATCTTACAATCTGTCCACAAATCGGCAGGTACCACTATGTCGAACAAACCATCCAAATCCTTCAACAATACCTTTGACACTTTCACAAACCTCTCAACCTGCTTGTACCATTCAATTGGCTTTTCTCTCAACTTTGGAAAATCATTCGTAAATGACAGAATATCCTGTCTGCTCCATGGGACATGTACATATCCCCCTCCTGGAACTTCTCGCATCGGGTACATTTGATCTGCTTTCCCTGTTTCCTTCATTAAATATTCAGATGCTGTTCTACTGGATCGTGCCTCTTCCTTTTTCTTGGCCCATCTAACTCTCCATTTATCTAGATCTCCCCATTTCTGTAAGACTGACATTAATTCCTTTATTTGTAATTTGCTTGCAGAAACATTCATGTTTTCTAAATCTTTGTCTGAAAAATCTGCTCTATAGGGTTTCTGTAACATTTTCGATCTCCTTTTTCAATTCCCATCTGCAGAGCCAAATCTGATAATTTCTCATGAAATAACTTTACATTTCTTGTGATACTTCTGCACACAAACAATAGTTCTTCTTCATCGTATGTATTTAGGCGATCTACCCCTACATTTCCTGCTATTATTTCTTCTAATTCGACCTTTAATTTATAAATGTCCATGATCTTTGGGGGTGAACTCTGTTTGTCTGTTCCTTGTGCCCACCTTTCTAAGTCTTCTGGTGTTACTACTGTGGCACTTTTTGCTCCCGATGAAGTTATTTATGTTTACATCTCTTGAGCAACCAGGTGTAGCTCTTCTGGGGGTACTAGTTACAGAATCTCGAATGGGCAAGTCCATTAATGAAATCATGGATTCACAGTCGTTAAAGTGATCCTCAACCATTACTACTGCTTCAGGTTTAGGAACATTCACAGGAGTAGGCATAACTAAAGGTTTTGGGTAATTTCCTTTGTCCCCATATAAGGGAACCACTGGACCAATCGTTACAGGTATGGTTAGTGAATCAGGATGCATACTCAATTGTGTTACTTTCTGTATTAATTCTGCTCTGTTTTTATCTATGGCTTCCTTTTCTTTGTCATGAAGTATCCTACTAGCTGGGGAATCATGCAAGACTTGTGGTACCAATGGTGTCCTTAACAGTGGTGCACTTGGGATGCATCCACTTGTCCCTTCCTGATATGGTGGCGGGTTCTTTAATATCTCTTCCATGAACTCATCTTCGGAATCTCCAAATCTAGTCATGTGTTTTGTCTTTTCGGTGCATTTGCTCCCTACTGGCTCATCTGCCATTAATATCAGATACAGACCCTCTGTAAGCATTGCCCTCCTCCACTGTTTCATCTGACTGTCTCTTGACTCATTTTGGTTCTTAGGAAAAAATCCTTGAAAACCCCTATTACTCCTGTATCGGTCACGCTCAAATGCCTCGGTTTCCCATTCCTCTAAGGCTTCGTATTGAGTTAATCTAGGTCTGGGTTCTAAGTCATTCATCCTCAATCTCAAGTTTTGGAGAATTCTCCCATTGAAAGTACCATTTTCGGGGAATGCTAATATTCCGTCATTTTTGGTATATTCTATCCAATTCTCTATCCATACACAAGTATGATAACCTCTCTCCATCATCATGAATGAAGCGGGCGTTTTAGCTGGTGGAATGATAATTCCTTCCCTACTTTTGATTGGTTTATCCTTTTTAAAATAATTCTTAATCTTTTGTAGAAATGACATTTTTCTCTTCTCTCCGTACATCTTGGGTAAATCTCTATGTATAAAATTATATTCTGCAAAGCCTAGATATCTCCTATCCGGACGAGTTCCTGTTAAAGTTGGGTCGCGTTTTAACATACAATCTCCTATCCACCAGGATTTCAGCTTCTATGGTAACAAACAATCAAATTTCGTCTAACTTCTGTCTCTGAACCAATCCTAGCGCGGCCTTTCTGTGATGTTTGTCTGCCAACCCCTCCTTTACAATCTGCGCTTCTCTGCACCTCGCTGTTTTCGACCAATCCCAGCACGGCACCTTTGACGTCAGTACTGCTCCTGACTACTGACCCCTCCTTTACAAAAGTCGTTCCACGCCCGCGGTTTCAACCAATCCCAGCGCGGCGTTTTGTGACGTCAGCTTCCTCTCCGTCAGCTGACCCTCCCTGTACAAAATCGTACGCACAACTTAGTTTTCTTTGCGACTTTAATTAAAATTCAATAACAACATAAAACATTTGCTATCGTGCCAGTTTTTCTCATTTTTGAAAAGATAGTTTCGTCCACAGTAGTAAACCCTTTCCGTTTACTAAACATACACTATGAGTAAAACCCTTCCGCTTACTCTTCACAATGGGCCTGATTCACAGAACTAACTTACGTCAAAAACGTAAAGTTAGTACTTTTTGGTATTCACAGAATACACTTACTCATTTTGGTATTCACAGAATGAACTTACTCATTTTGGTATTCACAGAAGTTAGTAGTCCTAACTTTAGGACTCCTAAATGCCTTCTGTGAATACCGAAAGTCTTAAAGTTAGGATTTTCTCAGTTTAGAGTAGTAAAGTTAGGACTCCTAACTTTAGGATTCCTAAATGCCTTCTGTGAATACCGAAAGTCTTAAAGTTAGATTTTTCTCAGTTTAGGAGTAGTAAAGTTAGGGAGTCCTAGTCCTAACTTTACTACTCCTAAACTGAGAAAATCCTAACTTTAAGACTTTCGGTATTCACAGAAGGCATTTAGGAGTCCTAAAGTTAGGAGTCCTAACTTTACTACTCCTAAACTGGGAAAAATCCTAACTTTAAGACTTTCGGTATTCACAGAAGGCATTTAGGAGTCCTAAAGTTAAGACTACTAACTTCTGTGAATACCGAAATGCGTAAGTTCATTCTGTGAATACCAAATGAGTAAGTGTATTCTGTGAATACTAAAAGTACTAACTTTACGTTTTTGACGTAAGTTAGTTCTGTGAATCAGGCCCATAGGCTTCAGGAATACCTGTTACTTCTTCAATGTTACCCTTTCTAGGTGATATAACATCAAATTTTAACCGCGTATTCCTTTGCTATTACTCACACGCATAGAGTCCCTAACAAGTACTGATAGCCCTGCCTAACTTTTCAGTACTATTTCTGCCTGACAGATAACCTCACTGCAGTATGGCTTCCACTTACCATCCGCTATTCAATTTTCCCCGGGGAATTCTGGACAACATAAAACAAACTTTGAACACACGGATGTTAGTTCATAAAATAAACTCTCATTACCCAATTAACAAAGTCCAACCATCCTCTGATAACCAGAAAACTGATCCAGCGCGATATTAGCAAACAGCATTCATACACCAAATACTCACTTGGGCCCATACATTCATACTACGCTAATACTTACGCTGGTGAGTCAGTTATACTCTTTATCAAAATCCCTGCTACCAATTACTTTTCTGATTTGAAGAGTAATGACTTACCAATGAATCCTTTGCTAATTGGGAAGTTTAAAATGAGTGACATTCATTACAATTTATAATCCTGAAATAATCACTGAGTCAGGAAGTTTTAAAAGGTTTATCTAAAGATTTAGCAGAGTAAAATACAGAACCACATGATACTTAATCGCACATCAAGGATGAAGCGTAGAATAATAGTTATTGATCAATGACGGTCCCTCAGAAAAGAGAAGATAGAGACAGCAGCGCAACTAAGGTTGCAGGTATATTTACCTAAAGTGCGAGAACCAAACCCCTTGGCCAAGGAGTTGGAAAGGATAGGACCCAGGAAGGGATGAAGAGCAAAGACCTCCTCCAGGTTCAGGACAGGACCGGTGACCTCTCTGCCAACGACGCCTGCGTCGTGCCCCTCTCTCATACTCGACTTCTCCTCGATTCTCCCGTGCCTTCCTTCTAATGGACTCCGCCGCCCCCTCCTCAGGACCTCTCTGGACAGCGGTTCAGTCTGCAATCGATCAGCTTGTCGGTCCGGAGCTTCTGCCTCTCTGTGTGAACGCCTGTTCTGACTAATTAGCTAATTCTATATCTGTTATACCCTTCTACGCCCATGTACCTCCCATTAATGTTGCCAAAATATGGGACCACTTATTTCTGATTGGACAGGGACAGGGGGTTGATCCTCACACCATATTGATTTGGTTCAATTTCTTAAAGCTCATTGTTTTAAAATACCGCCCATCACTTTTATTACATTTGCTTTATTTCCCACCCGTCTCACGACAAATTTTATACATTGTTCATATAAATTGTTGCTATTCAGTTGGTACATCATGGGTACAGCGGTGTTGGCCATCAGGTCATGGCCTTGGACGACGTCCAGGTTGACTTCATCCTTTTCTCTCTGGGCAGCCATGCGCGGAATCATTGTCTCTCGAGTTTCAGTTCACCAAACCCCAGGCCCAAATTTACGAACTAATAAAAGTCAAAGAAGAAAATATTAAAATCACAAATAAAATGTTTCACTGTATACCCACTCTTTCTACTCTATTCCCCTTTACTTATAAATTCTATTCCCGCATTAATAGCGTTAGGAAACAACAGTTTAATTTTAACACGAGAGCAAGCTGTAGCATGTGAAAACATAAAGCAGCCATTTTAATGCACACTGCGCAGAAGCAAGAGTTTTCCCACCAAGCAAAGAAAGACGTCACAACACGTGATACGGTTGAGACATGCGCAGTAAAGTTCCCGCGTTTTAGCGGCCATTTTAGAAAAGACAAGCGTTATTTGTTAGTTTAGACACATAAGCAAGCTTCCTTGCTAGTTATGTTTGTGTATGCAAGAGTTAGTATGAATACAAAGTTTAATAAATTAATACTATGAGAAGATTGTATCCGAGCAAGTCTCATTTGTGAGTCCTTGCTCCATCACAAGTGTAATGTAATTTTTGATTTTTCCTTAAAAGTGTTTCTCCTTTAAAATGTTTCTGTAAGAAGATGGAATATTATGTGGTGATGCAGGTTAGGCTTCACTATGCAATGCTCTCACAATACCCCAAAGATGGTCCTTGGAGTCACGATATTTAATCCATAGCTCAGTTCTGATAGAGTGGCAAGGAGCAGTAAGGCTTTACTAGAGGAGCATGTGTTAAGCATTTCAGAGTGCCAACATCGATGATAAGTAATTGAAAAGACTCTGAAAAAATCTGACACCAATTTATAAAATTAAAGTTAGATTTTTATAGAAATTTAGACACCAAAATTACGTCAATCAGATAAGTATAATCAGAGTTATGGATTTTAGAAGCAATATTAAATCAGTGCAAAACAGTACTGCAAAACTGTATAATTGCAGTCAATGGTAAAAAGCACTAGTGATAATCGGTCACCTGCAGGTCGAGTTGCATGGAACCCGAGGAGGGTAATGGTGATACAGGTCCCAGGACCAAGCGTTGACAGTCAGTTCGATTTTACCTGGCTCTAGAAGCCCAGATGCAGATTTGTCCTGGCTGTCCTTGGTGATGAACCGGGAGCCGCTGGGGAGCTGGTTTTACCGCTTACATGGTGCAAGTGGGGACCCAGGTGCAAAAAGTCAACAACGGAGCCACTGCTGACATCGGAGGAAGGTTTTGCGGAGTTATCTTCAGGTGCAGCATCGAGCAAAGGTGGTGGTTGTCAGGCTGGCAACAAACAAGCCTTGACCGCAGTAAGCTTGGCAGAAAGTTATTTCGATGTCCGGAGGTCCGAGGGAAAACGGTAGCCTCCTGAAACTTGCTGGACATCAGGGCTATATTTCCCGCATTACACTGCACAAGCTATTGTTATTATTATTAAGTTTTATAAAGTGCATAGCTACTCAAAATGGGGTTTCCAGCATTAAGCCCATCACTGTACCTCCCTAACATTTACTCTGAGACACTCGGTCAGAACAGCCTCATTTGTAGTTGTTTACTAAAAATAGAAAGCAACTGACAGGATCTCAACAACGATGGATGCGAGTTCCACAGTTTTGGACCTATTTAGGAGAACGTCTGGCCTCCTTGACTGCTCTCCTCACTTTGGGGACTGTGGAATATTGGAGCTACTGGAGCATAGGGAGCAATGTGGCTTATAAGGTGATACGTAAAGCCTAAGGTAGTGAGGACCTGTGTTTGATAGTAGTTTGTGCATATAGCATAGAGATTTAAAATTAATTAGTCTCTCTACAGGTAACAAGTGGAGCTTGTGCAAAAGCTTGGATGTAAAGGTCAGTCTGGGTGGTTTTAAAAGAAGTCTGGCTGCAGTATTTTGGACTAACTGCAGTCACTTGAGTGCAGCTTTAGAGACACCCCAATAAAGAATATTGCCATAATCCAGTCTGGAGATTATCAAAGCCTGTATCACGGTTCTTTGCACTGATCCAGGAAGACAACTAAGAATCTTTCTTACCCATCTGAGCATTCCAAAGCAGGTAGCCGCTACCTTTGTATTCTGGGTGTTCCTTGAGAGCTTACCTAGCCAGATGCCAAGATTTTTAACAGCTGGCACTGGGTTTAAACATGCCCCAGGAACCTCAGGCCACAGATGGGACTAGTTACCCCCTAGCAAAATCTTGGTCTTGTCGCCATTCGATTTAAGCAAGTTAATATTCATCCAAGCCAACACTTTTGACAGGCAAGTATTTCGAGCGCCAGCATTCTGATTCTCCTGAGCTGACAAGGAGACCACAATCTGGATATCGTCATTGTATGAAAAAAGTGTGAGACCGCAGCTCTCTACTAAATAAGCCAGAGGATGAACAAAGATATTAAACACTGTAGAGCTGATGGTGGAACCCTGCGGTACGCCAGAAGATAGTGGTAGATCTGTGAGCTGTGCTGCTTAGTATGTACATGAAAGCAGTGATTCTGCAGAAAAGATCTGACCCATATCAGAGCAATGTGATATACACCCATTTCTTCTAGTCTTTGCAGCAGAAGACTGTAATTGACTGTATCAAAGGCGGCGCTTAGGTCGCAGTCATGCCGTTCCAAGAAGGTTGCTACAGGTGTCGAGTATCACGCCTTTGCTTTGTGCAGATCCTGTTGTCGCAGACACGTGTTTTCTCTTTATCCCATTGTTGGAAGTCAGATCAGAACGGAGGCTCTAGTGTCAGAGTTAGCCCTCAAATCCTAGATTTAGAGGTGTTAGGTGTGTAGGTGTCAGTGGCCAATGGGCTACTAGCCACTGCGGCTAATCCACCCCTGAGGTGGCCACATCCAGGGGTGTGTGTCACTTACCTTTTCTACCCAGAACCCTCTATTCTACCACTTTTAAAAATGGCAGAAGTATTCCTCAGCTATACAGACAAGGTAGCCCACCCTAGAAGTGTGGCTAGCCTTCTGGGGTGCACCTCCTGAATTTCTAATTTTCCCTCATGCCTGGGTGCAAATGTGCCTAGGTGCGGAGGAAGGCTGTTTCCTCCTTTGGGAGGTAGCCTGATTGCATATCACAGGCGGTGTAGTCTTTGAAGCTCACCGCCTTGATGTGCCACTTCGCTAACCATCCTGTCAGGGAGGGAGGTGTGATCTCCTTCCCATTCAGGCCTTTGTTTCTGACTCCTGGGAGAGTTCACACCTCCTGGCAGAGGGTCATATTCCTGTCTTGGCGGCAGCAGCTACGGGCTGGCAGCCAGAGCACAGGAAAGGCTGGGCAACCAGATGAGCAACTTCTAGGCAGCCACCTGGGTGCATGCCACATCATCCTCAACACAAGAATTGTGTCAGGGAACGTTATTTGATGCACGTTATTGTATCCCAAACATGACATATATCGGTGATACCATAATGGAGCTGCCAACCTTGCGTTTGACAGGGGGCCAGCCCATGTTATTCTATGGACCGTCTATCACTTATGGTAGCCTTTAATGGTAAAGGCCACTATAAGTACTCATAAGCTTGCATTTACATGCCAACACCTTTAATATAATGCACCCTGCCGTCTGGGCTCAGGAGGCCTTCCTTAGTAGTGACTGGCATATATTTAAAACAGTGCATTGGCAAAGTCGAGATCTAGAAGTTTGCATTGCTGTTGCAGTCTGTAAGGGCAGGCCTGCTGTCAATAGTTTGGGAAACATCCTTTACATCGCGGTGATTACACCGCGATGCATTTAGAACGCTGCCATTACAACGCAAGCGTTACATCGACTTGCACTGGAGGGTGCTATAACCTAAGGAATAGTAAGATTTACTATTCCAACACCTTCCCTACTGTACGTAGACTGGTGTTGGAATAGTAAATCTTACTACTCCTAAGTCCAGCGCCCTCCAGCGCAAGTCGTTGTAACGACTTGCGTTGTAAAAACTGCGATGTTACATACCGCGATCATTTTGATCGCGTTGTAACATCACATATTCCAATAGTTTACTTGGGCCACTTGGGGTGGCACAAATAGTGCTTTAGGCCCTGGTGACCCCTTTAGCACCCATGTCCTGGGTACCACTGGTACCATATACTAGGGCCCTATAAGGGGGTTAAAGTCCCTGCCATTTGCGGTTGCCAATTCCCACATACCAGTTTTAGGGAGAGATCACTGGCACTAGGGCCTGGTTAGCAGGCTTCAGTGAATTGTCAGAGTCGAAAACCAGCAACTAGTAGTCCAAATGGGGGCAAAAAGTTGGGGGATATCTGCAAAAAGGCCTGTTCCTTAAAATTGGTTTTCAATGATTTGACTTACTCCAATGTGGTTTCTCAGTTTCCGTTTTCCATTAATTCACACACATCAACAAAGCGTGCTCATTTCAAACTTCTCATACACACATTCAAGGCACTACACAACTTAGGCCCCACCTACCTTTATAGTCGCATCTCCTTTTACCAACCATCCAGAGACCTGCACTCTGCAGGACTCCTACTTGCACACATCTCATGCACACACAGCACCAGGTTAGGAGGACATGCATTCTGTTACATTGCTTCTAAACCATTGAATGACCTCCCACTCCACATCATTTCCTCCTCATCTCTGCAATTCTGCAAGACGTTGAAGACCTGGCTTTTCAATTAACCAAGATACCCTAGTCAGGACTAGGCACACACACCTGTTCAGCACCAGGATAGCCCCACGGGTGATAGCAAGCTTCACAAATACACATATTGTAACATAAGCACTGCATTTTCTTTCAATTTTGTCTTGTCAGCCTTTTGGTATTGCATAGAATGACAACTGCAACTGGCAAATGCAACCATTGCTCTGTGCGCTTTGCAGAGAGGCCAAGGATTGGATGACCATGTATTTGGAACACCTTTTTGACCCACTGTGAGAAACTCACCCGGCCTCCAGGCTTGATTCCAGAGCTGTCAATTGTGGCCCATTATAAACTGGAGGCGACTCAGTACAAAGTATGCATTATACAAGAGTAATATGCTGGCAAAAAAAAAAATTGTAAGGCAACATCCTGGAAAAAGAAAAGCATCTTAGGGAATGCAAGATTAAGTAAAGCATGTGAAATATAAACAGGACACAGATTACCTTTAATGTTTTTTACATTAATTGTTCAGAAATTGATCAGTGTTTTGCCTATAAAGTTAAGGACATCAATACAGGCCCCTAACGGCCCTCGTTTCAATGTCCGTTTTAATTACGACCGGGTATGAGATCTGGAGGGACCCGGAACACTTAAAGCCAGGACTGCACTGCACCCGTCAGGTAACATCAACAGGACGGTACCAATTCACTGCAAAAGCCAAGGGGTATTGAGATCCTGACAGAGCATGTCTCATTTTCCCTCATTCCCCTCCTCATAGCACACATGAAGATTTCTTCTCTACCATGTTGCACACCAGACAGTTTGTGCATCACCATTGTGTTTCACCAAGCAGACCACACAGTTGAAAGCACACTGCACTCACCGGGAAGATTGGACACTACCGGTCTGTTAGAGAAGAAGTTGGACCACCACAGAACTCCTCTCCCTAAATAATACCAGGACTGATGGCATTAACTGTCACAGATTACGTAAATGTCGGGCCTAGTTTCTACTTCACTATTTTAGGGCCACCCCCAATAGCTGCACGTCTTTGTTGTATATGCATTTCTTTTATGCCTTATGTTCTCCTTCATTGCAAATGTTCCTTACTGTGTGCAAGCGGAGCGTGCCATGGAACACTCCTTGTGTTCGTCACGAGTTCCAATCCAGGTCGTCAGTTTATCTGGAGTCCTGGAGTGGAAGTCGTGCTGCCTGGCGCTCACCTGTTTCCTGATAATTTCAATAAACCCTTTTACCCAAATATACGTCTACTTCCATCATTACAATTGGCGACGATCGTTGGAAGAACCTTACTGGAACCTGTTCGTGGACATATTTTTTTTGGTGGAAGAGGAATTCTCGTTATCAGCAACGGAACGCATTTCGACGTTTGCCAGTGTCTTTCTATTTCTACTGGAATCGTTACTGGAATCGTTCACCATCTTCAAAACAGACAGCAACTTAAAGTATATGGGGTAAGATTTTCCCATTTTACTCACCGTGTCAGTGTGGATCGTTGGGAGCAACTGCCATTGGCCGCATCTTTCAAGCGGAGGAAGAGTTCGGGGATCGAGCGTGGATCGCGCGACTGTGTGCGACCTGCTTGCCTGCACGCGAAATACCGTGAACACTGACTCACACGTCAGCGCGCAAGGTCACGCAGCGTGACCTTGCGTGGCGGCCATTTTGGGGGGAAATTCATCAACAGAGTTCGAGGATCGGAAGAGTTTGTCGGAAGAGAACAAACTTACTTCTGCAACGGTAGGGACACGGCGCACAATTTGAAGTTTATGGTGTGACATTTTAAGAAACAGGTGAGAGAGTCGGGGGACGACTCCAAATTCATTGTATTTATCGCATTTTGGAAAGTATTTCTGTGGCATTATTTCGTTTTTTGGGAGTTTCTCTGGTACTGTGCTAAGGCAGTCTAGCTAAGCAGTTTGGGACAATTGCTTATGGAACAAGGGGACCAAGGAGTAGAGCAAACCATGACGCAACAAAACTTCACCATCAGTAACCCACATGCATTTTGGACTACTGGGTCCCAACCCAGTATTAAATGGGTGGAATGGAGAGAGTACTTTGTGAATTACATCGAGGCTATAGATGAGGCAGGCAAAATGAAACCTGATCAAAAGAAAAGAATTTTACTTCACTCCTTAGGTCCGATAGGTTTGAAAACATATTCTCGCATGCCAAAGATTACAGGCGGAGAGGAGAATGTGTTCGAAGCTGCGTTAAAAGATCTTGACAAGTATTTTGCGCCAAAAGTGTGTATTGGAGTGGTAAGATACAAATTTTTCCAGAGGAAGCAAAATAAAGAAGAACATGTGGATGACTGGCTAGATGATCTTAAAAAATTGGCAATAGACTGCAAATTTGGGGGTTTACATGATGATCTCATTCGTGACCAATTAGTAATGCACAGCAACAATGATTCTATTCAAGACCGGTTGTGGATAAACGGGGATGCACCTCTAGAGGATGTTTTGGCTATAATGAGGAAAGCTGAAATGTCAGGGAGGTGTGCCACAGTTGTTAAAGAATCGGAGAAAGATTCTGGAGGTGTGTTCAAACTACAGAATCCAAATAAGTATCAAGGCCAGCACATGACTGGGCGTTGGCGGAATACACCTCAAAGGAGCACAGAAATGGAAAGAAGAGTAGAAGAAAGGAGATGCTATCGATGCGATAGCAAAGAACATTTGGCGTTCAGTAAGGGTTGCCCTGCTTTAAAAAAAAAATGTGGTATCTGTGGACTAATAGGGCATTTTAGTAAAATGTGCCGGAGGAGGAACAATGTTAAATATGTATGGAATGATGAAGAAGGAACTGATAGGGACGTTGATAATGAGGACAGTTGTGTGAAGAGTTTACAAGGAAATTACCTTTTAAATGTTGTGGACAATTCTGTGAAGGGGAAGCCAATATGTGAAATCTCATTGGGTGGTGTTACAGTGAATGTGTATGCTGATTCGGGATCGCCCTACACGATAGTTAATGAGACTATATGGAAGGATACGTTTGTGGGAAAAATTGGGCAACAGCTATCTCCTACAGATGTGAACCCGATAAGTTTCACTGGGGAAAGGATCAATATGCTTGGGTTCAGGTGGCTTACATTCTTATTCAAAGGGAGGTCAGCGAGGGGTAAATTATATGTAGCAAAAAATGGTCCATCGGTACTTGGCTGGTTAGACCAAAAGAACCTACATATTATTTTAGATCCGAATAGTGAAGAAAAGGTACTCATAATGGATGAGACAAGTAAATTGGGAGAGGTTCTGGTAAAGAAATTTCCAGGAGTATTTGGGAAAAATCTGGGAGCACTCAAGGGGTTCGAACACAGGATTGTACTGAAGGAACGGGCGGAACCTAAGGTGCATAAGGTGAGGCCAATACCTATACTCATAAGAGATGAAGTCAATAAGGAACTACAAGGGTTATTAACCAAAGGTGTGATCGAAGAAGTGGAGAGTTCTGAATGGATTTCTCCGGTCGTGGTCGCACGCAAAAGCAATGGAAAAATCCGTTTATGCATTGATTTGCGCCATTTAAACAATAACATTGTTGTTGAAAGATTTCCTTACCAAAAATCAATGAAATGGTTTCTTCTCTGAATGGAGCGAGCTGGTTTTCTACCATAGATTTATCAGCGGCTTATCATCAAGTTATATTGTCACCTGAATCAAGGAAACTCACCGCATTCATTACGCCTTTTGGGTGTTACCAGTTCAGACGTATGCCATTCGGTTTGGCCTCAGCCGCTGCTGTTTTTCAGCGGCTGATGCACAGATTGTTTGGAAAGGCGAAGGGCGTGAGTTTCTTTCAGCACGACATCCTGGTTGCTGCCACCAGCAAAGAGGAACACGACCATATTCTCAATGAGGCGTTGGGTATATTGCAAAATGCAGGGTTAAGTGTAGAACTGAGCAAGTGTAGATTCGCACAAAGGAATGTATCGTACCTTGGACATATCATAAGTGAGGATGGTGTAAAACCTAAACCCTCACTTATAAATGCCATTGTAGGTTCACCAGCTCCTACTACTAAGGAGGAAGTCAGATCCTTTTTAGGAATGACAGAATATTGCGCTAAATACATACCTAATTTTGCAAGCAAGATATTCAATATACGCTCACTCCTTAGAAAGAATGTAAAATTTGAGTGGTCGGATGAATGTGGAAGAGAATTTTCTAGGATCAAAGTTGATTTGGGGAATGTAAATGCTTTGAGCAGCTTTGACCCAAACTTGGAATGTTTGTTAACCACTGATGCTAGTGACAAAGGACTGGGCGCAGTTCTTTCGCAAATGATGGGTAATGGTACTGAGAAGATCATTTTGTTCGCGTCCAGAGCACTTTCCCCTGCAGAGAGTAAATACCCTATTATTGAAAGGGAAGCTCTGGCCTGTGCATGGGCTTTAGAACATTTTAGAGCCTTTGTTTGGGGAAAATCTGTCACCATCCGCACGGACCATCGACCTTTGGTAAGGATTTTAACTAGTGAAGGTAGTGTAGGAGCTTCTGCCAGGTTGGCTAGGATATCCATGAGAATGAAGGAATACATTTATAGGATTATCTATGTACCCGGCAAAGACAATGTGGTGGCCGATTGTCTGTCTAGGCTACCTGCACCTTTGGAAGAATGTGTGGATGATCCGTGGGGCAATTTTAGTATTGCTTTGATTCAGGACTCTGGTACACCGGTCATTACTAAAGCTGAGTGGGTGGAAGAACAGTCTAAAGATGAAGTGATACAAGCTGTTTGTAATCATATTTGTAAAGGATGGCCCAAAAAGCAATTTATCAGTGGCGAGTTGAAATCATATTGGGATGTGCGAATGGAACTGTCATTTGATAGAGATTTATTATTGAGAGGTGAGAGAGTAATTCCACCTAAAGTTTTACGGAGAAGAGTGTTACAGTTATGTCACGAAGGACATTTTGGGGTAGTCAGGACCAAACTAGTGGTCAAAGGTATCTTTTGGTGGCCAGGCGTTGACAAAGAAGTGGAGAAGTTTGTGAGAGAGTGTTCTGTTTGTTCTTCGGCAGATAAATCATTAAAGACCTTGAGACCTCCGATGAGTGAAGGGTTGATTCCTAATCTTCCTTGGGAGGTGATTGCAATTGATATTTTTGGGCCTGTGGGAGAATCAAAGGAATATGGTTTGGTTGTAATTGATTTGTTTACAAAGTGGCCTGTGGTTAAGATTGTGGAAAAAGTGGACACACACGCAGTTTTGAAGTTTATGGACAAATTATTTGTTTTGGAGGGATTACCAGTATGCGTGTTGAGTGATAATGGGGTACAGTTCACATCTAATTTGGCCAAGGATTATTTTCAGAAATGTGGGATCAAGCACAAGACCACCTCACTGTACAACCCTAGTGGGAATGGCACCGTAGAACGTTTTAACCGTGTGTTAAAAGGTGTGATTCAGGGTGCAATGAGCAAAGGGTTGGAGTGGAAATTGGAATTACAAAAAGCTGTTTGGGCTTATAGAACCACAACACATGCTGCAACTGGTTTATCTCCTTTTGTCATGATGAGGGGTAGAACACCCAGGTGCAAGTTCAGCCCCAATTGGATTATGGAAGGTAAGGTAGAACAATGGTCACCTATTGATGCAAAGGGAAAAGTGGAATTGGCACATATGAAAAGCAAAGAGCATTATGACAAATGTCATGGTACTAAAAATGTTTCCGTAATGGTTGGTGATTGGGTTCGCATTAAGAGACCCATTAAAGTTCCTAAAGGCGAAAGCATGTTTGAGGAACCACAACAAGTGGCAGAAGTTCTTCGTAATGCAATAAGACTTAAGGATGGTAGGGTTTGGAATCTAAAGAATGTTGCTTTAGATTTAAAGCAACAACATGACATGGATACTACACCTGTGTTTCAACACCCTTCCAACTTTGAGTGGGTGGAGGACTATTTTGATCAGAGTACTATACAAACTGATTTGGGACTTGAGGGCTGTGTACCGACAAAAACTGTGGAGAGGGATGAATCGTCAGAGACAAACCAAGTCTCCACAAAGGTTGGGGAAGAAACTCTTCTTCAGGGTATCGCTCCTTCTGTGAGGAGGGGTTTCCGAGTACTGCTAGTTGTAACACTGAGAGCGACTTGTGTGTCAGTGGAAAGAGGAAAAGGGTTTTGCCAGGATGGCTCAGTGAATATGTTAGGTAGTTCTGTTTTTTTTTTTTTTTTTCTTCTACTTCCAAAGGAGGGGGATGTGTTGTATATGCATTTCTTTTATGCCTTATGTTCTCCTTCATTGCAAATGTTCCTTACTGTGTGCAAGCGGAGCGTGGCATGGAACACTCCTTGTGTTCGTCACGAGTTCCAATCCAGGTCGTCAGTTTATCTGGAGTCCTGGAGTGGAAGTCGTGCTGCCTGGCGCTCACCTGTTTCCTGATAATTTCAATAAACCCTTTTACCCAAATATACGTCTACTTCCATCATTACAGTCTTTCACACAAACCTATAGGATACACTTTTAATTTCTATTAAAGACTAAAGTATTCTTATTGGTCTTTTTAGCACTTACAGCTCGATCAGGAAAACTGGGGATCCTGACAAGGGTTGCTGATTTCACACGGCTCTGAACACCATCTGCTCTGGCTCTGCAAGCACCACAGACCCAGAGGCAGAGGACATTTGTATGAGCTCAGGTGAGGGAATGGCCTGAGTTAATCAGCTTTCTGGAGTTATGCAAGCAAGAGGGCACATTATCAAATATGGCGAATGTTCAATCAAAAGAGCACGAGGCCAAAGTGTTCTTAGGAGCCTGAACAGGGTACTAGCTTTAGGGGGGTGTTACACCCTGTTTATATAATTATTCTGTAGTAAATAGTTGGCTACAAGGGCTTTCAGTCGGGTATTATGAAGTGTTTGTCGGATTTCACCTGGGATTTGTACATGCCCACACTGACAAAAACACCCACACCCACACACTCTCTCGTTTTTGTTTTGAAGGCCTTAAAAAATGTTGATTGGTTTGAAAAATGTTGTTTTTAGTGCTCCTAGCAATCTGCCCTCAATTCTCTTTACACTGCGTCTAAATCCCCCTCATTTCCTGCTTCTCATATAATGTGTTTTAACAAGATATCCCAGTGTGACTGTTGCAAAATCTGAAGCTCACACCCACTTAAATTTTATTGCCCAAGCTACACCGCTCAGCCTGCCAACGCTGGTGAATGCTGGGTGTATTGAATACCGAGTACAGGTGGGCAAGCCAACAAATTAACTGGCAGAGCCAAGCCAAGGGTCTGATTTGGCTCTTATAGTCCGTGCATGAACATTACTACCACCTTCATCAGGACCACTCTTGGTAGCTAGCAATTCAAGTGAGTGGGCGGGGTTCTCTTATTATACGAAGATGGAAATCTTCACTCTCATAGGTACATGTTAGTGACTCACCTTAGTGGCTCGCAGGTCGCAGGCAATAGTAGTGACACTATGTCTGAGTGTCATGCGTTCCATCTCCGTATAATAAGAGAACCCTGCCCACTCACTTGAATTTCTATCTACCAAGAGTGGTCCTGATGAAGGTGGTAGTAATGTTCATCCACCGAAACGTACGTTGACTATATGGGGGAACCTCCTAAAGACAACACAATAGTGGACAATTTTGAGATTGAATCAACCCACAGAACTACCAGCAGTGTATGTCACATAAATAAACAGAAGTTTCCCCAGGCTTGCTGTCTGTGTGCGAGTGTGTTGCCTGTGTGAGAGTGTACTGATTGGTGAGAGTGACTGCTTGATGGTTGCTTGTGGGGTCATACGCATGAATCCATAAAGTGATTTTTCATGTTTTTCTGTATATTTTATCTGTAAATAATACAATTTTGTTTTTGTGAAATATGAAATGTTCTCTACCAATTCGATATTTGTAATTAATTGTACATGTCTGCACAGATTGATCTCTTAAGAAAAATAACAAAATCGCAAAAAAATATTAGAAAATGTTGATTATATATGATTTTTTTTTAATAAAAATTAATTAATTTTGCATAATTTGTGTTGGAAAGTGTTGGGAACTGCCCGTGTGAAGAGCCTTTTGTAGGCCACTAGAAAAGTAATATAGGTCTGACAAGAGTATTTCTATGGTAATTGTTGTTTTTTCCCCCTCACTCTTGGACCTTTAAGTTCATATAGGGGGTACCACTTTTGATAGGTGAACTAAGAGGTATGACAGTTGTCATGATAATGCTGTACGTGGCCCTGATTATTATGGAGCAATATTATAGTTTCTTAAATTAAATACAATAGGTTTTTGTACAACTAGTATTCTGAACTCACATAGTTGAAAGCTTTCATAGTGGATAATGAAAAAAAGGAGTTTTGACAACATAAAACATTTGCATACGATCACACAATTTAGGCAGGAATTCACAATTTATCCAGTTTTTCTACTTTCACTTATAAATCAGTCACTAAATGAGTATTTAGTTGTCTTTCTTTTTCAGTATTATATTTTTAGCTCTTTGTGCATTTGTCTGCAGTTTTTTTATAGCGCAAAATCGACCAAAGGTATTGAAGTGCTTTACATGAGCACCAGAAACTTTACTAGGGTCATAATCATTTTTTTAGGCACAGTTTAAGTGATTTTCCCAGAATCACAGGATGGTTAGCCAACACCGAGATCTGAACGTGGTTCCACAGTTCCAAAGTCAACAGCTCTAGCTGTAAAGCCACATGCTGGGTATAGTGAGGTTAGCAGGCACAAGCCGCATGAAAGCGAGGCTCGTTATGGGCTCGAGGTTCCAACTGGACATTGAGCTGAGCCAGCGCCAGGCTTTAGGTTTGAGCCTGGCTCGAGCTTTCAACGGCTTGCCCAACCCTAATACCAAGGCTGCCTAGTCATGATTCCACCTCGGAGTCATACCTCTTTCTTCCACCACCCTACACTTGTAGACTGTCTCTTTAAGTCACTCATGTAAGTTTTTTTTATCCTTGCCTTTACACTTGTCATTGTTTTAGTAGCTGTCTCTTCGTCTTTTATCCTCCCTCTCAGCGGCGTAGCTAGACCTGTTGCCGCCCGGGGAGGTGGGGGTGAGGGGTGCTGGCGATTCATGCATTTGCCATGCCGTGATGCCGCAGGTAACAGTGGGGGAGGGGGAAGGCCGCCGCCCCCAAAACTCATGCCTCCCCCCTTGCTACGCCACTGCTCCCTTTCTCTGTCTTGCTCTTGATCAAAGTCTGATCAGAAAAAATATGTCAAGGTCTCTAAAAACGAATGATGGTACCCATCACATGCAACCACTTGGAAAAATTTAGGACACAGCAGAAACGGTTTGTAGCAACAACCCCAACGCCTGCCAATTCCTCACCCACGGTAACCCTGCAAGACAAGCGGAACATGTAGCGGAACTAGAGGACTTGGCCAGTATGAGAAGCCGGCTTGCCTTCGCGGCTTCATGACGCAGGATTGAGGGCAGGCCATGACGGCCAGTCTTAGCTTTAATCGTATTCCTCTACACCCACCTTGCTAACCTGCAGGAAACCAGTGGTTGGTCTCAAAGCTTGATGTGGACAGCTGGGCTGAGCCCGCTGCACGAACACCTCAGGGGGCATGACAGATTTTGCCGCTTCCTCCTCCAAGGGAGCAATGGGAAAGTCAGGGGGCACTTCTGACCTCAATCGCCTACGCTTACATATGCTTGACGCCCCTTTTTGCGTTTAACTCTAGTTCTTATTTGGAGGCGTTTTCCATTGACTTGCAGCCATGAATGTACAAAGTTCTTTTTTTTTTTATCAAGCAAAGTTGTTTTTTTTATAATCCTGCTCATTGGCATCTACGTACTTTGACAAGTTTCCCGCTAATCTTCGAACTTCACTTATATTAGTTTTATTTCCCACACTTACTAACATGACATAATATTTTCTCTCAAGTTTTAGTATCGCCCTGGAACTCGATCTACTATTTTCTCACGAGCTTACCGAGAAGCCAGATGTGCGTTGTGAATTCTGTGTTTTCCTTCTTACCCTAAAAAAGGATGGAACATTCTGGCACGCGGGGGAGGGACGCTTGGGGGGAAGCTGTGCTAAATTAGTACACTTGCATGCAAAACAAAGGATGTTTACTGTGGCGCCAAAACAATTGCTGCAGCTTTAAGATGTGGGAAAACGTTTATGGCAAAAGCAGGGAGAAAGCATTGTGAAAGTCCACATTTTCACAAAGCTCAGTAATGTTGACCTTAACAACCTTTGCATATGTTTGTGAGAAACAACTGAAACTCCCAAAAAAATGTACACACGCTGGCATGTGCTTGGTTTTTGCTATATGTGTAGTCATTTTTATTACGCCTATGAAGTAGGGGAAATTCAGAACATATTTGGCTTTAGGTATTAGGCCAAAGTTTTCTTATTTTACATAACTATGCACGGCTTTTTTTAGAACACCAACATGATGGGACTTCGATTAAAGATAATGGAATGGCAGAAGGCCAATAACGGCTTTTGTAGACTTCCTGTGTCAACGTTTCTGTGATGTCTCGGTTTAGTTTAGGGGATGTGGCATTACGGCCAGACCTGCAGACTTTAGAACAGGGGAGTCAGGTTCGAGTCTCAGCGCTGGCTCAACATCATGTGATTCCGGACAAATCACTTAATCTTCTGTGTCTAAAAAAAATGAATGTGAATTTATGCAATGTAAGTGGTGCACTAGCTCACCATTACTTTCCAGTCAAGTTTGTAATATATAAAACTACAAAAAGCACACCAAAAAATCTACTCCCAGAGGATGGAATGCTGTAATAGCTTCATAGCCCCTCTGCCTCAGGCCACACTCATCATTAATGTCCCTTTTGCTCCAGTGCTTCTAGGTGTGAGATTCTGGGGCAGGAAATAGTGGATTAGAAGGCTGCTCGTTTCTTCCACCACCAGTAGGGGTCAGTGACAATGGAAGGGATACCAGGCAGGGTGCAGTTGAGTGGATTGGTGGAGGCATATAGGTCTGACTTGCTGGTGGAAGAGCTAGACCACCAGGAACTTTGCCCTGGAAACAGAGTCAGAGTAGGGGACAGTAGATGGAGGTTGTATAGTACCAGTCACCATATTTATTTGAAGGTATCTATGGCAGCAGAACGGTTCCTCCATCAGGTGAGGTGTGGTGCAGCGGCCAGGGCAGCTGACTTCGGAGCACAGGGCTCACGATTCGATCCCCGGCTCCGGCGGCAGCTCAGCTCAGCACCATGTGACTCTGGGCAATAGCTCACTTAATTTCCACGACGGCCCCAGCGCCTTGAGACCCGTAAGGGTGAATAGTTCGCGCTTTACAAATACGGATTTACATTTACATTTTACATCACAAAGGGATGCTGTGCTTACTCTGTTTCATAAGTACCAAGTGATACACAATTTGCATGGGTCTCATAGTTTACAGCCTGGAAAAGCTGCAGACTTTGCAAATTTGCACTCTTTATTTTCAGAAGAGTTTCAATTTTATTATTAACCAAGTAAGATTCTCAGTACCGAAATTGAGGGACACCTGAAGGGGTGATACTGCATCTAAAAAGTCAACCACCTCATAGTGAGGACATTTCTGGCTGTGGCGTTATCACCCCATTATGAACCTGCCCGTATGGAATGCTGAATCAGCAACTCTGCGGTCCTGGTAAGGAGGGGGCAGCTGTTAAACATGGAATCAAACTCAGAATGATGACCTGTGGTGTATGAGTCGATTTAAGCTGTGACCTACAGGTTGTACAGGCATTTCTCCAAGGGGCACATTATAACAATTAACTATCTCACCGGCTACTGAAATATCACCAACGGCATTGCTGAAGCCTTACTAAAAAATAGGAATTTGCAATAGTTTCTTTAAACCTAGTAGACCATAATAAGATCTGCTCTTGTGTGGCTTTTTATGTAAATCTTTGTTTTATGTAAATGAAACACCAGTAGAGCTATGAAAAATCTGCATCTATTGAGTTCCACGGGAAGTGTCCAGGGAGCCCTCCTGGAGCATTGAGAGCCAAAGGCGGGAGTGGGCTCAGTTAAAATCATAGTTTAGCATGTTGCCTTTTCCTTTAGCAGACTCTTGCACCAAACACGGCTATGACTTTGAATGTGTTTCTCCATTTAACCTTCTATTTTAATTAAAATGATTTAATTGAAGCCCCTCTGTGGATTTAGCACGGCAGCGGGGTGGAGAAGAACGGATGGGCTAACATATAAGAACATTTTGAGATTTTCCAAACAGATCCTGGTCTTGAAAAGCCAGTAGGACTGGAGAAACATCAGTGAAGTGTTCTGCATAACAACATTTTCAGAAAACACACACACACACACATATATATGTATATATATATATATATTATTTTTTATTTTTTATTTCATATCTCATATCTCATATTTCAGAGAACCCCCTGATAACCTACAGGAGAGGTTCGGCTCTGAAAGATCAACTAGTGAGAAGCCACTTCTTGAAAAATCCCAAAAAGAAAGATGCTGTAACAGGATTTTATCCATGCATGAATTGCAAAGCATGCAAAAACTGTAAAAAGGTTAAGGAATTTACCATTCCGGGCAGGATAACTAAAAGAAAATCAACAAACTAATGAATTGTAATACTGATTTTGCAGTGTACTGTCTGACCTGTTCCTGTGAGTTAAATTACGTGGGAAGTACCATCCATCCGACTAAAAAACGGGTTCTTGAGCACATGCGTGCCATAAAGAACCGGGATGTTACTTATCCGGTAGCACGCCATTTTCAGGAACATCACAAATCTAATCAGAACCTCCTGAAGTTTTTCTGTATTGACCAGATCCCCAAAGATGAAAGGGGCGGGGATAGAATTAGGAAGCTCAGGAGGTTAGAATCTAAATTCATAATCGAATTGCCAACGAAAAGTCCGTCAGGCTTGAACAATGAGGAAGAGTTATGGATACATATCCCATAAAGATAAAAATAAAAAAATAAAAAAAGAGGTTAATAAAAAGGAAGAAGTCTACACCAAAATGACACTTGAGTATGTGAAGGGGATGGGATCGGCTCTCAGCAACGATTGAAGGGTGCCTGTAGGACATGTATGAATTTTAAGCCACTATAAGAACCACTGTACACTGAAATATAAACGGTAGTGATATATCAAGTCTTTGATCGAAGCACTTAGGAATATTGCCCATACAGGGCGTGATGAATGGAGTATATTAAGCCTTCGGTTTAAGTGTTTGGAAATAGTGCCATTACAGGATGTAATTGAACAAGATACATAATATCCGTTGCCCATTCAGGGCTATATTAGACTAAAAATGAAATAATCAGTTGTACAGAATGTAAATAGTTGTATATAGGCTGTAGAAAATTAATGTCTGAAAGGCAATTGTAAATAATTACAGCAGATACCACCCACATTAATGAATTGTATGGTTTAAAAAGCATTCCAATATGGCCACCATTGATACTGTAGGGCCCGCTATGATTTGAACCAACCCCTCGTTGCTTTCCATTCACAGTCAGAATGACCTACTTTCCCTTTTCTACGTTTATGAATTACTTTAAAAGTGAAGAATAATGTTTACCCTACCGACATTGACAAAGGCGTGTAGCCGAAACGCGTCTGTCGGGTGTTTTTGTTTTGTGGCTGGAATAAATGAAGGAAATACGAATCTCTTAGTGTGCGCCTCATTTATGGCCCAGGGAGAAGGGCCATTGTATGGTAAATATATATATATATATATATATATATATATATATATATATATTATCTACTGGCGGTCGCCAGTAGATAGTTATAGTTAGGACCTATTTTCCATAGGAAATCCGCGACATTCTATTTGAAATAACTCTTGCGCCGGTTGACGAATCTTCGCGAAAGCTTCCAACTTGTTGGGGCGCTCCGCTCCTACCCTGAAAGTCTCAGGTTGATTCGTCAAGCGGGGGCCGAGAAAAAAGGGGGGTCCCAAAACGCGTTTTCCCCATTCATTTTTCCATAGGATCCTTTCATCGCGGCTACAGCCCGAACTGCTGAACGGAATTACACCAAATTTGGCAACGAGGTAGCCCTTGGTTCAGTGTCGTGCCTTTTGCTTAAATGGTGTAAATCCGTTCAGTAGTTTCTGAGAAAATCACAAATAAAATCACATATATATCTATGGCCGAGTAGGGTCCGCGTACCCTCCCGATCACGAGCTGCATGCTAATTGGCTGTCAACACTCCAAATCAGGAAGTATTGGCAGCCATTTTGTCCCTCGGTAGAACCGAGGGACAGAAACAAGTGCGCAAAGCGCAAAAAGGGGGCAGGGTAGAAACATCCTGACCCCCTAGGTCTGCTCAGGGGGTCCCACAAGGACCTCCTGGGCAGAAAAAAGCATTTTTTTTTTTTAAATAGGCGGGATGCGCTTAGGGTGCGCGAATCCCGCCGAGAAAAAAAGAAACAAGTGCGCAAAACGCAGAAAGGGGGCAGGGTAGAATCACCCTGACCCCCTAGGTCTGCTCAGGGGGTCCCACAAGGACCCCCTGGGCAGAAAAAAGCATTTTTTTTTAAAAAAATCGGCAGGTTGCGCGGATCCTGCCGAAAAAAATCGAAGCGCGGTCTCCGCGCTTCGATGAAATTTGCCCCCGGGTGGCCCAAGTCCCGGGGGCATACGAGGGTGGGTTTATTGTTTATATGGGGGCCTCTAAGGCCCCCAAGCCCGGGGACCGCCACCCCCGGGCTTTATAAAAAATGGTGCGGGAGGGCTCTCCTGCCCTCCCGCAGCCCCGGGGACCGCCACCCCCCGGGGCTTCTTTTTAATTTTTAATAATGTGTGGGGGGCTCCAGCCCCCACACGCCCGGGACCACCACCTCCCGGGGCACTTAGAAAATAAATGTGGGGGTCCGTTACGGACCCCAGAGCCCCGGGGACCACCACCTCCCCGGGGCTGTGCAATTCAAGGGAGGGGGGCCGTGTGGCCCCCCTCCTGGAGCCCTTGATGGCCCTGGGGACTGCCACCCCCCAGGGACGGCTCCTGCAGTGTCCCGGGGTGCCTACCCCTGGGACACTGTAGTTTGCTATGACAGGACGGGAGCCTCGCGGCTCCCGTCCTGTCATAGCAAACTGCTTTGGATATTAGGCGAGAGCAGGAAACCTGCTCTCGCTTCCAATATCCAAAGCAAATTGCTTTTCCACACGGGGAGCTGCATCTTAGCAGCTCCCCATGTGGAAAAGCAATGCCGGCTCCCAAGGGACGCGGGAGCCGGCGGGACTGTGGGGGATTGGGGACCCCCCACAGTCCCCAACGGAGAGGGCCAGCCCCGGGGGATGGGGTCCCCGGGGCAAGTAGTGGCCCGGGAGGGGGCCACACGGCCACCCTCCCCCAAAAAAAAAATAATTGGAAAAAAAAAAAGGAAAGGCCGGCCCCGGGGGATGGGGTCCCCGGAGCCTTAAATGGCCTGAGGAGGGGGGCCACGCAGCCCCCCTCCAAATATTTAAAATTTTAAAAAAAGAGGGCATGCCCCGGGGGATGGGGTCCCCGGGGCCAATATAGGCCCAGGGAAGAGGGGCCACGCGGCCCCCTTCCCGTTTTATTTTAATTTAAAAAAAATGAAAATCCTCATGCCCTGGGGGATGGGGTCCCCGGGGCCAAAAGAGGCCAAGGGAAGGGGGGCCATGCAGCCCCCCTCCCATACAAAAAAAAAAAAAAAAAGACCGGCATCGTGCCGGAGGCCCCGCCCCCACCCTGCAGCAGTCTGCAAACGCGTCCCCTGGCGCGTTTGCAGATGGGGAACGAATTCCCCTTGAATACTGGGGGTCCCTGGGGGCCAACTAGCCCACCAGGAACCTCCAGTATGCGCCAGGGGGCTGCGTTGCAGAGAGGTGTACAGAGGCCACGCCCCTTTTTACACCTCTCTGCAACGCAGCTCTGTGGCGCTTTTTGGAGGTACATGGTGGGCTAGTTGGACTCCAGGGACCCTCAGGATTCAAGGGGACTTAATCCCCCAACTTAAAATGCGCCACGGGGCGCGTTTGCACAGTGGTGAAGGGAGGGGCGGGGCTTCAGGTGACATGTGTGCAAACAGGCCCCGTGGCGCATTTTAAGATGGGGAATTAAATCCTCTTCAATCCTGAGGGTCCCTGGGGGCCAACTAGCCCACCATGTACCTCCAGTAAGCGCCACGGAGCTACGTTGCAGAGTGTTGTAAAAGGGGCGTGGCCTCTGTACACCTCTCTGCAACGCAGCCCCTGGCGCATACTGGAGGTTCCTGGTGGGCTAGTTGGCCCCTAGGGAGCCTCAGGATTGAGGAGGAATTAATTCTCCAACTTAAAACGCGCCACAGGGCGTGTTTGCAGACATGTCACCTCAGGCCCCACCCCCTTCCTTCACCATTGTGCAAATATTCCTCTAAAATCAACCGAACTACGAATTCCGATTTACTCACCTGTTATCAGGAGAGACCACAGTGCTGCATCTTTGAGCCCAGTACTAATCCTGAAAAGTAATTTTAACCGTACTTACCAGTAACTTGAATTTCGTTCCATAGGATATCATTGCCTGCTTTTTGCTGAAAAAGTTTCAAAGTGTCGATTTTTGAAACATACAAATATTCCTCTAAAATCAGCCGAACTACGAATTCCGATTTACTCACCGGTTATCAGGAGAGACCTCAGTGCTGCATCTTTTAGCCCAGTACTGATCCTGAAAAGTAATTTTAACCATACTTACCAGTAACTTGAATTTCCTTCCATAGGCTAACATTGACTGGTTTCACTTGGAAATTCTACTAAGTGTGGAGTTTTGGAACTTTATAATATTCCTCTAAAATCAGCCGAACTACGAATTCCGATTTACTCACCTTTTATCAGGAGAGACCACAGTGCTGCATCTTTTAGCCCTACAAAAGGGGATGATGGACGGAACGTTTGAGCCAATCAAACACTCACCCCCAGTCAACTGATCTGGGTTTAATCCATCATCATTCTTTAGCTCACTCCACCACCCCAGTTCAGACATGGCATCTTTTAGCCCAGCACTGACCCTGAAAAGTAATTCTAATCGTACTTACCAGTAACTTGTATTTCCTTCCATTGGAATCCATTGTCTGGTTTTCAGCAGAAAAGTTTCAAAGTGTCGATTTTCACAAACTACAAATATTCCTTAAAAATCGCCTGTATGACTTAAACGCATTCTTTCAACTGTTTACAGGAGATGCACCAGTGCTGGATCCAGGACCCACCACTGAGTAAGAAAAAGTAACGATAACACTACTTACCTGCTAAGTGAATTTCCTCCCATAGGATAACATTGGTGATTCTATGTGAAAAAGTTTCTAAGTGTCAACTTTTAAAATACAATAATATTCCTTAAAAATCACTACTGTAACCAAAACGCTTTTACTCAACTGTTTACAGGAGATGTCCCAGGACTGAATCTAGGATCCAGTCCTGTGGTTAGAAAAGTAATCAATAAAGTAACTAATTGCATTTAACTAGAAATTCACATTGAGCTCAATGTTGCATTGTGTTTGAAATTGTGTTGCCCATTGCAACAACTGTAACTAATGTACTTAAAAGTCTATTGCCTATTTGCAAAGTATTTAAACTAAAGTAATTCATTTTGAGAAAGTATATTTTGTAAAGTAATGTATAATGTAATTACAATGTAATTTAAAAATAAAATATGTAAAAATAAATAGTTTAAAAAAATGTAGTAAATCAGTATCAAAAAAATAAATATAACAATTAATACATTTAAAAATTGTCATTTACAAAACCTTTGAAATTCACTGAAAAAAACCATAGGTTTCAGACATGTTATAGTTAGGAATTAGCATTTAAAAAACCTTTGAAATTCACTGAAAAAACCATAGGTTTCAGGCACGTTATAGTTAGAAATTAGCATTTAAAAAACCTTACAAATTCACTGAAAAAACCATAGGTTTTAGGGACAGTTATAGTTAGTTGGACATTGCACTCGTACAAAACCCGTGAAATTCCCCCGTTATAGTTAGTTCAGCTAACTATAACTCGCGCCCCGCAATGCACTGCTGATGACGTCACATATTACATCACTCATGACATGGTCAGTGACATCACTGATGACATCACTGATGACATCTCAAATGACATCACTGATGACATCACTGATGACATCATCCATGTGATAATCTGATGCACCTCCTCACACCCTAATATAACCTTTGATACACCCACTCTAAATTACAGACTGCCATTCGCAAAACCATAGACACTCCAACACCAATAACTACATACCCACTCACTGATTCTTAGGTCTACACACACATCCACTCACTCACCCGTACAGTCACTCATACTTACGGTCACTCAGTACAGGACTATCATATGCACTCATACTCCTATATAGACACTCAAACACCGCCACTCATCCATAGAGGTACTCACACACCTAGTCAGTCATGCAAATAATTAAACACACTGCCATTTACTCACCTATACAGTTATACACACACCAGCTCACTTACTCATACAAATACTAGCACATTCTTACGCTCTTATACAATCACTGATACAAGCACACACTCATCCATACAGTCACTCTCACAATCACACACTCTAAGCTTATAGCTATTTATATACTCCAACACACATATATACTGCCTTTCACATATGTAGTTACTCACACATGTACCACTGGGACATACATTCACTCACTAACACACTCTTACACACACTTACCCACCCATACAGTCTATCACAGATGCACTCTTGAAACCATCCACCCAGTGAATCACCCACTCACACAGAGTCGCACACACCCCACCCACACAAACACTCAGGCACCCATACAGATACTCAGACAACTAATCAATAACTCATATAGACACTCATGTAGCTATTCACAAACCCATGCAGCCACTTACACAGCAATAGACAGACGGATACAGACATTCACCCAGTTTAGTCACTAACCCATGCATTCAGTAAGATACGTTTAATCACTCACTTATAGAGTTAGTCACGCACCTACTAAATCATCCATACAGACACTTATACACCCACTCATTCTTCAATACGCCTTTCCCTATATATATTAAACATATTTAAACTTTACAGAAACACAAGGTCACTGGATGATGTCATTTGAGATGTCATCAGTGATGTCATCAGTGATGTCACTGACCATGTCATGAGTGATGTAATATGTGACGTCATCAGCAGTGCATTGCGGGGGCGCGAGTTATAGTTAGCTGAACTAACTATAACGGGGGAATTTCACGGGTTTTGTACGAGTGCAATGTCCAACTAACTATAACTGTCCCTAAAACCTATGGTTTTTTCAGTGAATTTATATATATATGTGTGTTTTCTGAAAATGTTGTTATGTATATATATATATATATATATATATATACATATATATGTGTGTGTGTTTTCTGAAAATGTTGTTATGCAGAACACTTCACTAATGTTTCTCCAGTCCTACTGGCTTTTCAAGATATATATATATATATATATATATACAATACTTGCCAAAAAAGAGTGAGGAGTATCCTCTACTCACATTGGAATCTGATACGCAGTGATCCCATTATTGGTCCATCTATGCCCAAACATCCTCTCCTCAGTTTTAGATGGGCTAAATCCATGAGGGGGGGAACTATTTACCAGTACCGGAAATGGTAAAATCTGATTCATGGTTCACTGCATCTCCGGGGTTCCACAAGTGCCACAAATGTAAAGCATGCACTATTGGCCACAACACTAGTGAGATTGTTAGCCCCTTTAGTAACATGCCTCTTCAGATACGCCACTCCAACAACTGCAGGAGTGACTTCGTAGTATACGTACTGCAGTGTTCATGTCTGAAGGTGTATGTAGGCAGCACTAAGCACATGGTCCATGTTAGAATTCTTCAACAACTTCGTGCCATCAATAAGGATGACAAAACGTACCCGGTTGCACGACACATCAATGAAACCCATGGGGGCGAGAATGCTGACCTGAGATACTTTGTCATAGATTTTGTCCCTAGTCACATCAGGGGTGGCAACAGGGAGTTAAAACTACGTAGACTTGAGTCCCGATATATTCTCATGCTTAACAGTAAGATCCCTAATGGTCTAAACTCAGACGAAGAACTTTACATCCATTTTTAAACTTTTGCAACCGCACACATATAGGGAATCCTCCCTATCGTCTTTCAGCCCAGTTCTAGTGTTTTTAGCCGCACGCTGAATTTTTCTTCAGGTAACCTTTCTTCGATTGTTGTTTTTTCACTTGAGGAGGCTTTGGGTTTTTTCTTTCTTTTTAAACACAACACATGTATTCTGCTGAGTGTTCACGTTAATTGATCAATTTGAGATGTAACTGGCATGTCTCCTTTGGCCATGTCTTTGGGCCTGACTAATGTTGCGGAAATAGGACACTTGTCCAGTAGCATGTTTAAGGGCAACAGCTACCCAGTAGATCTCGACTCAATGTGTGGTTGGTATTTTCCCAACTGGGATTTACTTTTGTTCCATCCTCACAGGATTCTAGGGATGCATTTGCCCCTGTGAGGTTTGATCACCACGTTGTCGCATTTCGATCAATGTGGGGTTATTTAGCTGTGATGCCAATTCTGTGTCGTTAATGTCATGCCCTGAATAGGAATCTTCCTTTTGACCTTCGCTTATGACGTGTCGCTCAAGCATGTTCTTTTTATTTGATTATCAGAGGCAGAGTGTGAATCAGATTTTACACGCTAGCATCTAGCCTCTGTGTATTAATTTCAACACGTTGCACTGATCCTAGTATTCTTTGTACCTAATCTCTTCGCCTTTCTAATTTCTTCTTTACAGTGCATATGCATAAGATGTTCTTTCACATAAGTCTGTTGAAAAACATTTGTTATATTATATTTTATGTTAAGGTCTGCTGTTTCTATGTTGCAGGTCTTTTCACTGTTTATTATTTTGGCCATCGCAGTATGTTTTCTATGGCCACTCTTAGCCTTGCAAACTCAAGTGGTACTTAAGGGCCTGTTTAATGGCGGCTGCGCTATGTGAACAAGGTGGCTGTGTCCACCGAAACGCGTCATCCAGCGTACTTCTCTGCCTAATAAATACCTTCTTTTGATTCCTGGTTGCCGGTGCCTGTCTTCATGTGTAGATAGAGAGGAAGTGAAGGCGATCTGCACTTAGTGGGGGTGGTGGGGGAGGATTCAAGAGTGTAAGGTTGGGTGTAGGGAATAGTTCATGGTTATGTACATAAGGTGTACAGATGGCATAAGGGGCGATCTCTTGAGGGGCCAGAGATCAGAAGAGATAGGACAGTACTCACCGCTGATAGAGTAGGTCTTTCTGCAAGAGTTGAGATTCAAGACCTTTTCTGAAGGCCAAGGGTAATGGCGATGAGGCTGATATGTTGTGTTGTTACTGCACATCTTGTCGCATAGCTTGAGAAGACAACTCTTGGACATTTCTTTTGCTGCATTTCTTAATTTAAAGTTGTGGCTCCTTCTATTGCAAAGGCCACATATATGTTAGTTTTTTGGTTAAGTGGGCTTGTGTGCTCATTCATACTGCCTTGTAGGCGATGATGCTTGTCTCGAAGATGATGCAAGCCTAGAGGGGCACCTAATGCAGAACAGGGTGGGACTGATGTGGTTATAATTCTCCAACTCTGATGAAACAAGCAGATGCATGAAGGATGTTCCTCTGTGGGGTCAACGTGGAATCCTAAATTTATCAGTTGAAGCATAGCTACCATCTTGGAGGTAGAAGTCCAGGACTTGGATTGTGGTTATGAAATCTGATTTGGAAAGAAGAGTTCTAAGTGCTGTAGAACAAAAGTCTGAAACCAGGCACTCTAGGTTTTCTTCTGGACAATATTTTTAAAGGAATAGTCAGTATTGATGATGAATCCAAAAGATTTTCCATCTGTGTTAAATTGAGGGTGCAAAACAATCCAGCTTCATGCAAGAAAGCTGCTTGTCGTGTGGTATTGTCTTGCGCTGTTCGTGATGAGGATGAATTTTGTTTAGGTCGACGCTTGTTCAGCTTTAGGTATTCACTCAGCATCCCGGCTTAGATCACTGTGAGTCATTCCTTGAGTTGCTGGATTACTATCTTTGTGGAAAGTTTCAGACAGAATTTTAGGTTTTTGGTGCACTGAAAAATCTTGATTTTGTAGCTGGCCATGAAAGATTCTACCTTAAGGTTGTGTATTGCGGGATATAGGATTAGTCCTTGAGGTACTCAGCAAGTTACTGGTGGTCACTATGACCTGATTGTGTCTTTTAAGGAACATAGTTGTTGGCGTGAATGAGAGTCTGAGAACCATTGAAGAATATTGTTTGTGAATAATGTAGGTTGATGGGATGTCGGCCATGCCTTGATAATCAACAGTTTCCAAAGCTGTTTATAGGTGAAGCAAGACTAAGAGACAGGGAACACTGTTGCTTTCTTCAATAAAAGGAGAACGTTTCCTGCTTTGAGTGCACCTGAAAAGATGTCATATAAGAGAGAAGTGGCATGTTCTTTTGAAGAAATAAAATTTACAATGAGCAATTTGAATGTATAGTTTTTATATGGGTCAATTTCAGACTGGTGTGGCCGTGAACTTTGCCTTTGTTTAAGACCAACTGGAAGGTGGTCTATTTGAGAGTGATTTGTGTTGGCATGAGTGCAGCCTGAATGTATTGTGGGTAAAGTATTCACTTTTCCAGCTAAGTTAGGTGAAAATTCTAAATTCAATTAACTTTTTTCAGGGCTTCTTTGAATGGCAGCAGTTATGACTTCTTATTGCAGGATATCCCTTGTAGAGGACATCTTGGATAAGGAGCCACACACCACATGAGCCTGCCATCCCATCCAGCACTCCTCAGGCACAAAGTGCTGGGAAGGATGCTGGGAATGGTGCAGGGGAAGGGATGGGTGTGTGAATAGTTGGTCGGGGCTCCATAGAGGGAATGATACATGACAGCAAGAGAGTCACAGGGGAGTGTGCTTTTTATTGGACAGAGCAGGGGTAATGAGGCACATTTGTAAGAAAAGTTGCCTCCGACACCTCAGAGCAGGGAACGACTAAGAGTGGGTGACAACTGGCAAGAAAATCAGTTCATCCATGACCCTTCGCAGGTGTGATAATGGTTTCCCACCACTACAAAGGGTTACTTACTTTTAAAAACTCTGCGAACATCTCTTGCACATTCAAAAAACTGTGATGCTGTAAGTCAATGGACTTGGTAACTGTGCACACTCCAACTCATAGGAATGCAGTTGATATGCTTCCCGATCTGGTCTATTATCTCGGACAGTACTGATGGATGGCACTACATATATTGGTTTAATTCGGTATCTGCGGGCACGATGTTTGTTGACTTTTAGGAAGGCTCTCCTTCTATTGGAAGTGGCTTTGCATAAGCTGAGCAGAGATATTTCAGTCATGTTAGTTAGACCATTGTGGACCTAAGTTTTGCGACATTTGGCTTCTTTCTTGAAGATGGATTGATTGCTTTCAGGAAGTTATTGGGTGGACAGGAAACAGAGATCTTCGGTTTTGTGGATCAAGGTTTTATATAGGCATGCGTTCTTATGTCCGTTTTTGGGGTGGTATTCATTTAGTTCAGAATTGCTTCATAAATGATGTGAGTTGATTTGAGGGCATTATCACGATGAGGCCTTCCTTGAGTGGGTTCGTGGGAAATTCCCTAAGGGAGCAGTAGTATTGCTTTGAGGGGCTAGGCTGGCCATAGTGGATAGATCTATTGTGTTAGTTTTTACATTTGGATGGAGATGTTGTCTTTCCAGAACAGTGGCAATGGAAAGTGGCATTGGAAAGATGATACAAAAGTTACTACTAAATCAAGAGTAAAGCTGTTGATGTGAGTTGGACCAGTTATGGATTTAAGGTTCAGGGTATTAATGAGGTGAAATAATGATCTTGAGAAAGGTTAGGATTGAGGCTCTAGGAGAGTACAAGACCTCAAAGTCTGTAGATGATTGTGAGGTCTCCTTTGTCTTATTTTTGATGCTTTGCGTGCTGAAGCACATGTGTGTATGTGGTGATTGAGAGAGTGCCACACTTGTGTGATGTAGATTGTATCAAAATGTTGCATGTTGATGGAATATGTAATTTATTCCATGTGGTATGCTGTGGAATGTTTGTTGATGAGCCTGAGGTATGGTCTTGCTATGCAGGTGGGTTGCCAGTGATACTGAGTGCAATCAGTATTTATTTATCGATATTATTGATTTGTGAAGTGCTGACTTGTGGCATATCTATACTTTGTAGCACTATATCTTTCAGAGTCAAATTGTCCTCTTCTTAGGGGTTGAGAGTCTGCTAGCTCCATATGTTGGCTACCAGAAAGTAGGCCCTACAAGGAGTCCTGTACTCCAAAGAGAGGGTCGGGTAGTTCATGGGAGTATGCAGGTGCGGTAGCCCTCTCTGAATAGGCTTTTCTTTAGATTTCTTTAAAAAGACATCAAGTTTGGTTGATTTCTTAGGCTGGAGACAAGTGAGCTACACAGGGATTCACCTCGAGATCTGATTGCACATCCAGCATGAAACTCCCAGGTGCATCTGGTTTGAACAACCAGGTTTACTGGCCTAAAGTCATGGGTCGGTGTGCAAGATGAAGTTAGCTTTTGAAGGCCTTTCAGACCTTTTCCTCCTGTGACCTGAAGACACTAAAAAGTAGTTTGAATTTGATTCTTTGCACCACCTGAAGGCAGTTTAGATATTTCAAAGCTGCAGTGATGTTGTCAGATTTCTTTAAATTGAAGCAGAGTTTGGCTGGTTGAGTTTGCATCCTGGGGTTTGAGTATATATCTTTTTGTGTGCCTCTCTGTCCAGCATGTTGCAGTACTTGAATCATCATACTAACAACAGAGCCATGGTGAATCTAATCTGATGTTTCAGCTGGAGAAGGGGGGGGGGGAAATCATTCTGAGCATCATATGTTGCTGATTGGTGTTTGAAATCCAATATGGAAAGGAAATTGTTGAACCATATCCTGAGATTTTTCACTGGCTGAGTTGGGGAAGGAGCATCTTCTGGTTTCTTTGGCCACTCAAAATTTAGGTGGCTTGTCCTAGTATCGGTAATTATCATTATTTGAGTGTATTAGCTGATCAGATGATGATAGCTTAATGCATGTTACTTAGGGCCCGATTAGGATGGGCCGGCGGACTTACGTCCGCCCGGCACCCTATCGGAAATGGGACCGACATACTAGCCGTCAGCGGTCCCGCCATAGGGATTATAATGCGACTGCTTCCAAGGTGGTCACACCGTGTATTCTTTGCATTACAGCAGGTGCTGCTGGCTGCAGCACCTGCCACATTGCAAAACATGCACCCTGTACATATATCTGCACTACGTGGCAGGCACCATACGGTGCCTGCCACATGGTGCAGGGTTATATAGGGGGGCACCATAGGTGCCCCCCAACACCCAAAATGAAGGGCCAGGGAGTAAAAGGGGCCTGCTACGAGCCCCCAATGTCCCTTTCCACCAGCCTTTTCATTGCGGGTAAACCACTATGAAACGGCTGGCGGGGAGGGACATCATAACTCCTACGGTGGTGCCTGGCAGGCACCGCCACCATTGTAGGGATATTGGCTGCCTCCGACGCACCGGCGGGCTCAAGGAGCCGTCGGATGCATGGCGGTTGCTCTTTCGACTGCCATCAAACTGCCCACCATTGTAATATGGCGAGCGGGAAACTTGCCTACGACGGGCTGTCGGTGGCGGTCTTACCGTCATCGTAATCGGCCCCTATATTCGTATTTTGGTTTGAATGGTTGCCTAACTGGAGGTCTATTTAAATGTCATCTGCAGACATTAGGAACTGAAGTTGGTAGAGGGAAATGATCTTTGCTGGAATTTTCCTAGAGTGGTTAAACAGTAAAAGGGAGAAGGAAGATCCTTGTGGAACACCGCAGTTAATCAATTTTGTGGACTAGCAGAATAAACCCATTTAAACTACAATCTGATATCAGTATAAAGTTGCTAAGTCTGCAAGTGTGTGTATGTTGATTCAGGAGGGCGTTTACTGGAGGTGGTCATAACTCGAGTAATGTGCTTCAAGATAATAATGCAAAATCACTGCAAAATTATGCAAGGTTACGTTGAATTACATGAGGAGTGTAGCCCTGCATTTAGCACTATATTTTTAGTGCAAAATGCACACTTGTGTCCAAAATGGACCTGAGGATGCATTTTGCGCTAAGAAAATTTTGCTTAATGCAACAGCACAGGAACAGTAGCAGCTAGCAGCCACTTTGTTCCTGAGTTCTTGTAGTAGGTTTTTTTTCACCAAATTACTCTTAGGGGCCGATTCCGATCTCGGCCGGTAGGGCTCCGAATCGGATTCGGCTTTACCGGATCCGATTCGGAGCCCTGTTTCCCGACCGAACCGTACACGGGTCCGGCCGAGCGAGTACGATGCGAAATCTCCGACCGACTCGTCCGGGCGTCCCGACCGCTCCGACCGACTCGCTCCCGGCTCGAACCGCTCCGACCGACTTGCTCGGACTCGACTCACACCGCGCAATGGAGACGTTTCCCGGCCGGGTAAGTACGATGCGCGCCGCGAGCAGTCCGACCGAGCCGCGCACTCCGGCTCGTAAGAGCTGTCGGAGCCGTACTTTGGGGGTCCGTGTCGGACCCCCTGTACGCGTAGCCGCGCGAGTCGCACACAGGGGGACCCATGGGTCCCCCTACCTGTGCGTGTACGGCGCGAATCGCTTCGCCGCGTACCCGCTGTAGGGGCGCCCTTGTCCGACTCGCACCCATTGAGTCAATGGGAGCCCGCGTACGCGTTGTACGACCGGCTCCCATTGACTTCAATGGGAGTCCGACCGACTCGAGTCCGATAACATACGGACGCATCGTACTCGTTCGGTCGGACTGCACGGGTCCGATTCGGTCGGAAATCTCTCCGGGTCCGGCTCGGTCGGAGAAATTTCCGGCCCGAATCGGAATCGGCCCCTTAGTTGTGAGAGTGTATGTAATCATGTCATTTTTAGTAATTGCAGATAACAAGAGTAACACAAAATGAACTAAATTAGTCTGATTACTCTGGCATGATTAAAATTTCACCAAGGACTAGTGCTTACATGTTAACATTTTCAAATTACGGTGGGGTCATGACTGGAGTGCACAAAATCAGGGACATCATGCTAAGCTGTCTGGGTACTGAGTAGAAAGGAGTCCAGGTGTAAACACTCCGAGGCTCTAATAACTCCACACAGGAGATACCTGTGTGATGATGTACTGGGAGAGGAAATTTCAAAAGGTGTGCATCACATAATCCTGGTTAATTGTCTCTCTGTCATCCAATCAAGGTAGTTTGAAACACAGGATTGAAGGGGTAGGAAGAGACAAAACACACTAGTGATTTCTAAGTAAAACAATTCATCTGGTACAGAGTCTACAAAAGACTGCAGGATACAAATGATTGTCTGATAGAACTGTCAGCTTTAGGCTGATCTCCCTCCAAACCTTTTGCCTAACTACTCCATTTTTGCTGATCTGTGTATTGTTGGCTTTAGGACTCTGCACACTTTACCACTGCTAACTAATGCTAAAGTGAGTGTGCTCTCTCCTTTAAAAATTGTCAAATTGGCTTACACCCAATTGTCACATTTAATTTACTTGTAAGTCCCTAGTAAATTGGTACTACGTGTACCCAAGGCCTGAAAATTAAATGGTACTAGTGCGCCTGCAGCAGTGATTGTGCCACCCACTTAAGTAGCCTTTTAACCATGTCTGAGGCTCACCATTGCAGCCTGGGTATGCAGTTGTAAAATGTCATTTCGACCTGGCAATAGAAACCTTTTGCCAGGCCTAAGCCATCATTTTTAATACATATAAGTCACCCCTTGGGTTGGCCCAGAACAGCCTCTAGGGCAGTGTGAAGTGTATTTAAAAAGTTGGACATGCCCTTTTAACTTCTACATGTCCTGGTAGTGTCATACGGAGGCTCAATGGTGAACATTGTCAGGATCGATCCTGAACCAGTCCGTTTTATTCACCAAAACTACACTTCCCATCAAGTCATGTGCCACTTCCTGCACACGTGTTTCCGGCCGCGGGATGGGAATTTAGAGAAGCCGGGCAGAGGACCGATGCCGGTTATTCTTCCTGCATTCCGGTGTAGACGGACGCTTCTCTGTGGTTCCTTGGTTCTTTGGCGGTGTGGGAAGGGTGCCCTGGCACCAGTGTTTAGTTACCATTTGTACAGACCTTTGTTTCGGGGTGATAACCTTCACTGCAGACATTACAATATTAATTTCTGACACTTTGGATTACTATGTTCTTGCATTTATGCAGCTCGCGGGGCCGTGATGGTAACGGTCTGCGCTCCAGCACTTGATTCTTCATAATTTGCGAAGCCGTGACGGAAACAGCATTTTGTGACTTGTGCGTTTGTGTGTGTGTGTGTCAATCAGCCGTGACGGCAACGGCGTGCGAGGAGTTCTGTTTGGGGCAATATTCTAAATGCCGAAGCTGTGTTTAGAAACGGCACCTGAGTGATTTACTTTGGATTACAAGGTGACGAAGCCGAGTTGCGAAACGGCATGGAGTTTTTGTTACAGTAATCGGAATCCTTTATTGCTATGTGGTCATGATGTAAAGCGGCAACAAGATGTTACAACTGTCTTTGGAATGTCCCTTTGATATCGCTTCACATACTTTTCTGGCTCTATGATATCAGATGCGATATAGCCGTGAGTAAACTGATTTAAGGCATCATGCATTTATTGATTCTGTGTTTTCTCATTGTCTTGTAGTAACAGGGGGGGGCACATGGATCTTAAGAATTACCCCTGTGAAGCATGATCAAGCGTATAAAAGGGTGGGTATTGTAGACACCATATGTACCGTTTTCTTCAATTCAGAACAGTCTATTCTAGAACTTACATTCCTCTTTGTTTTATCAGAGTTACTGCAAGGCGCTTGGCTTATTGGACTCAAGAAAGAGAGTCATGACCTTTCTAGAATTGCATTGTTATTTTGTTTTACAGGTACTGATTAAGGTATAGAAGAGTGGATATATATATTTGATGTACCTTTTAAGTCTTGCTTGTTCTAATTGTGTGTTCTCTCCACAGGTCTCCCTCCCCGCTGTCCCCATCCTTTCCTTCCCTCGCTTGATCAGATCAAGATTCTGTGCTAAAAGAGCATTCAGAATTGAGACGATCAAGAGGTGGACCCCTTGTTTGCATCGAACCAACTCCGAGGTACGAGTGAATCTATCAGAGCTGACAGGTAGTGAAAAACCCTTGAATACATTTTTCGCTACTTCAAGGCCTACCTCTCCTGTAGGATAGCATTGGGTTACCTTACTACATTTAATAAGTGATAACTTTCAATTGGGAGCCAAAAGGGATGTCAAGTTTGGTATCTAAAGAACTGTAATTCAAAACCCTATTTAAAGGTAAAGTCGGAGTTTAAATCGCAATTCTGAAAATGGCACTTTTAGAAAGTTGCCATTTTTTTGCCCCAAACATTTGGTGTCTGCAGACTGTTTACTGGGTCATATGACTAAGTATAGGTGGCAGATGGTCTTTGTATATTGCTACTAGACAGTGAGACAAAGGAGCATAGGTGTTTGCAGGATGGGACATCTCTGTCTTGATGAGTGGGAAGAGCTGTCACATACCACACTTGAATATCACAAAGGCCCTACCTGAGCACACTCAAAAAGGCTTTTACACAATTCTATTGTGACCCTAGACAAGCTGAGGCATGACCAGGGAGGATTCCAAACACCTCTGAGGGTGAAATCTGCCAGAACCTTCTCCTACTTCACCAGTATAAATATTGGACCCTCAGACCCATCTCTTGAATACACCTCTGCACCTGTGGAAGTCTCAGAAGGACTGTTGTGCTGCTCTGCAAAAAAGACTGATACTGTGTTCCTCTCCTGTCCTTCTGCCCTGCTACCCTGCAGCTCAGCTGCTGAAGTGAAAGGACTGGACCTTCATCTTGATCCCAGGACTACCAGAGTCACTGCAAGGGATAGATGCCTGACCTCCTGATCAGAGCCACAGGGAGAGAAAGGGCTCCAACTACCTTGAACCCATCCCCTGGAGTCATTCTGCTGTGAGTCTTGCCAACCCAAGTGGTGTCTCCCCCTTTCTGGACCCTTGAAAGTGGGCCTGAAGCTGCTCAGTGGACCTGAAGCCCAGCTGTGGTCGGAACTGACACAGTGTGACGCATCACGTTGCAGTACCGCTTCGAAACCGTGCAACGCATCCTCCACAACAAACCTCACATTGCAGCCTGCAGTCTCCTTGGAACCACCACTGTGCAAAGCATCCTCGACACATGCTTTCTCATCACAGACCCCTCATTGACGGCATCTTCAACGATGATACAGGGCTCTGCATCTGAAGCCCTGCTGCTTCTTCAGAACCACAGGTGCACAACGCATTTTCAACGCAGGACTTAGCATCACAAGCCCCTCATTGAAGGCATCCTTGGAACCACCGCTGTGTGACACATCCTCAATGCAGCATCTTGCAACAGACACTAACTAGGAATTAAGCTAATTTGTTCAGCGCGCCTAACATGGTCCCTGTCACCGCTCTATCACTGTCGGCCTGAACTTGTGACTTTGTCCTGGTCTCATGCAAACCAGATAACCACAGTTGTTGCTTTGTTTTTCTCAACACTATTTTTACTTTGAATTTGTATATCTCCGGTTCTACTGATTGGATTTTTGTTGTTGTGGTCTCAAAATATTTATTGAATTTTACTCTATGTTTCTAAATTAATGTGGGATTTTTCTTGTGCTGTGTATTCACTTTATTACTGTTTAATGTTCTGCATAAATACTTCACACATTGTATCTAAGTTAATCCTAACTGCTTTGTGCCAAGATACCAGAGTGTTAAGAACAGGTTAATATGCAGTTAGCTTGTGTTTCACCCTGATAGAGATGGTGGTTGCCAATTGATTAGGGTTTCACCCCCCTCAACTATTAACCCAATTTCCAATAGTGTCATCACAATATCTATACCTGTGTTTGAGTTGCCCAACGAACAGTGGGCATGGCATAAACATATTTTTTTGATCTAGGTCATGTGACAGTCTCTCAACAATTGGGACAGCTCTATCAAGATGGAGCGACAGAACAAGGTAAAAATGCTGTCTTTTGCGAAGTAAATGACTTGGTGGCAGCTGCTGTTTCTGCATCAGATTTCTATGCATCAGTGCAGATCATTACACACTGTCTCTGTTGCCTGTGTACCAGACAGTCAGAAATATACCTAGATATCTGTAGCACAGTATGGGCTGCAGCAGAAGCCACAGTAGTGAAAGCCATTTTACGACCGCCTGCATGACGTTGTATCTTATTAGGGCGTGGGGACCGCCAATGTTTTATCGGGTCGTCCCCTGCCCGTGGCGATGGCGGTCAGACACTCATTCAACCACCATCGTAATCAGGCCCAAAGTCTCTAGTAACAGGCCATGTCAGAAGCAGATCTGAGTCTCAAACAATGAGAGTGCATTAGGAACTGCACTGAATCTCAACCATTGAGGCCCAGTGAGGGATAGAACAAGGTACCCAAATATGCTTCATATGGAACATGACTAGGTCTTACTAGGCCATGTAACAGACATACCTGAGTCTCAGACAATATGCTTCTCACGGGACAGAGAAAGGCCCACTACATGTCTTTGCCTCAAATTCACTGTAGGACCCTTTTTGACCCCTACAGCAGCACGCACGTTCATCCATGCATGCTAGAGACACATAATGATAAGGAATGAGACCCAGAGCCAGGCTCTGTGGCTGGAGGGACACCCTTTTTTGATGAGCGTGATTACTGTCAGACTACTGGACTCTAGAGGAGTGACAGTGGTGGCAGCTATACGATTTAAGTAGCAATATACCTGTTGCCTGCAAGGAAGAGTGGCCTACTGGCCTCTCCTGTGTTTTTAAATTGGTCTGCCACTCCCTCAACCGGGTACTCTGCCTGTCCAGGTGGGATATGGATGTCACATATATCTGTACGATCTGTAGAGGATGATTGCATCCCACATATATATGTGGGACATGGATGTCACATATATCTGTGTAGTCTGTAGATTATGCTTGCATGGAGCGTGTGTGACATAGCTGCCCATAGCCAAACTGAGATCCATTTTCATGTGCACATTCTGTTAGACCTCGCCCTTTTTGCAGGTTTATCCCCAAACATTTTGCCTTTTGCCTCCTATTTTTCTGACCCTGTTTTTGTTGGCGTTAGGACTCTGGGCACTTTACCACTGCTGATCAGTGCTAAAGTGCATATGCTCTCTGTGAAATTATGATTGGTTATCCATGATTGGCATATTTGATTTACTGGTAAGTCCCTAGTAAAGTGCACTGAGTGTGCCAGGGCTACTAGTGGACTTGCAGCACTGGTTGTGCCACCCACATAAGTAACCCTGTCGGGTTCTCCTCAGGACGTAGAACATCAAGCTCAATCTCTTCTTGAATGGACAATTGAACCGGAAGCGATCCCGTGGTTCGAGACGCTGCTTCCCTCCGGAAACTGAGGACCTAAAAGACAAGAAAACGCAGACTGTGATGAATAATTCCATCTATGAAATATAAGTGAAGGTGGGGAGGAGTTTCTCTCACAACGAACATACCAGTTGTTTATGTGTGACTTGGTTCACCGGCTGGTGAATAAAGAGACTGATGTCCATTCAAGAAGAGATTGAGCTTGATGTTCTACGTCCTGAGGAGAACCCGACCTTAATGTCCTAAGGGTTCAAAACGCGTCGACTGTTTTCATTTTGAGCCAAATAGGTGCCCACTCAGATGGGGAGACCACAGGGTGCTCACCATTAATCAAATGTATAAAACGTTAGAAAGTACTGAGTGAGCCCAGTAGGTCCACCATTTGGAACTGTCCTCTGAAAGATTGAGCAAAAAAGTTTTGTAAATAATCAAATGGTTTCAGAGGCACTGCTTGCTTTGAAATGTGAAAAAAAATCTGTTGAGAACAAAAGGTGTATAGAGAATTGGTAGATTGTATATATATGTTTCATTTTTATTTGTATCACATTTGTGTGTCTTTTTGTGTTTAGTGTTTGTGTGTATTCAGTGTATGTCCAAGATGTTTTCTTGATTTGTATTGTTTAAATTTATAAACAATGATTCATGATAAAAAAAAAAGATAACTAGTAACTAAAAAAGAGTTTTTGAAAAAGAAAAAGAAAATTCTATTTTTTCAACCAGAGTGTTTAGGTCATCTGGTGTGTGGGATAATTGCTTGAGCTTGAATGGTATCAGTATTGGCATTTTTTTGGTTGGTATTTGGTATATTGGTCCGGCCTTACTGAATAAGGGCCAAACCCTTTCTTGTATTTCAACACAGCACCAACATATGGGAGAAATTTCCAATGTACAGCCTCATGCGGCCACAGGAATCGATGCAGCGCCTGCCCGCAGCCTGAAAATAAAATGCTGCATGCCGAGTCCCATGCACCGATCTCCGAAGTCTGAGATCACCGCACCGACTCTGATGCAGACCATGCTGTGTGGCTAAGAGAATCGACACATCGTTGGACAGCGGCTGAAGAAATCAATACAGCGCCTGTGTTACTGTCACCACATTGACCTACAGCGCATCTGGATTTTCCACGCATCGCACCTGTGCAACGAATCTACAACAACACTGGAGCTGCAGTAAGAAACAGATACATCACCTCCCCACACAGTAAGAAACCAATGCATCACCTCCTCTCCAGCAAGGAACCGATGCATCACCTCCCCTGTGTGATAGTAAGAAACCAAGGCATTACCTCCCCTGGAGCAAGGAACTGACGCATCACCTTCCCTGCGCGTAAGGAACCAACACATCACCTTCCCTGTGGCTCTTTTTCTTGTGATTTTGACGCATCCCTGGTACTTTGTGCTAAAAGTGACGCACCCATAGTTTCCTTTGGTCAGAACTGTTTTTATCTTCTAAAAGTCATATTTTTATATCTTTATGTTGAATTTCGTCGTTTTGGTGTTGTTTCTTTAGATAAAGATACTTTATTTTTCTAAACTGGTGTTGTGTCCATTTGTAGTGTTTTCACTGTGTTACTGTGGATTATATACAAATGCTTTACACATTGCCTCTGAAGTTTACCCTGACTGTTCTTTGTCAAGCTACAAAAGGGTGAGTACAGGCAAATCTAGGTGTGTACTTAACTCATTCTGACTAGAAGGAAGGGTCCCTACATGGACAAGGTACATACCTCTGCCAACTAGAGACCCCCATTTCTAAAAGTACCTAAGATAACATTTAAAAAATAAATTATAGGGGCAGACTGAGGAGGTGTAAGAAATTGGGTTACTGGTTGAGGAGTGTGTCACCCTTCTCACACAGAAACCACAATCTTTCTCAGGGGAAGTCACAAGCAATCCTAAATTAACCTGTGCTCAACCATCGGGTATCTTGGCACAGAGCAGTCAGACTTAACTTAGAGGTAACATGTAAAGTATTTGTGCAATACTTTAATCAGTAACACAGTGAAAACACTCCACAAAAGAAGCTCACAACAGAACTAGAAAAACAGAGTAGATTTTCAAGACCAAATCAACAATAATCCAACTAATAGAACCGAAGATACTGAATTTTAAAGTTTTTAGTCAAATTAGCACCAAAAGGCATAGAGTGCCTACTGTGGATATCTGGTCACGCCAGACAGGATAAAGTCACAAGTTCAGGCCACCCACGATGAAGGACAAACAGCTACAGGGACCCAGTTAGGCCTGTTCTACAGAGTACCTTAAGTCCTGGGTTGTGGAGTGCTGCGTGGATCCGCGTCAAAGATGTGTCATGCAGACAAAGCAATGCATTGGTTCTGAGATATGGCAAGGCTGCGGTGCGGGGTCCTGTTGTGCCAATGTTGTGGATCCTGTTGATGGGGCTTGTGATGTGAACTCTGGTGTTGGGGATACGGCGTGCAGTCAGGGCTATAAGTCAGTTCCAAGAAGCTGCAAGGCAGAGTCCAGCATCATCGTCAAGGCTACCATCGTCGAGAGATGCGAGGGACTGCACTAAGAATACGTGGTGCACTAGCAGTTCTGAATGCAATGCAGGCAATGGGAGTGATGCAAGTCTTTGCGATGGGTCCTGCCCATGCAGCAGCGGAGATGCATTGGTCCTGGGTTGCGCTGCACAGCAGAAGTGATGCATCAATTCCACTGGATCCACAGAGGCTGGCAAACCACCTTAAGCCCACTTCCAAGGGTCCACTTGGCAGGGTAGACTCACAGATGGCAGAGTCCAGGTGCAGAGGCAAGGTTGTTGGAAGACTGCTGTGCCCCTGAGACTTCAGATCAGGAGGCCAGTCGACTAGCCCTTGGAGCCACTCTGAGTTCTGGGTTCAAGAGATACAGGTCCAGTCCTTCTTACCCAGGAACGAGAGCAGTAGGAAGCAGGTTAGCACAGCAAAGCAGGAGTCCAGTAGAGTGCATTCCAGCAGAGTTGCAGTCCTTCAACAGCACAGTAGTCCATCTTCATGGCAGAGTATCCACAGGTCCTGAAGCGTACTGAAGAGTTAATGTCTGTGTTCCATCTTTTATACCCTGGTGCCAGGAAATGGAAAGTGGGAGACAGTGTCCTTGAAGTGTATGGAATTCCCTACCTGCCCTGCCCTGGCTCCAAGCTGGCTGAAGTGACAATGCAGGGTCGTTAGGCCCTTTGTGTGAAGACAGGACCTATTCAAGTGTTAGTGTGGCTGTGCCTAGATCCTCCTGCCCATTCTGCCAGTGATTGCCCATCTAGTCAAACCAAAGCTCCCATTGTGTGTGGCTATCTAGGAGGAATACACAAAGCCCAACTGTCAGTTACACCCAGTCATGTGACCCAGGCAGGCTGCAGGCACCAAATAGCTAAGGCAAGAAAATGATAACTTTCTAAAAGTGGCATTTTCAGAATTTAAAATCCGACTTAATCCTAAATTAGGATTTTATATTAGTATTCCAGAGCCAACCAACAGGAACTGATTATTTCTTCCCATTTGAAAATTACATGTATAAAATGTAATAAGGCAATTCCAATGTTATTATATGGGAGAGATGGGCCTTCCAATAGGGAAAAATGAATTTAAGAGTTTTTCACTACCAGGACATGTTAAACTTAAACGTACATGTGCTACTTCTTAAATACATGGTACCCTGCTCGCTGGGCTGTCCAGGGCCAACCCTAGGGGTAAGTTATAGGTATTAAAAAGGAAGTTTTGGTCCTGGCAAAATGCTTATTTAGACAGGTCAAAATATGGCAGTTTAGACTGTACACACAGGCTCTGCAATGGCTGGCCTGAGACATATTTAAAGGGCTACTGAAGCAGGTCACACAATCAGTGCTGCAGGCCCACTAGTAGCACTTAATTTACAGGCCCTGGGCACATGTAATGCACTTTGCTAGGGACCAATTGCACCATGTACTAGGGAGAGAGCACAAACACTTTAGCACTGGTTAGCAGCGGTAACGTACACAGAGTCCCAAGGCCAGCAAAAACAAATTCAGTAAGTGCAGGAGGAGGAAAGCAACATTTTTGGTATGACCCTTTAAAGAGGGCCAGGTCCAACAGGACAGTTAAAGAAAAAAGGGCCCTTTGAAGCCAGGGAGTTATCCCCTGTCTTTTCCTGGCCCATTGTTCCTGGGGAAGTTACTCTCCACACGTTAAGAGGTAGTTAAATGGGACAGTCTAACTTGCCTTTATGCCCTTGTTTTGGGTTTCTCCAGCCTGGAGACTCCCAATTCCATTGCACCTTCCTGCTCCCATTTTGTGACAAAGACCTTGACTGGACTAATCTGGAATAAGCAAAAGCGCAGAACGGGCCAGAACCGGTCTCACGACTAACTGTTGGAATACACAACTACTGTCTGCCACTTTAGGACAAAGAGAGGGCTTAAGCTTCCAGCAAGTGTGAGAAGATTTCTCTATCAGAAACCTGGGTTCCACACCAGTGGCGAATGAGAGAAAAATTCTTCTGGACTCCAGCCTTGGGGTAGCTACCTCCAACTCCCCTTGCCAGTTTATTGATCAGAAACCTGAGGAAGGTCTACAAGCCTGCTGGCAAGGGCTGCCTGAACACTTCTTGAAGGAGGGAATAGACTGACTGCTCAGAAGGGATACTGGAGGATCCCTTGCATGAGGAAGATGCTGCCCAGACATGAGGGACCACTTAAGAGCCCAGGCAGGATGAACTGAAACACATGCTGCAGCTTGGGGGGGCCTGCTCTACTCACATTGATGGGTGAGGTCTGTCAGTACTGAGGGTGCCTCAAAGCATGTGTTTTGCTTTAAAAGTGCCAATGAGGCCCTCCTGAAGGTTATTCATTGTATCCCATGGTAAACCTAGGTGAAGAAGTGCCAAGAAGTGTGTGGTGCTGAACAATTCCTGATCACATTCTATTGTCACCACAAACTGACCTGTATTGCCTATGAAACTGGCGAAATATGCTATAGATCAGCTTTGCATCTGGGATGAACTACTCCCTTTGTTTTGGGCTGCGGCCTCTGTATGAGCCTGAAAAGGAAACCACAAAGTCAAGTATCACTCGACCACAACTGCATAACTTGAACACATCTAGTCCGTTGCTGGTGCTGCTGACATTCACTTATCCAGGCTTGTCCCAGTGTTGCAACCATGTTTAACAAGATGTCATCCACAGCGGTGATGAGCTGATTATCTTATTTGGGGGGCCATCCAAGGAGCATGCCACTTGGAGTGGTAAGTCTGCTGACTATCAAAGGCAATGTAGACTAGGCTTACACCACATTTGAGACTGAGACCAAAAGTACTGTGCAACTCAGGGCGTACAACACAAAGGGGAGGGGGTGCTTTTTATTATTTGACTCACCAGCCCGGGAGCTTTACTAAACTCCTGGGGGAAAAGGTTGGTTGAGCTTATCTAACGGGAAGTTCAGGGGAGAGCCATTCAAGGAATGTATAATTCCCCAGGGTAAATACTTAAGAGGGGGACTTTAATAAAACATTGCAAATTCCACGTAAAGCTTTTTTCTGAGAGGGGTCTATGTCACTAAGATCATCAATTAAACAATGCACAGAGCCTTTCTGAATCGTATTTACAGTATTGTGTTCAATACATAGAAGAAAACATACTTTTGTTCTTAAGTAAAAGTAATTAGATGCAGCTTGATTTATCTACTGCTATTTGCTGGTTTATTGAGTCCCAGTTGTGTCGCACTTGCACCACGCAACGTGGTGCATGCGTGACACAACTCAAAAATGAGATTTATGAAGCCACGCAAGGCAACCTTGCATAGTCCTGAGTGGCTTCATAAATTTAGAGTAACGCAAAGCAGCGCAAATTGATTACTATGCCCTGGGAAGGTATTCTATGGGTGTTGTGTAGGCGTTCCCGCAAAACTCCCATGGGTTTTGGCACATTCCCAGACTTACCAGAACTGGTAATCCTGGGGAATGCGCCAAAATGCTACTCCTTCCCAGGGGAGGCTTAAGGAAGAGAAATATCTGTATTTCTCCTCACTACTTCCTCTTTCTATGTGTGCTGCAGCACACATAGCAGAATACTCCTCTGAAGATTGTTTTTGTGCAGGAAAGTGCTCCTTCCTGCACAAAAACAATCCTGTATGCAACACAAGCACCCTTGCACCATGGTACAAGGGTGCCTGTGTTGGTGCAGGGACAAGTACAGGAATGCGCCGTATTCTTTTAAAAATGATGCATCCCTGCCCTTTTCCTGTGATACAGCAAGGTGACTTGCTGCACTGCATCACAATCTCATAAATATGCCCCTGAGTGTCCAACTTTCTTCCACCTCCCTGAATAAGTGTTAGACTGCTATACTACGCTACACTGAGGCTCAAGTGCTAAGGTGGTACACGTGGTGTTCAGTTTTGGGTTCACCAGTGGTAAAAGTCTTTCATTGTCACATTCTGAGTCCTGTGACCTGTCTCTGCCCTTGGACTCACAAAATTGTTCCCACAGCCTCATGGATCAAAAGTCTGCCTACAATGCAATGCAATTCATAAATGCACAATCAAAGAGGCATGTGCGGAACAGAAACCTCGGGAGTATAACTGGCTCACATCTAACCAGACCATGTGAGAAGCAGAACAGAGTGTCAGACAGAAAACGTACATAAGAAATAGATGAGTTTTTAAAACGTCATGCATGCATAAGGAACAGAAGTGATAGAAGTCAGCAAGACCAGGGAAAGGCCTCTAGTACGCAGGAAGCCACTGGAAAAGCAGAATATTTGGATTCCAGCCAACAGCAACAGCGTAATAGATTTCCGGGCAACACGACCACATACAGAACAGATAGAAGACCCACCCATGAAGTCTACGAAAGAGACATTCTTCTCACTCAGCAGTGTAATTTATGGAACAAAAGTGGGTCCTCAACAAATGGCCACATTGTGAACAGACTTGATTCGGCTTGCAAGGCAACGCAAATGATACAATTACTGGTCAGATGTGTAAACATTGGTTGCGAAATACTGGTATCAATTTGCAACCTGCATTTTTGCTACCAATAGAAAGTTTTAATAACTGATCTCTGTACTAATAGATGGGCTCTTAAAATTCCATATTGCAGTGGGTGGCAATCTGACCCACCTCATGAATATTAATGAGTTAGGTTGCAAAGTGCAACTCACTATGACTGGAAACCATGACAAGGATAGTGGATTGCTGGGGTCAGAAGACCACCGAGTCTGTAATTGCTTTTAAATAAAGCAATTTTTTAATGCAGTCCATTTCACTTAAAGGAAATCAACTGCATTTAAAAAGAAAAACTTTTTCTGTTTGTTTGAGAGTTAGCAGTGTCCCATGGACCCTTAAATGAAACCCTTTTCCTTTGCAAATGGGTTACCATCTCCTTTGAAATCTCTGTAACTTTTCAATGTTTTGCAACTGGAGTTTTGATTACAAAACATATATTCATAGCTTACTGATTCCGCATTTTGAAGGGATGCCTATGACATCCCCCTTCCGGATACTGAAAGAGTATCCATTTGAAATCCCATTTTAGGAGTCAGAAAAATGAGATTAGTACATCTAAAAAAGCAATTTTACTGTCTATATGCAGATTCGGAGTGTTTGCGACCATAAAATTGCTTAGTACATCTAGGCCTTAGTTTTAGAAAATAAAGCAATGTAAAACTTGTTTCCACATAACAGGGACATTTGAGAAGCGGACTTTTTTTTAGAGAATCCCAAGCTGAACACGACTGGGTCTCAGATAAAGAGGCCATCAATCTCCAAATCTATAGCCAATCCAGAACTCAATTAAACCTCAAACCCTAAATCTATCCCCCAAACCAAATACATTTCCATCTGCATCTCACATCACAGCCACAACACCATTCTCTTCAAAAAGGGTTAAATGTTATTGGTCCAGTTCCACTGTGCAAAGTGAAGGGTATCATATAGGACCAATCTGTTGACTCTTTGAAACTGGGAGTGTCCATGCTCTCCAGGACAGCCCTCTTGTAAGCAGCTGGAGATGTGCCCTCAGGCTCTGGAACAGCCAGTGAGGAGGTTCTCCGGCTGATCGGGCAGGAGGGAAACAGTGAGGAGCAGGTTTCGACACAGACAGAAAGTTTGTAAGGCAAAGCTTCAAAGGCTAGCTTTCCTTTGAACTGTGCGTGTGAGTTCATGTGCACAGGCCTCCTAATGAATAATGAATAAATGCACGGAGAGCATGGGAACAGGGCTCTGAGACACAGGCCACCAATCTATAATTTATTTCACATACCTGCATTAAGGTCGCTTTCATCGCTGTTTTCTTTTTTTTTTTTTTTACTCTCGCACAACTTTCTTCGTCTTGCTTTCCATTCCCTCTCTTATTCATCTTCTTCCCTCTCATTCGCGTTTTTTGATCCTACATTGTACTGTTACCTACTTGAATTTTATGGTTTTCTTACTCTTCTTCCTGTTTTTTATTTTTCCCATTTCTTCATTTTCCTCTTTTCATTCCTCTATTTTATTGGATAAATGCCTTTTCTTCTTTTCTCTTTTCTTCCATCTTCTCCATCTCACGTTGCCCTTCCTTCTTTCTTCTCCTCTTTCTTTTTCACCTCTCCCACATTTCTACTTTCCTCTATTAGACTTTCAGTTGCTGCTCAATCGCCAATTCTTCTTAAATTTCACCCCCTTTTGTCAATTCTCCAAAACACTTGTCTTCATTCACCTACCCTTAGTGTTCATTCTCTCGTCATTTTCTTTTCTACATCGCCATCATTCTACATTATCTCTCTCTCTTGTTTTTTACTTCTTATCTTTTGTCTTTTACACTCTTCCACATGTCTCTCTCCATCATTGTTTTCAAAGTCTTTCTCTGGTGAGTGTTTTATTTGCTCTCATTCTTATAGGCTTTCACTCATTTACCCCCACCTCTACCTCTTGTTTGTGGGTTTCTTTCTCTCCTTAGGTGTTCGCTAATACTTCAATCTCTTCCGACTTTTTCAGTTCTAACCCACTTCCCTTACTTTTCCACTTCTCTCTTCCAATCCTTCCTCATAATTTTTCAAAAATTCCCTTTTCCTTTCTTCTTATTTCCACCTGTCCATTCCCTTCCTCAGCTTCCTCCCTCTTTGCACTCTCTTCACGGCAGTAAATAACCTCTACTGAGGTAGAACTTCATTTTGTTATGTACTATCTACATCGCAGATTTTTCCTTTTTACTCTGCACTCTCTGCTTGTTGTCTCATTTCTATTTGTAATATCTAATCTCCCGAGGAGTCGATATTCTATGCCTGCTCCTCTTTTGTCCCACCTCCTATTGGCCATCAGGTCTTCCAGCTGGAAGGCTAAAGCACGCGATTCGCATTGTCCTTTTCACAAAAAAAGCCAAATACACGCGCTCAAAGCACTAAATATCTGTAAAGAAGTTAAAGAACATCTATCTGTCACACACAACAATTTCGATTGTGAGTCACCGCTTTTCGAAGGCTGCTCGGTGTATTCATGACCATGAAATAGATAGTTTTTTTTTTTTTTTTTTTAAACAATGCCCTTGCTAAAGATGTCCTTTGCATTCATTTGTCATTCTCATGGAAATTTTGCTGGTTTATTTCAGCTTGGCACAGGGGCAATGTGAGAAAAAGAAAAAATGAAGCTACTCATTCTCCATTTTTTGACACTCATAAACCTTCGCCTTGGCATTTTTAATGGTATGGGTGTTTTCATCACTTGCATAGTGATGACATCCCATGGCCAGACATTCACTGACAAAATAAATATAAAGGAATAAAGACCACAAGCAATCAAACCAGTTTTCTTTTGAGAAAATTATGTTGCAGGTTCATTTGATAAGGTAATGGGTTAACCTATGGGCAATCCATAGCCAACCAGCGGGAATAAGACCTAAGCTGGGTGCCCACCTGATTTGCCAACAAGCACCAGGTATACACAATATCTGGTGGTGAACCTTTGGAGTTCACCCCTCATCTGAACTCCATAGTCTATGACAATAAACTTAAACTCAGGGGGAGCGCGATACCATGCAAGTTCCCTGTTGCTCAGGATACAATCGCATGTGATCAGTGCTACTTTCATCCAGTGCCCTGCTCTAAGGACTGTCGGGGCATTGCCACATGGCCCCTGTGGGCTCTTTCTTGTGGTTGCTTTCTGAACCAACATCATATTGATTGCCCTTTAACTCCGCCAAACTTCAGTAGGTGGCAGTCACCAGCACAGAGGCCTCAAACATCACCTGTATTGCTCTATAGCCAGCATTTGTTTCTTGCTCTCTATTTGCCCCTCTTCAATCACCTTTTTTAGCTACCACTATTTTCAAAAGAATCTTACTGCTGCTTACATTGGTGCTCAATTCATGGCGTGTTGACAGATGACTGTGGTTTGAAAAAGTAGTGGCCCTGAGATCTTCCTGAGCCCAAAGCACAAATCACCGATACACATTAGTATTGACCTTTTCTAGAAAGTATTACATTGATTACCCAGGCCTTCTTATAGATTACCTTGTTGTGGTGGAAGACTGCACTCATTGGCTAGCTTTGCAAACAGTAGGGGTGCCATATTTTGTTCCACATGCCCCTAAGTTGAAATGGGAGTTAAAGCACCCTGTCACACTTGTGTGTCACTGCTAATGCCAAGTTGTATGCCCCAAAGGTTCTTCTCCTCTGAGCAACCCTGCTACCAGTAGAGTGGCCCTCCCTTAAAATTAAGCCAGGGTGAAATTTAAATTATGCCATTGTAATTCCATAATTTGACACTTTCGCTTTACACTTGTTGTACAAAATTCCTGAAATTACATCATTATGCCACGTTGTGCAATTGCATGTCAAAATTTTTCAGCAAGCGCACAAGAATAATGCGAACAGCCAGAGCACGAGCTGATTTCCAGGTCACCTAAGGCTCTCTGAATAGCTCTTTTATCTGCCATTTGGTACATTTTAGAGACATGGGGCCAGCTGTAATATCAGGTGAAGGGCATCCTGAACTTGTTTCATTTTACTCTTACTAATGTGCCACCATTCTTCAGCCATTTACATTTTCGTCTTGTAATTGTATGAGATTGTCTGTTCTGACTGGTATGGGCTGGGGTGCCAGTTTTTGGAGGCAGTCTGAAGGTCTTTTCCAATGAGCCTTATACCGAAGGGCTTTAAAGGATAGTTTAGTGTGTTTATATCAGAGGAAGCAGAGGTTCATCGAGGCTCTTTCGTTCTGCACACTTAAAAGTCTGATTCAGAGTGTTGGGATGACCAGTGTAAATTCTATCACTAACATCCAAGAGAGCGAGAACCAAGGCTCAAGCTAGTTCTACATTACTTTTGGTTTCAGGGCTGACAAGATTTTCCTGCTCAGTGACACATTTGAGTTTGTGTTTTGAATCAACTCAATAAATACTGCTTGGCATAGTATGTCTATGTTAAATATGATGATCAGGTTTCTGACGTTCTGTGAAAAGATCAGGGGTGGGACTAATGCTGGAGCTTTTCTAAAGAAATCGGCCCACTTTCAGTCCCACTTATTACAAAAGATCTATTTTTTAACACTCAGAGGGGTCATAGGACAAGCTGGTCTTCAGTTGTGAAAACTGAGGCCTTTACTTCTGATGTACTGGAGTCCATCTTATTTTTACACTCAACCCCTATAGTCACCACTTACTTACTTGACTATACTTGACTATCAACGTAGCTAGGCAGAGAAGTCCAATTTTAGACGGTGAGGTTTGTTTGGGATAGGGACATAGAACTCGGCACATGGAGTACAAATTAATAAACCAGTGTCCAGGCAGTTATTTATCTTAAAAAGAAAAAAATATATTTATTCCACACACAACTAACCACTACACAAGAAAATATAAATGAGCATGAAGAACCCACAAGCAATGCAAAACAAATTTAAAACAATAATTATCTTCAACTTGTTTTATCAAAAGATTTTCCTGGTCAAACAAGTCTGTACCTACTGGCTTTAAAAAGAGTTTTCCTCTTGTCTTAACACCTGCCCGCTCACTTCAACATATTATATACAAGCTCTCACCCTGTGGGATTGGCATAGGGAGTGGTAAGAATTAATGTTCTAGGAATAAGCACTGCTCTTGAGGAGAACGAGCTTCAAGAATTCAAGGTATAGCTCCTGCATGGTCTTCTTCTTCATTCGGTGCACATACAGCCACACAGGCAAAGTAGAGAAGGCAAACTCACGGGTCACATAGAGCAGCAGTGGCTGTAAGTAGGGGACTCTCTGCAGCCTGCAGGTGAGGCTCTTTGAAGGGAAGAATGCACTTCAGTGAGGTCTCATCTGCCTAGCCTAGCTCCTTCACCGCTTAGTCACAAACTCTTCCAGGTGCAAGCAATCATCATCATCTCAAACACAACCCCCACCCACAGCTGTCATCAAAGCTCAGCCCAACACACACCTGGAAATCCTAAGTGGGAGGCGGGGTCACCAGTGGGCGTCCCCATGGGGGACCAACGGTGCGTACAATGCCTTTGCACTGGAATCAAACAATGAAATTTCAGAAACTGCTCAACGTGGTTAAGATATTTTCAGCACATACTCTTTCGATTCGATTTTTAGAGCTTTTATTCGGTTAAATAAATCAACCATATAAGCAATACAGACATAAAAAGCTCGATCTATAGAAAAATCAGAAAAATATAAAACAGTGGGATAAAAAGCGAGTACATCAAAGTGCGTAAACATGTTAATACAGATACAAAGTGCAAGTGCATAAATCACATGAAGGTCCAAACATTTACTAGATCATATATTATCCCAATTCAAAAGTGCAAATGCATATAATTACATATAAATAAATTCATTTATAATACCTTTAAAACACACAATCAAATATCAATAATCATAGATTTCCTAACACTAATGGATTTCAGGAGAAAAGTAGCTAAATAAAAACATAATCGTGGGTCATCCAATCTAAAAAGCAGGTTCAAGGCATCTGTAGTGGATCTTACGTTGTAATATAGAAAAAAAGGTTTTAAATAAAATCTCCTAAGATGAGAATAAAAGAGACAGAATAATAACATATGGCAGCAGCTTTGTCTTGAGACTCCATCACATGGGCATACATGAACAGAACACTGTTTCATAATTGGGAAATTAACAAGATGATGTACAATACCCAATCTTAGGCGTGTCAGCACAAATCGATGTGAAACTCTAGTCACTGCTGATAAATAACTTTGAAAACCCAGTTTAAGATCCAATTGTGAATAAAAGAGGAAAGTAGATTGATTCTTGATAACGCAAGAACGAGCCTCTATTTTATTTGCTAACATGGTTAATTTTATCTCAGCTCTAGCAACAGAAAGAGTACACTCAGGATCCGTTCTGATATCACAATTGAATAAAGATTTAAACCAATAAATAATATAATTAAGCCAGGGTATTTTTAAACAATTCTCCAATTTGAGGCAGTCCCGTATGATAGATTGAGTAAATAATGTTTCCTCTTTTGACCATATAGATTTCCATAATAAAAGGGGTCGTGTTGAAGCCAGATCTGAAATATATCTAATGCCCACTTCACGGTGGAGCAATTCCGTAGAGGCAGATGAGGGGGCACAAAGTAAGCGTTTTAAAAACGAATTTTCAGCTTGTTGTAATAAATTACCTTGAAAATGACCCCAAACACCTGCCCCATAAAGAGCTGCGGTAACGCATCGTATCTCATAGATTGTCAACATGTCTTTAATGCGTCGGTTTCCCAATTTAGCCGCAAATCTAAAAATACCATTTACATTTCTAAGCATCTTAGAACAGGCGTTGTCCTGTTCCTGGGCCCATGACCTATTCCCTGCAAAAGTAATACCCAGGTAACAAAATGTCTTAACTATCTGGACTTTGGAACCTTCAATGAAATAAGAGCTAGATGTTATAGGGTTCCTACCGCAAGCCATAACAAAAGTTTTTGATTTGTTAATTAAAAGTTTTCTTTTAGTAATAAAAACAGTAAAATTATCGATAAGACGCTGTAGCCCCATAGGGGTGCGAGAGAGTAAAACCGCATCATCGGCGTATAAAAGAATTGGGACAGGCTTCCCATCCACCCTAGGGGCATCCGACTCAAACAATTTCAGTGCTGCGTCGACTTCATTGATAAACAATGAAAAAAGTAATGGAGCTAAGACGCAGCCCTGTCGGATGCCTCTTTTGACTTTAAAAGGCGGGGTAAATTCGCCTAAATGACCGTACCGCACCCTACTTGATAACTCCCCATATAATCTAGCCAAAAAAAATATAATCTCTTTGGGGGCGCCCATATCCAACAATAAGGGCCATAAAATGGAGTGGTCTACCAAATCAAAAGCGCTGCTAAGGTCTGCAAAACACAAATATAAATTTCCCTCCTTAGCTAATGTGTACTTGCCGATCAAGAGGTCCAGGTTGACACACTGCTCCAGTGTGCCAACACCCTTTCTAAACCCATATTGCACTTGGGTAAGGACTGACTTTTCTTGGACCCAGGTCTCGAGTCTTGATAACATGACCCTACTCATGATCTTTATAGACGAGTCCAATAAAGAAATCGGGCAGTAATTACAAGCATCAGTCTTAACACCCTTCTTGTAAATTGGTATAATAATTGACTGGCCCCAAGACAAAGGGAAATGAGTCTCAGCGGCGACATTAAAAACTCTGGTTAAAAACGGCGACCATAAAACCATTTCATTTTTATAAAAATCTATCGGGACCCCATCGGGACCCGGTGCCTTACCCCCCTTACTACTAATTATGCCCTCAAAAACCTCCTCTATACTAATTGACAAGGGCAATTTTGGCCATACAACAGGGGTATAATTAGACAGGGTGAATGGGACATCTTTATCGAAAGGATTAAAAATAGTGGAAAAATGAGCTACCCATGAGTTACAATTAACATAAGAATTAAATTCAGGAATATGGTCGTCCTTCAAAAAGGAACTATTGACGGTATCCCAAAAAAGTTTATTATTTTTAGTATCGGCTGCCAGGCTTAAGTCTTCCCAGGCTCTTTCTTGGAGTTCCAATTTCCTGGTTTTTAGGGCTAAAGCGTATTCTGCACGTAAGGCCTTAATAATATCCGGGTTTCTTGGTTTACACCCCAGAGCTTGTTTGAGGCGGCCCAAAGCCCCTACACAGTTATCATCAAACCATCCCACCTTAGGTTTTTTATTCCTACACACTGGTTTCAGCAAAAGGTTCTCCACAGTATTATTGATCCTAGTAAAATTATTAAGCAACAATACTGGGTCAACCTCATCCCCTAAGCAGGCTTGGATTTCATTCTGACACTGTGTAATCACATCGTGCTGAATTTTAGATGGGTCCAGACCAGCCCATTTTATCCGGACACCATTCGGTCTAGTGGGGGCAATACATAGGCTGTGTGGATCACTGATGGTATTTTTAAAGCCCCAACATAATAAATACAAAGAAATACTATTATGGTCACTAGTTGGTTGGTCCGTTATCCAGGGGGTTGAAAATAAATGTACACTATTACTAGAAATAATAATGTGATCGATTTTAGACGATGCATTCCTACCTGTGAATGTGGGACATATCGTATTGTTTTTGTCGGTAGCACAATGCAGTAATTCTAAATCCAATTTGACAATAACACCATTTAAGGCACTACCATATTCACAATGGGGGAAATGCATATAACAATCATCTTCAAATTCCCCCTCCTAGGCCCACAAACTTTAGTCAGGGATAAAGGGCATATTTGGACATTAAAATCTCCAACCCAAAGAATAATAATCGATTTCCTAATGGTACTAGTCAATTTCTCGAGTTCCCCTTCCAAGATATGGACAATAGAGCTACGTTGAGAATTAAACAGATTGTTATAAAAATTAATCAAAATAACATCATTACCCACGGTGGAAGACATCCACATAATCTGAGCATAAGTTCCCACAGTAATACAACTTTTGATTTTACATTTATCCAAATTAGTGGAAATCAAAATCAGGAGGCCGCCCTTAGCTCTACCCGAAGGGGAGGCCTGGGCTGGTAACCAATAAGAAGTAAAACCCTCTACATATATTGGGTCGGTACACCACGTCTCCTGTAAACATATAATATCATGTTGGGCCAAAATAAAATCTAACCATGATGGTGTACCTATTTTACTTTTAAGCCCAGCAATGTTCCATGTTGTGACTTGGTACCCTTTGCCCATATTAGATTCATAGAATTCCTGGGGGGGTGCTTCATGTCCCACTTCTTTGCTAATAATAATAGATTCTATTGGAATGCTTTCTGAATTACTAGGGATACTGACTGTCACTAATACGTTGGTGGATAACGACTCACATTGCTCTATCCTGCTTAAACCAGCGTTACTAGTAATGATCTTAGCATTTAAAGTTTTCATCATGGGGCTTTTAGGTAAATAACTCTCAAGTGCAGCCTCATTAGCCCGTATCGGTCCCTCGCGTCAATCATTGGTATCCAAACTACTCAGAGCCTGAAACCTATTAGTTACTGGGATAGCAAAATGAGACAGGGCTGAAACCTGAGAAGGAGCTAACAAGGATCCATTTGGAGGCCAGCTTACGTTTCCATGCATCACCCTCAGATGTCTATAAAAATACCCCAGGGGGAGAAGAGTGGTATTAAATTCCCCCCGATGGGAGGTGGTGCATTTTTAAGGGTATTGGATGCCCATCTTGGAGATCTAAAATTAATGATGATACAGTCCCCTTCAAAGCATTTTTTCAAAGGCCCGATCCAGCCCACTCTACGGGTTGTTAAAATCTGGTTTATTCCTTCCATAGGGTAACCACAGCTATTAGTCAGCCAAAACACTACTTTGTTCATAAGTGAACCATGTTCTTCTGCCTGCCCAATTTGGAGTTTGGGGACGTTGGCCAAAATTACAACATAGGGACTACATTCGGGAGGCAAATTTGCAACCGGGGCCATTATCCTATCCCCATGGGCTAAGGAACTTAGACCAGCTGGCTTTATAGGATCAGATGATTTAAGTCCGTCTGGCTTATTCATTACTTGCTCCTTTTGGGGTAGTGCAAAACCACTATTAGTAGTTGAATTTCCTATTACTATATTTCTATCTTTTTCCCTATTTTCTGCTTGTGTAATGGGGGCCCGCTCCTTGCAATATTTACTACAATCTCTGCAATCATTACCTACAGTCGGGTCAATAGGGTCTATAATAATAGGGTCTGTAATAACATCCTTTTGATGATCCCTAAGGGACTCCTTTTGAAATGTACAGTTAACTATATCCAGTACTCCACTAATTTTGTGGATTTCTCTAGCTAAGATGTCCAATTTATCATAAAGCGGCCTTAGGAGCTCTATAATTTTATCAGAGATAGTCGCTAATGTTAATTGTTGAAATATGGGGTCTGCACAGGACAAGGGATCGGCAAGTTTCCTATTTCGAATACTCTTAACATTTGTTTTAGCTTTGGCCTTAGAATTGGAATTCCCCTGTTCTAGGGTATTCTTTCTACGTCCCCTGGTCTTTATCGGTCTCGGTAGCGACGGGCTTTCAAGGACCGTCAGATTAGGGGTCATGGATATTCGAGTAAGATCCCCACAAATCCCTCCTGAATCAATAATGACCGGCTCAAGCTCCTCGGCCACCAAGGAGTTATTGGTCGATTTACTGGATCCGCTCGCATTAAAGGGGCCAGAGGGGGCCTCGGCCCCAGCCCCATTTCCCTGTTCTACCCCGATAAAGCTTGAGCCCATAGAAAGACACCTCTCAGTACGGTCAATTTCCTCGGTGAGAACATTGACCGCTTTAACCAAAAATGAATCAATCGTTGGACATGATTTAGCAGAAAAAGACTTCGCTAACTTCCTCCTTGCCATGAGGATGCTACAAAGGAGGCTATACGGGCGAAAGATAAATATATGTCCCTATAAAAAAGCCTACAAGAACGTAGGGGTTTCTTCCCTAGAATAATGCAGTGGCTAAAATAGGACTAGGAGGACAGATGTAAGGCAGTAAATATTAACCTCCTACAATCCTAGTGCCTTGAATCTATACTAAGCGAGGAGTTTACCCCCTTGATGAATCTCTTACTATAGGGTTTCACCTTTAATACTAAAGTGCAAAGTGCAGAGTGTGTTGGCTATATAAAGGCATATACTATACAACACAGATTAGTCTTCCATGGGCAAACTCACTATACATAATCTATACATAACCTTAAGGGTTTAAACAGCCCACTAATAATAAAATATAAGGCCAATAAACCTTAGGTAAAATAGCATGTACTAAAGAAAACGGTACAATAATGGAACTGTTGAACCCCAAGTCCCTATCAGAGACCCACAAAGACAATATAAACATAAATCTATCAACCACACAAATGTACTCACTATACTGGTACTTGATATTCTAATAGTCCGTTGGTTATAAAGTGCAAAAGAGCGAATAGTCCTTAAAGTGACATGTGCTAGGCAAAAATTGATATATCGCATAAAAAATCCCACTGTAACACACATACAATACAATGTTAAAAAGGGGAAATTAAAACCAAGAGAGAGTAAAAAGGGAATAAAAACCAAAAACGACAACAACAAAAAAATATTAAAACACCGGGAATCAGTTTACGGTGACCGTGAAGAGCACCAAAGTTAAAAAATATCTAAAACGATAATCTGCATCTCCGGTTGCTCACAATTCAATATAAGGCGCGGCTATTGGCCCGGTTGGGCACGGTGCCTATCCGATAAGTTCTCTGTTCTCTGTTCCAGTTAAAATCCCAGTTGTTAGAGGGGAAGCCCAACCTAACTAGAACGGGCTCACCTTAGCGCTGCGGTGGACGCTTAATCAATTAATAGTACCTCTACGCGCATACTAAAGCGTCACAGGTGCTCCTGGGTCCCCGGGGACTACAGAAAATTAGAGACACTCAGAGCTAGCCGTTTCCCTCACAGCTCCCAGTCTGATACTGCGAAAAGACACTGATATAGAAACCCCCAAATCGCCTTATCTTATCTTTCACAGTCAGATTACATGCGGAAAATTTGGGAGCAATGGAATTCCGACGACTTTGATCAATAATGTGGCCCTGCCCGGCCTCCGACGGGCGCAGACGGGCCCGCCCTTGGCCCGGGCTTCGCCCGCGCGCGTCCCGCGCTGCGGGAGGGCAGCCGCACCTTTATCCTGGCGGGAGAAGCTGGGGCAGCTGGGGGATGTAGGCCGTTCCCCTCACGGCAGCGTGGAGTAGGCAGGAGCCGTTCCCCTCACGGCGATGGCAGTGGCGTGGAGTGAGCGAAAACCGTTCCCCTCACGGTAAGCTTCCGACAGTGCAGTGCAAAGGCGTCCCGCGCTGCGGAAGGGCAGCCGCGCCTTTATCCTGGCGGGAGAAGCTGGGGCAGCTGGGGGATGTAGGCCGTTCCCCTCACGGCAGCGTGGAGTAGGCAGGAGCCGTTCCCCTCACGGCGATGGCAGTGGCATGGAGTGAGCGAAAACCGTTCCCCTTACGGTAAGCTTCCGACAGTGCAGTGCAAAGGCAAACTCACGGGTCACATAGAGCAGCAGTGGATGTAAGTAGGGGACTCTCTGCAGCCTGCAGGTGAGGCTCTTTGAAGGGAAGAATGCACTTCAGTGAGGTCTCATCTGCCTAGCCTAGCTCCTTCACCGCTTAGTCACAAACTCTTCCAGGTGCAAGCAATCATCATCATCTCAAACACAACCCCCACCCACAGCTGTCATCAAAGCTCAGCCCAACACACACCTGGAAATCCTAAGTGGGAGGCGGGGTCACCAGTGGGCGTCCCCATGGGGGACCAAAGGTGCGTACAATGCCTTTGCACTGGAATCAAACAATGAAATTTCAGAAACTGCTCAACGTGGTTAAGATATTTTCAGCACATACTCTTAACTGCGTGGCTGTGGTTACCTTTTCGCCAACACCGCAAACTTCCAGAGGCCTAAAAAATAGAGCCTCCAGGCATTACAATCGTCACAACAAAAGCCTCATGTAGCAGTGCTTGAGAAGGGTATAACCACAGCTGTTGGGCCGATCTGGATCTGTTTTGCAGGTCTGGAAAGCATGGACAACACTGGCAACCTTATTAAGGATTCCCAGGCCAGAGGTAGAACCAAACAGGCTCAAGCTCAGGGGCAGCCAGGGTTGCACTCGGAGCTTCAGGGACTGATGAATCTCACCACAGTTCCTTTGAGGGGTGATCTTTCTCGTGGCCTTGCACTGTTGGCGATGGTACTGACACAATTTTCAGAGTGGGGGTGCTGCCACCAGTGTACCATCACTGAAGCCATAGGGAATGTGAACAATCCAAGGGTTTCACAAATAACGAGTAGAGCAAAGAGGCACAACAATTCAGCAAGACAGTGGCAAAGGTGTGGTATATAGCTAGTGGTGTATTTTGGAGCACACTCTTGCAAATATATTTCTAAAACATGGTGTGGTAGCACACTGTCATTTACAAACGGCACGTTTTCTATTGAAATGGGCACAAAATTCACACTGACATTCGGTTTTACTGATACAGCTATATAGCACACAAACGATAATGTGTGGAAATTGCATTTCTGCAAATATTAATCATTTTCACAACACAAAGTAATGCCTCTTGATTTGTTTTGATCCTTTTAAAATCTGTTTCCCTCACACTTCCAAATCATAAAAAGTGCATAATTTGTGCTATTAGAACTACTGATAATTTAAAAAAATATTTCTAAAGTTCATTTACAGCTATTTACATTTTGCTGTACGTTAGAAAAAACTGACATCCTCCAGTCTTTCCTTTCACATTTCCAGTACCATAGCAAGATTGTCAGATAGTTTACTATACAAATTCCTTGTAGTGAGGGAAAGAAAAGTAAACACCAATCGCCATATTAATAGTATAAGTAGCAATTGTCAGATGACATAACCTGACATTTCACCTTTGTCTATGAACGCACAGCAAATATGATAAAACAAAAACTAAATGTAAAGGCATCGTTATTGCTCATTCATCTTCGGAACTCCAGCATGGTTATTGTGCAGGTGCTGCAGCACCCCCAGCACCCCTACTTCCAGCGCCTATGACTGTGAGTGAAGGGTGCATTCTGGAATCATTCTGCACAGCTTCCTGTGTCAGCAGGCAGCCATGCTAGGATTGCTCCTGCTGGACCCTCTACTGCCTCTCTTCTACATAGGACACCCTTTCAAAGTAGTTGGCTTCCTCCCTCAAGCACAGAAGAATTCAGGATCCCCACGAGTATTCATGAATAAGCAAGGAGGTTGGCAGTCAGGGGTTTTAGCCCTGGAGCTCATAATTTAAGCCAAGCATGCCACTCTGTGCGTACCTCGATTAGTAAAGAATATCCTGTAATATCATGGAACACTGACCTTCTACCTAGTATGTATCCGTGGCAAACAGAGACATATGAGCACTCAACAGTTTCTCTCTGTTTTGGATTAAGGTTGGTTTTTTTGTGTTATAATTTCACAGATGCTGTCCCAGCCATTGTCTTTGATCTGCAAAATTAGGAAGAAGGGTTGGTTCAGGATATGCCATGGAAAAGAAAGGAACAGAGAAATGACGGTAATTCTTACCAGCCACTACACAAATCTGTCTGTAGTGGCACGTCTTGGGAAAAAGGCAGCTGAAAGAGGCAGGAGTTTCCTTTGAGCCTCATTTGGAGGTCATCGTGACACTCCAACAGCTTGCCCCGACTCATTTCAAAGGCAAGATCTAGATTGTTCCACAGTTTCCTTCAATCAACAAAAAACCCTTAGAAGGCTCATTTCCAATCTTCATTTTGTGCGTTATTCGCAAACAGAAGATTTAACATGGATTCCTGTTTCCATATAGCGAAGCACAACACACACACATCATCCTCACTCTGACCATAGATGAAAAGTACGTGTACTCTCCTTCAGTGTCCCACATGGATGGAGGGAAGGAATCAGATGAAGGGGCTGAAGAGGACTTTAAAACTGGAGAGACTGGTAGGCATCTCTCTTCGGCAAAAAGGGCTTGAGACTTTTACTAAACTAAAATGCTGCCACCACTACCAGCACTAGCCCAGCACTTAATCAGGCAGGTGACGTGTGTTGCACCCACTAGTCAAGCTTTTTGTTGTTCAAAACAAACTTCCATACTAGGAGTTCAATTTTGAAAAATCAAAAAAAAATCACTATGCCATGACGCACACAGAGGTCTCTCCCTGATCATTGGAGCTGATATCTGATTTCCCTGACCAGGATGACCAGGTTGCTGCACCCTTCATGCGACAAGGGAATATCACTGTGACCGACGGCCATGGAGTGGATGGGCCGCTGGTTGGAGACTTCCAATGGCAGAGCCTCTTGACTTTCGAGGGTAGTGATACCAAGTGCTCAAGGTGCTACTTAATTTTCAATTTCGCTTGTTAAGTGTTATATTGTTTATAGCCCAGGATAATACTGCTCCATAAACAGTTAAATGAATATTAAGCTGCCTGCTTATTTCATCTGTTTAACATGTATTAGGCCATCCCATTAGTTATTTAAAATAAGTTATATATGTCACACCTCTTATAGTGGGTTCTTAGTTATGTTTTTTAGGCCACACCCATTGTATAACCACTACACCTTTTTCATCCCTCTCAAAGTACCTAGCTGTACTTTTAGAGAAGCACTAATGGCAGTGGTAGATGGTTATCTGTGGCAGCACACTAGGTAGGGTCCAGTGCATGTGAACATGTGAACAGACGTCTCTATGTCCAGGTGGTCTCTGTCTGACCTAGGGTGATGGTTCGAGTACGCTTTCTTCTCTGTCTGCCTTCTTGGGCTCCTCACTCAGAAGGCAGAATGACCGCATGATTAGTCGTCAAGGTTGCTGCTAGGTCACTTGTGCGGCCTTTAGACTCATGCTGTTGTGCTAAAACATGCACACATGGGTTTTTCCCCATTTCAATGCAAGAGCTAATTAGGAGATGAGTGTTAATTACACTCACTCCTGACTTTGCACAGGCAATTATTATTAGTTATTACGTGGTAATTATTGCCTGCTTAAAACTGTGCGTGGAGGCTAATTACTAACAAAACAGAGGCAGAAACACCTTCCCATGCGTTATTCTGCATGAATAACTCCAATCTCTAAACTGGGTACCATAAAATACAATACTGAAGTCAGCACTAGACTAGGTCACCATGTTACCTAGGTATTTCTTGGCGCACTCGAGGTTGGGTACACTACTTTCCAGGGTTGGAGCAGCTTCTTGTGCAGCCTGATAGTAACTCTGCTGGTAAAGGTGTCTCTCAGCCGGCGCCGCAGGCCGGAGGCCACACTCTCCCAGAGGGTGTGAGACAAGGAAGAAGGTCTCTTACACAGAGGGAGCTCTGGTGTTGTGATTGGCGTAGACAAAAGGGAAAAGCATGTTATGCAGATTTGCCAGTGACAATGCTGCCCTCATCTGGTCGTACTGAGGGCACAGGCCAAGGCAGGGCAAGAAAGGGAGCAGATATCTTTAGGAGCTCAAAATCATCTGTTACATGAAGATCACCCTCTGCACTTGTCCCTTTACCTCCACGTGCATTCAAGGAAGGCGAAGGGACCACTATCACAAAAGAAGGATAGAGAAATAGTGGTCTGAAAAAGAGAGCTGGTTGTGAGAAAAATGAAAGTGCTGAAGAAGGAACTGAGCTTGAAAGGGGGGTGATAAAAGGGAAACACAACGACAGGAACAAAACAGCTGAAAAGAGACTAAAGTGATAGTAAATACAGAAAAAAATACAAGTGCTGACAAGTGGACATGAAAATAATAGATTAAAAAGAAATACATGAATAGAGTGGGAGAAACCAACAGGAAAACACATGTGAGAAAAGAGCTGAAAGAAAGACTGTAAACAAAAAGGAACCAGATATTCACAAGATGAACAGAAAGGAAAGTAAAGAGCAAAGAATGAAAAAAATAACAAAAGTATAACCGGACGCTGTATGTTGCCGGTTCAAATGTGTAGGGATACTACGTGACATTAATTAAATATTTTCTGAGTTCTATGACTAATCTGCAGCTCAGCTGTGAGAGGCCTCGGACACAGTTCAGTGGCTGATGCACAAAATGCAGATATCTGTATTCTTTTTAGATTACAAGTTCTAAGCCAATTCAGAGAACTGTGCATATTGGGTACACTGCAGGTCACGGACTGTAATATCGGTGAGAAACCTCACCTCATGCAGAGATTGTGATGTCTAGTTCACAGGTACAAATCACAGTGAACTAGAAGAATTGGTAATGCACTCACTCCTGGGATCTGTGTTCAACCTGTAGGTCACATAGGTTCCAAATCTAGTGAAACAGTTTTCTCCCAGCACGGCATTGGCAATGTGAGCTCGTGATCAGGAGAGCCTTAAGGGAGAATTAAAGGAACTAAATTAAAAACGTGCCTCTAAAATTCAATAAGTTTTGAACCAACGACCTTCTTAAACTCTAAACACCCATAACTACCCCACTCCGCAGCCAACTCACCCTTAAGTGCCATATGTAGACCTTATATATGAGACTATAGGGCACATGCATCAGAATCAGAATTAGCGATTCCTAAATAGCGATTAATATGGAATCGCTATTTAGGAATCGCTATCTGCAATGCATGACCCCCCTAGCGAATATTTACCGAATCGGTAAAATTCGCAATCGCAAATAGCGATCTGACAATAGAGACGCGCAAATACCGATAAAGCTGTTTTGCGATTTCGCTATTAGCGAAATCGCTATTAGCGAAATCGCAAATAGCGCGTCGCATTGGAAGCATGCTGATGACATCACAACCAGGAAGTCATCAAGCCCATGCTTCATTCAGTGCCCAGAGGAAGTGAGAGGAGGAAGCTGAGTGCTGGAGCAGAGTAGAACTAGCATCCGACTTGGCTTGCAGACACTTCCAGTGCACAAAAATGGATCCACCTACATCAGGGGAGAGTGCAGTGCCCAGGAAGCGCAAGTTGAAATTTAGTGAGAGGGAACTTGAAAACCTCATAGAGGAGGTGGCCAAGAGCCATGACAAGCTCTTTGGCAAACTCTCACTCAAAGTGCCAGAGGCAGAAAAAAGAAAAATATGGCTCCGGATCAAGAGCAAGGTAAATGCAGTGGGGGTCACACACCGCAGTATAGATGACCTCAAGAAGCGATGGTACGACCTGCGCAGCCGTGCCAAGGAGCGCATTGCAGACAGGCTGAAGGAGGCCAAGAGTACTGGAGGGGGCCCATCAACAGTTCCTGACAATACAGCCCTGGAGGACCTGGTTGAGTCCACAATCCAGCCAGAAGCAGTGGTGGGAGTGACCCACTGGATACATTCGGAGCGGCCAGTACATCACAAGGTAAGATGCATGCAACTATACATATCAAAGTACTAATCAATTGTGCACATCCCCTCAGTCCAACCCCAGTGTACAGATACAAACTCCAGTCCACCTTTTCCCTCAAAACCCAAATGCATCATGCGAGTTGTAGGCAGGTCAGGTAAGTGGGTAGTCAAGTGGGTAGTCAAACACAACAATGGCAAGTAAAACACATCAACACTGCATGGCAGTCAGTGATTACAGTCAGTTATTTACACAACATTAGCCTTACCACAAATTAACATTGCACTGTTTCACATCACAGATGCAGCAGAAGGAGACACTGAGGACAGTGAATGTGTAGACATCATGGAGACTCCTGCAGAGGCTGACGTGGAGACACCTGTGGCCCCACCAAGCATAGCCCCCGCACCCACAAAACGCATGGCCCCAGTTACATCACTGCAGCCCATGGAATCTGAGCTGGATCCTGAACCCGCTCCTGAGACTAGCCAGCCTCGTGTGAGCCCCACAACTACACCCCAGGCACAGGTCCGACAAAGACAGAGGCGCAGGTCAAGGGCCCGCATTGCAGCACAGGATGACCAAACTCCAAATGTGTGGGGTGGCGTGGAGTCCCAGATGTTGAGGGTGCAGCGCCTGCAAACGAGACATATGGGGTCAATACAGCTGCAAATCACCAAATTGGCTAGGAACATCACAGTCATGACTGATTGTGTGCGAGAACTAACTACATCGGTGGTGGAATGAAACAGGCAGACCAACGCAACCATGCAGGAGCTGACCCGGGTGATGCAGGAGGGCCACGACACACAGAGGAGAAGGCATCGGCAGTTCATGATGCGCTTGGCTGGCTATACCAGGTCAAACAATAACCTTTGCAACACCACTTCACTGCTGTCACGTCGGTCCATGGCCATGCAAATTGACATGGGCCATTGTTGTTGGGATGTGGCCAGGGCCCTTGGCCAAGTAACCACTGCCGTGGAACAGATCCAGGCTGCTACTGTTGGGGGCAGCAATGTTACGGGGGAAGAGGGGAGTGAGGAGGCATCCAGCCTTAGCAGCCTGTCAGTGCCAGTCCCCACTGGCAGGAGGCGCAGTACCCTCAGCACAACCCCTTCCAGTGCACCCATGAGGGATGTCACAGATGCAGGCGAAAGGCATTTGGGGGTGCGTGGCAGGAAGCGCTAGACTGACTTGTCCATCTTTATTTGCCCATGGTGACGTAACCATGAACAAAACCATAATAGTGACTGAGTTCCAGGTCCTGAAATAAGTTAATTTGCTCTTTTGTGCATGCAATCACTGTGCTACTTAGCACCTTCAATGTGTGGCTAAACACTACTACATAATCTCATGGTAGTAAATACTTTTCTGTTCAAACATGAAGTGTCGTGTCTCATCATTACATACCTCAGAAATAATGTTGTGTGATGTCTGCACGTCTCCTTTGCCCTTCTGCTGAGCTTGCCCCATGTGCTTGTCGTAGTTGTGCCGGTGGCTGGTTGTCCCCTTCAGACTCACTGTCAGACAATTCAATGGGTATGCCTCTCCTGGTTGCAATATTGTGCAACATGGCACATGCAGCCACAATCCTGCAGCAGGTCTCTGGCCGGTACTCCAAAGCTCCACCAGTTTTGTGAAGGACGCGAAAGCGACTTTTCAGCAGTCCAAATGTGCGTTCAATTACATTCCGTGTGCTGATGAGTGCTACATTGTACCTCTGCTCATGTGGGGTGGCTGGTTTGAGGTACGGTGTCAATATGTAGTACCGCACGGCATATGCGCAGTCACCTACAGGGTAGTAAGCAAAGGGTTAGCGACAGTTATGCATTGCCATTTTGTAATTTTGTGTGGGGAATAAGTATATGTGTTTACCAAGCAGATGTCCTTTGCCAAATTCACCCCTGAGCAGACGGGTGTGAATGCCACTGTGTCGAAATATATAGGAGTCATGTGTGCTTCCAGGGTATTGCGCCACAATTTCTGTTATGATATAGTTTGCATTGCACACTACTTGTACATTGATGGAATGATAGGATTTCCTGTTCCTGAAAATGTATTCATTATCTGCTGGGGGACAAATGGCAACATGCGTACAATCTATGCAACCGATCACATGAGGGAACTGTGCTACTGGTAGAAGTCCAGTTTGGTCTCGTTCAATTCCTGTTGGGTTGTGGGGAAGGTGATGTGGGTGTGGATCCTTGTCATCATGGCGTCCAGGAAGGACTTGAAGAAACGTGAAAGGGAGCTTTGTGATACCCCTCCAGCTACAGCTACTACCCCCTGGAAACTGCCTGACGCAAGTAGGTGCAGGCAACATAGGACCTGGACATGAGTGGGGATGGCATGGGTCCTACGGGTCTGGCGCCGCATTAGGGGTTCCAATTCTGCTATTAGGCCAAGGATCATTGCACTGTTCAGCCTGTACTTGTCGTAGATTTCATCTGCTGTTTGTCCCAACAATGTGATGCGCGCTCTGAAAATCCGCTCCTGTATTCTCCTTCGGCGCTGGGCTGCTGCATGGATCCTCATCCTCCTCGCCATCATGTAGAGCGCTGCCATAGTGAAAAGGTTCAGAGGCCTCCTGGGTCAGTTTAAATAGGTTTCTGAGGGGTTGCACCTGTGTGATTTTTTTTACTCCTGTTTACCACCTGATTGTGATTCCCCTTAATTTGCACTTGCTAAATTGCGATGCATTGGTTTGCGATTCTTTGTTTGCGAATCGCTATTTGCTATCGCTGTTAAGGTACTCGCAGATAAGGATTCGCTAAATTGGCTTTCGCATTTTGGGCGATTCCTTATTTTTGCGAATTTGTCTATTTTTCGGTTTTTGGGTTCCTGCATTGGGAAGGGCTAAATTGCTCTCGCAAACAGCCTTTTTTTGTGATTCGCTATTTTTGCGAGCCCAATTTAGCTTGATGCATGTGCCTGTATTTGCTTTAAATCTGCCACAAAGCAGCACAGTCTCACGTGTATCCCTGCGAGGTTGCCCTGCTTACTGAGTGGATAGCACCTTGACATACATGGGCATTGCGGAGAGTGTCCTGAGGTTGCTACATTATATAAAGGGGCATTGCAAATACTGCCTGGCTGTGTTAACGTACATGATGGATCGTTGTCCATACTGCCCTGAGAATAGTGTATCAGGTACAGTGACACTGTGCATACTGGTCCAGGATAGTGGCTGACATACTATGCCATTGTGGATGCTGCCCTGGCTATAGTGGCTTTGATACTGGGGCATTAGGGATACTGGTCTAAACATTAGGCTTTAGGATTGGTGGATGCCGGTCTAGAGACAGTGCTTTCCATACTGGTGCATCATGGAAATTAGCCTGGGGATTCTGCTTTACATGCTGGAGTAAAACAGGTGTGAATAGAGGGCTCTACATACTGTGATAATACAGGCATGGCTATGGTGTATATACTGGCATGAGTATGGTGCTTTACATTGTAGGGTTCTGTGGATATTCAACCCTGGAGATGGTGCTTTACATACTGAGGGACAGTGGAAATCGGCCTACCTATGGTCTTTACATGCTGGTGCAATGTGGAAAGCTGAAACAGCTAGGCTTAAAATGTTAATGATTTCTTTAATAAAAATGCTGAAAAAGTGGCGGAACACAAACTAAAAGGTAACGCAGTCAATGGCTTAAATATCCGATTTTTATTTCAATAGTAAAAAAGTAATTTGAGATTACACTTGTTAAGACGACTTCACGTTGTACTTTGATATTTTTTTTGTCTGCCAATCATGCCACAATTTTGCTCGTTAAGGAGTATTCCAGGATCAAGGCGGTGAGTTCATACATCCGGTTAGATATGGCAGACAGGGAGATGCAAGAGTTTTTATTGGAAGCTGGTATTACAGTGCACGCTTTCCTCTTTCATCTTGTCGTAAATGTGTAGGTAGTATGAACACTTGGGAATACAACTACGGAGCCACTGACGTGATTTATATTTGCTAAAAGGTATTTTTATAGTCCAGGCAGGACAGAACTCACAAAATCGAATCTCTTGCGCCACCCTCTTGCACACAAGTATAAATCCTTAAGCATCAAACTAATAAACTAACCTGTCTAGTACCTTACCATAATCAAAAAATCAAAGGAGGGAGTGAAGAGGAAAAAGGTAGAATCGTCCTCCTCTTGATACTGTTATCAAACATAGGGATTCTACCATGTATTATGTGAATATATATGCACCCATGTGTGTGCTGCTATTTTTATTTTTATTTTCATTTGAAGTGTCTAGTCATACGTGAAAAATGGTGCAAAAGGATCAGAGCTCCTTCTCTCAATTTGTGGGAAGGGCAATGTTTCAAAAATTGTAAAATACCCTCACACACTGAAACCTGATTCATTGTCATGCTTCATCATTGGGGTCTTCCCGCCCCTCTACGGGACGGGCGTGCTACGACTTACGTAGATGCAGGAGCACTTTATTCAGTGATTGGTGAGTATGTGTAGTGCGTGGGATCGTGAAAAGAAAATGTGAGATGGTTAAAAATTCTCTGGCTAGTGGAACGAAAATACTTTATTGTCTTCCCTGGCTGAGAATAGTAAAAGTGGGGAGGTGTAGATGGTGTACTCTAATGAGTCACCTCCTACAAGGTCGATATGTTTCAGAAGCCATCCCCTTGGCTTTCTTCCTCAGGACCAAAAAACCGATCCCTGTTACACCTCAATGGGTGATAGAATAAATGTACATATGCCTGATAGTCACAAACACTGTCCTTTGTTCCCTGTTATGGGAGTAGAAAAATATACCACTTGTATATCTTAAGAGCTTTAGAATTTAATCGTTATCGCTCCATTAGCTCACACGAGGGGTGTTGGGCGCCTTCAAATAGACAATGCTGGAAGGAGCGCGATCACCAAAGGAAGTACCTTCTTGTGGCTCGTCCTGAGGAAGAAAGCCAAGGGGATGGCTTCTGAAACATGTCGACCTTGTAGGAGGTGACTCATTAGAGTACACCATCTACACCTCCCCACTTTTACTATTCTCAGCCAGGGAAGACAATAAAGTATTTTCGTTCCACTAGCCAGAGAATTTTTAACCATCTCACATTTTCTTTTCACGATCCCACGCACTACACATACTCACCAATCACTGAATAAAGTGCTCCTGCGTCTACGTAAGTCATAGCATGCCCCGTCCCGTAGAGGGGCGGGAAGACCCCAATGATGAAGCATGACACAATCAGGTTTCAGTGTGTGAGGGGTATTTTACAATTTTTTGAAACATTGCCCTTCCCACAAATTGAGAGAAGGAGCTCTGATCCTTTTGCACCATTTTTCACGTATGACTAGACACTTCAAATAAAAATAAAAATAGCAGCACACACATGGGTGCATATATATTCACATAATACATGGTAGAATCCCTATATTACCTTACCATAACCTCAAATCCATGAACTCCCAATATTTGACTTTATCGCTGCCTCCTCTGCCTAACGTCTTTAGTCTCAAAGACTAGGTCTGGGTACATTTTTCGATTTTCACAGAATGTGACAGCAAAACCACGCATCAGTCAATGATATTTCGCTATCCATGTCTGCAAAATATCGGTAGCAATTTTGTGATTGACATTGTTCTGGTGGTTCTGGCAACACAAAATGAAGTGAATTAGTCAGTCAGAGTCCATAAAGTAGTTTGAGGGAAATCAGCAGAAATCTCTGATATCAATTGAATTTCGTGCATTGGAACAATTTTATGCAAACCTGGAGAATCCATTCCACATGTGAAATTTCACCATGGGGGAACTTTCCGTGTTTCCGTGACATATTTGCTCAGTGTTCCCCAAAACATTTTTTTCCTCTCTGGACAGCCAGGTTCTCTGCTAGGTCTGAAAGCCATTTTACTTTCTCCTGACCTCCTGGTCTTTTCCTTCCGGTCCTCTGTCAATTTCCCTTTCTCAATGGGCCAGTCTTGCCTATTGACTCACTGAGCTTTACTTCCTGGACCTACAGGTTCCATTACAATTGGAATTGGAAGCAGTGGAAGTGCTGTTTGTGGTCTCGCCCACCTTCTCCCACCTCTCCTGGGTCTCCACAGACCCGAGGGAGAAAGGGGAATGCAAGCCATGCTATGCCAGGACCAACCACCTTCTCCCTCTCAGTGAGACTCTGTAGACCTGCGATGAGAGGGGAAATTAAGCCATGCAGAGTCGCTGTCCGCGTTGTGCCAACTCTCTGCTCTCAGTGTGACAGTAGGGAGCTGGGAAGGGGTGGGAATTGTACCCGTCTGGTGATGGGGTGGGAGGCAGGAGGCCCAGTTTTTTTTCTCAGTTTGGGCTGAGAGGTTTGCTGACTGAAGTGGGTTGGGGGCCAGATGGCTAGGTGTTTTCTTGGTCCAGTTTGTTTGAAGAGAGAGAGTAGGAAGTGATATGCAGAGAGTGATGTGGATGGCTGACAGGAGGCCATGTACTCTTTTTATATTTGGAGATAGTTGGCGGGTAACTTACCCTCAAAGGGGGTTGAGTCACATTTACACCCCATCCCATCTGTGAATTGGGGCACAGATCTCAGGTGGTGTAGACAGTGGTCCAGGGGGACCACTGTCAACTCTTACTGAAACTTTTCAAACACATTTTTTTATGCAGCTCTATTTCCTTTATGGAAATCAGTGTGCTTTAAAAAAAAAAAAAAAGGTTTCTTTTTGAAAAGCAAAAAAAGGATGTTAGCCTGCCACTGATAGTGGTCTGCTGATGCCTGCAGGCCACCATCCCTGTGATTGTTACCATCATAATGAGTTGTCAATTGTGACCTACTAAATAAATATTCATTAGGCAAGGGGCTCTGCGGTGCACTACGATTGTATATTTTGTGCACCGACCTATTAGTACATAGGTAGGGTCACAAAATCTTAACCAATTCACAAACAGCTCGTGCAGATTTTGCAATCTTTTTTGTGAATTGCTTCTTAGCAGATCTGTCCCTTAGTTTGGTGGGCCGTGAAAGAAATCTCAACGGGCAAATGTTGTTTTAAGACCTGTCCAGAGACAATTTTAGCTGTGTTGCAAGCCTCATGGAATCAAAAACATAAGTAGCAAACACATACATATGCACATTCATAAAGTGGGTTTGTTAAACCTCTCCATCCTTTGATCCATGTATATGTCATTCATGGTTTGTCTTCACCCACCACAATCCATTAATTGGATGGTGAGTAATACATTCTTTTTGAGTTAATAGACCAGTTTACCACAGCACAGGATTGAGGAAATTTCCTTATTTTTCTGTTTCATGTGCAGGTTGGTAGTCTGATGACATACAAAGTGATATTTATTGGAGGTATTCTTCTCTGTCCCCATTAAAACGCCTGGGTTACATCAAGCCTCTGCTACTTCATAGCATCATAAGAGTTGTAGGAATGTTGACTATGGACTATTTTTACTTTTTACTTTGGGCAAATTAGGTACTAGGCAGCTCAGAGGTAGTTGGTCATCCTAACTAGAAGCTGCTTTGTACTTACCTTTATTGCACTGAATCTAATCAAAAAATAATTGCCATCATCTTTATCCACTCTCTGGTCCACCACGGTCGATACTTTTTGAGTGGAGAGAGCTTACGACTACCTCACTTCCTGTTGGTATTTCTGCTTGGGGGTTAGCAGTCTAGCTGCTGTGTTCCGGTCCTCTACTTGAGAGGAGGCTGGCACCAACATGCAGCGGACTTGCACAGTGGGCACGCCGCCGGCACACTGAAGGCACGTCAAAGGCAAGCCCGTCTGTGCACGTCCGTGCCCAGTCGTCATTAGGAGCCAGGAACCCTGCTCCTTTTGAATTGGAGGACAGATTTCTTGATAGAATTACTTACTCCATGGAAGAATTACACAAATTGAACAGTGAGCATTCGGTTTGTTGTCCTAGAAGTACCTTGTGTAGTGTTCCGACCACGCCCGGGACCTCGGCATCATACTCGACTCCTCCCTCACCATGACCCGCCAGATCAACGCCGTTGCCTCCACCTGCTTCCACACCCTCTGCATCCTTCAGAAGACTTTCAAGTGGATCCCCCCCAAAGCCAGAAAGAACGTCACCCACGCACTCATAACCAGCAGACTGGACTATGGGAACGCCATCTACGCCAGAATCAACAAATCCCTGCGACGCAAACTCCAGACCATCCAGAACACCGCGGCCAGACTCGTGTTCGGCATCCCACGACATGAGCACATCACCCAGCACCTCCGAGACCTTCACTGGCTCTCCGTCGAGAGGAGAGTAACCTTCAAACTACTCACCCACGCCTACAAATCACTCCACAACACCGGACCCAAATAACTCAACAAAAGAGTCTCCTTCCACGTACCCAAAAGAAACCTCCGCTCCGCCGACCCCACGCTAGCAGAAACGTCACAGCCAAGGCCTGGAACGGGCTCTCGGTCAACATCAGATGCTCCCCTACTCTGCACATCTTCAGGAAAAGCCTCAAGACCTGGCTTTTTGGCTAACTCAGAGCGGCACCCCACGCCCCCAGCACCTTGAGACCCTCACGGGTGAGTAGCACGCTTCACAATTCCCTGATTGATTGATTCCTTTTTCATATCTGTTAGAAGGTCTTGTGGCTTGTTTACATTGTAAATTTCAATGTTCTCATGAGGATTCTAAGGACTGGCGAGCCGCAATTGCTGCAGCCGCTAGTAACTCATCTGATCTCCTAGCATCTCTATAAACTCTTACAGCTTCTCCTCCTTGCCGAAGCCCACTCAGATTCTCCCTAGTATCTTGGGCATTCTATTCAATGTCAGTTCTCTTCCTAAACATGCGGTGGAAATTTGGGATCTGCTGTCCTCACTTTCACCAGATTTTAGTTTCCTAACCGAAACCTGGCTGATTTCTTTCACTTTACCAGCCATCACCGTAGCACTCCCAGACAACCACTGCATATTGAGACATGACAGAGATGGTAGAATAGGTGGTGGTTTAGCCATTATTTTTAAAGACACTGTTGAAGTCTCACTCATAGATACGCTACAAGCAGATTGGGAAGATATCTGTGTTTTCAAGATTCAAGTCTCTCTCAAGGAGTGTTGGAGGGGCGCCCTTGTATATCGCCCTTCGGGACCCAAAAGAGATTTCAGTCAGTTTCTTATACAATCCATTGTCCTACATGTCCTTGCATTACCAACATTTTCTTTTGTTGGGTAACTTCAACTTTTATGGTAAAATTTTTCAAACATGGAGGTAGCAGGGGGCGTGGCCAGGCTACCAACCAAGATGGCCGTGTAGCCCTGGAGCTCCGCCAATCCGCCTGACATCCTGGCTCTAAAGCCTGAAACTAGGAAGCTATCCTGCCCTCCGGAGGTCGCTCCATGAGCGAGTAGATCCCGCCGACCTGCGGAGCTGATTCCGGTGCTTCGGAGTGCCCGGGTTCAAGAGCTACGTCGTGGTGAAGATCGGGACCGTAGTGACAACGCAGAGAGCAGCCGGGCCGAGCCACGCACGATCGGCGTTGCAGACTGCTGGGGAGAACTGACGCTCCGATTCCCCGAGAAGCTGCCCCCGCCATTGCCATCCTGAAGGACCTTGGGGCCTGTGGGCTCCGGACATGTCTAGCAGCTTCGTGAGGCTCTGGGCGCACCCAAAGCAAATTGCAGCCGGCGCGGGCCGCGCCTGATCATGTGCGGGCTCCGACCCGGTGGGAGAGGGCGGCCTGCTAGCCTTCCGCACCCTTTCGCTGGGGAGACCTGGAGTTCCGTTTCCCCGAGAAGCTGCCCCGCAACAGCCATCCTGAAGTACCTCGGAGCCCGGAGGCTCCGAACACGCCTGGCGGCTTTGTGAGGCCCGGGGCGCGGCCCAAGCTTATTGCGGCTGGCGCAGACCGTGCCTGATCCTGCGTGGGCCCCGACACAGTAGGAGCGAGCGGCCTGATGGCCTTCCGCACCCTTTTCTCCCACAGCCGCCATCTGCACGCTATACTCCCGGAGGCCCAGCGGCGACAGGGGCCGCGGGTGAGCCTGGGGTCCGACCGCACGGTCGGGCGATATTACGGCTCGGGTGCGGGTGGGCTGATGGGCCGCTGATTCTTGTCGCTATTCGGTCGGGGACGCCCTTTAAGCGCTGCTGCATTGACGGACTGTGATGGGACCGGCCTAAAATACATTGGCCCCGCAGTATGTCCCATGACTTTGTTTCGCTGCCGGAGCCATTTCCTGGGAACTTTGCTACCCCTAATTAAACACAGTGAGCAAGGACTGCGCACCTGTGGTGTATGTTAGCTACAATGGGCAGTGGCTACATCTGGCCTCTCCACACAGTGTAATACACGCTGCTAACAGTAAGCTTGGGATTATTGATAAAACTGCTCCTGCAGACAGTCTGTCCATATTGGAGGGGATGGTAAAAAAAGACCCTAAGCAGAAGTTACTGCACTTCCCCAAGATTGGTGCCCCTACAGTGACGGCGGACTCTAACATGGTGGAGGGCGGTAGAGAGGGGTCACGAACAGCTGAGGCTTCCCACAGTTCAGACGCCATTATGGCGGAATTAAGAGCCGGCTTTCGCTCCCTAGATGGTCGATTTGACTCTCTGGAGAAGAGATTGGACACTATGGGAACTAGGCTCGATGTCCACGAACGTCGCCTGGACACGGCTGAGGGCAGGGTTTCTGATCTGGAAGATGGAGCTGCGCAATCCGTGAAAAAGCTAGACCGCATGGATTTTTTTAAAAAGTCCATAGCAATGAAAAACGAAGACTTGGAAGCGAGAAGTCGACGTAATAACCTTCAAATTCTTGGGATTGCCGAGTCAACAAATACTGGCAGAATGGACTATTTTGTAGAAACATTGCTCACGGATTTGTTTGGTAAGGAAGCGTTCACTCCCATGTTTCTAATTGAGGGAGCACACCGCTCCCTGGGTCCTCGTCCTAATCCGGGCGCTGCTCCCAGACCCATCATTGCTAGAATGTTGAACTATCGAGATCGCGACACTGTGCTATGACTATCGCGTGAGATGGGAACATTGTCCTGGCAGGGTTCCACGGTATCGATTTTCCTTGACTTTACCGCAATGGTACAAGAAGCTCGGAGGAAGTTTGCGGGAGTGAAGGCCACGTTGAGGAACTTGGGACTCAGGTACAGCATGCTTTACCCTGCCCGATTGAGAGTAGACGTGGAGGGGAAGACTCGAGTGTTTGATACACCTACAGCTGCCCAAGAATTTTGTCATGACTTTAAAAGAATGGGGAGCTCCCAAGCAGGGTGTCTGACTGACTCCTCTCCGCCGCAGAGTGGTTCGGCGGCCAGCGTGGAGTTGTTTACATCGGACTGAGTTCCGCAACGCTATGTTGAACTGGTGGGCTATTATTTTGTGCTTGTTACATGGCTCAGAGCATATAGATCTACGGTTTATCCACTGTTGCTCAGTATTCATGTCAGGTGGATCGGCGAGATGTTGCCTCTCCCCCCTGGTGTTTATCACCTTTGATTGGTTCATTATTGGATTGCGTATGTGTGACCGATCTCTGTCATTGAGTTGGGAGAATAATGATGCATGTTTCTTATTTGGTAAAGGGTTATGTCCCTGCGTTGGGGTTAGCAGGGATGGGTGGGGGGGAGGGGGTTGTACGTTATTATTTCAATTTATTGCCATGCCTATTATGTTATTTGTTCATATGGTACGTAGTTTTTCGCAATGCACACTTGCACACATGGATAGACACTTACCCTGATGGCGTGTGACGGCTTGGCTATGCAAACCGACCTGTCACTCCTTACCTGGAATGTGCGAGGATTAAACAACACTAGAAAGTGTAGGCAAGTATTAACCTACTTACAGAGACACCAGATAGGGGTAGCATTCCTCCACGAAACGCACTTGCCCAAAGCCGCGGCGACTTCGTTTGCTACAACTTGGGGCCCCCACAGATACTTTGCTAACTATAGTTCTTATGCTAGGGGCGCAGCTGTGCTCATCCATAAACAACTCCCATTTCAGCATTCAACGACACGAACTGACAGCGAGGGCCAATACGTTATTGTGACAGGACATCTTATGGGGCACAAAATTGCGTTTGTTTGCCTATACGCCCCTAATGTGGACGATCCAGACTTTTTTAGGGCGCTCCACTTACAACTTCTTCAAGTGGACGCAGATCACATATGCATGGGGGGGACTTCAATCGCCTTTTAGATCCACTTAGGGATGGCACATCCACCTCAACTGATACCAAACCCCGAGCTCGTACAGCCCTGTTGGCGCTGTGTGAAGACTTGGGCTTATTAGATGTGTGGAGTCACTGCCGCCTGGGCGAGAGGGCCTACACACACTATTCCGCTCCGCACCACATCTGGACGCGGCTAGACTACTGGCTGGTGACCCCTTCATTAGTCGCCTGGTTTAAGGTGACCCTACATCTGCCTAGAACCCTCTCGGATCATTCGTCTGTGCTCTTGACCCTCCGAATTCCCAGACCAGAGGGAAGTGAAAGGTAGTGGAGATTCCCTGGTCAGGCTTTACTCGATAGCATATTTAAAAACGAGCTTCGTGAAGCAATAATCGAATATTTCGACATTAACTCTGGTTCGGTCTCGACATGGGCAACACTTTGGGAGGCCTTCAAGGCTTATGCGAGAGGGGTTTGCATTGCTAAGCACGCCGGGGTGTTGCGAGACCTCTGAACAACACTCAAATAGATTGAGACGCAGCTGAGCGCATTAGACCAGGAGTCAATCTTGCACCCAGACCGAGACACACGAAATAGACGGTTGACATTACTAACAGAGTTTAGGGAGGCCGCGGAGCGCGAAACACACTATCTGAGTAAATATGCCACAGCTCGCCGCGAGGGCGAGCGCCCGGGCCGTACGCTGGCGAGAAGGCTTCGCCCGTCATCTGGGCGGTCATGTATTACGACGCTACGATCCACACAGGGGAACCTGCTCACTGGCACCCCAGAGATTCATGACGAGTTTCTGAGGTACTACACACAATTGTACACTTCGCGATTAACGCTCGACAAAGTTGATCGGGATAAATATCTTGCTGAAGTAGCTGTAGTGTGGTTAGAGAAAGCAATGCAACAATTTCTTGCGGAACCTTTTTCTAAGGACGAGATTATTAGTGCCATAGAAGCCATTAACCGCTCCACAGCTCCAGGACTAGATGGGTTCACAGGTGATTTTTATAAAGCATACAAGGAAATACTCGCCCCACACCTATTGGAAGTATACCATGAAGCTCTTGAAAACCAGATTCTTCCTCCCACTTTGCGTGAGGCTGTGATTATACTGTTACCAAAACCAGGCAAAGATCCGTCCTTGTGCGGCTCCTACAGGCCCTTGTCTTTGTTGAATCTAGATTACAAAATACTCGCCAAAATGATAGCACTACGCCTAGCCTTGTTACTTGACCGGATAATATCGCCGGTACAGTATGGCTTCATGCCCCACCGGTCCACAGCATTAAACCTTAGAACTCTCTTTGCCACCATCAATAGGATTGACCCACAAACCGCCGCTGCAGCGGTGCTTTTAGACACCGAAAAGGCGTTTGACTCCTTGGAATGGTCCTTTTTCTTAGCTGTTATGAGGAAAATGGGCATGCCAAAGGGCTTTATTGCACTTACTGCCCTACTTTACATCTCTCCCACGGCCCGGCTTAGATTGAATGGAACACTCTCCCCCCAATTTAAATTGACACGGGGCACCAGGCAGGGCTGCCCGCTGTCGCCATTGCTGTTCATAATCGCCTTGGACCCGCTGGTCAGGCACCTGCAGGAGAAACATTTGTATCGCGGTCTGCAGTTCACAACGGGGCCTTTATTAATATCTTTATATGTGGACGATGTTGTCCTGTACGTGCATAGACCACAAGAAAATTTAGAACATCTAATTAGAGAAATTATACGTTTTGGTGGCTTCTCTGGTTTAGCCATAAACTGAAGTCCGAGATTTTCCCGCTGACAGTAAGTACAACTAAATGGGATTGTGAATTCCCTTTGACATGGTGCGAGGGCACCACTAAGTATCTAGGGATTCATTTGCACACAGAGGCTGAGCAAGTGCTTCGACTAAATTACGGACCAGCTGTTTACGACCTGGAGCAACAAGTGGAGCGTTGGATTCAGCTACCTCTTTCTTTAGCTGGCAGGGTGGCGCTAATCAAAATGATAGTACTCCCTAGATTCTTGTATTTATTTCAAAACATACCCATCCCACTCCCTAACAAATTCTTTCTCACACTGCGCTCGCATCGCATTAGACTCGCATGGGGTGGGAAACACGCTAGGGTCACCTGGGACGTTTTGACCCTTCCATATGAGAGAGGTGGCTTGGGGGTCCCGAATTTTCATATCTATTACTTGGCAGCGCAGTGAGGCTTTGCATATTCATGGTACCACCCGGATGCACGAATCCCCTACTCTAAGCTTGAAGCGGACTTGGTTAGCCCGGCCCCATTAAACACGATCCTACCCAAAGGGTTCCCCAGAGACCCTGTTGACATACAAACGGTCTCCACGACCAGCTGGGCCTGGGGTAAGCTGGCGACAGTTACAGGGGGACGCAAGTTATACTCGTCGGCAATCCCACTCGTAAATAATCCATGGGTGCCGATCACTGAGGAAAAGATCGTCCAAAGAACACTGGTTAGATACGCATTACATACATTCGGGGACCTATTCCCAAGTGGGCATGTATTTCATAGCGCAGAGGATGACAGGTTCCTTGACGCTTCCTTTATGGATAAATTTACACTCGAAAGACTGCGCTGCGCACTTTGTGCGCTATTGCCTGAATTTCCACTGGAACCGGAATCCTTTCTGCCATTGACAACATTGATCACCAGCGCACAGGGGGACCACTTAGTTTCCAAATTGTATAAAACCTCTATGTCACTATTACCTGCTAGAGACACTAGAATCTGAGCGGTTTGGCAACGGGATCTAGGACACCCTATAGATGACACCCAATGGGCTTTCTGCTGCTCACAAATCAAGGAAGTCTCATTGAATAGCAAACATAAGTTGTTGTATTTCAAGTTTTTGTGGAGAGCTTACATGTCTCCAGAAAAACTGCATACTATCGATAATTCCAGACCACACACATGCCCCAAGTGTGGGGCATTGCATGCAGACTTCGCCCACATGACCTGGAATTGCATACAAATTGCTGACTACTGGAGGGGGGTATATGCCGCATTGTGTAAAATGACTGACCTAGATCTGTTGCCCATGCCACAAGTTGCCCTTTGGGGTTATGTTTGGAACATCCCCAAACAGCTACGTCGATACACCTCAATAGCCTTATTATTAGCAAAAAGGGAAATAGCTGTGGCCTGGGGGAGCAAGCGCATCCCCACTGTCAAGGCATGGTTAAGCAGCCTAATTTACTGCAACACTAACAGTGATTTGTTTTCCTCTACATTGCCGGCGACCGCCAGACCTAAGGACATATGGGGGCCCCTGAAAGCCTATCTGCTAGAAATTGCCCAGTCCTCTTCATCACAAACTCTATCTGGAATAGTCCCCACTGGGGTGGGTTGAGTTATCACGTGTCATATTAATCTGCGAACGCTCAGTTTTCCACCTGTGAGCAGAAATGGCATTCCAGTGTAACAGTGGTCTTGTTGAGTATGGAGTGGCCATTCAACTAGGACTGTGGTAAAGTGTCAATTGTATGCTATGTCAACTTTTTCTTTATTGCATCAAAGTGTTGCTATGTGAACATCTGCCTGAAGAATGTTATTATTGGAAATGGTCGATAAAGTTTAAAAAAAAAAAAACAGGAGGTAGCACAGTTTATTGCTGACCTAACTATGTTAGGTCTAAACCAGAAAATTATAGGGGCCACCCATCTTGCGAGCCACAGTATAGATCTGATTTTCACGAATTCGTCATCTCTGTTTTGTGACACCCCTCAACTGCTTCTTTGGAGCTAACACTCTTTCATTTGCTTTGAGTTTACAAATTCTAATGTGTCTGAACACACTAATAAAGCTCTAAATAAAAGTATGCGACACTGGTGCAAAATTGTTCCCGACTCCTTTGCTAAAGAGTTTGAGTTTATCATTACAGATGCAGATGCAAATGTGGACAAAGCTCTAACTGACTATCACTTAGACCTAAACATGGGGTTTTACAAAATAGCGCCTTTTAAAACTTGCTCCAATTCTAGCCATGGTACCCAAGCACTCTGGTGTAGACCAGAACTGCGAATTAAGAAAATACTATGCAAAAAAATTGAAAGACGGTGGAGCCCGTATAAAACTCCTGTTTATAAAGAGGCGTATAAATCATCTTTAATGAGCTATGACCGTAACATTAAAAATCCCATAAGACATATATGTCTCATCAAATGGATCAGGTGGGTAACTCTTCCAAAGAGTTATTCAAAGTCCTCAATACCTTTAACCCCCCCCGTGCCTGTTCCCAAGAGTTTCAGCCATCACAAGCCCAATGTGGCTCCTTAGTGAATCACTTCGAAGAAAATATTTATGTAATTTACCAGAACTTCCCTAAAATAGTGGAGCATGAAAGTGGACAGCTTTATTCCAGTCTGCAGCTTTCTAACAGGGCTTTTGACTTGGGAAAATTTGAGTTACTCTCGCCTGATTTAATTCAGAAAGCATTGCCAGTTGCTAAATCAGGTTCTCCATTTGACATTTGTCTGCCTAGTATATCTGCGGCCATGTCCTCTCAGCTTGCCCTTGCCATTTGCTCATTATTTTGCTTGTCCATCAGCACAGGGAAGTTCCCCTTAGTTTGAAAAGCAGGGCAGGTCACCCCAATTTAAAAAAAAGGCCAATTTGTCACCTATGGACCTTTCCAACTATCAACTTATTTCTCTCTGCTCCCCTTACTGGGCAAGCTATAAAAAGGATAAACAAACATTCATTAAGGAGTATCTTGACACTAATAAGTTGTTGGATCATCTCAATCAGGCTTTAGACCCATGCACAGTACCGCGACAACTCTATTTGTGGTTACTGTCCAAATAAGACGCTCCATTGACATGAATATTCCATCATTGCTTGTGCTGTTGGACCTATCCGGAGCATTTGACACTTTTTCCATCCCAGAATGTTGCAAAGGTTGCAGGAGATAGTAATCCATTGCACAGCACTAAAATGGTTCAAGGATTTTTTAACTAGTCGAACCCAGACTATTAATATGGGTTCTTATAAATTGCAAACCTTACAACTAGATAAGGGAGTGCCACAGGGCTCCTGTCTTTAACATCTACGTGGCCCCCCCCCCTTGCTAAAATTGTCAGAGCTTTTGGTCTTGAACCACTGTCTTATGCAGACGATACACAGTTAATCATTACACTCGGTAGAGATCTGAACAGTGCAAAAACATGCTTTTCCGCAGGTATGTCAGCCATTGCAACTTGGATGACAGAAAACTGTCTCCCCTTGAACGCCATAAAAATCGAGATTATGCTCTCTGGCAAGGCCCAACAGATTTGGACACCAGACTGGTAGCCCTCTGAAATGGGCGCTGCACCTACTCCTAAATTTGTTGTAAAAAATGTGGGTGTTCAACTAGATCAAGCACTCATTATGAAAGAGCAGATTGGGCCCACCACATATCCTGCACTTGTTATGGAGAGTTTTCTCTCTGCTCCCACATTCTACAAGGAAATCCTTGGTCCAAGCATTAGTCATCAGCCACCTGGATTATTGTGATGTCTGATTGGTTTCTATCAACGAGACAGTGCTAAACAAACTGCAAGTTGTCCAGAATACTGCAGCATCTCTTATCATCAATCATCCATGAAGGACGGCTTCTTCATCCTTTTGCCCTCTCTCCATTGGCTGTCAATCCATAAAAGAATCATTTTTAAAATCTGCTGTCTGACACCTAAATCCTTATACAGCAAAGACGAGTTATTTGTCTTCAAAGCTCTCATATTACCAACCAGGTAGATCATTAAGAGCTAGTGACAAAGCCCTGTTAAGAGTCCCTCGGATAAGAAAGTCTCGCTCAGGAGGCAGGTCCTTTTCTTTCCTTGTCCCTTTGTTTTGGAATGAGCTTCCACTCTTATCTACATCAATGTACTTATCATTTTAAATTCAGAAAACTTCTTAAAACAGAGCTGTTTGGTGCTTAATTAGTTATGATTACCTGTCTATAATCTGGGCTGCAGCGAGATACCCCTTGCGGTGTGATTCATGCACGTTATAAATTAAACTAACATAACATTACATATAAGGACTGTTTGCGTACTTTATCACAGTGTACATCATTATATTCAACAGGGCTGTATGTGATATTGGTAGCACAGTCACCCTTGTGTGAACAAGGCCGTAGTGTCGAAATGCATAGCAGAGGCTGGATTTTGTCCAATAAAGCATTTCAAACTACTTTGAGTGCGTGTGCATTCTCTTGGCCGGAGATTTGTGTATATATATATTTCCACAGATCCTCCCAAAAATAAATGAAGGTAGGGCACTCAATGCTTCAAAGGTTTTAATATACGGGTAGGTTTATAACAACAACGGTCTCTCGGGACGCGTTTCGGCTTCCGCCTTCGTCAACATGATTTTCGCCATTTTGAATTATGTATTTATACCACCATATATGTTTCTGGGCATTAATTAATCATAGACAGGGAAAAGTTACACCAGTGCTGCCCAAGTGGGCTTAGGGGTTACACAAAAATAATCCACATTTCCCTTCAGGTCTGTGAATGCACAAAATAATTATTTCTTCAATATGAGTAAGTACCACATAAGAATAACAGCGTGTAGAAACAAACGAATAAATCAGTAAAAGAAAACATGTAAAATGAGCCATGACGTAATAGTGATGACATCCTCACTAATAATTAACATGCACTTTGGCTCTATGGGTAGGATACGTTAGAGTATTACTATACCCATGCTATTATTTGAAGACTTCACGCCCCAGTGGGCTTGTAATCTTATTCGCTGCTCCCTGATCATCAATGTCTACTATGAGTATAAATGCATTCACTCTATCCTGCAATAGAACGAAATAAAATAAGACATTAGCTGTCAGGTCTTAAACAACAAATTAACATCAAAATAGGCTTTAACAAACTGCTAGCAGTTCAAGACAATCACTATTTTAACATTCGTTATATGCACATAATATGGTGTACATTAACATAACTGAGTGCTTACAAATGCACATACAATTCCTCGTCGGCGTTGAGCCCTTTAGGCTCCTTACTGTCGAGTGCCAAAATGTACCTCGATTCAAGAATCCTAAGTTGTTTCTCTCTATCGCCACCTCTTTCATCCATACTGATACCATCAATCACACTGAACTTTACATCCTTCGTATCACTATCATGAAAAGCCTGGCAGTGTCGGGCTAGGGCATAGCTGAGATCCTTGTTCTGTACCGCTCTCAGGTGTTGCAGGTTACGTTTGTGCACCTGCAAAGTGGTACTACCCACATACAGCTTCTGGCATCCGCATTTCAACACATATATTACATATTCACATGTGTAGTGCCCTTTTATTTTGTGTACCCTTTTGTTGATGGAAAACTCTTTGAGATTTTCTCCATTTTTACACGCTTTGCATTTACTGCAGTGGAAAAAACCATCTTGTGGTCATAACCAAGTTTCTTTTTCCACTCTCACATCACTGTGAACCAGCCGGTCACGGATTGAGTCTGCTCTTTTAAATGTAATCAGTGTTTTTTTCGGTATATCAATACCTATGATGGGGTCAATTTTCAGTAAATGCCAGTGTTTCTGCAATATGGTCCTAAGAGTTTTGTGTGCATTATTGTAGGTGGTAATGAACCGATGTTCCACTTTGTTCTCTACTCTGCGCTTTTAAAAAAAAAATGAGAGCTTCCCTTTGGGTTCTCTCTACACTCTCACTGGCTTTAGCAAGGGTGTATTTGCTATACCCTTGTTGTTTGAATCTTAGTGTCATCTCTTCTTTTGCTTTCTTAAAGCCCTCCTCCGAGTAACAAATTCTTCTGGCTCTTAAAAACTCACCATAGGGAATACCCCGTATCTGACTGAGGGGGTGAAAGCTCTGTGCATGCAGTAAACTATTCCCTGCGCTTGGTTTCCGGAATAGCGAGGTAATAATTTCCTTGTTCTTGACTTCAACTTTAACATCTAGGAACTCAGCCACAGTATTGCTTATTTGACTGGTGAATTTAAGACTCAGGGTATTCTCATTTATTTCGATTACAACATTTTCAGCACTTCCAAAATCACCTCGCCAGATGATGAAAATATCATCAATAAAGCGGAGCCATGTCACTATGTTGTTGCTTCATTTTTCCAGAGGGTAAATATTCAAAATCTGGTCTTCTCACCACCCCATATGCAGGTTCGCAAAACTTGGGGCAAAACATGTACCCATGGCTGTTCCTTGTTGTTGTTCATAGATGTCATTATTAAAGAAGAAAATGTTATGTCTAAGACACCAACTCATCATTTCAGTCAACATCATATTATGCCTGTAAAATCTTATATATCTCTCCTTGAGAAAGTGTTCTGTACCCCGGAAACGCCTATCATGTTTGATACTGGTATACAGTGACTAGACATCCAATGTCATAAGTAGAAAACCTTCCTCCCATTTCGTATCCTGCAGGTGTCTCAGGAAATCTGAGGTGTCCCTAATGTATGATGGTAACCTCTCAACAAATGGTCTGAGGAAGGTGTCTATATACTTGGGCACATTTTCAAACAAACTTCCCTGTGCTGCAATAATAGGCCTGCCTGGTGGTTTCGAGGCATCTTTGTGTATTTTAGGGACGAGGTAAAAACAGGAAGTTTCGGTTTCTCCACTTTCAGGAAACTGTATTCATCACTGCTAATCAACCCTTCATTTCTCCAGTCTGACAGTTGATAACTGAAGCCTTTTTCCACTTCCTTACAATGTGCATTATTAACCTTTTTGTAACATGCTCGGTCCCTAAAATGATTATATGCTTCACACATATACGCTTTCTTTGACCAAAGGACTATGTTGCCACCTTTATCTGCACTCCTCACCACTGTATCTCGATTCTCAGATATTTTCTTAATAGTTTCCTTGAGGCTGGGATTAACATTGTACCTTTCTAGTTTTCTGGAGTCTCTCATTACTTTTAATTTGACTGTGACCCCTTCAGCAAATTTGTCTATGTCATCATTTAAGGTAGGGGTTAAGGTTTTGGATCTAGGTCTTAAGGCCGAGCCACCCTCTTCCGAGACCCAGACACCCTCCTTTTCTGTCTTTCAGCTATCAAATTCTGCTCAGTGGGGCCCAGGTCTGTACCTTCCAGTTCCCATAACTCCTGCATAACATCAATATCGCCTACTACCAAGTTCTGCTCAGTGGTATCAATGGGGGCAGCTTTTGCACTTTTGGGAGTACTCATTTTGTATAGTTTCGCTAGCTTTAGTTTCCTAACAAATTTGAAAAGCTCAATTCTGGTTTCCACATAGTCAAAAATTTTATGTTCACAGTATGATAGTCCCAATGTCAAGTTTTTGTGGTCCTTATCGGTAAGTGTCATGTCCGAAAGGTTAATTACCATCATAGTTTCTTTAGTCAGTATCTCCTGTTGCCTACCTACCTACCAACCTACCTACGCATTCCTAGGTTAACCCATTAGGGTGGACAATAGATAGGGCATTGGAGCCCATACATTGATCAATTTTAACCATGGATGGCATGGCTGTGCCGGCATGCGGGAGGAGTAGGAAATAGTGAACATCGGGTGATTAGGTCCTCTCATTGGCCGAGAATCGACCAATCATGATGGTCATTATGGTATTTGAACCAATCATGGGCAGCGTATCAAGTTACATGCAGTGGAAGGCATCTGAAAAAGTCAGAACGCCAAAATGTGTTATGCCAAAGTAACTGCTATTAATAAATCTTTTTTGACCCTGCAAGTGCCCCACACTCTGTGTATAAGTTGCTGTGTAGCACGCGAGTTCCTGCCTCGCGAGTGGGTGCACCCGCCATGAAGGAGTGCGGCAGCTACGTGGGAAATTTAGCAAAGGAAGATTGTTGAACGCTGCTGGCACCGCTGCTGTTGGGATTCTCCGTCGACCCATGAGGACGCGAGTTATGCAAACTTGAAGATGCCGTGTCATTGGACCGACACCTACGGCTGTTTTCCAGGATTACATCCAGCGGCTGGCAAGGGGTCACTTGATCACGCTGCACGGCCTACCCCATACAGAGGTTTTAAGACTATTTTAGTCAAATGTTGAGCGGACCCGTAATATATTGAAAGGACATTTGCTTATGATCCTGTCTCGGAGGACCACGCCACGCATTCCTAGGTTAGCCCATTAGGGTGGACAATAGATAGGGTATTGGAGCCCATACATTGATCAATTTTAACCTTGGACAGCGTGGCTGTGCCGGCATGAGGGACGAGTAAGAAATAGTGAACATCGGGTTATTAGGTTCTCTCATTGGCCGAGAATCGAACAATCGTGATGGTCGATATGGTATTTGAACTAATCATGGGCAGCGTATCAAGTTACATGCAGTGGAAGGCATCTGAGGAAGGCAGAACGCCGAAACAAGTTATGCGGAAGTAACTGCTATTAATAAATCTTTTTTGACCCTGCGAGTGCCCCACACTCTGTGTATAAGTTGCTGTGTTGCACGTGAGTTCCTGCCTCGCGAGTGGGTGCACCCGCCATGAAGGAGTGCAGCAGCCACGTGGGAAATTTGGTAAAGGAAGATTGTTGAACGCTGCCGGCACCGCCGCAGTTGGGATTCTCCGTCGACCCATGAGGAAGCGAGTTATGCAAACTTAAGGATGCTGTGTCGTTGGACCGACACCTACGGCTGTTTTCCAGGATTACATCTAGTGGCTGTCGAGGGGTCGCTTGATTACGCTGCACGGCCTGACCCATACAGAGGTTTCAAGACTATTTCAGTCAAATGTTGAGCGGACCCGTAATATATTGAAAGGACATTTGCTTATGATCCTGTCTCGGAGGACCACACCACGCATTCCTAGGTTAGCCCATTAGGGTGGACAATAGATAGGGCATTGGAACCCATACACTGATCAATTTTAACCGAGGTCGGCGTGGCTGTGCCGGCATGAGAGAGAAGTATGAAATAGTGAACATCGGGTGATTAGGTCCTCTCATTGGCTGAGAATCAACCAATCATGATGGTCGATATGGTATTTGAACCAATCATGGGCAGCGTATCAAGTTACATGCAGTGGAAGGCATCTGAGGAAGGCAGAACTCCGAAACGTGTTATGCGGAAGTAACTGCTATTAATAATTCTTTTTTGACCCTGCGAGTGCCCCACACTCTGTGTATAAGTTGCTGTGTAGCACGCGGGTTCCAGCCCTGTGAGTGGGTGCACCCGCCATGAAGGAGTGCGGCAGCCACGTGGGAAATTTGGTAAAGGAAGATTGTTGAATGCTGCCAGCACTGCCGCTGTTGGGATTCTCCGTCGACCCATGAGGACGCGAGTTATGCAAACTTGAGGATGCCGTGTCATTGGACTTCGGCACCTCTTGACGAATCTTCATAACATTTTCAAAACGTATACTTTTTTGGTTCAGCTGCTGTGTTGAAAGTTTCAGGGTGATCCGTCAAGCAGGAACCAAGAAAACAGGAGGGGTCCCAATTGCGTTTTCTCCATGCATTTTCCCATAGGGATTTTGAACTCGACTATAGGCCAAACTGCTAAGCGGAATTACACCAAATTTGGCAGAAAGCTAGATGTTGGTCCAGAAAGCGTGCTTTTTGTAAATTGGTGTAAATTCATTCAGTAGTTTTAGAGATATAAGGAGAAAAAAAGATATATAGGGACGTGGATCCTTACAGTGGACACGCGGATCCACGCACCACAGAAAGATTGTGATTGGCTGGCGGCAACCTCACAGAAAAGTTCCGGCCTCCTGAACCCACGGATTCAGAAATAAAATTAAAAAAATAACACACCCACTGCATCCAACCCAATGTGCATGGCCGAAGGCCGTGAGCAGCTTGTGTTTGGGTGCATGCTGTAGGGTTGGCCTCAGGGCCTGGCTGTAGGCCAAGCCCTGTGGCCAAACCTCCGCCACGCACGGCCTTTGGTCATGCGCAGCGCTGCTTATGTTGGCATGTGTGCAAAAAAAAAAAAAAGAAATTCACTGAAAAAAACAAAGGTTACAGGAATGTTATAGTTAGGTTCTGAATTTACTCGCACAAAACAATAGAAATTCAGCAGTTATAGTTATACTTATTGTTAAACTTATCTGAAGAAATTATAACTCATGCCATTAGGTAACTTAAGGCAACGAATCATAGTTTCTTAACAGGTGGTAGAGTGGTATATATATTTGAGATGTCATCAGTGATGTCATCAGTGATGTCACTGACCATGTCATGAATGATGTAATATATGACATCATCAGCAGTGCATTGCAGGGCGCAAGTTATAGTTAGCTCAACTAACTATAACGGCCAAATTTCTCTGGTTTTGTACGAGTGAAATGTCCAACTAACTATAACGTCCCTGAAACCTATGTTTTTTTCAGTGAATTTCTAAGGTTTTTTAAATGCTAATTTCTAACTATAACGACCCTAAAACCTATGGTTTTTTCAGTGAATTTCAAAGGTTTTTTAAATCCTAATTTCTAACTATAACATCCCTGAAACCTATGGTTTTTTCAGTGAATTTCAAAGGTTTTTTAAATCCTAATTTCTAACTATAACATCCCTGAAACCTATGGTTTATTCAGTGAATTTCAAAGGTTTTTTAAATGCTAATTTCTAACTATAACGTCCCTGAAACCTATGGTTTTTTCAGTGAATTTCTAAGGTTTTTTAAATGCTAATTTCTAACTATGCCTACATAGGTAGGACATGTGCAGAAAGAGGAAGAAAGGCACAGAAAGAAGCAAGAGAAAGGCCAAAAGAGGCAACAGAAGTCCAGAAAGAGAAAGAAAGGTGCAGAAAGAAGCAAGAAATGTGTAGAAAGAACCAACAGAGGTGCAGATAGAGGCCTTGTTGCAAAGCCATCCTGTGCACTGGGCACCCCCCAACTTTTTGCCGACTGGTACTTGTGGTAACTGACTCTGACAGACCCTGGGCTCTGCGTAACTATCCCCGGAGCCAGTGCTATGCTGAAAGACACTTAGAATACAGTGAAAACACCTAAATACACTAGGGTACACTATGGGTTGGGGTACCCCTGTGATTGGCATGACCTCCCCTGTAAGGCCCTAGTACATAATAGGGCAGGGGGATTAAAACTACCTCTAAGTCCCTAGCATATAATAGGGCATGGCAGTTTAGAGGCCAGCAGCCCTTGTCTGCACTTGCATGTGTGCACTGCTGAGCCTGAGGTCAGTTTAAAAGTAGCACTGTGTGTGCAGAAAGAGGCAAGAGCGGTGTAGAAAGAAGCAAGAGAGGTGTAGAAAGAAGCAAGAGAAGTGCAGAAAGAAGCAACAGAGGTGCAGAAAGAAGCAAGAGCAGTACAGAAAGAACCAACAGAGGTACAGAAAGAGGCAAGAGGGGTGCAGAAAGAGGCAATAGAAGTGCAGAAATATGCAAAAGAGGTGCAGAAAGAGGCAAGAGGGGTGCAGAAAGAGGCAAGAGGGGTGCAGAAAGAGACAAGAGCAGTGCAGAAAGAACCAAGAGACGTGCAGGAAAAGGGAAGAAGGGTGCAGAAAGAGGCACAAGGGGTGCAGAAAGAAGCAAGAGAGGTGTAGAAAGAAGCAAGAGAAGTGCAGAAGTTTTGCAACAGAGGTGCAGAAAGAGGCAAGAGGGGTGCAGAAATAGGCAAGAAAAATGCAGAAAGAAGCAACAGAGGTGCAGAAAGAGGCAAGAAAAGTGCAGAAAGAGGCAAGAGAGTTGCAGAAACAGGCAAAAGAGGTGCACAAAGAGGGAACAGGGGTGCACACAGAGGCAAAAGAGGTACAGAAAGAACCAACAGAGGTGCAGAAAGAAGCAAGAGGGGTGCAGAAATGTGCAAGAGAGTAGCAGATAGAAGCAAGAGCAGTGCAGACAGAACCAACAGAGGTGCAGAAAGAGGCAAGAGCGGTGCAGAAAGAGGCAAGAGAAGTGCAGAAAAAAGCAAAAGAGGTGTAGAAAGAGGCAAGAGGGATGCAGAAAGAGGCAAGAGGGGAACAGAAAGAGGCAAGAGAGGTGCACATAGAGACAAGAGGGGTGCAGAAATTTGCAAGAGAGGTGCAGAAAGAAGCAAGAGAAGAGCAGAAAGAAGCAACAGAGGTGCAGAAAGAGGCAAGAGAGGTGCAGAAAGAGGCAAGAGGGGTGCAGAAAGAAGCAAGATAAGTGCAGAAAGAAGAAACAGAAGTACAGAAAGAGGCAAGAGGGATGCAGACAGAGGCAAGAGAGGCGCAGAAAGAGGGAAGAGGGATGCAGAAAGAGGCAAGAGGGGTGCAGAAATTTGCAAGACAAGTGCAGAAAGAAACAAGAGCAGTACAGAAACAACCAAGAGAGGTGCAGAAAGAGGCAAGAGGGATGCAGAAAGAGGCAAGAGAAGGGCAGAAAGAAGCAACAGAGGTGCAGAAAGAGACAAGAGAACTGTAGAAAGAGGCAAGAGAGTTGCAGAAACAGACAAGAGATGTGCAGAAAGAGGGAACAGGGGTGCAGAAAGAGGCAAGAGAGGTGCAGAAAGAGGGAAGAGAGGTGTAGAAAGAGGGAATAAGGGTGCAGAAAGAGGCAAGAGGGGGGCAGAAAGAAGCAACAGAAGTGCTGAAAGAAGCAAGAGAATTGCAGAAAGAAGCAACAGAGGTGCAGAAAGAGGCAAGAGGCGAGCAGAAAGAGGAAAAGAAGTGCAAGAAAGAAGCAACAGCGGTGCAGAAGGAGGGTAGAGAAGTGCAGAAAGAGGCAAGAGAGTTGCAGAAACAGGCAAAAGAAGTACAGAAAGAAGCAAGAGAAGTGCAGAATGAACCAACAGAGGTGTGGAAGGAGGCAAGAGGGGTGCAGAAAGAGGCAAGAGGGGTGCCAAAATTTGCAAGAGAGGTGCAGAAAGAAGCAAGAGCACTGCAGTAAGAAACAACAGAGGTACAGAAGGAGGCAAGAGGGGTGCAGAATGAGGCAAGAGCAGTCCAGAAAGAACCAAGAGGTATGCAGGAAAAGGAAAGAAGGGTGCAGAAAGAGGCATGAGGGGTGCAGAAAGAAGGAAGAGAAGTGCAGAAAGAAGCAACAGAGGTGCTGAAAGAGGCACGAAGGGTGCAGAAAGAGGTAAGAGAACTGCAGAAAGAAGCAACAGAGGTACAGAAAGAGGCAAGAATGGTGCAGAAAGAGGGAAGAGAGGTGTAGAAAGAGGCAAGAGAGTTGCACAAAGAGGGAAGAGGGATGCAGAAAGAGGCAAGAGGGGTGCAGAAACAGGCAAGAGAAGCACAAAAAGAGGCAAGAGAATTGCTGAAAGAAGCAACAGAGGTGTAGAAAGAAGCAAGAGAAGTGCAGAAAGAGGCAAGTGAGGTGCAGAAAGAGGCAAGAGAGGTGCAGAAAGAGGGAAAACGAGTGCAGAAAGAGACAACAGGGATGCAGAAAGAAGCAAGACAGGTGCAGAAAGAAGCATGGGAAGTGCAGAATGAAGCAACAGGGGTACAGAAAGAGGCAAGAGAAGTGCAGAAAGAAGCAACAGAGGTGGCAGAAGGAGGCAAGAGAACTGCAGAAAGAGGCAAGAGAGTTGCAGAAACAGGCAAAAGAGGTACAGAAAGAGGGAACAGGGGTGCAGACAGAGGCAAGAGAGGTGCAGAAACAGGTAGGAGGGTTGCAGAAAGAGGCAAGAGGGGTGCAGAAATTTGCAAGAGAGGTGCAGAAAGAAGCAAGAGCAGTGCAAAAGAGGTACAGAAAGAGGGAACAGGGGTGCTAAAAGAGGCAAGTGAGGTGCAGAAGGAGGCAAGAGAACTGCAGAAAGAGGCAAGAGAGTTGCAGAAACAGGCAAAAGGGGTGCAGAAAGAGGGAACAGGTGGGCAGACTGAGGCAAGAGAGGTGCAGAAAGAGGTTAGAGGGGTGCAGAAAAAGGCAAGAGGGATGCAGAAATTTGGAACAGAGGTGCAGAAAGAAGCAACAGAGGTGCTGAAAGAGGCACGAAGGGTGCAGAAAGAGACAAGAGAAGTGCAGAAAGAAGCAACAGAGGTACAGAAAGAGGCAAGAGTGGTGCAGAAAGAGGGAAGAGAGGTGTAGAAAGAGGCAAGAGAGTTGCACAAAGAGGGAAGAGGGGTGCAGAAACAGGTAAAAGGGGTGCAGAAAGAAGCAAGTGAGGTGCAGAAAGAGGCAAGAGAGGTGCAGCAAGAGGCAAGAGAGGTGCAGAAACAGGCAAGAGAAGAGTTGAAAGAGGCAAGAGAGGTGCAGGAGGAGGCAAGAGAACTGCAGAAGGAGGAAAGAGAGTTGCAGAAAGAGGCAAGTGAGGTGCAGGAGGCAAGATAACTGCAGAAAGAGGCAAAGAGTTGGCGAAACAGGCAAAAGGGGTGCAGAAAGAGGGAACAGGTGGACAGACTGAGGCAAGAGAGGTGCAGAAAGAGGGAAGAGGGGTGCAGAAAGAGGCAAGAGGGCTGCAGAAAGAAGCAACTAAGGTGCAGAAAGAAGCAAGAAAAGTGCAGAAAGAAGCAACAGAGGTGCAGAAAGAGGCAAGAGGCGTGCAGAAAGAGGCAAGTAAAGTGAAGAAAGATGCAAGAGAGGTGCAGAAACAGGCAGGAGAGGTGCAGATAGAGGGAACAGGGGTGCATAAAGAGGCAAGAGGGGTACAGGAAGAAGCAAGTGAGGTGCAGAAAGAGGCAACAGAGGTGCAGAAAGAGGCAAGAGAGGTGCAGAAAGTGTAAGAGATGAGCAGAAAGAGGGAAAAGAAGTGCAGAAAAAAAGGTGCAGAAAGAAGCAACAGAAAGTGGCAAGAGAGGCGCAGAAAGAAGCAAGAGTGGTTTGCACACCATTAGGACCAATTTAACACCCACATCTCGCAATAAGTAACAGGTGACCATTCTAGGTTTGCACAAGGCCTTCCACCACGCTGGAACACTTGTTGCTGCATTTTTGGTAGCGTTTGAGCAGTTTGAGCTAGAAACAAGTTTTTTTTTCCAAATGTGCAGATTATGCAGCAGATGATGGATTATGTGGCAAATGCGCAAAATGTATAATTGTGCGAAAGTCAGTGCAGCCAAACAGTCGCATAATTCCAGTGGCCCTGCTGATACCTCCGACTAGTTCCAGAAGTGATCCTCAGTGGTTCCTTCTTTTTTTTGTCTCAGTTTTGGTTTATGGTTTAGCTTCTATGGAAACGAGGAAGACTAAACCTGAGGTTACCACTCCACAACACAGACTACCATACCACATAATTACTCTCCATAACACATAATCCCACTCTACATAATTCCTATACACTAAATACCACATACTTTCTATCCACATCATTTCACTGCACAACATACCACATAATTTCACTACACACAACGTACATCGACTCCACTCCAAAAAAACATTAGTAAAAAACATTTACATTTACAACGCCAATAGCTCTAACTCCCGCAAATGCGAGACCTATTACATTGCAAATGCTTCTTTAACTAGTAGTCGCATTTGCAGAGTGGTGGAGAAAGGGGGCTGGGCCTCCGACCAGCGCTCAGGAATTCCACTGCATAGGACTTACAGGAGGTACCAGGAGGGCTTCTTGGCCCCCAAAGTCCCTCATGAGTAAAGTGGACTTCATCCCCAACCAGTAGTGTGCCAGGAGGCGCGTTGGCAGAGTGGTTGAGAAAGTGGGGCGTAGCCTCCAAAGACCTCTTAGCAATCCCACTGTGTGGGACCTACTGGAGGTAACAAGAGGGGAAGTTGGTCCCCAAGGACATCCTTGGGGGCCAACTACCCCTCCTATTACCTCCAGTAAGTCCCACACAGCAGGATTGCTAAGTTCTCATAGCAGGCCACGCCCCTTTTGCCCACCACTCTGCAAACGCGCTCCCTGGTGCGCTCTTGGATGGGGATTGAAGTCCCCTTCATTGTTGGGGGTCCTTAGGGGCCAACTAGCCTACCTCTGACCTCCAGTAATCCCCACACATTGGGATTGCTGAGAGGTGGACACAGGCCACGCCCTCTTTCTCCACCACTCTGCAAACGCGCCTCCTGGCGCGCTCTTGGTTGGCGGATGAAGTCCCCTTGCCTCCTGAGGATCCCTGGGGGCCAACTAGCCCTCCTGTTACCTCTAGTAAGCCCCATACAGCTGGATTGCTGAGAGTGGTCAAAAGCCACACCTCCTTTTTACACCACTCTGCAAACGCGTTTCCTGGCACACTGCTGCTCAGGGGATGAAGTCCACTTTAGTCCTGAGGTCCTCAGGACACAAGAGGACCTCATCTCCCCACCAGCAATGCGCCAAGGGGCGCGTTTGCAGAGTGGTGTAAAAAGAGGTGTGGCCTCGGACCACCTCTCAGCAATCCCACTGTGTGGTGTTTACTGGAGGTACCTCGTGGGCTAGTTGGCCCCTAAGGACCCATAAGATTCTAGGGGACTTCATCCCCCAATCCAAAACATGCCAGGAGGTGTGTTTGCAGTGTGGTGCAGGGAGAGGGCGGGGCCTCTGGCGAGATGCAGCTTTTCTTTTCTTTGTTGTTAGGAGGGGGGCTGAGTAGAACCCCTTCTCTTAATATTTTTTGGGCCCAGGGGGCCCCATCCCCCAGGGCCTTACCCATTTTTTATTTCTTAAAAACAATTACTGCCCCAGGGACCCCATCCCCCGTGGCTAGGCCTTTTAAAAAAAAAATATTTATAGGGGGGGCGTGTAGCCCCCCCTCTCCAGGCCAATTTTGGCCCGGGGACTCTATCCCCCGGGACCCAGCAAAATCTTTTTTAATAGAAGGAGGGCCACGGGGTCCCCGTTCCCTGGGCTACTTTTGGCTCCGGGGACCCCATCCCCCGGGTCCTGGCCTCCCTTTTTAATTTTTTTTAACTTTTATTGGAGGGGGACCGCGTGGCCCCCTTCCCGGGCCACTCTTGGCCCCAGGGACCCCATTCCCCGGGGCTTGGCCAATCCTTTTTATTTTATTTTTTTAAGAGAGGGGGGCCGAGTGGCTCCCCTCCCAGGCCATTTTTGGCCCCGGGGACCCTATCCCCCCGCGCCGGCTCTTACGTTGGGGACCGCGGGGGAGCCCCAATGCCCCCGCGGTCCCAGCCGGCTCCCCGCCTCCTGAGGGAGCCGGCATTGCCTTTGGGCAAGGGAGCTGCTAACATGCAGCTCCCCTTGTCCAAAAGCATTCTGCTTTGCCTCTTGGAAGCGAGAGCAGGTTTCCTGCTCTCATTTCCAAGAAGCAAAGCAGTGTTTGCTATGGCAGGGCGGGAGCCGTGCTCCTGCCCTGCCATAGCAAACGGCAATGTCCTGGGGGTGGGCACCCCGGGACATTGCAGGAGCCTGCCCTGGGGGGGTGGCAGTCCCCATGGCCATCGAGGGCTCCAGGAGGGGGGACGCGCGGCTCTCCTGCCAACTGATTAAAGGTGGTGGTCCCCAGGGCCCGGGGGTCAGCAACGGACCCCCGCATTTTAATGAAGAGTGCCCCGGGGAGGTGGTGGCCCCGGGGCAGTGTGGGGGGCACCCAGCGCGAATTCGTTTATTTTTTTTTAATGCTTTTTTTGGCCCTGGGGGTCTTTGTGGGACCCCCTGAACAGGCCTAGGGGGTCAGGGTGTTTCTACCCTTCCCCCTTTTCTTGTTTTTTATCTTTGTTTTACTGTTTTCTTGTGACCCATTTTTTCCTGAGTCACAAGATGGCTGCCAACACATTCTGGTTTGGAGTGTTGGCAGCCAATCAGAATGAAGCTCGTGCTCCGGAGGGTTCGCGAATCCTCCTCGGTGCTCAGATAGCGATATTTTTATTTTTTGAATTTCTCAGCAACTACTGAATGGATTTACACTATTTTATAAAAAGCACGCTTTCTGAACCAAGACCTACCGTTTTGCCAAATTTGGTGTAATTCCGTTCAGCAGTTCGGGCTGTAGCTTTGTCTAAAGTTCCTAAGGAAATTAACATGGGAAAAACCTGTTTTGGGACCCCCCTTTTTTCTCGGCCCCCACTTTACGAATCACCCCGAAACTTTCAAGACAGGAGCTGACGTAAGCCAACCATTAGTTTTGAAAATATCGCAAAGATTCGTCAAAAGGCGCCAAAGATATTGGCAAAAGAAAAAATGCTTTTTGAATAGAAACAAGGTCCTAACTATAACTACCTACTGGCGACCGCCAGTAGGTAACACTGATCGGTTGTGGCTCCCACTGTGGATGTCAGGAAGAGGAACGAGGATGGCAGCAGTGGGAGATAGAGATCCCGTAGCGGGCGGTCTTTTTGACTGCCAGCGCGGGTTCAACATTTCCTGGCAAGAAATGCCTCGCCCAGGAGTCTGACGCCCAGTGGTGACCGGGCACTGCTGACGCCTATGCCCAAGCGGTGAGGTTGGTTTGGCACATCTGCAACTGTTTAGCATCGGTCCCCTTCCACCCTGAGTTAATGTCTGTTTTGCAATATGTTTTTCACGCTGCCTATCATTTAATGACATTGAGACTTAGGTGCCTCTTACAAACTGCATATGCGACCCCTATTATGATGATTTACCTTGGATTGCTTTCTGGATCTGATAATATGTTTTTCAATGATGCTGACTTTTAAAAGTGACATTCGCCAAACTTTGCCGGCATGCTTGCGATCTCCCTGTTGCATTATGGGAGGGGTAGTCCTGATACTGGACATGTGCATATGTTGGGTAACAGACTTCCATGTCTCACATTGATACAACTTTGTATATGGTCCCGCAGCACGAAAGTAATTACCTCAGCAATATGTTTCTGGAGGCTTGAGTTCGTGTTTGTTGCAATTTTCATTTGGCTTTGATAGACACTATGGCTGGAATGTGAGTCAACATTAAATTATCGGTAGACCGTTTATCATTTTAGAAATGCATTACAGGTCTGAGGGGGGACAGAGGTGCTTTTTATCTTTATTATGATTTCACTGCAGCGTGTTTTAATGTCAAATATTTTGTTATAGACTTTATATTTTATATAATGTTAGATATACAGGCGACACATTTAGAGCATTTTTGGCGTCTCATGTGCAATATATGAGGTTTCCCACTTAGGTTTGCCACATAAAGATTTTTTGTTTTTATGTTTACATTCTTCACCCATACAACATATATCCATGTGGCTATGTATATTTTGTATGTGCATCGCGCAGCATTTTATTTGTTATCATAGCACTTGCGAAATGTAGAGGGTTTGAAGTGAGGCACGTAGTATGTTGTTTATGTTTACTAATGCCTTAAGTGGGAGTGACTATTTATTTTGAAAGTGAACTGGCGCCAAATAGATTGACAAAGGTTTCATAGAAGCCGAAATGCGTCTCTTTGGTCTTGGAGTCGAGGGTGACCTGATACAATAAAAGAAGCTATATACCGTCAACCTGAAGTCCGTGCCTTCTTCATTTGGAGTTTCCTGTTGAAGTTGGGTGTTCTGTTCATATATATATGGTTTATTACCACCTACAGCAAACAAGAGATTAATATCAGAAAAATTATATACAAACATTGGTCAGTGATATTGACAGATTTGATATTACAGTTCTTGTTGCCTAAACGTCCTGAAATAACCTTTAGAAGGGCACCCTCTATGAGGGATGCCTTAGTTAAAAGCTGTCCCGAGGTAGTTATGAAAACCAATTGGTTATCGAAATCTGGCTTTTTTAAGTGTTTGTCGTGCAGGGCATGTAAGTTTGGTCTTAATCTGTCAGAATATTATACTGCTTTCAGTGATAGTCCTATACTTATTAAAGACCATTACACATGTAGAACGGACTTTGCAGTTTACCAATTAGAGTGCACTTGTCATTTGAAATATATTGGCAGTACCAAACTTCCTGTGTTCCAGCGTATTCTACAACACTTACGCGCCATAGTCAATTCAGATGAGAGTTACCCTGTGGCACGGCATTTCAAAGCCGTACATAAAAACAATCTGGGTGACCTGACCTATTCTGTAATAGGAGCAGTTCCCGCCCATTTTCGTGGCGGCAACAGGGAGAAAAAATTGAGGCAACTAGAGTCCTCATTTATATTGATGCTTGATACCCGCATCCCGAACGGGTTGAACACCAGTGAGGACTTATATAATTTTCTATAGTGTCACCCAGCTAAAGATCTCTGAGTTACTGCTTCTTTGCTGTTTTATAAAAATCCTCTAAGCACACAATAGTTGCACAATGCTTGAACAATTGGGTCGTACTATTGTTAGCAGAACTCGCACAAGTAATATTAGGAATGTCGAATGATCTCACTCTAAATTTAAAGAGTAGCTCTCTGCTCCAGTGTCATCTTTTGGAGTGTTGTTTTTATTCTTCACTTTGCACTTTTTTATATCACTATGCACCAATCCATGATAATGAGTTATGTCGGCGAATATTGTAGTGAATCATCATATAGAGAGATTTAAAGTCACTGAATAGTAAATGCCAGATATATAGCTAATTAACTACAATCAATTTATGCAATTGTTTTAACATGCATTTGCACTTTATTTACTATATAACTGTGTCAACTAATGTCATTAGATAAAAGCTATGGTGGAAATATGGAGAATAGCAGCTTAAGGATTGACAGCTGTTCCTTGGGCACTTGCCCTGGATCTTTGTTCCTTTCATATTCCATTGTTCCACTTTTTCGTATTCTTTTTCATATGCAATAATGAAGTTTCAGTGACCCTCTGGGTCTTATGATGTTGACAATAGTGATAATATACTATGCTGGTTTTAATGCAGTTTGCAATATATCATTTGGCAATAACAACAAAAGTCAATGACTTTTATGAGGCTGTTATGTTCAATACCTTACAACAACATTAATTCTACATTGAGTATATGGAATATTTGATTGTAACAATGATTGACAAAATTTGCGACACTCTTAGGTCTATAAGACATGTAATTTTTCATTTCATTTTTTGGTGCAGTTATTTTTAATTTATTTAAGTATTTCTTCTATGTTCATTTTAATGTTGTTTGAAATTGATTGGTTGCACTCTTCAATAAAAATGAAGCCCGTCACTAGCGCGTCAGGTGATCAAGATCGCTTTGCGATCGAAACGCGTCTGGGGCGGACACTTGTCCACACTATTTTGGTGAAGTATCAAATAAAGCTATGGAGCTGTAAACCTGACGTTTCCTGGAATTGTTTTTTCAACATCGGAAAGGAACAAGTGGTCCGTACCTGCTGTGGTGCTGTGGTGATACCTGCGATGCAGATTTAATCAACATATATATATATATATATATATATATATATATATTCACTGAAAAAACCATAGGTTTCAGACACGTTATAGTTACAAATTAGCATTTAAAAAACCTTTGAAATTCACTGAAAAAACCATAGGTTTTAGGGACAGTTTTAGTTACTTGGACATTGCACTCGTACAAAACCCGTGAAATTCCCCCGTTATAGTTAGTTCAGCTAACTATAACTCGCGCCCCTGCAATGCACTGCTGATGACGTCACATATTACATCACTCATGACATGGTCAGTGACATCACTGATGACATCACTGATGACATCTCAAATGACATCACTGATGACATCACTGATGACATCATCCAGTGACTGTGTGTTTCTGTAAAGTTTAAATATGTTTAATATATATAGGGAAAGGCATATTGAAGAATGAGTGGGTGTATAAGTGTCTGAATGGATGATTTAGTAGGTGCGTGACTGACTCTATGAGTGAGTGATTAAACGTATCTTACTGAATGCATGGGTTAATGACTAAACTGTGTGAATGTCTGTATCTGTCTGTCTGTTGGTGTGTAAGCGGCTGCATGGGTTTGCGAATAGCTACATGAGTGTCTATATGGGTTATTGATTTGTTGTTTGAGTATCTGTATGGGTGCCTGAGTGTTTGTGTGGGTGGGGTGTGTGTGACTCTGTGCATAGATGTGTGAGTGGGTGATTCACTGGGTGCATGTTTTCAAGAGTGCATCTGTGATGGACTGTATGGGTGGGTGAGTGTGTGTATGGCTGTGTTAGTGAGTAAATGTATATCTCAGTGGTACATGTGTGAGTAACTACATATGTGAAAGGCAGTATATATGTGTGTTGGAGTATATAAATGGCTATAAGTGAGAGTGTGTGATTGTGAGAGTGGCTGTATGGATGAGTGTGTGCTTGTATCAGTGATTGTGTAAGAGCGTAAGAATGTGCTAGTATTTGTATGAGTAAGTGAGCTGGTGTGTGTATAACTGTATAGGTAAGTAAATGGGAGTGTGATTAATTATTTGCATGACTGACTAGGTGTGTGAGTACCTCTATGGATGAGTGGAGGTGTGTGAGTGTGTATATAGGTGTATGAGTGCATATGATAGTCCTGTACTGAGTGACCATAAGTATGAGTGATTGTACTGGTGAGAGAGTAAATGTGTGTGTAGACCTAATAATCAGTGAGTGGGTATGTAGTTTTTGGTGTTGGAGTGTCTATGGTTTTGAGAATGGCAGTCTGTAATTTAGAGTGGGTATATCAAAGGTTATATTAGGGTGTGAGAAGATGCATGAAATTATCACATGGATGATGTCATCAGTGATGTCATCAGTGATGTCATTTGAGATGTCATCAGTGATGTCATCAGTGATGTCACTGACCATGTCATGAGTGATGTAATATGTGACGTCATCAGCAGTGCATTGCAGGGCGCGAGTTATAGTTAGCTGAACTAACTATAACGGGGGAATTTCACGGGTTTTGTACGAGTGCAATGTCCAAGTAACTAAAACTGTCCCTAAAACCTATGGTTTTTTCAGTGAATTTCAAAGGTTTTTTAAATGCTAATTTGTAACTATAACGTGTCTGAAACCTATGGTTTTTTCAGTGAATTTCAAAGGTTTTTTAAATGCTAATTTGTAACTATAACGTGTGTGAAACCTATGGTTTTTTCAGTGAATTTCAAAGGTTTTTTAAATGCTAATTTCTAACTATAACGTGCCTGAAACCTACGGTTTTTTCAGTGAATTTCAAAGGTTTTGTAAATGACAATTTTTAAATGTATTAATTGTTATATTAATTTTTTTATACTGATTTACTACATTTTTAGAAACAATTTTTTTTTACATATTTTATTTTTTAAATTACATTGTAATTACATTATACATTACATTACAAAAAATACTTTCTCAGAATGAATTACTTTAGTTTAAATACTTTGCAGATAGGCAATAGACTTTTAAGTACAGTAGTTACAGTTGTTGCAATGGGCAACACATTTTCAAACACAATGCAACATTCAGCTCAATGTGAATTTCTAGTTAAATGCAATTAGTTACTTTATGGATTACTTTTGTAACCACAGGACTGGATCCTAGATTCAGTCCTGGTACATCTCCTGTAAACAGTTGAGTAAAAGCGTTTTGGTTACAGTCGTGATTTTTAAGGAATATTATTGTATTTTAAAAGTTGACACTTAGAAACTTTTTCTCATAGAATCACCAATGTTATCCTATGGAAGGAAATTCACTTAGCAGGTAAAAACTGTTATCGTTACTTTTTCTTACTCAGTGTTGGATCCTGGATCCAGCACTGGTGCATCTCCTGTAAACAGTTGAAAAAATGCGTTTAAGTCATACAGGCGATTTTTAAGGAATATTTGTAGTTTGTGAAAATCAACACTTTGAAACTTTTTGATGAAAACCAGTCAATCTTAGCCTATGAAGGAAATTCAAGTTACCGGTAAGTACGGTTAAAATTACTTTTGAGGATCAGTACTGGGCTGAAAGATGCAGCACTGAGGTCTCTCCTGATAACAGGTGAGTAAATCGGAATTCGTATTTCGGCTGATTTTAGAGGAATATTTTAAAGTTCCAAAACTCCACACTTAGAAGAATTTCCAAGTGAAACCAGTCAATGTTAGCCTATGGAAGGAAATTCAAGTTACTGGTAAGTACGGTTAAAATTACTTTTCAGGACCAGTACTGGGCTGAAAGATGCAGCACTGAGGTCTCTCCTGATAACAGGTGAGTAAATCAGAATTTGGATTTCGGCTGATTTTAGAGGAATATTTGTATGTTTCAAAAATCAACACTTAGAAACTTTTTCAGCAAAAAGCAGGCAATGATATCCTATGGAAGGAAATTCAAGTTACTGGTAAGTACGGTTAAAATTACTTTTGAGGATCAGTACTGGGCTGAAAGATGCAGCACTGAGGTCTCTCCTGATAACAGGTGAGTAAATCGGAATTCGTATTTCGGCTGATTTTAGAGGAATATTTTAAAGTTCCAAAACTCCACACTTAGAAGAATTTCCAAGTGAAACCAGTCAATGTTAGCCTATGAAGGAAATTCAAGTTACCGGTAAGTACGGTTAAAATTACTTTTCAAGATCAGTACTGGGCTGAAAGATGCAGCACTGAGGTCTCTCCTGATAACAGGTGAGTAAATCGGAATTCGTAGTTCGGCTGATTTTAGAGGAATATTTTAAAGTTCCAAAACTCCACACTTAGAAGAATTTCCAAGTGAAACCAGTCAATGTTAGCCTATGAAGGAAATTCAAGTTACCGGTAAGTACGGTTAAAATTACTTTTCAGGACCAGTACTGGGCTGAAAGATGCAGCACTGAGGTCTCTCCTGATAACAGGTGAGTAAATCGGAATGCGTATTTCGGCTGATTTTAGAGGAATATTTTAAAGTTCCAAAACTCCACACTTAGAAGAATTTCCAAGTGAAACCAGTCAATGTTAGCCTATGGAAGGAAATTCAAGTTACTGGTAAGTACGGTTAAAATTACTTTTCAGGACCAGTACTGGGCTGAAAGATACAGCACTGAGGTCTCTCCTGATAACTGGTGAGTAAATCGGAATTCTTATTTCGGCTGATTTTAGAGGAATATTTGCACAATGGTGAAGGGAGGGGGCGGGGCCTGAGGTTACATCTGTGTAAACGCGCCCCGTGGCGCGTTTTAAGTTGGGGGATTAAGTCCCTTGAATCCTGAGGGTCCCTAGGGGCCAACTAGCCCACCAGGAACCTCCAATATGCGCCAGGGGCTGCGTTGCAGAGACGTGTAGAGAGGCCACACCCCTTTTACACCTCTCTGCAACGCAGCTCTGTGGCGCTTTCTGGATGTACCTGTTGGGCTAGTTGGCCCCGAGGGACCCTCAGGATTGAAGGGGATTTAATTCCCCATCTTAAAACGCGCCACGGGGTCTGTTTGCACACATGTCACCTGAAGCCCCGCCCCTCCCTTCACCACTGTGCAAACGCGCCCGTGGCGCGTTTTAAGTTGGGGGATTAAGTCCCCTTGAATCCTGAGGGTCCCCGGAGTCCAACTAGCCCACCATATACCTCCAAAAAGCGCCACAGAGCTGCGTTGCAGAGAGGTGTAAAAGGGCGTGGCCTCTGTACACCTCTCTGCAAGGCAGCCCCTGGCGCATACTGGAAGTTCCTGGTGGGCTAGTTGGCCCCCAGGGACCCCCAGTATTCAAGGGGATCGTTCCCCTCTGCAAACGCGCCAGGGGGCGCGTTTGCAGAGTGGTGAAGGAAGGGGCGGGGCCTGCGGGCCCGATCGTTTTTTTTTTGTTTTTTTTTGTCCCCTGAAGGGGGCTGTGTGGCCCCCTTCCTTTTTCTGTTTTTGGGCCCTGGGGACCCCATCCCCCAGGGCCTTACCCCTTTTTTAAATTTAAAAAAAAAAAAAACGGGAAGGGGCGCGCGTGGCCCCCTTCCCCGGGCCTGTATTGGCCCCGGGGACCCCATCTCCCGGGGCATGGCCTCTATTTTTATTTTTAATATTTTGAGGGGGGCTGCGTGGCCCCCTCCTCTGGCCATTTTAAGGCCCGGGGACCCCATCCCCGGGCCGGCCATACCCTTTTTTTATTTTTTATAATTTTTCAAAACTTTGGGGAGGGGGCCGCGTGGCCCCCTCCCGGGCCACTACTTGCCCCGGGGACCCCATCCCCCGGGGCTGGCCCTCTCGTTGGGGACTGTGGGGGGTCCCCAAACCCCCACAGTCCCGCCGGCTCCCCGTGTCCTACGGGAGCCGGCATTGCTTTTACACATGGGGAGCAGCTAACATGCTGCTCCCCATGTGGAAAGCAATCGGCTTTGGATATTGGAAGAGAGAGCAGGTTTCCTGCTCTCTTCCAATATCCAAAGCAAGTTTGCAATGACAGGACGGGAGCCGCGAGGCTCCCGTCCTGTCATTGCAAACAGCAGTGTCCCGGGGTAGGCACCCCGGGACACTGCAGGAGCCGGCCCTGGGGGTGGCGGTCCCCAGGGCCACCACAGGCTCTAGGAGGGGGCCGCGCGGCCCCCTCCCATCGTGTGCACAGCCCCGGGAGGTGGTGGTCCCCGGGCTCTGGGGTCCGTAACGGACCCCCATATTTAAATGTTTATTGCCCCGGGAGGTGGCGGTCCCGGGCGTGTGGGGGCTAGAGCCCCCCACACAGGTTTTTCATTTAAAAAAAGAAGCCCCGGGGAGGTGGTGGTCCCCGGGGCTGCGGGAGGGCTCAGAGCCCTCCCGCACCATTATGCATAAAGCCCCGGGGGTGGCGGTCCTCGTGGCTTGGGGGCCCTTAGAGGCCCCCACACATAAAATTAATCCCCCCAGCATGCCCCCGGGACTTGGCCCACCCGGGGGCCAACTAACATCGAGCGCGGGAGACCGCGCTCGATTTCTTCGGCAGGATTCGCGCACCCTGAGCGCATCCTGCCGATTTTTTTTTTTTAAATGCTTTTTTTGCCCAGGGGGTCCTTGTGGGACCCCTGAGCAGGCCTAGGGGTTAGGGTGTTTCTACCCTGCCCCCTTTGTGCGTTTTGCGCACTTGTTTCTTTTTTTTCTCGGCGGGATACGCGCACCCTAAGCGCATCCCGCCAATTTAAAAAAAAAAAAATCTTTTCTGCCCAGGGGTCCTTGTGGGACCCCCTGAGCAGACCTAGGGGTCAGGGTGTTTCTACCCTGCCCCCTTTTGCGCTTTGCGCACTTGTTTCCGTCCCTCGGTTCTACCGAGGGACAAAATGGCTGCCAACACTTCCTGAATCGGAATGTTGACAGCCAGCTGACAGCCAATTAGCATGCAGCTCGTGATCGGGACGGTGCGCGCAGGGTGCGCTGAGGGTACGCGTATCCGACGCGCCCATAGATATATATGTACTTTTACTTTTGATTTTCTCAGGAACTACTGAACGGATTTACACCATTTAAGCAAAAGGCACCAGTCTGAACCAAGGACTACCTCTTTGCCAAATTTGGTGTAATTCCGTTCAGCAGTTCGGGCTGTAGCTGCGACTAAAGGTTCCTATGGAAAAATGAATGGGGAAAACGCGTTTTGGGACCCCCTTTTTCTCGGCCCCCGCTTCACGTATCACCCCGAGACTTTCAGGGTAGGAGCGGAGCGCCCCAACAAGTTGGAAACTTTCACGAAGATTCGTCAACCGGCGCCAACGTTATTTCAAATAGAATGTCGCGGATTTCCTATGGATAATAGGTTGTAACTATAACTATCTACTGGCGACCGCCAGTAGATAATATATATAAACACTCGCTGAGTTACCTCGTAACACAAACAGCAACCGCGGACACAGAAGGCTTTCAATGCAGTTATTTATTCAGCAAAAATGGACCAACTTTTTGCCCCTGCCATGCACTACTTATGACCTCACATGTTACATACCCATGACATGTTCTATGACATCTCAAATGACATCATTGATGACATCACTGATGACACCATCCAATGAGTGTGTTAGTTTGTTCTATAGTTTATATTGTGGCGGGTAGCTACCATATTGCTTTTCTGCCTAATTTTGTACCGTTTAGAGTGGTAATCAATCATGCCCTGTATGCTCTATGTGACTGCTGTTGAGTGCTGAACCAAGCTCTACATATTGATCGTATTAGAGGAATATATGCATATGTATATTTAAATTTTAAATTTGAGATTCTAATATGATGAGCGCGAAAGATTGGTGGCCATGTGATTTACTAAAACGAGTGAATGTTATTTTGATGAAATTCATGCACACTAGTAAGATGGCCACTGTGTATATCTGTTTCTTCCATTTCTGCTAATAATATTTCCTTTGTGTGTTTTGGTTTATAATCCCTTCCATGTCCATGAATGTTTGCTTTTTAAGAGGATCTGAAACCAATTACTGACGTCACACAATAAAAAAGGCAGATCGCTAAAACACGTCTGTGTTATCTAACAATGGAATAAAGAAATTCTTATCACCCGAGAGTGCACATCATGTCTTTTTGGGAGCAATCAACGATATATTATATATATATTTTATTTTATTTTTATTTTATTTAGTGTTTTATAGAGCGCGAATGTGACCCGTTAGGGTATCAGAGCACTGTACAGGGATTACCCGTTGTATACAAGTATGAAATAGTCAAAGAAAGAAAAAACATTTGGGAATAACAGGGTGTATACAATGTTCAGATCATATTGCAGAAAAATCCAGCAAATACATTTGTGGGAGTAGAGGGTCAGTACAAGATGGATAGCAGCCAGTCAATCCAAACTCTAGCGGCAACAAAAATAAGCAAAGCCACTGAGCAGTGTGTGCAATGCATGATTTATGGGAGAAACTTGCCCATTAGGAAGGTTTTGGCTTCCTTTTTAAATATTGACAGAGAGGGAATTTTTCTGATGACAGATGGCAGCGAGTTCCAGATTCTTGGTGCGGCCCCAGAGAAAGCACGATTGTACGTTTTTTCCTTTCGGAAGCGGGGTGGCTGGAGCACAAAGTCTCTGGCAGACCTGGAGTTTCTGGCTCCTCCAGAAACCATGATTTTCTGGGCGAGATATGCTGGGGATTTCGTGTGTAGTGCTTTGTGGGTGATACATGCCAGTTTGAGTTGGATTCTGGCTTCAAGAGGAAGCCAGTTCAGAGCCTTCAGATGCGGTGAGATGTGGTCGAATTTTTTTGAGCCTGTTAAGAGTCTGGCGGCGGCATATAGGCAAGCTTTTAGGGGGGCCGTGGAGATCTTGGGCAGGCCTGAAAGGGTTGAGCATCCATATTCGATTCTGGAGATAACTAATGCCTGGACTGCCATTTTTAGGTCCGAGGCATCAAGGAAAGGTTTTAGTTTCCTCTGGTAGCTCAGGTGAAACCTGGCAGTTTTAGCCATCGAGTTGATGTGGTCTCGCATATTCAGGTTGCTGTCCAGGGTTATGCCGAGAGATTTGGTGGACTCCACTATGGTCGGTGTGCAGTATAGTGCTATGATCGACTTGGTCCATTCCTGGATGTCAGTGTTACTTTTAGGGGGGGAGATTAGAAGGAACTCCGTTTTTTGTGCATTTAGTTTGAGCTGGTTGCAGGCGAGCCACTGAACAGTCAGCTTTAGGGCCTCATTCAAAAAGTAGATCTCCTCTAGAGATGAGATTTTGATGTAGATCTGGGTATCATCGGCATACATGTGGAAGGAGATGTTAGCGGTACGTAGTAATTCAGCTAACGGTTCAAGGTAGAAATTGAAGAGGATTGGGGAAAGAGTTGATCCTTGGGGGACTCCGATCGTTATCGGGGAAGGAACAGATAGATTACTGTTGACTAAGAATCTCTGGGTGCGGTTCCGAAGGAAGGATCTAAACCAATCGAGAACGGTTCCCCTTACTCCCATCCTGAATTCGAGGTGTTCAAGTAGTTTCTCGTGGTTGACTGTGTCGAATGCCGAGGATAAATCCAGCAGAATTAGGAGACATGTTTTGCCTTGGTCAAGGGCTTGGAGAGCATCATCCACAATATGGAGAATAGTAGTTTCCGTGCTGTGCCCAGGCATGAACCCGGATTGGAATTCGTCTAGCAGATTAAAGTTGGTGATATGTTGGCTCAGTTGAAGTTGCACACATTTCTCCAGAGCTTTCGCTAGAAGTGGGATATTGGATATTGGTCTGAAATTGTCTGGAGTAGCAGGATTCAAGGTGGGTTTTTTTAAGATGGGGACGACTTGACCGGCTTTTAGAGTGTCAGGTATGGACCCTTGTAGTAGGGAAGCGTTGATTATTGTAGTCCAAATGGGAATGATAAATTGGGAGGTCGCGGTCACGCAGCTGGAGGGGAGTGGGTCATTAAAGTGGTTATTCGGATTTAAGGAGGATAGAATTTTCGAGATGGAATGGTCGTCATATAACTTGAAGTTGGACCAGTGCGCTTGGTTCTTGGGTGTTGTCTGGGGGGGAAGAGAGGAGAGATGGGACCCGGCAGGAAGAGGTCGGATGTTGGTGGCGGAATTAAGTTCTTTTCCTAGGGAGGTAATTTTGGCTGTAAAGAAGGAGGAGAACTCCTCACAGGTTATTAGGGATTTTGAGGTTTCTTTGGAAGTTTTAGCCAGTTTGCTAGATTGGTGTTTGACCATTTCAAAGAGCTTACGAGGTCTGTTCTTAGCGTTTTCCAGTTCCGATCTAAAGAACTCTTTTTTTGATTTGAGGATGGTCCTGTTGTAAGCATTTCTGGTCTGTCGGAGAAGGTTTAGTTGGGAGGCTGAGGCGTGCTGTCTCCAGGTTCTTCCTGTTAGCCGGAGGGTTCTCCTTTTATTGTTGAGGGATCCGTTGAACCAGGGGTTTTTGTCTTTAACTCTGGATCTTTTTAGCTTTAGCGGGCGAGATCATCAATTATGTCAGACATAGTCGAGTTGTAGTGTTCTGTAAGGTCGTTGACCTGTGAGAGATTTGGGGGGGGGGGAGGAGGTCATTCTCGCAGCGTACAGCCAGTTTCTCGAGATCTAGGCTCTTTGTGTCCCTGAGCCAGAGTTTCGGTTTCACAGGTTGCGCTGGCCTTGTCTTGTGGGTGCCAGGCAATAGGAAGGTAATAGCATGTTATGTTATGCCGTTTTATATAGCGCGCAGCTGCCCCGGCAAAGGGGCATCCCAGCGCTGATAGCAGAAAACTGCAGAACTATAGACAACACAAGCAGCCTATATTGGAGGGAAGAGGTGAGTTTTGATTGCCTTACGGAATGCCAGGTAATTTTTCAAGCTGCGAATGCCGATGGGGAGCGCGTTCCAAAGTTTGGCTGCCAATACACAGAAGGAACATCCACCAGCACGAACCCTCCTCACCCACGGAACAACCGCCAGATGCTGCCCCATTGACCGGAGTTGACGGGAGGGGGTATAGAGTGTGAGCAGAGTGGCCAAAATGCCTGGAGAGGAGAGATTTAAAATTTTAAAATACATGCAAAGGACCTTAAACTCTATACGTTTGGCCACAGGCAGCCAATGTAACCAACGGACTGCACTAGTGGTAGTGGCATGTCCTGGGCAAACCCAATAAATTTCTCACCGCAGCGTTTTGGATCCTTTGTAGTCTTGCAATTTCTGCCTTGTTGGATCCCAAATAGAGCGATTTGGCATAGTCCAATCTAGACAGGATAGAAGCCTGAACAATAACCTGTCTAATAGACGGGTTGAAAAACCCTAGCAACGGTTTGAGCTCCCATAGGATGCCAAAGCAAGTTCCTGCTACTTTCTTTGTTTGCGTCTGAAAGCTAAGGGCAGAGTCTACCCACGCACCCAGATTTTTTACCACCTGTTTGGGGGCGGGTGCACGGCCCAAGGTGACAGGCCACCAGCGCTCGCTCCACAGCTCAGGGTCTCTCCCAACCAACAGTACTTCGGACTTGTTGGCATTGAGCTGGAGACAGTTGGCAGTCATCCACTCAGAGATGACCTCAAGATCTCTCCTAAACTTACTTGCATCATGCATGGTGGTCAGACCAGTCGCATGGATCTACTGAGTTAAGCCTGACCACCGTTGCCTTAGCAATGATCCAATCCAGTGTGGCGCCTTTCGTGTGAGTTGGTAATGTGCAGGCTTGAGTAAGTGATTGGTCAGCAAGGAAGTCTTTGAGGGCGTTAACCTGAGGGTCATTGAGGTCATTCCAGTGCAGATTAAAGTCTCCGAGGAAAATGTCATTGGAGTGGGGGGAAACCTTAGCTGTAATGATTTCCATGAGGTGGACGATGAAGGTGTCGTTCTTGCCTGGGGGGTGGTAGAAGATGTGCAGTTTGCACAACTGGGTAGCGTCATTACATATGGAGAGAGCAAGATATTCGCAGGAGTCGGTGGGGTCACCGTGAAGTTCAGTGACGAGGAGGTCTGAGCGGTAAATGCAAGCAATGCCTCCCCCTTTTTTTAATTGCCTGTCAAGCCTTACGATGCTATAATTTGGAGGGACCAATAAATCTAGGTAAGGTGACGATGATTCATCAGATTTTTGGCTCAGGATGAGAGCGGCGATGTCGGAGGCATGCTTTGCTGCTGATCGGCAGTTAATTAGGAGGCCGGAGAGAGAAGGGTTGGTGTGTGTCTTGTGAGCTAGGGAGGATAAGGGGACTTGCGCTAAGTTTTTGCTGTTTACTCCTCTGTTACGGAGGGTTGATGTTCTATTAGAGTTGATTGCAACCGTGTGAATTAAGCATTCATCTTTCTTGTCTGGAGGACTGGGGGCATCAGGAGAGGACTTATAGGATAAGAGGAGGGCTTGAATTTCGTCCTCCGAGAGGTAGTTGGGATGCTTGCGAGGGCGAAGGAGTTAAAGGCTAGCGGCAAGGGTTGAAGGAAGGGCTTGGTGAGTGAGGGAAGAACTGAGTTCTGGGAGAGCTTGATATTCGAGATAGATTGTTCTGTGAGGTTAAGAATGCTTTTCAGTTCAAGAACGGAGTTATGGATGCTCTGAGCTATGTTGGTTGCTCTGAGGTTCAGAGCTTCAAGGTCCATAAGTGAAGGTTGAACTTGCGGGAAGGCGACCAGTGGGTCAGGACTTGTTCTGCTGGCATGGTTGGGTAGCCTGGTAGTGGAGCTCGACCACCCTGCGTCTAGGTTTCTGAGAGGAGGGGTGTGCGAAGGGCTAGGCATGCTCAGCAGGGTAGACATAGGGCTATTGGGGCGGGTGTCCGCTACGCTGTGAGTTACTAGTGTGTTAGTCACTATGAGTGATGGAGAGTAGCGAGAGTAGGAAGAAGTTGGCTGCGGTGTTGTCTTATTGAGAGATGATGGAGGTTGGGGGGGAGTGGAGGGAGGTTCACTAGTAGATATAGGGGAGATACTGCCCAGAGTGTTGTCTTGCGTGGGGAACACCATGGATAGAGTCGGGTCAGTCTGAACCTTAGGAGGGGGGGTGCAAATGGGAGTGGCTGTAGCTTTGGTGGACATTAATGGGAAGCCCTTAGCCTTGTCCTTAGAGCTGCATTGACCGGAGCTATGAGAAGAGTCAGATAGCGACTGCAGGCGCTGGGGAAGCATAGAGGGATAGGAGTCATGCACATATTTTTTAAGGAAGGTAAAAAAAGTCAGTAAATTTGTTGAGATCTGTGTTTGGTGCTTGGATCAGAACAGTGCCGTTTTTGTATAGGGTAATGGTAAGGTCAGCTCTTAGATTATGGGAGGGCACGATCGTGAGTTTGGCGCCGTACGGAATGTTCCTGGATTCATGTACGTTAAGTAGGTTAGATATGGCTGCGCGCCATAGTGGTTTTTTTCTTGAGTAGAAGATAAGGTCATTGGGCCCGATTCACAGAACTAACTTAAGACAAAATCCTAAACTTACTACCATTTTGGTATTCACAGAAGGCACTTACTCATTTTGGTATTCACAGAAGGCACTTACACATTTTGGTATTCACAGAAGGCACTTACTCATTGATGAGTAAGTGCCTTCTGTGAATACCAAAATGAGTAAGTTACTCAAAATGAGTAAGTTACTCAAAATGAGTAAGGTACTCATTTTAGTATTCACAGAAGGCACTTACTCCTCAATGAGTAAGTGCCTTCTGTGAATACCAAAATGAGTAAGTGCCTTCTGTGAATACCAAAATGAGTAAGTGCCTTCTGTGAATACCAAAATGGTAGTAAGTTTAGGATTTTGTCTTAAGTTAGTTCTGTGAATCGGGCCCATTGATAATTGTGCCCTTGTTGGCGTTAAAGTACAGGTCAGAGATCAGAGTCTCAGGGTGTCTTCTCAGAAGGGTATGTTTGAAGGTTTTAGCAGCTGTCCTGGAGAGGTTAGGAGGGTATACGATGGTGTAGGAGTTGCCCCCTGTTGCATTCAGGCAAGAGCCTGCCATACTGGTGAGAGAAGGGGATCGGTGAGGCCTGGAGGGCAAACTTTGATAGGCTGCAGTAGTGGTTCAAGCGTTAATTCGGAGAGATTCCTATTTTGGGGCACAGTGAGGGATGGCTGCTGAGTTGCTGGGCGTCAGGAAGAGGGAGAACCTACATTAGATTCCGAGCCCAGGTAGCATGGGCGATACCCATTCATGGTGCTGACTGATCATGAGGAGGGGAAGGGTTCAGTCAGTGAGGGTGTTATATCCCGCATAGAGGCCCTAATGTAGACCCGTTCGTACATGCCCTAAAATGGTATTCATATTTTCCCTAATATGGTCATATTCGTACTTGCCCAATTATGGTCATGGCCGCATATGCCCAATTATGGTCACAACTGTACATGTCCTATTATAGTATGATTCCTTATATAGGCATGATCTTTCACCTACATTGGTCCCAGCTAGTACACAACGAGCTCTGAACGTTATCTATCCTGTGATTTTGAATACAGCAGGGTTTTTCCAAACACAGGCACACACTGTACTCATTAATTATGCATGGCTCTCTAAGAATACACCACTGGCATAATATGTATGTACAAAGTTCACCCCTGACGTCTTCCTCATGTCCAATACAAACCATACTGAGGACCGAGACTCTTTAGGGTATAAATACACCACATCTTGCCCCGGTAAGACAGAGGGAACGAGACTTCCATGCTGACACACTGACCAGAGACGCTGAGGCTCCTGCATGCAGTCGCTCAAGCTGACAGTGGTCTGACACAACCCGGACGGGGTGTCCAACTCGAGACCAGGACGGGGTCCCACACTCTTTCTATTCAGGTATGGGGTTCGACTAAATCCTAGAAGGATTCTTGGCTCTTAGCCTCTAAGACCTACACACACATGCTAGGTACACTCAGGTACATCTAGTTAGGCATCGTAGGAGTACGCGCACTTGCATAATGCTTTCATATTCATGTATGTACTCATGATTATCGCAATATGGTAGAACTGTTCTATCCCTTTGCTTTTATCGTACTGTTGATAATATATCTCTGCTATTGTCTGCTGGTTACCGCAGCACATATATTTTACACTAGAATATCAACTGTTCAATAAATACTTATTGAAACGCCCGACTGTTTATTCTGTGTAACTCTCTGAGACAAACCGAATAAGTGAGCACGAGTGACTGAGCGAAAGGTAGTATATTGTTTCCACGATTCTGAGGAATTTGGGTTGTCATGATCTAAGGTTGCCAGAAACTAATCTCTCCCCGATAAGAGGAGACACTAGTGGCACTGCGAGCTAGCTAATGCAAACCAGGCTAACATATACGGTGGGGGTGCACAGAGTCAGTCTGCCACCAAGCCCACAGTATATGTTATCCAAACTATTCTCAGAGAACCTACTCACAAAACCCCAGAGACGTCTGGAGTGGGTGCACACTAAATCCGCCGCAGCTGAGTAGTACGAGAATACTATTTATTGGCTGTTGGTTATTCAAGCTTGAAGGACATATAGTTCCTACAATTGTGCATTTACACCGTATCTTAAAATTTCCTTAAACACCCTTCTTCCACTTAAAAATGGTTGAACAAGCAGAAGAAGCAAGGAGAGTTGAAACAAACCTCTTCGGTTTAGAAGAAGACCCTGAAGATGCAATACAAATTGCACCAAATTTCAGAAGGGCAGTCACCATAAAACTTCTAGAACATGGCTTAAGAGCCAGTGGAGGTACAGTTATTTTTGTGATTGAGGCACATGAATCCAATAAAACAGAGATGTTCTATTCATGGGTTACATTCCCAGCAGCGAATGCAGTTACAAATGTATTTCACTACTACCTAGAAGGTGAAACACCAGCGGACTATACTCCTTTTGAGGAATTAGAGGTTCCGCTCACTTACCAGGAGCATAATTACTGGTTTAAAGGCGCCCTACCCCACGTACATGGAAGAGCAAGATTAGGCCCGCTCGGAGGAGCAGGAGCCACATGGCCCATATTAGCGGCATACACACTGCATCCTGATATTAACACAATGACACAGCCAGACTTACTCGTACAACACAGAGATTTAATTAAAATCTACAGAAACCTCACACAATTTGTGATGAGGACTTTAACAGTTCAGCCTGCACCAGCTGCAGCACAAGACACTCCAGTCCAAGGCACAGTTAATAAAATAACTACACAAACATTACACGCAATAATGGGCAAGATGCCAGCAAAACGCGAACAAATCCCATTCTGGATAGCTCAAAAAAGAACTCAGCTTGAAGCAGTATTCCCGAATACTACAACCAGTGATAAACACAGAATTCTAACAATCTGCTTGCCCATGGGTCTCACACCACAAGTAGAGGACTGCACCTCTTGGGGTTCAGTCTTTGCTGCCATATATACCAGAACACATGGTATCCCTTCAATAGCAGTAGTACCTGAAGTATTAAAAACAGATACAAAATGAGTACGGAGCAGAGCCTGCCCTTAAATTAGGGATGAAGTTGCTAAACAACTTTGAACAGGTCTCAGCCATAATACTAGCTAACATTAAGGGGGAAGCAGCTTCTGTGGGGATCCGCCAACGCCTAAGGGAGTTCAGTCCAGTAGATCAACAACACGAACTACCCAAAATAATTGAAACTGCATATGCATAATTAGGCAGAGACAGTCTAGGTGGGAAAGCATTAAAACCACAACTGGTGGGCAGTCCTGAAAAGGACACTACAAAGCAGACACCTACTTCTTCTAAAAAGAAGTGGGAAAATAAAAAACAACAAAAGTCTAAAGACACCAGATCTCAGTCCAGAGGTAGGTCTCCTCAACAGGAGCCCTCTGAAAGGAGGTATAACCTCAGGAATAGGGATAATATTAAAAAACCTGACAGGTATCAGGATACTGATACTCGTTCCTCTCGTTCCTTTCCGGGTTCAGCAAGAAACTCCGAGAGGGAAGGACGGTCAGAACACAGACAAGATGAGCGTACAAAGTCCAGAGACATGCAACGCGCTGCGGACTACGCACCTAAAAAAGAGGATAAACAAAAATCAAAACCTCAGTTCAAAAAGAAGAAGGTAGCAGGTCTCAAGATCAGACATGCCCAGAATTCTGAGGACACAGCTTCTGAACGGGGAATGGGCTCTGACGATGCTAGACAGGGCGGCAGAAGTAACGATAGCTCGCCAGAACCTGAAGGAATTTCTGGTGACAGCGGAGTTGAGTGAGTATATCACGGTGGAAACACCTGATACTCGGGTAAGTGTCCCACATAAGTTACATGAGATAACACTCCGGATGGAGGGGGACAAGCCCAGAAAAGTTAAAGGTCTCTTTTGGAAAAATCTGTCATCTGGTTATGACATTATATTAGCAGAACAAGACTGGCTGCCTGCATTCGTCATGGAGTGCCCTAGGGGAGAAACTGTAAATTTTCCAGCCTTTTCCGACCTCGTTCCCATGCATTTAAAACATGCATATGCGCAGGAGTGGGCGGTTGCCCTAGCTCCAGCATTGTACAAAAATCATGCTGGTTGAGATGAGGATTCAACCCACCACATGATCCCGTTAAAAGTTTCCCCAAATGCTCAAAGGCAATACCCTATAAAGCAGGAAGCTAAAAAACAAGTCAGGGAGATTCTAGATCAACTTGAATATCAGGGGGTTATAGAAAATTGCACTTCACCTATGAATAATCCTTTGTTCCCCGTAGCCAAACCTGACAACACATATCGTCTAGTTTTAGATTACAGACATTTAAACACTTGCACAAAGACTTTTGCAGTTCAAAATGCACACAGTGCCGCATTAATGAATAACATTGTGCGCAAAAAATACAAAACAATACTTGATATCTCAAATGGATTTTTCTGCCTAAATATAGCACCTGAAAGCAGGTATCTAACCCCATTCAGTGCGTTAGGGTCCCAACGGCAATTTTGCCGACTCCCCCAAGGGTATAAGAATAGCCCGGGGTTGTTTTCAGCAAGGGTAACAGAGTTTCTCCAAAATTTGGATGAAGAAGCATTGTCCTATGTGGATGATATTTATCTGACGGACGATGACTTACCGAGGCACTTGACCAGGGTGAGCACCATTATTATGGGATTCGCCTCTGAGGGCTACAAATTTAATTTCAAAAATTGCCCACCTCAATGTCCTGTTTTTAGGATACGAGCTGTCAAGTGAGGGAAAAAGCCTAGCAGCTAACATTTTAGAAAAGTGTGCGCTGCTCCAACCTCCAAAATCATTAAAGAATTTACAATCAATTCTGGGATTCCTAAATTTTGGTCGAACATACATTTTGGATTACGCAGAAAGAGTAAAACCTTTCTACGACTTAATAAAACCTTATTTTTCAGTCAGACAATGGACACAGGAACATACAAATATCCTGCGCTCCCTACAGGAAGACATGATAGCTTCTAAACATTTACAGACACGCGTAAACGCCCAGAACTTAGTGATCCGAGTCATAGCGGGTCAATGCGGGTACACTTATTTAACTTTTAATGAAGGTGAAACAGTACCAATCGCATACAAATCACACCTGTACACAAACGCAGAGATGCGTTTCACTTCAACAGAAAAAATCCTGACAGCAGTGCAGACCGCTGTAGCAAGAGAAAGAGCTCTGGCTCAGGGAAAACGCATAATTGCCGTGACCCCAGTACCAGCTTTAGAAGCTGTTACAAAAGCTAGCATTCCAAATGCTAAAGCCTTACATCCAAGATGGATACAATGGACTAATTCTCTTACTGCAACGTATGTTGAATACAGATTTGATCCAAGTTTAAAAACACAGGCATTCCTGCAATACGAACAAGAATATCCTCTACCAAATGAAATTTTGCCTCTAGATCAGTATGAATACATCATCTATACTGACGGTTCTGCTCAACCAGCCATAGGGAGTAAGCAAGCTTACAGTGCAGCGTGTGCGATTGTTAAAGGTTGCATGCACGATGGAAAGTTCCATCCGAGTTGCACTAAAACGCAATCTCTAGGAGACTGCACGGCTCAGTTGGAGGAACTCAAAGCACTTATACTGGCACTTATAAATACAGATCACGAATTCCCCACACTGATTGTGTGTGATTCCTTTTACTGTGTACAGTCATACAATGAATATCTACATCATTGGGAACAAAGCGGGTTCAAAGATGCAAAAGGTGGCACAATTAAGCATAAAATGCTATGGGAACAGGTAGTGGAGTTGAGAAACGAACTACCAATGGCTCACGTGATACATACACTGAGTCATCAGCGTGATGGCGTTCACGTTGAAGGGAATTCATTGGCTGATGAAGCCGCAAAGGGAGCTGTTCGCACAGCCGCCGTAGCTGCAGTTACTCATTCAAAGACGAGAATAGACGGCGAGATAATGGTAGCTGTCAATGCTTCACACAAAGGCAGCACAGCAGTACCCCAAAAATTTCCACTCAAGTACTCCTTCAAGTTAGATGCACAAAACATTCCATATGCTCAGATTCCTGGAGTGGGGGATAGAGTAATACCAAATATGGATCGTAGGCTAGGCTTAATTGTGGCAGCACACGAAGGAATAGGTTCTGTACATAACGGACTTAGGGAGACTGTTGCTTTGTTAAAAGAACGCTACTGGTGGCCCGTGATGAGAAGGCTGATTAGAAACTACGTCTGGAACTGCGACATCTGCAAGCAGATGAATGGGTCCACCGCAACACGTCCAGTACAGATACCATTGTTAGACAGCATTAGGTTGTCCGATCGTGCGCGTCCAGCTCAAGTTTCCTCAAGGTTTGGCCTCAGCGCTCGGCTGATGCTCAAACTGTTATAAAAGATTTGCGAGTCTTTATCAGCACATACGCAGTTGGCACGTTACATTCTGACCGTGGTCCGGCGTTTAGCTCTCGGGCTTACAAAGAGGCCATGGAAGGAATGGGCGTGGCATTGCGGTACTCCTCTCCATACCATCCCGAGGGAAATTCTGTTGTGGAGAGGAAAAACCGAGACTTAAAGCAATCTTTAACAGCTAGGGTATTAGGCAAGGGCGCTAGATGGGTCGATCACCTTTATGGGGTACAGCGCGCGCTCAATAATCAGCCAAGAAGCTCTCTAGGGGGTGTCACTCCTTATGAGGTCCTATTTGGGACAAGAATGTGGGTACCTGATCTTGATTGTGAAGGCACAGTGGCGGATGAAAAACCATTTGATATCCATGATCGTTTGGCTGTTTTACAGGATCTAAATGAATCCAGGACACAACAAAGTAACGTGGTCCAGAAATAGGCCGCCACTGAGGAAGTCAAGGCAGTAACGGCAAGACCTATCTGGATCCCAAAAATCGGGGATCTAGTCAGAGAGAAGATTGCTGACAAGAAAGAATTTGGGCCATCTTACAGAAAGCCTGTACCGGTCCTTGCAATCCACGGCACAAGAACTGTACTTCTGCCACCTCTTGCCGGAAAAAAGGAGAAAAGATTCGTCTCAATTGACTTAATCAAACCACACTATGTGGCCGATACTAAACAGTAGGCCTCGTGGACTCCACAGTAGCAGACGCCCTCCTCTCGCTACTATCCAAGAAGTTCAAACAGAAAGACTCATCACGTTTGAAGAGCCACCTGTACGGAATGAAGGACTAAGCAACAATGCTATGGAACTCGTTCCACTTCAACAAGAAATTCATCTTCAAAATGAAAACCAATTTAACAACCAAGTTGCAATCAGACCTAATACAGACATCTACGTCAACATGCCTCGTCAAGAGCAAAATCCGATTTCAACAAATCCCGATGCAATTCCAACAAGTGAACGAACTGCTTCTGGCTATTTCATGAACTTTGATACGTTTTCACTGGATCCAAGCGAGCCGGAAACGACGCCAGCTAAAAAATCACTCCAACAGAAACTCAATTACTTTTTGCACTTTTTTTTAGAAAGACTTGCCTGGTGTCACCTTGGATAGAACTATGGTATATCACTGGGATTTTATTTTTCATTTTCTGGCTAGGTTTAATAATAACTTTTAGTATGCTTATTAATGGATGATATCTCCAACAAAGCTCTACAGCCCAAAGAGTCAATTTGATTTTAAAACCACACCAGTCTTCACATCGTGAACCAAGAGACTTGTCTTCAGTGAACATTACAGCAGTTCCTATACCGGACGGTGTAGTATGGGACAAGATTGATTATGATATATTAGATCCGACTGAACTTTTAAAGCTAAAACATGTATTTAAAATTTCTTTAAGTGATATCATTACCTCCAGTGCATATTCTGATGATTGGGACACTGAAACTGTAAATGCTATGATGTCTGATTTAGAAAAACTGCTGCATTTCCGAACAATGAAATGTTAGAAGGTACTTCAGACTATGATACATTGTACTGTTATCAGCAATATGGTCATCATTTCTTACACAAGTCTATAACACCTAGAAATGTATTTGAGTACCACCAGTGGGAACACTGCCCAACACCTCCAGAATGCAACTACACAAGGGGTAGGATTAGATGACATTTTCCAGTACAACAGATCAGATACTGATTGGACAGAATGGCTGGTTTGGCCCATTGACACAAACAAATGTCAACAGAGATTTATGAATACAACTAAAGGGTTTAGTATCCATAGGCCAGATCCACGCTATGTACAAAGACAACACCCAGGGGTAGTGACATCATATAGTGTTGGGAAGTTGTGCCTTGATTGGCTAGAGACCTCAACACTGACAGAAGTAAAGCACCACTTGACCTTACTCACACCTGACATGGATCTTAGAGATTTTCTACTAGGTCCCAGGAAACAACGTCAGAAACGTTTCATATATGCAGGACTTTAGGCCTACTATAATGAAAACTGGAAAATATCCCAACAAGAGGCCGCAGAAAGGATACGGGAGATAGACCGTATTAACTTAGAAAAAGCATTAGCTGTAGTGGATAATGGGTTAACTACTTTGACCTCCAGGATTTACTCCTTAGGCAACATTGTGTCCTCGGCAATCGACATATTAGAACAAGATCTGGCCTTGTTACAACACGGGCAATCTCAACTACGTTCTATTATGATGTTAAGCTGGACGCTACAATCTTTGCGTGCAGGCTATGTGCCATGGCGTTTTATAAACACCACGTCTCTGTTCTCAGAATACAATCTAACTGATAAACAGACAGAAATGGTACAAAGGGGAGCCAAATATACAATGCTGCGTATTGAGAAACTGGAAAGGTTACCATTCACTGTAGCCGAATCACCATCAACAGAATGGCTAATTCATGGCCAAATCACTCTGCCGGTCACTACGTTTCAGTTTCAATATTGCCTTGAGCAATGGCAGGCAGGCAAATATGTGAAAATGGGTAAGGGATACATCAAGGAAACTTGGGAGTTACCATATAGATACCGATGCCGGAATGGGGATCGAGAAGTATATCTGAGTGGTACAAACTGCAAGAACGCTTTAAGCGGTTCTCTCATGTGTCAGGATATTTCTCTACACGGAGCCTGCAGTGGTTCAGTAGCAAACTTATCTTGTCACATGTCAGGGACCCCAGCGACCATGATCACGCCGGTTTTCCAGCTGCTCTCGAATGGGAGTTACTTAATGTTAAATGATCAAGGTTGCTGTGGGATACTTCCGGGCGTCGCATATCTAGTCACTGTTAACTCCAGGGTTACTTGCTGTATGCAAGTATTGTTTCCACAAACTGAACACAGTCGGGGAGGCGCCGCTATGGCCTTCGCTGAATGTTTCTTTTATACAGTTTGATACTCTGAGCAGATTGAAGGCCATGCTTTTACGGCACCCCGTGCCCTTAACCTCCGCTCGAGAAACCTATGAACTTCAAGTTGCAAGGACCTCGACCGAGATACAGGCACTCATACGTACAAACTGCCCCATTCATTTCGCAGAAATGGTGGGACGTATCTTCAATATGTCTGATACGAGCGGAATTGTACACCTATTTAAGACCATAGGGTCCGGACTGTTAAGCACCTTTCAGACAGTCCTCTGAGTAATCCCAAATTTTATACACTCTGTATTGGGAAGCGTATTTGGAGGATTCCCGCTCATCCTGTTCCTAATCGCAGGAATCCTGATTGTAATATTGCTGCTACGCAATGGACGGCCCACTTCCCGAGGGAATGGTGAACACGCTCCTGGAGCGGAAATACCGTGATCGCATGGTACAACTTCTGGGCATTTCTTGCCTGCGAGAACTCAATGCCTCTTGGTTTCTATCATTTAGACCAGTCTGGGTAGACTGCATCTTACCTGTTCTTCGATGCCTGTTCTGTGGAGAAGAATGCACGTTGGATCTTTGCCTAACATTTCCATCAGATGCGCCTCCGGACACGGATGCAATGCTGGACCCCATAAAGGCCCATGCTCTGCGTTATCCTCAGTGGCTTCCAATTCTGATGAATGCATTCCTGGAAAATCCACAGGTGCTGTTCGCTCCTGCTGGGTTAGGTGATTCTTCCACAGGCACCCAGGTTAAAACTGCCACACAAGCTGCCGCAGCACCGACTGTTGGCAGTACTACATTCCATCTATGTGCGATTGACGTTCTCTGTGAGGCGTTGGATTTGTCATCTACAGCAGCTGACACCGATAATATTGAGCTTCCCAGCCAGGACGCGTAATCTTGAATTGGCTCATCGTGTCCTGGGAAAGAATTCGGCTTCTTCACTCGTTTCAAAATAAACGATCTAAATTTGGAACATTTTTTTACATTGACACTTTCGCTTGAGAAAAGCCTGGCCTTCTCCTGCTTATGGTAATACAACTTCTATAGAGAGACGATATTGACTTTTTAAGTGGCAACTAAAAAAAGCTGAATTAAATTTTTTTTTTTTAAGCACCTAAATTTGTAACGATTTTTTAGAATCATGTTTTTACTTGCTTTTAAAAATGTTTTTAAATTGTCCAGATTTTAAGTATGGTCATTTTTATCCAGTTCGGAAGAGGAGTGGGTGTTATATCCTGCATAGAGGCCCTAATGTAGACCCGTTCGTACATGCCCTAAAATGGACATACTCATATTTTCCCTAATATGGTCATATTCGTACTTGCCCAATTATGGTCATGGCCGCATATGCCCAATTATGGTCACAACTGTACATGTCCTATTATAGTATGATTCCTTATATAGGCATGATCTTTCACCTACATTGGTCCCAGCTAGTACACAACGAGCTCTGAGGGCTGAACGTTATCTATCCTGTGGTTTTGAATACAGCAGGGTTTTTCCAAACACAGGCCCACACTGTACTCATTAATTATGCATGGCTCTTTAAGAATACACCACTGGCATAATATGTATGTACAAAGTTCACCCCTGACGTCTTCCTCATGTCCAATACAAACCATACTGAGGACCGAGACTCTTTAGGGTATAAATATACCACATCTTGCCCCGGTAAGACAGAGGGAACGAGACTTCCATGCTGACACACTGACCAGAGACGCTGAGGCTCCTGCATGCAGTCGCTCAAGCTGACAGTGGTCTGACACAACCCGGATGGGGTGTCCAACTCGAGACGAGGACGGGGTCCCACACTTTCTATTCAGGTATGGGGGTTCGACTAAATCCTAGAAGGATTCTTGGCTCTTAGCCTCTAAGACCTACACACATATACTAGGTACACTCAGGTACAACTAGTTAGGCATCGTAGGAGTACACGCACATGCATAATGCTTTCATATTCATGTATGTACTCATGATTATTGCAATATGATAGAACTGTTCTATCCCTTTGCTTTTATCGTACTGCTGATAATATATCTCTGCTATTGTCTGCTGGTTACCGCAGCACATATATTTTACACTAGAATAACAACTGTTCAATAAATACTTATTGAAACGCCCGACTGTTTATTCTGTGTAACTCTCTGAGACAAACCGAATAAGTGAGCACGAGTGACTGAGCGAAAGGTAGTATATTGTTTCCACGATTCTGAGGAATTTGGGTTGTCATGATCTAAGGTTGCCAGAAACTAATCTCTCCCCGATAAGAGGAGACACTAGTGGCACTGCGAGCTAGCTAATGCAAACCAGGCTAATATATACGGTGGGGGTGCATGGAGTCAGTCTGCCACCAAGCCCGCAGTATATGTTATCCAAACGCGCAGGTCCTGCAGGGGTACTATAGGAGCTACACGACAAGGGGCCCTTTGTAATCCAGTAGGTAAACAACAAGGTTGACCTTGCGAGGCTGACCCTGGCTAAGGCAGTCCAGGAGTCATCACCAGAGGAGGGCGGGGAGCAACCCAAGAGCTCATTGGCCTAAAAGCTTACCGCCGGGCAGCTGGCAGTCTGGTCAGTTCAGGAACTCCAGCTAGCAGGGAGATCGCGGTGAGCAGGACGGTGCGATCTGGCTGTGGGCAGATGAGTTAAATCCAGTATATACATTAAGAAGTGTTCAGACAGTAAATCAGTAGGGCAAGCGATGGTAGGCATTCATCCCGGTCTCTCAAGGAAGGTTCCCGTAATGCCCCTAATGCAACTATGCTCCTCCGTTTATATACATCAGAGGCAGGCAGAAGCCAAAAAGTAATCAGTAGCTGGCAGAGCAGGAAGGAGCATTAGAATTGGGTGCTGGGCTCCTCTCGTAGATTTGGTAGGATTAGGGCTACCTCAGTGGCAACTGAGGCCCCAGCGCATTTTCCCATAGTTATAATGCCAGGTCGAAATGGGGGCAAGTAGGGGGTTGAAGCTCCCTGGCCACCCTAGGAAGGCTAATGCAGCGTTTTGGAAAGGAAAAAAAAAAAACGACAAAGGCAGGCAGGGAGAGATCCAAGTCAGATGTTGGGCTAATATTAGTATCCCAATTAGGATTTGGGCTATATCGGCAGTAACGGTATATATGCTCACAACAGTCCTAGGCTTCTGTCAAAGATAAGTACACAACAGTCGCCCCATGCAATTCAAAGTATATGAGAAGCAGAACACCAATCGAGGTTATTCAGCACTTTTTTTTTCCAATCTTTTTATTGTTCAGCTTATAACAAGTGTTAACAAGCCCAAAGCCGGGACCCAGCAATCAGTTGAGACTCATAGGCATTATAAGCATTTTACATTTATAGAACCAAAACCCCAATCCATTAACAAACCCCCCGCTTCCACATCCCTGGCACTGAATACTTTAGTTGAACCCGATGTTATAAACCATTGGAGACATTAAAAAGGCCTCAATAGCAATTACAGTCCCACCGCCTGTAACAATTAAGTCAACATTGCAACTTTCTACTGCAGATCAGGGTTGCCCATCAGATACCCTGTTAATGGGGCCCAAAAATCTTTAGGCCGCGAGGCTGCGGGCAGTTCCTCTGCATAAATTCCCAACTGGTCCCTGCAGTACAACAGGTCACGGATCCATCCTTTCACCGTCGGGCGAGTTCTAGCCCCCCAGCATTTCACAACTGTCCGCTTGGCGAATATAGTGGAAATAGCTACCAGTCTTCGATTGCATGGCTTGAGGTTTTTAACCCATCCAAGGAGACAGACATCAGGCGCACACTTCACATTTTCCAGCACCACCTCCGTGAGCACACTCGTGACTTTAACCCAGAAGGCCTGTATGCCAGCACAGCCCCATGCAAGATGCAGAAAGTCCGCATCATCCTGCCCACACCGCACACAACAAGCGCTCTCTCGCAGACCAAATCTACGCAATTGAACCGGTGTGTAATATAATTGATGCAGGTATTTGAAATGTATGATGCGTAGGTTGCAGTTCGCCGTCAGGCGGCCCGTTAGTTCACAGCAAAATTTCCAAGCCTCGGCGGACATAGTGGCCCCAAGTGTCGTGTTCCATTTATTGAAGGAGGGGCTGTCAATTGGATCCCGCTCCCTCAGGGATGCATTATATAGTCTTGTTATCAGTCCTCTGCGCGAGTCGCTTGCTAACACCGCCTGCAGTGCCAGAAGCGTTCTCGGCTCGGCTGGGTAGTCAGGGTATATCGCACGTACAGCTTGCCTTACACGCACATATGTGAATCCCAGCATCAGGTCCTGCCCCCGCCCTTCCTGTATATCTGAGAGTGGTCGAAACTGGCCCTGCTGGTAAAGGTCTCCCAGCTGTGCAATCCCCACGTTTTTCAGTGTGCGCAGCGCAGCCTTTTCTTGTGCAGCAGAGATATCCGGGTGTGCAGCAAGTGGTAGCGTCGGGGCATAGATATAATCTAGTTGCGCCCTGCGTGCCAGGGCCCTCCACGCCCACGCATTGCAGTGTACCGGATTGATTTCAGACCGCGGTCCACCATACCCACCCAGCAATGCGGCCGCCTTCAGTGACACAGGCAGCACCGAGTCTGCCTCAATGGCAATATGCGGCTGGAACCTTTGTGGGTGATACCAGAAATGCGCAAACTGCGCCTGGGCGCATAGATAGTAGAGCCTCATATCAGGGGCCTCAAAGCCTCCACGCTCAAACGGTTGCACCAGTACCTCCCAGCTACAGCGGGGTTTCCTACCTCCCTATACAAAGGCGAGTAAAGCTGATTGCAGTGTATTAAACAGTGTAATATTCAGACGGATCGGAATGTTAATGAATGAATAGAGTAGCTTAGGGAGGATCATCATTTTAACTACTGCTATTCGATCTGCTAGAGAAAGCGGCAGCTTAGCCCATCTCGTCGCCTGGTCTGTGATTTTAGTGATAGCACGGCCATAATTCGTGGAAATCACCACCTCAGGGTCTCTGTGCAGCCATACCCCTAGGTACCGAACTGGGTCGGTGGACCATGCAAGCGGGAAGTCCAATTCCACCTCACGGGTGCCGACCGTCAGCGGAAACACTGTAGATTTTGCCCAATTGATACCCAGGCCTGAATACCCTTTGAACTTCACGTATTCGCGGAGCAACTCCGATAAATAAGTTGCCGGCTCGCGGACGTACAGGAGCATATCATCCGCGTACAGCGAAACTTCCAATGGACGCTGACGGAACTGCAACGCTGCCTTAGCATGCCGTTGGTGCAGTTTACATGCCAAAGGCTCTAGTGCGAGCGCAAAAAGTATGGGCGACAGGGGGCAACCCTGTCGCGTGCCTCTGTTTATTGAAAAAGCTTCTGACACCCAGCCGTTCACCCGTATACGCGCCAATGGTGCATGGTATAGCAGATGGACCCATTTGAGAAAGAAGGGTGGCAGGCCCATGCGCAGCAGTACCGTGAATATGTACTCCCATTGCAGAGAGTGGAACGCCTTTGCGGCATCGAGTAGTACCGCTACCGCCTGAAATTCCGGCTCAAAATAGTGTAGTGTGGCAAACACAGTGCGTAGGTTATGCATAGTCGATCTAGCGGGCACAAACCCCGACTGGTCTGGGAGCACTAGACTTGGAACCAGCGGCTGTAGTCTGCTGGCGATCACCTTTGCCAGAATTTTGGCATCAATATTAATCATGGAGAGAGGCCTATATGAATCACATGCACTGGCTTCTTTACCAGGTTTCAGGAGCATTACAATGAGTGCCTCTCTAAGTGTGGGTGGGAGGGTGCCAGTCTCGTACGCCTCTGCAAACACATCTAATAGCCTAGGGGCTAAGTCCTCGACATAGGTTTTGTAGAACTCGCTCGAGAGCCCATCCAGGCCCGCAGCCTTACCTGTCGGGAGAGACATTATAGCGAGTTTGACGTCCTCGACGTCAAATGGCTGCGTAAGGTATTCTCGCTGGCCCTCCGACAGCCAGCCCAGCGTGATATCTTCCAGGTACGAGTTAACCTCTGCTGCTCGGGTGTGCGTCCGCTTTCCATACAGATCGGAGTAGAAGGCAAGCACTATTTTACTGATCTCTGGTGTGGTGTAATGTGCCTCGCCCTCCTCGTCTTGCAATTCAGTGATGTGTACTTGGCTCCAAGGTGCCGCCAATTTCTGCGCAAGGGATCGACTGGGTCTTCTTTCCTCCCCATAATAACGTGCTGTGCTACGGCGCGATCTATGTGCCATCTCCTGGTCTACGGTTTCGTTGTGCTCTGTTACTAGGTCCCGTATCGCAGCTAACTGCTCTGGAGCAGAACTCCGCTCGTACTCATGCTCCAGATTGGATATATCCGCCGCAAGTTTACTGATTCGACGGCGTATATCTTTTAAAACCCCAGCTTGCGCACCTATGCACACACCCCTTGTCGTGACCTTAAATGCTTCCCACAGCACACCCGCACTATCGACCGTGCCCTCATTCTCCTTAAAAAAATTGCCAATTGCCTCCCCCACTGTACACTTGAAAACCTGCTCAGTCAATGAAGCCTGTTGCAGTCGCCAGGTGAACGGGGGCCTATCGCACTCAGGGACACACATATTTCCAGCAATACCGGGGAGTGATCTGACAGCGTCTTTGCCCGGTGTCTGACATTGGTCACCCATGTGCAGGCAACTTCCGATACAAGCCAGTAGTCCAGGCGAGAACACGTGCCATGCACCGTAGATATAAAGGTGCTTTCTCTTGCCTCAGGGTGTTGCATCCACCACACATCGTGTATGTTCCCGACTTCTAACAAGCCCACCAGAGCATCTGTCGCTAGCCTGTGTCGTGGGGCCCCACTCCCAAATCTGTCAATAGTTACATCTAAGCAGGTATTGAAATCGCCTCCCCAAAGGATCTCGACAGGAGGAAACTTGGAAATGCGCCGCCATACATCAGTAAAGAAGGAATGGTCATCCACATTCGGGCCATACACATTAACCAGAAGCACCCCCACGCCTCCAAGCTTGCCATGCACAAGGGCGAGCCTGCCTTGGTCGTCCGTCTCCGAGCTGAGGACAGTAAAGGGGACTCCCTTCTTAACTAAGATTAGCACCCCACAGGAATAGGAGGAGTATGAGGAAGCAATTCTGGCCCCTGCCCAGCGTCCGCCCACGTTCCTCTCAGTCTGTGATGTAAGATGTGTCTCTTGTAGGAATGCTACTTGGATATCGAGCCTGTCTAGATAGGCCAGCACCGAGCGAATTTTCTTGGGGCTGTTTAAACCGCGCACGTTCCATGTAAGGAATTTTATATTACCATCAGTGCCATGCAGCAGAAATAATATACATATTAGTGTGATGCCTAGTTACAGTAGTGTGCCGCCTGGGTTCGTAATCAGTGCAAGAGCATAGTGCCAACCAGTTCCCCCCCTCACCCCCCTTCCGTCCCCCCACCCACTTCAGCGGTCCCAACATGCCAAAGCCATCCCTACTCTGTTTAAACATCCCCCAACAATCAACTCTAACAGTGTGCAACATGTGGGGTATTCCCATGTGGGGCCTCCAGAGAGCTACTGGCCCCCTACTGAGTAGGAGGTGGCTGATCAGGTCTAGGTACCTGTGCTAGAAATTAAAGATCATGGCAATGTATAGACTGCATCAAAGCCAACCATTCGGAATTATCCTGCCCTACTACAACATTTCTGTAGGGGTGAACAGTAACACCCCAAGACTATAAATCAGAGCATATCACTTGTATGACACGTCAATCAGAACCAGAGTTCGGCATTGCACTCTCTTTCATTGTTCTTCCTCGTCCGGATCATTCGGGGCCTCTCGTCGCCGTCGCTTCAATTTTTTCGCATGCTCCATCGCCGTCTTAGGGGTGGTGAAGATTTTAAAGCCCCCCCCTGGCCCACGCGTAGGCGGGCAGGGTACAGCATGGCATAGGGAATGCCCTCGGATTGCAGGAATTTCTTTACAGGGCCAAACTCTCGCCTTGCCGCCTGGACTGTGACAGTAAAGTCTGGAAAAAAGGACAGTGAGTTCCCTTGGTGGTTAATGTCGCCCTTTTCTCTGGCCAGCCTTAAAATAGTATCGCGGTCCCTGTAATTTAGTAATCGGGCAATTATAGGGCGAGGTGGGGTACCCGGTGCTGGTCTCGCCGCCAGGGAACGATGAGCCCGCTCTATTATGAACATGTTGGAGAAGCTCTCATGGCCAAAAATATCTTTGAGGAGGTCCTCAATGAAGGTCTCCATCTTCCCAGTGTTTGTGGACTCTGGCAGGCCCGTGATTCGAATGTTATTACAGCGAGACCAGGCCTCTAAATCGTCGTTCTTTGCTTGGATAAGCGCCAGTACCTTCCCCATGTTGAGGGCTTTATCGGCCACTTCACTTAAACCCTCCTCAGCAGTAGCGACCCGTTGCTCCACCTCCCCCATTCTCGTGTTTTGTTTCTCGAGTTGGGAAGAGATATGGTCAAGTGTATGGTTTATGGCAGACATATTGCCCTCTATGGATTGGAGGCTTTTCTGCATGGCCAGCAGTGTCAGTTCTATCGTGGACGAGCCATCACCCTGGGCATCGGCCTCGGAGTCGGATGCCGCCTTTTGCGTCTTGCCAGTTTTTCATGCCTCAAACGTGAGGCGAGGCTGAGTTTTATCCGTATTCCCCATATTAGATGTTGGGCAATGTGTGTGAAGGTTGCTGACCTGCAAGGGGGTCAGGCGTGGCAAGAGCGCAGAGGACCCCACCACTGCCAAGTAAAGGTATTAATCTGACACCAGCGTTCGAGTGTGGCTCAAATCTGCAGTCTAGCTGTGTTCACAACAACGATAGCGGCGTCCCACGCTCAGCTCCCGCAGCGCCCGAGTCCCTTCCGTTATGCGCCCAAGTGGTAGCCCGGCCTGCTTGATGTTGGGCGTCCGTTAGCAAATGTCGTTTAAGGGCCGCCGCCTCTAGGGCACTGCACTGTTTGAGAGGGACCAGCTACTTCAGTTCAGTCCGCAATAGGGCCTAGCGAGCATATACTGCTACAGGTGTCGTGCGCTCTCCGCCGCGGCCCGTCATGGCGCACAGTGCTGGTTCAAGGGTGCACTGGACAGACAGGTATATGGTGTGGGGTGTGCGCCGGGAGTCCAACAGCTAGGCCCAAGAAGTCGACTATGGCCCAATGAGTATGCAGGCGGTATCCTGATCTGCCGCGCTGCTGCGCTGGGGCTTCCTGAGGCGGGCAGGAATGATGTAAAGGCCCTCTTGTCGGCTCGATCTCTAGGCGCAGGCCCCCCTCCGGAGCATCACGGCCAAACGGGCCTCTGCCCGTGATATTGCCAGCAGTGGGTGGGAGCACTCAGGGGGACCTCACCTCAGCACTCACGGTCCTGCAGATAAGTTTCAGGCAATGGAGGCGGGGTCATTAGCGGCAGGTTTGTCAGTGCGCCGGGTCCCCGCAATGCCGGCAGATATCACAGGTAGGTCTCCGCAACGTGCGCGTGCTGCAGCCGGCCGCGGGTCACAGGGCACAACCCGGCTCCCATGCCTACACCCGCCGCCGCAGCTGCAGACCCGGGCCAGACCGCGCTCCACTTACCACAACCGGCACCAGACGCCACTTGCGGTGCGATGGTCCACGTCTGCCTTCCCCGCTGATATTGGGCATCCGCACTTCACCTCCATTCCTCAGGATCTTCACAGCCACTTGTTTTGGGCCGGCCGCCCGCCAGGCACGTTGCTCTGCTTTGCCGCTCACCTCGCCATTTCGCTGCCAGGTCCGTCAGCATCCAGCGGCACACTCACCAACAGGGGCTCCGTAGACACAGTCCTCCCCTGTATCGCGCCGAGGCGTAGTTATGAGCCAGCTCACCGCAGTGCTCCAGCGGCCGCCATTTTGCACTCTTGTCATCAGGATCAGTCCCAGCCGTTATCAGCCGAATGTGGAGGCGCTGTCCGTCCGCAAGGGCACCACTGCACGCAGGAATGTTGTTCTGTGCAAATCTGTGGGGTTTGATGCCAGGATGCCGTGATTTCTAGCAGATATTGGGCGGATTGAGGATCAGCCGGGCGGAGCTGCACTAAGACGCAGCCATCTTGCAGTGCGCCCTCTAGTGCCCCCCGTTATTCAGCACTTTTAATCATGCTCAGTACTGTACAGGTACCGAGCAAGATTAAAAGGGCTGAATAACCTTGATTGATGTGCAGCTTCTTGTTTGCCATGGATTGCATGGGACGACAGTTATGTACTTATCTGACAGAAATCTAGGACTGTCAGATGCCCCGGCATCGCCAGGCCGCCTATCATCGCAACCAAAGCTTTTCTGGTGGGTGGGTGCAGGCTTGGGGAAGGACCATTTTCCCCCAATATTGTCTCCAAAACAACAGATAGCTGCATTCAGTGAAGTTGAATACGATTACTTTAATCTGGCACAACAGCAACTACACCGACGTGTTGCAACCACTTGATGTTGTTCGTGGCTAGCCACTATATAATTATAGTTAGGGTTACCTGAGATACGAATGCCTCTCATTTTGGATCATTAATAACTTTGAGCCCATATGATGAATCTCCACAAAATATTGCAGACCTATAATATACATTGGTAGATGATGCAAAGTTTCACAGTGATTGGTCACAAGGGTGCAAAGAAAAGAGGGGGTTCCCAAAACAGTTTTGACACCAGTGCGTTTTCCATAGATTTTTTGTATTAGATGTAGTGAAAAAATGGCTCAAGGGACTTCAATCAAATTTGACAGGATTTTACATTGTAGTATATAGATGATCATTTTGGGGATTTCAACTCATATGGTCTACTGGTTATTAAGTTGTAAGGCCCAAAACTTAGTGATATCTGTTGTTGCCATAGTAATACAGTAGTATCATGGTACATGGCAATGGCAAAACAAAATCTGATTGGCTACTGAAAGAGATTCACAATCAAAAGGCAGCCATCTTGTTTACAACACAGTTTTGCGGTATTGTGTATTATTGATCAATCTATGTTTGTACTCTTGATATGTAGTCTAGGTAGGCTTAAGACACCGTAGATAAGTTAGAACTGGTACAGAAAATTAATTATAAATATGTGTTGTTTTAAAATAAATATTTATGGAGTACAGCAATACTACCACAGTAGTATCTAGGTAGTACCGCAGTACCAAAAAACATTTAAAAAAAGTAAAAAACATTGCATTTACAGTTACAAACATTATAGGCTGGCTCTTAAAAGAGGCTTTAGTGTATTCCAAATTAAGTAGAGTTACATAGATTTACTAACTCAATTGGTAATGTTGGACAGGAAAACTTTGTTTCCAAGGGTGGTAAAATGGACACCATCTGCACGATAAAGCACTGCATTTGAATATTTCATATTTAAGTGAAAAACTGAAGACATTACATCATCTTGGAGGAATGCTGACAGTCTTTCAGCATTTACAGTTGAGTATTTCCACTTTGTCTCTGATAAATATTTGAGGACACAAAATGTGTCATTGGAAACATAGGGCCTGATTTAGATCTCGGCAGACGGGTTACTCTGTCACAACATAGACAGATATCCTGCCTGCCAAAATATAGATCCCATTATATCCTATGGGATTTATATTTCAGCAGATGGGATATCAGTCACCGTTGTGACGGAGTAACCCGTCCGCGAGATCTAAATCAGGCTCTTAGTCATTAACTTGCAAAATGTGTTGTTCATCTCGATTTCAAGTCTCATGCCAGTTAGATGGCCTAAATATTCCCCTCCATAGTGGATTTTCATAAACTGTGGATCCTCACATGCAGTAAGAGATGAAAGTAGAGGGCATAGCCGATTCCGTCTCAAACCTCTTTCACCAATCCATGTTATATTTACTCCTTTCCACCCTAAATTAGCTACTCTTCCCATATAAAGTTTCACACATACCACTTAGCCTAGTGAAACACACATTTCTGGTCCCACAGCAATGAGAACCAACAAATAAATAAATAAGAAGGTAAAAACAGTAATAAAGCATGATCAGATAGGTTGTTAACTAAAAACACATAAGAAACACATCCAAGTTTTACTACACTGAAATACTGATTACATGGCAATAAAAACACTCCGTGTTATTGATTTATAAGAATAACTGTGCTATAACCGCAGCCTAATATTACTAAATAACACAGACAACCATAGCCATTGTGGTGATCCCTATTTCTTAATCTCTATTGCTTGTTGTAAATAATTGCAGAATTGTTACACATTGGACTTCTTCTTCACAATATTTCCGAATACTACAGGTAAATACTAATATATACTAGTAGTAGGAAAAACAATTACATATTTATACTGCTAACAAAGGAGATACTTCAATTTGGGTTATTAATATTGAACATGTTCTTCCTTTTCTGCTTTTGACCAACAGGATTGCTGTTATTTTACATGCCTACAAAACATTACTGTGAAACACAAAAAAAGAAATTCAATTCCAGGTATATATGACACAAGGAAAAGACAAAAATAGAACAAAGATGTCAACAGAAAAACAACAGCACTGGTAAACCTCTTACAAATTCTTAGACTGTTTCTACTCTGCATGTTATTAATAATAACCAAATGACTACAAATAAGTTAGCAAACACCAACAATATATCTGTTACACATCACAAAAACAACAAATCTCATTATTCGGTTAGATTATGCAGTTGGACAAGAAGGGACAAGATTGGGAATACTAATGCTAAATATATTAAAATTTGTGTCCTCACAAATTTACTACAAACACTTTCTTTTTTAAGGAAAAAGACAGAAAAACTTGCATAGAAACAATATGTTCACCATATTGTTGAGAAAGCATTTAGGGACATATTTACAAGCCCCTATCGCCAACAAAACATCACTTTTTCTGACGTTATGGTGGCGATAGGGCCTTCGCCTTATTTACAAGGCAGTGCTAAGCCACTTAACGTGGCTTGACGCTGGCTTGTAAATAAGGCACCCTTTCACGCTATACTTAGCGTGAAAGGGGAGGGCAATGTGTGTTGCGGTGGGCATTCCGCCGCAACACCCATTGATTTTGATGCTGCCCCATATTTACAAGGGTGGCGTAAATATGGGGCTGTGCCAAAATTAAGACCAGGGAAAAACTGGTCTTACCCTGGCGCAACTAGAAGAAATGTTTAATTTTTCCTTGTTTTTGCTGTTTCCATGTGTGCTGCATTGTGCAGCACACATAGAATCAGCAAAAGGACATTCATTGCTAATGTGCAGGAAGGTGTCGCTTCCTGCACATAAACAATCATTAAAAAAAATGACGTTTGGCAACTTCTATATATGCTGCATCAAGCAGCAAACATAGAAGTTACAAAACATAATTTCAGATTGTTTATGTGCAGGAAGGGACACCGTCCTGCACATAAACAATCTTCCCCTGCAACGCAGGCACCCTTGCACTATGGTGCAAGGGTGTCTGCGTTTGTGCTATGCGGCTAAATTTATCACCAGCGCTGGGGGAAACGCAGGGCTGCACCGTATCTTTGTAAATACGGTGCAGAAGTGGCAGAGCGATACATTAAGCCAAGGAGGCTAACGTGCCACTTCCTCGCAAATATGCCCCTAGGTGTCAAAAGAAAAACATTCATTTTTATCATGAATCCCATGAAAAATCTGGTCTGTTTAATTTCGTCCTAGAGCAAACATAAGCTACGTATGAAAGAACTAACAAGACATCATTTTACAAGGGAATTGCCATCTTACATTGACTACTGATCCCTATTTTCACAAAGAGACTTACCATCAACTCACTAAGGGCCTGATTACGATGCGGTCAAAAAACGGCTGCGAGCGTCAGTCAGAGCCTTTCCGACCGCATCGAAATATGCCGGTCGGATTCCTTTACGACCGCCTCATTATGATGGAGGTGGTCGGAAAGGAATCCGAATGGTCATTCCGACTGGCTTCCAACAGGCTGTAGGAGCCCGTTCGCCAGTCGGAATGCGGCCAGTAATCTCAAGGGCGGCTCTTTCCGCCCCTGGGATTACGATGTTGGGTTTTGGCAGCCTTTCCGTGCCGGCCTTTCCGACACAGAAAGGCTGTCAGAACTCGACTTTAGGGTCCCCAGCAGGGCCCCCTTGGGTGCACGGCTTCCGATTGGAGGCAGAGGTGCCCCCCTGCTGATCCCTGCACCCTGTGGGAGGCACCTTGAGGTGCCTCCCACAGGGTGCAGGGATGAACTGCACCTCCTATTTTACAATGGGAGCATGCATTCTGGCTGGAATACATGCTCCCATTGTAAAGTATAGGAATGTGACCAAACAGTGTTCGGTCGCATCCTAATTAGTCGGTCAGGACCGCCGACCGGGTGTCGATCAGTCTCAAGACCGAGACGATGTCAGGCAGAGGAAACTCCGCCCGACATCGTAATCAGCCCCTAAATGCGTAATGTCTGTCACAGATGAAGGACATTGTTATGAAGTCTTGCATGGTAGTGTAATAGGCATAGAAAAAGCAAAGAACCAAGTATATGTAAGGATGTTTTATATGAGGCAAAAAAACTGTTTATGAATGGAATTGCACTTCCATTTGCAATATTCAAAATACTTCCCATCAAAAATCCCTAAAAAATAAAGTTACTGCAAACCTTAGACATTGCCTATTTTGTGACATTACTAACCTACAAGGACATTCTTTAGGTTGCCTTCAAAATGAGATGTGCGACTCCAATTTCCATCACATTAAAATGCTCTTGACTCATCATTCAAGAAAACTTCTGCGCACATCATACTTTGTGAAAACGCCAGCCATGCAAACGGGACAACTTAATTATGCTCTTCTTAATTAAAATCCAACACAAGTGAACATTAATACAGAGTACATACAATCCAAATACTTTACTGCACTATCTAAAACCAATACCTGTCCAGATGTTGTGTTGATTTGCGATCCGTCAGACACTCCATTACTTGACTTAGATGTTAATTAAATGGAGATTTTGGCCTTTCAAGAAGCCATTTCCAAAATATCGAATAAAAACATATTATAACAACCAATTGCAAATGATTTATCTCCTTGAAAAAATTGAAAATGGAGATAGAGTTGCATGGAGGAATGTGTCTCTATTTTTAATGGTGGAAGAAAGATACGGTGTTTGTGATTATAAGTTCATATTCAGTTACTGCGTTGGATAATTGGACCATAACTTCATGTCTTCATGTAGAATTGATAACAATTTGGAAATGTATCCACTACCATCAGAACTCATGACACGGAAATTATATGAAAATAGTCTAATTCAAACAGTACATCTTATTCAAACCATTATTAGATTACAATGAAAATCTGGAAACGTTCAGCCCCATGAAATAGTACGCGCAATGAAAGAAAAAGTGGTTTTCCTTCCATTAGATTGCAACAAAAACTCACACACTCTTGGAATACAATGAAAATTAGAAGAACCTTTACTGGAATTAGTCGACGAAGTACCTACAAAAGACAAGAAAGTTTGTCAAGAATTAATAAGTATCGACAACTCTCAAAAAGCTATATCTTAACTTCAGGAGCACAATATATCCTATAAAGATTTGGAAATTAAAAAGTTTATCTCTCTCTTTACAAATTAAAAAGTAATTGGACAATTCCAGAAGATCAATAAAGAACACGCTGAAGAAATATAAGAACTTTACAGTATTCACCCACTACACTCTAGAGATATGATGTGTGATTCTATAGAAGTGTATCAATTGAGGGAAGCTTAAGGACAACCACTTAGTATTTGGGAAAAAACTCTGGAAGCAAGATGTTATCCACCCTTGTTTCCCACTAGGAAAGATGGATGATATGATGATTATTCAGTGCAAATTTCTGCTTCAGCGTACTGAGCAACAAAATTATATTTAGAGTATCCACTCTTCTGTCAAGACATTCCTTACATTTTCATACTAATATATGAAAGTGAACTCTCAGTCACTTCCTATTCTGTTGTGCTTGTTTTGCAAAGTGGAACTGGCTACATTAATATAACTGCACAAGATTTTGTTCAAAAAGGTGGGAATCAACGAGTAAAACCTGGAATACAACTTAATCCACATCATGGCATGTTAGCGAGGAACAAATGCATATTGGTTTTGAAGAAATAGAGAGTTGAAATGTATGCTCAGAAACTTAGGTCCGCCTACTTGGTTTATTACTTCAAGCTGTGCAGAGTATCTATGAGATGATTTATATACATGTTTACTTCAGGCAAATGCTAATATTCCTGACATTACCACCAAGACAAAAGGTGAATTATGTTCTTTAGATCCTGCTAATGTTTGCAGATATTTCAACCATAAATATCAAGCTATGTTTAAATACTTAACCAACAAGAAGAAAAACCCTGCCGGAGAGGTACTTGATTTCTTTTGGAGAAAAGAGTACCAAGCAAGAGGTGCACTAAACATTCTTATGTTTTTGTGGATTAAAGATGAACCTAAGTTTGGACACGACTCTGAAGAATCCATTCTACACTTCATTAAACATAATGTTCACTTGTGATATTCGAAATAAAGACAAAAATAAGAAACTATTTGAGCAAGTGATATGCTTTCAATCACATCCGTGTGACAAAAACTCCTCAAGAAAATTTACAAACAAATTCAAACATTACTTTAAATGTTCCGTTGGATTTCCAAGATCAAATTTTCAGAAATGAACAATTGTATGCCATCTGTATGACTTGCTGTTACTGGAAAATAACCCAAACATACCTACAAACTTAAAAGACAGCAAGCATTACAACAGATCAATGACTACAAACCCTTATGTCTGCATATGTGCGATGCTAACATGGTTATACAATTTGGTGCAGATAACTCTACAGTGGTAGCACATTATGTTACTTCCTATACTGAAAAGGAGAAAAAAACTGGTATGAAGGAAGTATGGGAAGAAATATCTGCAGAGCAATCTTTAAGCAAAAGACTATACTGATTTAGCCTTCAAATGCTCTCTCACTGAGAGTTCAGTAGTAATGAAGCTTGTGACAGTTTAAGTTCTTCAAGCTTATACAGTAAATCCCAGGCAATTCTCTGACTTAGCTTAGGAGTGGCATTGCCACACCAAAGAGTTCTGAAAAGCCTACCTGACATTGAATAACTTGCACATTTTGATCCAAATGTTATGTTATGTTATATAAACTTATAACGCACACAGATACTCCGAGGAGTGTCCGGGCGCGAGCCTGAAAAGGGTCAGAGTCTGAGTACAGAGCTAGAAGAGAAAGGTTTTCAGCTTTTTCTTAAAGATCATAGGATCTTTGACGCCCCGTAAGGCCAGTGGCAATGCATTCCATGCCAGCGCAGCTATCCGGGTAAAAGATCTCCCACCAAGCCTCTGGCGATTAAACCGCGGGGTCTGTGCCAAAAGTTGGGAGGAGGAACGCAACTGTCTCACCGGAGAATAGAAAGCAATCCTCTTCTGCAAATAAATGGGTCCCAGACCATGGAGGGCTTTATGGCAATGACAAAGACATTGTGAAAACTAATTTCTTGGATGCATATTACCCAAACAGAAGCTCTTTGTTAGAAAATCTAGCACTCTATGAAGTTGCTCAATTCTACACATATCGAAATAATGTAGTAGAAGATATCAACACAGGGAAATGTCAAGTTCAAGGGACAAATGAATGTTTAATACCTCATTCAAAATCTACACTTAATCAACTCAAACTCAGTTGTGAGACAGGAGGAAAAAAAATTATACTACCTAGCATTTTCACAAGTATTTAAACTGTGATGCAAAGAGGAACACATTATAGGACCCTTTCATTCCTAAGAAACTGCTTTCCATGTATATAAAAATTAGATGGCAGTACCTGAATATCACACATATTTAGAAATGTTGCAACAAGAAATATCAGATGAGAATAACATTAATGAATAAATAATATGCACTACTGCAAGGAGTACTAACACGCCCACTTCTAGGATCGGTGACCAACTTGGAAAACCAATTATGATGAGGCTATGGTTGCCATGGATGAGGTTGAATTTGCAAAGTTCAAAAGGACCTCAAAAATGTTGATTACTTAGTATTCAACTTAAATTCTGAGCAACATATAATGTTCAAAAAAATTCAGCAGCCTGTAGATCATGGACTTCAACATGAAAATGGATTATGCCAATGTAACAGTTTTAGAACTACCCGACAAGCTGCAACTGGAAAAACCTCCTTATCCAAGTAATTACTGTTTACGTTCACTAAGCTACCAATTTAAATTTATCATGTGTAGTTACTGCTACTACTGGATTAGCAGCACATAACATAAAATGAATTACCTTACATTGTCTCCCGTTGCTGCCAGTGGAGCATGATAACAAATTGGAATACTTGAAATTAAATACTGACACATGTCAAGAACTTGGGAGAGTTCTCACCAAAATAAAGGTTTTGATCATTGATGAAGTCAGCATGGTATCCAAAGTAATGTTGGCCTTTGTTCTTTTATGGATGCAATTAGTACTCAGGACATCTTATGACATCCTGCTTGGAGGAAAACATGTCATTGTTTTTGGAGACTTATTACAACTTACACCTGTAAAAGGTGAGCCAATTTTCAAAAACTTTTGCAGAACCCAGCTCATAATTCCCTTAGGAGTATAGCGAATGTCAACGTTTGGATTAATTTTCCATACACTGGACTAACTCAAAATATAAGACAAGCTAATGATGAACAATATGGCAAAATATTACAAGACATTCGCCTTGAAGTTCTGATAAAAGAAGCAAAGATTACCCTCAAGAAATGAAGTATAACTATATTGTTCCTTAACCTTTCTTCAACATCAGAAGTAATGCAATATCTTCTTTCACTACCACAAGACATGGTTCGTTTGATGCCAACTCTACAGAAATGTACTGACATAAACAATCAATGGCTACATCTGAAAAACCAGGAAATTGTAAAACTACCTTGTACACCTCTACCTCTACACTGGAGAGTCACAGACTAAACATACCTACTAGCAAAAGCTTATCTACAAAATAAAAAATATGCAAAAATCTGTGTGACAGACAACAGGATTTGAGAAAGATTTACATCTCTGTAACAATTGTTGGGTTATTTTACTTCAGAATTTACATGTAGAAGAAGGACTTGTAAATGGAACCAATAGATTTGTGGTTCAGTGTTCAATGTCTGCAAATAATGAAGATATACAATTTATTGTAAGTTTGACCACATAGAAGAACAAAAAAATAATCTCTTGCTGTTCGGCCAAATTCTTACTGATCAAAGATTTATATATTAGAAGAGAACAGTTTCTTCTTTATTTAGCTTATGCAGTTTCAATACACAAATCACAATGGCTAAGCTTAGATTATGCAATAATTAACAGTGGCTCTACTGTATTCATCGATGGAATGACATGACTATATATTAAACGCTTGGATGACACAAGAATGATTGAAGACTATAGCTGTGTCAGAGAATACAATTGTTTACAAAAAACATACACTCCTCATCTTGGTGAATAGTCCATTGTTGCAAAACCTAAAATATCTTTCAAAAGAAAACATATATTTCACACCAATGATCAAGAAAATGTGGCACAACCTCGAGGAAAAAACAAAGCACATGGAAATAACTGGATATCAGTTTAATAATCAAAATGGCATTAACTACTATAGAAATGTCATTATTAATCTACTTTTCTATTTACCATCTGCCTAATAGGTAGTACAACAACATGTACATCAACCTTTGTGCAAGACCTTATCTACTCTTTATAGCCAAATTATTTCAGACAACCACATATGCCACTCTAAAAGTGGAATTAGAGATAAGGTAGATATGTGAACATGGGCTGTTCAGTTTTCAATTTATTTCACAGCAAGATGCTCAAGAATTATGTATGGCTGTTTTACAAATACATTCTAATGAAACTCAGCCTAATGTAGAACACTTTGGTGGAAGCTACTTTTGGGCACATGAAAGGTTTCATTGCTTATACTCAATGTGTAGTATAACTGATTTTGACAGATTGCATATGTACACCACTGACCGAAAGCAAATTAATTGCATTTAAAAATGTAATATATATAATGCTGTGCACTCAAACATCTGTCCAAACTGTAAATTGGGAGTTGTCTCATTACTGTGTTTAACAATGGTAACAAAATATATCATCTTAATGATTCAAAGGTGCACTGTTAATAACAGAAAAATCAATACATGAATAACTAACTTCATACCTTCCCAAACTTCTATTTCAGGCCAGACTTTTACTTGTACTGCTATATTTCTAATCATGGGGACAGTGCAGCATCAGGACACTATACGTTCTATTTAAAGAATTACACAGGGTGGACAGAATGTGATGATAACATTCTGACTTTTAAACACAGGCTACCTAAAACTTTGCAAGACTATTCTCAGTTAATTCTACATCCTAAATTCTGACTAACTGTATCACCATTTGAAGAAACCTACAAAGGTATTTTAGAGCAGGAGTTCTCTTTCAATAGATATGTTATGTGGCCTCACATGTTTGATCACATACTGTCAGCATTATTAAATATTATTGCATGACATATGTGTGCAAATGCCATTAAACATGGAAACAGTTGGAAATTTATGGGTTTTTTCGCAATCCAAATGATTTGTTTTTCCCAAGTGCTTCATGATGCCTACCACAACATGATCATCTTGACCTCTGAAGGTTCTAAGTGCATATTCATGTAACTGCAATGCTACTGATTACTGAGAAACACATGAAAAGGAAAATCACATTTTGACTAACTGTTTTGAAACTTCAGTAAGCTTGTGTAACAAAGGAACAAATCTTTATCATTGCTGTACTCCTTTTCTTAAAAGCTGATTAAAAAAAAAAACCTTACACACACTTAACAGTGCTCTCGCGCTTTATTTTCAAATATACTCACATTAGAAGCATGTTGTTCACTAACGTGCAATCAAACATCACTCAGCTTATCAGCACTTATAAGCCTTTAGTGTACTGTACATCTTACAACTGATGTCACCCACAAATGTATAACTTAACTTACACTTACCTTTCCTTGCTATATAGGGTTGGATGGCCTGTTGGTATTGCCTGTAAAAATATGGTTAGAATAAACACAAGCTCCTTATTATTTGAAAATAGAAGGAAGTTCTGAAAAAACTCTTTTTTCTCTCTTCTTTTTGTTGTTTTTAATTTTTTTCTAGATTTCTTTTTTCAGAACAGGTCATCCGGATCAATTAGAAACAAAAAAGCAAGGAGAGGATGAACTGTGGAAAGGAAGGGAGGAAGGATAAATAATAAAAAACTTGTCAGGCATCACCAGCTCACTGTGGAAATTTAAGTCCTTCTCCCCTGCAACAATAATGGTGAGACATAACAAACAGTTACTGGCGTACTGATCTACCACATGATAGTCCTGTCTAAGAAGGTGGCATGGAATTGCGGTGCAGGAACAGAAGTTCCAGTAGATGGAGTGGATGGGGGTGGGGCTGTAGATGACACTCCAGGTGTGGAGGGTGTTGCAGAGTTTGTATCTGTGGGGGAAGTCTGTTGTTGTTGCGGCAGCCTCCTGCAGCTCCATCTGATGCCTCCTTTCTGCACGTGCAAGAAGTGTGGAGTGTATGGCCTGATGCTTCCTCATCCTAGTTGTGTCCAATGAGTGCTGCTGGTGAGTACCTCGTTATTACCTTCTGGCACAATTTACAGGTTATCAGCCTGGTGTTCACTTTTTTCTCACCAGCAGGTAAATAATATAATTGCTACAACATAAACTAATTTGGAGTTTTCCGCCACTCCAACTCTTCCTCTTCTTGCTGGATGGCCTGCTCCTCCTCTTCCTGCTGCACAACATGCTGGTTTCCTCCAGCCACCCCCATAAACACTGTATTCAACTTGGTAGCCACACTACATTAATTATAACTTGCACCTTCTTCATGCACTGCTGATACCCTTTTATAATATATTACTTATACCATCGAAAATAATAGCATTTACAAAAAGAGTTATGACATTACAAATCATATCATTTGTGAGAACACAATCCATGGTAGAGTGGCGAGTTATAGTTAATGTAGTGTGGCTACCGAGTAGAATACAGTGTGTATGGAGGGGTGCGAGTTATAATAATTTGAAGATGTTGCATAAATTATAAATTAATGGTAAAAGTACAAGTTTAGCATTTTAAATGTGTGTGCAGTTTAGGTTTGGTTAGTAGATGTGACCTAACGGCTAGAGCGTAGCTGGGGCCTCGTAGCTGGGGAACTGGGTTCAAGTCTCGGCAGGGATGCTCAACATCCTGTGATTCTGTGTAAATCACTTAATCTCCCATGCCTAAAAGAATGAATGTGTTCATCTGTAACGCAACTGGTGCTCATGTAAAGCTCTCTGATACCTTCGGGTCGAGTTTGCGCCATATAAAACTAAAAAAAAAAAGATAAAGAATATATAAAGGTATATTAATTTAAAAGTGGTGCGTAGACTGGAGTGGTGTAGAGTGGAGTGACGTAAAGTGGAATTGCGTAGAGGAGTCAGGTAGAGTAGAGTGTCACAGAGCACAGTGGGTAGAGTGGAGTGGCATACAGTCGAATAGCGTATAGTACAGTGGTGTACGGTGGAGTGGTGTACAGTGGAGTGGCACAGAGTGGACTCGCATAGAGTGAAGGGGCATAAAGTGGAGTTTTGTACAGTGGAATGCGTCAAGTGGATTGGCGCACAGTGTAGTGGTTTACAATCAAGTGGCATAGCGTAGAGTGGTGTACAGTGTAATAGTGCTCAGTGGAGTGGTGTACAGTGCAGTGGCATAGACTAGAGATTGGGAGAGTGGACTGGCGTACAGTGGAATAGCGTACAGTAAAGTGGCATAGGATTGTGTGGCTAGAGTGTAGTGTAGAGTGGCATAGAGTGGAGTGAGGGACAGTGTAGTGGAATGGCATAGAGTGGAGTGGCATACAGTGGAATAGCTTACACTGGAGTGGCGTAGAGTGGAGTTTCATACAGTAAATTAGTGTAGATTGAAGTGGCGTGGAGTGGAGTGAGGTACAGTGTAGTGTCATGCAATGAAATAGCGTAGACTGGAGTGGTGTATAGTGGAGTTGGGTACAGTGGAATACCGTAAAGTGAAGTTTTGTAGAGTGGAGCTGGGTAGAATGTAGTGGGGTAGACTGTAGTGGTATTCAGTGTAATAGCTTACAGTGGAGTGGCATAGGCTGGAGCGCCATAAAATGGAATAGTGTAGAGTGGAGTGGCATAGAGTGGAGTGGTACACAATAGAGTAGCATGCATTGGATTGGTGTACAGTAGAATAATGTTGAGTGTAGTGTCTTACACTGGAATGACAGAGTGGAGTGCCATATAGTGGAATAGCATTGACTGGAGTGGCGTAGAGTGGAGTGGCATAGAGTGAAGTGGCATAGAGTGGAGTGCCGTAGAGGATAGTGGTGCACAGTGTAATAGCATACAGTGGATTGTTGTAGAATGGAATGGCATATAGTGGAGCGGCATACAATGGAGTGGCCTAGAGTGGAGCAGTGTACAGTGAAATAGCGTACAATGGAGTGGTGTAACCTGGAGTGGCGTACAGTGGAGTGGCATAGAGTGGAATCGCACAGAGCAGAGGTCTTCAAACATTTTTACTCTGACCCTCTCCCAAAATATTTTGAAGTTGAGCACCCCTCCAAATCATTATGAAAAGACTCAGGTGGGGCAGCACTGAGCGTGGGATGTATAAGATCATTACTGGGGTACTTTTTCAGTAGTTCATAAACCACACTAAATGTGAGAGTTATAATGAGAAAATACTTTAAAAAATGAAATAGACAAAACACTACTCTCATTATTTGTGGTCTTGTGAACCCATCACACACCTCAGCACCAATGCAACTGCACCATCTGTACTAATGATAGCTGAAGCTCTAAGTAGCAAGCTATCCCCTCTGCCTCTTTCTCCCCTTCCCCACCAAGCCGGACATCACTATTATCTTGAAACAAACCTAGTCCTTTTTAGAAATAAATGGACTCTCATGTGTTGCCTGCCTCTTTCCAGCAAGAGTACTTTCAGCCCTAATGCTATCCACCATGCCTTGATTGTAAAGTAAGACTGTCATAATTGTGATACAGTGGGCCCTTCACACTCCTGTGCCCCAGTGCCACTGAATCTCTCTCTGCCTTGTGAATCAGATGGACTTCTCTGCCCCTTGTTAAACCACCCCCATCTTTCTGCCATCTCTGTGAGGCTCAATGTAAGGTGTCTCCTCTACTTCATTGTTCTCCTCTCTTGGGCCATTGGTGCAATGGCCAAAGCAACACTGGCACAAAAAGGGTGCGCCTAGCCCTAATAAAAGCAACAGAGGATGGTATAACAGCCATAATCGAGGTTTAGTTCACACTTTAAAAGAAAAAAAAGTCAGAATTTCTCAACACCTTCTTCGGGGGAATCTCTTTGAGGAAGTGGTGAAGCTGTCTCTGTCCATTTGTAAATGAGAAGATTAGACCCCACATAGCGCCCCCCTCTCTTGACCATCTCTTTGACATAATCTATGGATTTTGCCCAGTTCCATTTTTTCCTGGGCTATTAATTTGAGGCCCCAGAGGGTCAGGGCGATCACTGCTCTGAATATGATCCTTTTGGCCTCCTCCCGGACACCTCCTCGAGTCGCCTTAGAGGACATCTGCATGTAAACTGAGGTCGAAGTTTGCCAGGTGTATGGGGACCAGGGTATTTTTAATTTTACAAAATCAGTTCATATATATTTTGCTAAAAACAACCATCCCTGAATTGTTTATGGGCACCTGGAGACCTTAAAGAGTGCTGACAGGGAAGGGTCTCTAAAGTGCTTTAACGATCATTATGACAAACATTTATTGTTTTTGAGAGATAATGGAAGGATGCTGAGTTTTGGAAAGTGTCCTTTTAATCGAGTTATAAAAATTTCTGCACTAGGCACAGTCTAGTAAGCTACTACTAATATGTATTCTTGGGAAGCACTTGTTTTTATCATATACACCAAGTCATTGTGTGGCAGCCTACCTTATACTGTGTGTAATGCAATTTTAAAGAAATGACAAATATTCACATAACTTTCTGTTACTTGCTGGGACCTCAAGGCACTATAATTACACTAGTCACTATTCTGCACTGTGCCAAGTAGGATTCAATTCTGTGAATCTCTGGTATCACAAATAGACATCTGCAGTGATTGCATTAACTCATTAATGTTTCACAATGTGAAAGAGTGCAATATCCCACCAAATACTTTAATTTGCATTCACAGTGTGTGCATTATGTCATATGCAGTTGCTGTGAAGGTTAAGAAACAACAACATACTTATAAAATATTTAGTTGTTTTTAGTCCTGTCTAAGCCACTATTTTTCCTGTTATCAGCACATACTTTAAACAGAATATAGTTGAACAAAACACTTCAAAATGCTTCAACGGCTGGGCCAATGACCTCTGACTGATAATTAAAGTAAACAAAGACAGAAAAGCCATGTTAAGAATGAATACAGAGGAGTTTATATAGAGTTCTACTTAACCATGTCTGGGCCTTTGCAGAATCATAAAAGGCGAACAGATGGCTGACAAATCTACCTAACAATCGATCCATGTAAGTGAAATGGCCTGGAAATGCAAAGATAAACAAAGCCATGCTTCCAGGCCCTCTTCAACAAGTTTTCACTGAGGGATTTGCACCCCCTTGGAATAATGCCACGGGCACGCCCACAGTTTTAAGATCTCTGGCATAGAGTGCAGTGTCGTAGAGTGGAGTTGCGTAAAGTGGATTAGCATAGAGTAGAGTAGCGTAGAATGGCGGGGCATACAGTGGCATAGACTAGAGTGTCATAGAACGGAGCGGCATAGAGTGTAATACTATACAGTGGAGTGGCCTACAGTGGATTAGAGTAGAGTGGAGTAGCGTATAGTGAAGTGACATACAGTGGAGTGGCGTAGAGTGTAATAGGGTGGAGTGGTGTAGAGTGGAGTGGCATAGAGTGGAATGGCATAGAGTGGAGTGTGGTTCTTGAAAGAGACGTAGCATGAAAGTGGGTGTATGGATGTAGATGCAATGTGGCAGGAATATACATTATGAGGTGGTAATGGTAATTTTTCGTAGTAGATAGTGTAAGTAGTGTTAAAAATAGTTAAAATACGTAGTTATACACTGTGCTGCGGTATACCATGGTAACTTCGCAATTATGCCACGGTGTATGCCGATGAGAAAGCTGCATCTCATTTGCTAATGGCTGTGTTTACAAAATGTAAAAGGCAGCTATGTTATTTTCAGCACACTTCTTCATTCTGCAGTTCACTGCGTTCTGGGTTAGGACATTAGATATAGGTAAGTTGTGGGTTTTGTTGTTGTTACCTACCTATTATCACTTTACTAAAGTGGTAATAGGTGGGAAAATTTCTTTATCTGTCTCTATATATTTTTACAACATCGTAAGGAGAACCGTGCTTTTTAAAAAAAAAAAGTAAATAGTGCAGTAATTTTTAGGTCTTACTACGGTACTCCACATACTTTTAGGGAAAGAATAAAATATCACACCGTAGTATGCTATATTTGCAAAATACAGTGTATTAGAACATTGGAATGTGGGGCACTCCATTGAATACAATGGAGTGCTCCGAGCTTCTACAGGCCGGTAAAGGCCTGCAGAGCAACATTCCAATGTTGCTTTTGTTCACAGCTATTGCTGTGAACAAAGGCCTCTCGGAGCTCGAGGGGATTTAAACCCCCTCGGGCTCCGAGAGGCCTTTGTTTTATTTGTTAGAACATTCTGCCCTCTAGTGGCAGAATGTTCTAATAGCCTTATAGCCCTTCGTAGCTGGGCTATACCGGCTATTAAAGTCCCGCTCCCTTGTTAAAGGCCCTTGCCTTCGGCTCGGGCCTTTAACGCTGGAGCGGGCCTTTAATAGCCGGTATAGCCCGCTACGGCGGGCTATAAGGCTATAGTACAGTGGATTTTTTCATTTTTTAACATATTTATTTATTTTCTTTTTTTCAAGTACTGCGGTACTTCCTAGGAATTATCACGGTACTCCGTACATTTTCTTTAAGATATATGTAACTTATAAATAATTTTCTCTACCTTTTAACTGCTTAATAAAGTGGTAATAGGTAGAGAAAAAAAATAAAAACCTAATACTTATGTATATCTAAGGGTGTAACGCACAGCACAGCCAAAGTATACTGAAAACAACATGGCTGCCTTTAATTTTTTGTAAAGGCGGTCACAGCCAATCACATAATGCCTTGTCATCACTATGTACCACTGTAGTTTCACAAAATATTGCGACCTTTTATGAAACTAGCACAAAAGCATATCACTAAGCTTAAATGCCTTTAACTTAAAACGTACTTACCCTATTTACCTGTAATACCCGAAAGAAACATCTGCACACCATAATGTATAATCCTGCCAAATTTCACGGTGCTCTGTTCAGCTGCTTTCAAACTAATTTCGATACAATAGTCTATGTAAATTGCATTGATGGAAAAACATGTTTTAGAACCTCCCTTTTATCTTTGCCCCCCTTCACCTGTCATCGCAAAACTTTCTATCCTCCACCAATGTAGAAAAAGATATGGGTCTGGAAAGTTTCATGGAGATTCATCAAACGGGGGCAAAGTTATTAGCGAGAAACATTTTGAGGAATTCCTATACCTGGGAATCCTAACTATAACTACCGCCACTCCGTAATATACACACACACTCACACATACACTTAAAAAGACACACGGACACACTTCCCTTATATATACTTACCTTGCATGGTAAATGAATGAGTGGTAAACGCATATGCATGGTAAAGTCATGCGTGGAAAAGGAATTGTGTGATAAAGGCATTGCGTGATAAAGGATTCGTGGTAAAGGCAGGCATGGTGAAGACAGTGTTGTAAAGACTGTTTCCCTTTTGATTTCCCTTGTGAAAAAGGGACGAGAAAAATGTGAGTGGGTAGAAACAGATGAGATACAAAAGAAGAAGCACAGATACAGGAATAAGCTTTATAGTTACCACATGGATCTATTACTAGCTAATTTTTGTTACTGAGCCCTGCAGCACGAGCAGGTACAAATATAAGCAATAAGAGTGTCATTTTCATGTAATGCATACTGAGAGTGGATGACAGATTTACAGTACATAGTTCTTGCTGGAGGCAGTGATGATATCAGACTCTGTGAGCGGGGAGCGGACTGTCTCGTTTTCTGCAATTCCAACAATTGGGTCTTTATTGGGCTAGATCTCAGGCATTACAGCAGAGGCGGCTCCTCCGCTATGGCAGAGGAGCGTCGCCCCACTGTTTTTAAGCAGTGACCTGCAAAGTAAAGGAAACATAAAATGATAATAACTTTGAGTTATTATCATTTTATGTTTCCTGCTGCTTTGCAGGCAGGTGGGTGATAGGGGCTGCCCTGCTGCTTTGCAGTCAGGTGGGTGATAGGGGCTGCCCTGCTCTCGGAGCAGGGCAGGGGAGGAGTGGTTTGCCCACTCCTAACTGCACAATGACTGTTTGGTCGGCGCTCTCGGGCCACCCAAACCAGTCATGCCACTTTCCCCGTTCTCCATGCAGGCTGCATTACAGTCTGTGTGGAGAACAAGCCCAGGCCCCCACTCCCTGGTTGAGCGTCGAACCAGGACTCTCAGAACCAATCACAACGCTGCATTGCAGTGTTGTGATTGGTTTGAGGAGCTTTTTCTGTACTTCCTGTGCCTCAGTCAAGGAGAGCAGGAGCAGAGACGCGGACCTGGCGTCCTCCCCCCACCCCGCCACTTGCGAATAATGCCGGCTGCCAATGACAAATACTACAAGGTTAGATAGGAGAAGAAAGCATTCTCAACAAGGGTGCAATAGTGCAAATCCACATTGAACACAATCAAAGCTTAATGGAAAGATGACTTTTTTCAACAAAGGGTAACGCTGATAAAGGTTTTCCTTGATGTTCATGATGGAAAGGAACTTCTTGCTCCTACACTCTGGGGTTATACACAGAATCATGTGCCTCCCCGCATCACCCCTACTTGGTCACAAAGAAGCATTCCCAGGAGCGTATCTTAGTTGGATTCAAGGGTGTGAGTCTCATATTTTCCCAAGCACTGTGGTGTACCCAACAAAAGAATATGGTGAGTTGAGCGGGAAAATAATGTTTTCGGCAGGGTAGTGGATAGAGGGGTTTTAGGATTATTACAGGGATGTATTTTGAAAAGTAAAATCATTTGGGAATTCCATAATATATTTCTAAGCAATGAGGTCTTTCTCTATCATTAAAAAACAGTGAGAAAAAGTTATCACAAACTATATTACTGATTGAAGCACATGCCAGAGTTCAATGACTGTGAGAAAGCTCAGGAGGTTAAGTGCTGCAGTGCATTACCTACAGTTCAAAGTAAGATAGCTTGCTCCACAAGTGCGTGCATCTTTGTACTCAAGCGTGTTTAAATTTTATGTTACATACGTGATGTAGTATGGACCTAGTGTCAGATGTATGAAGGATTTTTGCATTCACAAACCTTCTGATTCAGTAAAACAGAGGGTTTGTGAATGTCAAACCCATTTTTCTACTGTACTAAGGTCATTAAACCACTGTACTAAACTCATTAAGTGTTTCCAAAACGTTTTTTCCAGATTGCTAAATCAGGCTTAGAAATTAATACCAAACCTCTATTTTAAGGGGGTGTGCAAGGGCTTGCCTTCCAAATAAGTGTGTTGTATATCTATCAAAGGTTTGCAAACATAATTCCAGTCGCAAACCATTGAAAAGCTACAGACTCTCAAGTTGTGGTGGTAACACATTCACAAAAAATAATGGGGTGCCCTTTGTGGTATAAGTTTCAGGGGGAGTAGGCAGGTGGTTCAAGCAACCACCTGCCAATTCTGTTTATTTTTTTTTTAAAAGGACAAATTATTTAAAATTTAAATAAAAAAGTTTAAAAAGCTATTACAGACATTGTAGCCTGCTAACCTTTGCAGGCCACCATACTTTCGATTGTAGTCAATCAGACTGAGACACAATTTGCAACCTACAGAATGAATATTAATAGGTAGGTTGTATTGTGAGTCACTCTGATGTCTTTTTATGCGAACTAACCTATTAGTACGTAGGTTGGGTCACAAAATCAGTTTGGATTCACAAAATATGGTTCCCAATTTACAACAGATTTTTGCGAAGCCTATCTTAGTAGATCTGCTTCTAACACAAAGGAGCAGTTAGACACTTCACAGCAGGGCTCGACTGGGCATAGCGGGCATCTGGCGTTTCCCGGGAGACTGGAAGGGTGGGGGCTGGTTTTGTTACTCGGGCCTGTTTTACAGCAGTGCTGCAATATCGGCCCCCAGTAACAAAACCAGCAGTGCTTCATACTTTCACCCCCCTTGTCATAGGGTTTCTGCACATACACAGAGCCATGCACAGGATAATAGGACCCCGGAATACAGTGGTTTGCCTACCATATACCGTAGCACCCAAAACCCCAACCCAACTAGCTTAGCATCCCATTAGTACCAAAGCACCAATGATTGGACAACCCAGAACACAGTATCTTTATCTCAGGACTCGCAGAAGCAAGAACACTCTTTCGTCACTCACTCGTATGCGCGTATGAAGAGACACAGGGTAGATTAAAATATTTATTTTAACTTACGTGCTCTAAGGTACAGTACACGTGTCAGCAATAATAGCATAATGCATATGACTAATATAAGCAGCATGGTTACAATTCCATAGAATACAAACGGGGAAAGCATTTCATAACTCAGTGGATAAATGTCTAAATAACATTACCACCCTCCCCGTGCAGTAAGATAGTTTATTATAAAAATAGAAGACCTCTGGGCTTTGACTAGCGAACCCTCATACCTCGGTCTCTAGATGCAGAACTACATCAGCAGACAATCACAGTTCTTCTCCCTGGAAAGGATTCCTCCAAGTGTGTATCGCGCCAGTAAAACTGCAGTATTAAAGGCACACAAAGTTTCATGGCATTTGCGCCTAATGTTATGTCTGGGTGCGCGAGACTGGCCATATCAGGAAGATCCGAAATACATTGTTATGCGACCTTGTACATGTTGTGCAGTCTGAGCCCAAATCGAACAAGAGAAAAGGTGAAAGACAGAAAGTGCAGACAGCGCAAAAGAACTTGGCAAGAGCAAAGGGCGAGGGAGCCCTGGCTCAGTGTAACGTGCGCAAAGAAAAGCAGCATGGCAGCTAGGCCTAGGCCAACATAACAAGGCAGGCAACAAACCACAAGACACCCTCCCCTGGTCAGTCCGGCGGCCAAGACAGAGGTCCAATAGAGAAAAACACATCCAGTAAAGCACAGGGTGCGCCCAAACGGCGAAGGACAAGTCAATCCATGAAAGTGTAAGTGCAGAAAAAAGCCATACCCTCCAAGAGGACATCATTGGAATCGTCAAAAAACATAGATGCCATCCAATCCATGAGATCAAAAGAGCAGGAATGCTCCTCAGCAGAGGGAGCATCCAAAAGCAATGCGGGACAACTTGCGTGATAAACGAAACAGCTTTGTTGTAGGAGATCCTGGGCAGCCGCCCAGATATCCCATTGCGCCAAAATCCCCAGTGCAGCCGCACGCGCCATACAGCCGGCAACCGAACAGTCCTGCTCATGGGCCTCTAAGGGACCCATCAACTGAACAAAATCCGGAACAGACAATGACGAATTGGAGAGGCAATAATCCAAAGTCCAGGTGAAAGGACAGCGGACACAAGTCATTACCGGTTGCACGCAAGTGAAATACGCAAAGCGAAAAGAAAGAGTATATGACACACTCAAGCGCCGCCAATGGCAAGACACCAAAACCAGCCAAAAGGCGCTCACGGAGCAGCTGTAGGCGGTCCGGATCGAGCAGGTCCCATCGGGGAGCAGCCATTGCGCAGAAAACAAATTAATAGTAGGACACCAGCCGCCAAAGCGATGATCAACGGGAAACCGCCAAAGACGCAGGAAAAAATAGAATGAATAAATGCCGGGATGACACCAAAAATAGTTTGGAAGGAGGACACTAAACCAGACCCCACGACTTTAAAAAAGTGTACCAAACCCTCTGTGTTAGATGCGTTAAAAATACGATGAATTAACTCCCCAAAATGCTGGGGGAGATTAGTGTTCAAAGGGCCTGTATTTCACTGTGGGTACTCGCCACCTGGAGAATGAATGTCTCCCGGGCGGACGTGAGCATAACTTCCTCGTTCAATAATAGTGCCTTTATTCTGCTCAGTCTATTGAAATCTGCCTCCATGGTAGGGATGGAAGGCCAAATAGAGATATCAACCTTGCCATGAGGGGGAGGAAAAAGCACATTTTTGCAGCAGACAACCCTGTGCGAAACTGTTACAATGTAAGGAATGCCAGCCTGCAGGCCACAACAGTTTTCGTTATTTAAAAGTAAATAACTACCATTGGAAAGGAGAGTGAAAGTAGGAGAAATAACAGGAGCAGGAATACCTTTCGGCACACAAGCAAGATTAGGAGCGGAAACGCTACATGAGCCATGCAATTTAATGTGTTTACAAATAAGCGAATGACCCATAGTCGAGTCGCAGGACTCCCCCGTGAGAAAAACTTCCTTGCCGTCCCGAAGGCATTTATACATGAAAGGCAAGGACCAGAGTTCATGCAGGAAAGCACTGCCCAAGGGCTGGTAACGGCCCACAGGATAATGTTTCATGCACGAGTCAAATTCAAACAAGGAAAAAGGTAAAGCGATAACCCCATGAACTAGCCACACAGCAGAATCGAGTTCTGCAACAGAGAACGGCAAAGGATCCATCTTTTCGATATGTAATAAAGTGTAAGTTGCATCTTTCATGGACATGAATTGCTGTTTGTCAGTTAAATTAAAAGGTAGAAACAAGGCAGAGGTGTTCAAAAAATGCCAAGGAACTTTACCTAACTTGAGCGTTTGTAAAGTCCATGCAAACTGCATAACTGAGCGCAATTGATTCTGACCATGATATAACACAGAAACATCATCTTGTACAATATCAACAACAGAGGACACAATATTCTCTAAAGTGTAAATGCGAGAAGACAGGGTATTAATACTATTGTCAACAACAGCAAGCACCTTTTCCAAATTTGCTTGATCTATTTCCCGAAGACGGGAAGCAGCTTCAATTTGTGATAGCTTCCAGAGTTCATTATACGTTTCATAAATGAATCTCTTAGGTCGGGGACCACGAGGTCCCAAAACAAAGTCGGACAGATCAATATTGCCTGAAAGGAGGGACAAATGTTGTTTAACAGAATCAAGGGACGAATGTTGCAGCCATTGTTTGCATAATTTACCAACAGAATATGTAGTGACAGTACGGGAAGCAGTAAATCTCGGATCAGGCCTATCCTGTGTGTAGCTAGTACCTGAGTCGTGAAAACGCATTTGACATGCATTAGATGATATAGGCCATACCAACCAGGGTGACTGATCGATTTCGGAAACATTAAACAAATTATTCTGTAACAGAGCCTGTAGGGTCGTCAGGGACAGGTTAAGACGTGAGCTATCATTGGGAAAACTCGACAGGGATGGAATTGAGGGCGTGTTTAATTGTTTAGTGGTAGCTAAGCCCCAACACGTAGTCTGATAGATGGAATCATTTAGGAACATAATTTGGGTAGGGATGAGGCAAGCACGGTGCAATGCCTCGGTTCCTTGTACCTGCCATGGCTTGGAGCCCCAAATAGATTTCAAATCTACTGTATCCTCCCAGTACTCATAACCACCCACTGCTAGGGCACTTAAAAAGGAACCCGAATAAAGCAATTTGGTGTGTGTTAACATAATTTTCTGAGTTGACGTGGTAATGAGTTTAAAATAATAGGATGCGGGGTTTGACCGATTAAAATCAGTAAAATAGGTAAACTTATTTCGAAGAGTTTGTGAGCTACCTGGCAAGGGGTTTGGACAATGTTCCCATTGGGTGTAGTTAACAGAACTACGCAGGGCACTTGGCTTATGGAGAAAATGATTACCCCAATGTTGGTAACAATACAAATCGGCATAATTCGCAGAGTTCATATATAAATCTTCAGCATTAAAAGATGCATAATATTTTAAATCGGCAAACAATGCTTCAACGGCATGCACATCCCAATCATCAGAATGAATATTATTTTTTACTACATCACCCATAGAAACACGAAGGACATTAGGTACATTAATAATTTCTGTCGGACCATGGATTTGATAGTTCACTGCATCCCATACGATGCCATCAGCAACTGGAAAGGCTGAAATGTTCACAAATGTGTGGTCACGCTTCATGATGTGAGACGAGGAATGAGGAGCCAAAGTTCCAGAAACATAGTCTACAGCAGAGCGTTCAGGTAAATAGTGACCATTGATTAGTAGAAAAACACTGTGACAAAGCCAATGGACATGAACAAAAAATCAAGAAAAGTACCAACCAGATGTATGTCCAGGGTGGAATCAAAAAATTGTCTCTAAACCAGGATATAAAAATACTGAACTTGGATGGGACTTTTGAAGAGGTGGAATCCGAATCAAAGGAATAACGAGTCGGGCCCAGTGGCCTTGTTGGTTGATGTGCCACCGATTCAGATGCAGGATAGGTATACTCGTCCTCGTCGATGTTGGTGGAGAGTTGGGGATCAATTATAGTTTCAGGCAAAGGAGAGGATTCAGGCAAATCAACCATCTCAATTACAGCATCAGTGACCGTTCGTGCAGATGGTCCACGAACATATGTCCGATAAATGGCAGGACAAGAGACCGCTGGTGTCACACTATTCAGGATCGGCCAGACGCTGTAGCTTGACATTTTCCACTGAGATGTATCTGTTCTCCTTGCGACCAGGAAGCGGTGGTAGAATGACTGTACGTGTTCCCTTCAAGCCCAGAACTGGAACCGGTGCACGAAAAGAGGGGCCGAATTCTTTTTGTTTTCAACCTTCTCTCGAACCAGTTCTCCAACCTTTGGAAGCCAGCCGGCTACCGGAATCTGCAACGCAGGATCTGTGGCTGAAGGCAAATGTGTAGTTGCAAGTTTGTCTCGGGCTTCTTGTAAGTCCTGTAACATAGCAGAATGATTATCTACATCAAACTTGGCGGATTGCGCCGCGATGTCTGGACCCTCAAGGTCAGGCACAAACATTCTTATGCCAAAGAGCATTTCGTATGGGGTCCGCCCACCCAGAGGTCTTCTAGGGAGATTATTAAGTGCACGCTGAACGGTATTCAAGTGGGCCAGCCAGTTCCTGCCAGTACCTATAACTCTAGCTGTTAAGGATTGCTTTAAGTCACGGTTCATTCGTTCAACGATAGAGTTGCCCTCAGGCCTATACGGAGACGAAAATTTCACCCGCACCCCAAGCGAAGCCATTGCATCCTTGTAAGCCCTAGAGGCAAACGCCGGACCTTGGTCCGAATGGAAGGTGCTGCATGCGAAAATTCCCACAAAGACACGCAAATCCCTGATTACATTTCGAGCGTCAGCACTACGTTGTGGCCAGACCCAGAGGAACCGTGTGCACGAGTCCACTGCTACTAAGATGTATTTATAGGCAGTGTCTGATGAGAATGGACCGCAGTGATCCAAGTAAACACACCCAAAGGGTCTGTTAGCAATGCAGAGCGGGGTCTGTGGAGGGTGTGTTACCGTGGAAGGCTTAATCTGTTGACAAACGTCGCAGGAAAGCACAAAAGCACGGGTGTCTTTATACAATCCACGCCACCAATAACGCTGCTGCAAGATGGAAACTGTAGCTGACACACCTGCATGTGCAGAAGCCATGCCTTCGTGTGCAGCTGATATCAAGGCACTCCTGCGGTCCGCGTTGGGGATCAGCCGATCTCCAACGTCAGGTATTGTTACATAAGGAACCTGTTCGGGACTTAACTTGTAAGAATACTTGGAAGGAAAACCTGTAGGGTAATTAACACCTTCCTTTGTTGCAGCAATAGCTGCTAGAATAACAGAGTCAATTTTAGACATGGACCTGGTAACCGCTGCTACTGAACACGTGACTACTGCCGAACGGGCAGCTTCATCTGCCAGATCGTTACCAATAGCGTGTGCGCCCACCCGCTGATGGCCTAAGGTGTGAACCACCTGTGTGAGGGGCAGACGTTGTTGCAATTCTGCCACTCGAACCCAAAGCATTTTATGCTTAATTGTGCTCCTTTTGCGTCCTTGTAGTCATTTTTCGACCAGAAAAACAGATTGTCATTGTAAGATTGTACACAGTAGAAGGAATCACATACAATAAGAGTGGTCTCATCCTGAGCAGCGAACTCAAGCGCAAGTAGCAATGCATGCAGCTCGGCCAATTGTGCGGTACTATCTCCAAGTGTGCGAGTGTGCACTACAGAGGATTTGAACGTTCCATTTACAAAGGAACCCGCAACGATAGCACATGCAGCTGAATAAGCGTGCTTGGACCCAGTGGCCGGTTGCGCCGAACCATCTGTGTAGATCACACATTTGTAATCCTCAAGCGGCAATATAAACAGAGGAGGAGGATGAACGAATTCATACTGTAAGAACTCCTGAGTCTGAAGAGAAGAATCGAAAATAAAAGTGACGTCTGATGACGTCAAGGATGTAGCCCATTGTACCCAACGGGGATGCATTGCTTTTGAGTTCGGTACACTTGCCTTTGTTACTGCCTCTAGGGCAGGACAGGGTGTTACCACCAGAATTCGCTTTCCCTGTGCCAGTGCGCGTTCTTTTAGAATCGCCATTTGCACTGCAGTTAGAACTTTTTCGACAGATGTAAAGCGCAATTCAGCGGAAGTGTACAGATGCGACTTGTATGCGATGGGTACTGTATCACCTTCATTAAAGGTTAAGTACGTGAATCCCACCGCCCCCGGAATTATTCTAATCACCAGGTTTGTGTGGTTATCATGAGTCAAAAGATATTTAGACTCCAATAGGTCTGTCTGCAAAGACTGCAGAATTAAGGTATGCTCAGGCAGCCAGCAAGACCTTGAATAAGTAGGATGTATCAAAGCATACAAAGGCTTGATACGCTGGGCATATTCGGGAATGTAAGTACGCCCGAAATTCAGGAAACCCAGCAAAGACTGAAGTTTCTTCAGAGTATTTGGGGGGCACAAATGTGCACATTTTTCCAAGAAATGGGGGCTAAGCCCTTACCTTCGTTATTGAGCTCATAGCCCAAGAACAGAACGGTAAATTCAGCAATGTGTGACTTAGCAAAGTTAAATTTGTAACCTTGCTCCGCAAATTCAAGAATAATGCAGTCCACACGGGACAGATGCGGAAATAATTCGTCGTCCGTCAGATAAATGTCATCAAAGTACGAACATGCATCTTGGTCTATGCTGTCTAGCAAAGAGACAACACGGGCGGCGAATACACCCGGACTATTTTTGTAGCCCATGGGTAAACGCCGGAACTGGAATAATTTACCACCGGATGTGAATGCGGTCCATTGACCACTCTCCGGGGCTAGGTTGTGCGTGTAGAAACCGTTTGAAAGGTCAAGTGTCGTTTTGTATTTTTTACGAACAAGACTGTCTACAAGCGCAGAACTGTGTGTATTCTGCACCGCAAAGTTCCGACAATGAGAATTTAAATGCCGGTAATCCAAAACTAAGCGGTACGATCCATCGGGTTTAGAAACCACGAATAGGGGATTGTTCATAGGTGATACGCATGGTTCGATTACTCCCTGATATTCCAACTGTGTCAGAATTTCGGAGACGGGGCCTTTTGCCTGCCGTTTGATGGGATATTGGGGTTGTGGCTGCGGTAGTGACCGCAAAGGTATTGCATGGGGAGGTGATTCTACATCCCATCCCACATGGTTGCGGTATAACGCAGGAGCCAGGTACACAGCCCACTCAGCTGCAAGTGCTTCAGCTTTGTCTTTTGGGACATGCCGTGAAAAGCTTGGAAGGATTACCTCCTCTCCTTTATGTGCAGCGAGAACGAATGGGGGTGGCCAATCCACCTCTGCTAACAAAATGTCATATGAAGAGGTTAGATTTTCCCAAAAATCCCTGTTATTTCACGCGGTATATCACCTTCAATTTGGATGACTATGTTGTAAAGTCTGTCAGGGGTGCCACTCTGGTGTCAGCTGTCTCTACAGTAACGAATGTTTCAGTTGCTGTCGCCTCCATATGAGGACGTAGCGCCTCCCGCACTATGGTAACTTCCGCGGCGCTGTCTAGGAGGGTCACTGCCCACGTCCAATTCAGGAGTCTCGTTCTCACGGTCTGTGGCATGTCTCGCTGTTACAGCGGCAACTTTCTTCTTCTGGAATTGCGGTCGAGAAAGGTGAAAGTCTTCTGCTTTCCCTCTGACTTGTTGTCGAGGTTGGTCTCGCTCCTGGGGAGCCTCTCGGCCCCTTCCTCTATCTTGCCGTCCTCCTCCACCAGCCTGTGACGACGTCTGGGCCTGTGAAGAACGAGGAGAACGCGTATCAGAGCTCTGAAACCTTTCTGGTGATTTAATTCTCGACCTATCACGTAAATCATAAGTACGTTCAGAAGAAACCGAAACTGGGAAGCGCCTCTCGACCCCGGCTTCTTTTGTTGCTTACCCTGTTTTTTCTGTCTCCAACTCTTTTTAGTGAAGACTGGTCTATCATCTTTCTCAGATGTACTTTTTGTTTGTGTAATTTGTGGTTGCGATTGAGTTTGCATTTTTACAAAAGGCTTGTTGCCTAGGCTATTTCTTCCAATTGTTTTATAAGCCCGGGCTATAATTTTCGGTAATTTGCGAGGCCTGTCCAACTCTGGGACCAAAGCCAAAGCATTCGCTACTTGAAAGTTCATAGCATCGCCCTTGAAATTTCCAAGGATCAGTTCAGCTACTACATCAAACACTCCCACTAGTCTCATCCCTAATTCCACAGCCGCTTCAGGGCCATGTTCGTCCTGTACTTTTTTAATTACAGAGGGTAGAACCGTCATGGAAGGAGTACCAAAACATTTTGAATAAACTGCTGCGAACACCTTACCCCAGTTTTCACATGATGTCAAATCGGGGATTAAGTCTTTTGGCAAACTTATCGTAAGGATGCGGTGTTTATCCACCGGGGATGTATGTGGAAACACCGCTTCTATCTGATCGAACTTTTCTGCAAGCCAGTAAGGATAATCGTCCTTATTTTGTGGACGTTTGCCCATCACAGAATTTACCATGACAGGACTTATGGTCACTCCAGCTGCAACAGCTGGTTGGCCAGCGACTACAGGAGCAGCTCCATGGAGGCTACCTGTAACGTATGTCACTAAGGCTCGATGCACTCGCACCAGTTCGGTATGCATAGTGCGCAGATCCGCAATCGGTAATGCCAGATAATTTGGATGCGGGGTATACCCGGCCAATACAGGCCAAGTGGCCCCCTCAATGGATAAGGGGCCTAAACGAACTGCGGTATTTGGTTGTGGGAGGGCGCCATTAAACCAAACACGGTGCTGCCAAGCCGTGAGAGGCACTTCAAGATTAGTATAGGGTCGATAGGCAGCAGGAATAGCGGTGGGTTTATATTCATGAAACAGCTTATCACCTGCATCCACCGCCTCAAAAGTGATCCAAGTGTAAAACACTTCAAAGTGATAAGCCGGATCGGCTTGAACCACAAAGACCAACTCGACCCCTGCATCGGGCACTCCGTATACACCTAGGTGTTCTCGGAGTGGTCCTCGGCTATGTGCAGCTATCGCCACACCAGCCATAACTAAACAATTGTATTCGACAACCTAACAGGGAGCACAAAATGGGTTATTTATGTAACCTTTTTTAATAACTTCAAGCTTGAAAGAACCTATAAAACGTTCAATATAGGAGGTCTCACCGTCACTTACGCCTCCGGAAGCGTACGTGAGGGTTTTGTGGACAAGCACAAGTACTACTCAAGCATCTCGCAGATAAGCTGCCCCACGTTGGCCGCGCCATGTCATAGGGTTTCTGCACATACACAGAGCCATGCACAGGATAATAGGACCCCGGAATACAGTGGTTTGCCTACCATATACCGTAGCACCCAAAACCCCAACCCAACTAGCTTAGCATCCCATTAGTACCAAAGCACCAATGATTGGACAACCCAGAACACGGTATCTTTATCTCAGGACTCGCAGAAGCAAGAACACTCTTTCGTCACTCACTCGTATTTGTCCACAATGCGCGTATGAAGAGACACAGGGTAGATTAAAATATTTATTTTAACTTACGTGCTCTAAGGTACAGTACACGTGTCAGCAATAATAGCATAATGCATATGACTAATATAAGCAGCATGGTTACAATTCCATAGAATACAAACGGGGAAAGCATTTCATAACTCAGTGGATAAATGTCTAAATAACATTACCACCCTCCCCGTGCAGTAAGATAGTTTATTATAAAAATAGAAGACCTCTGGGCTTTGACTAGCGAACCCTCATACCTCGGTCTCTAGATGCAGAACTACATCAGCAGACAATCACAGTTCTTCTCCTGGAAAGGATTCCTCCAAGTGTGTATCGCGCCAGTAAAACTGCAGTATTAAAGGCACACAAAGTTTCATGGCATTTGCGCCTAATGTTATGTCTGGGTGCGCGAGACTGGCCATATCAGGAAGATCCGAAATACATTGTTATGCGACCTTGTACATGTTGTGCAGTCTGAGCCCAAATCGAACAAGAGAAAAGGTGAAAGACAGAAAGTGCAGACAGCGCAAAAGAACTTGGCAAGAGCAAAGGGCGAGGGAGCCCTGGCTCAGTGTAACGTGCGCAAAGAAAAGCAGGATGGCAGCTAGGCCTAGGCCAACATAACAAGGCAGGCAACAAACCACAAGACACCCTCCTCCCGGGGCGCCGGTCTGACAAACTTGCCAGGGCTGCTTTGGGTTCCCAGTTTAGCCCTGCTTCACAGTGAATATTTTTTTGTCAGAAGGGCTATGAAAACCTGAGCAGCTGTGCATAGAACATTATTGTGTGTGTTGGCTCCAGTAGAGCTCATGTTACAGAAAAATAAAAAGTCATGTGAGATGAGGAAGAGGTGAGGCATAGCCATGAGGTATTTCAACTTTAACAGGCCGGTCAATGTCCAGTTACTTTTTAAATTGCATATTTTTATATTAAATACATTTACAATATGAGCTAAAGGGACGTTCAGGTATTTGCCTCCAATTACACGATTTATAGTCACTTGAAAAAAACAGCGATTAGCACCCTGTTTTCAGTTCAAAAGTCTATGTAAGTTCATAAAAATGTTCTAATGGTGACAGCGAGAAGATAGAATCCCCTGCAGCCTGATATCCTATCCATGGCGTGAGGGGCATCCTGATGCAGGGAATCAAGTCAGTAAAGTGAAAACATGCCCTGGACAAGGTAGGGAACTTTACACTCCTTCATGAAGTTTCCCAACTTTGTCGGTGTGGTGTTCTCTTTTCCCATAACTAGGTAGGCTGCAGGGGCCTGTGGGCAACTGACTTGCGACAAATTCCACGCTATCCACTCTCCAACAACAGAAAATGAGCTGTTCAGCTAGAGCTGGGCAAATTTCTTATTTTTTCAGTCTGCTATACGTGGAAGCAAAACAGGGGTGAATCCGCCTTTTTTGAAGAATCAACTTCCTCCCACCATTAACCGAGAAGAGAACACAAACAGAAAGATTGTAATTTTGCAGTAGTCCATCCACCACTGTGAAATTTCTGGCCCACTCATGAGGCATCGGTAGTTCCTCATATGCTTATTTGAATTGATTGAAAGTGTGGCCAATCAGAATGCAATCTGGTCATCCTTTTGACTAGTAAGAGAAGGTCCCCGATATCGGGGCAATCTGATGACCTGGTGGCCGCCAATAATAACTGTAGTGGGTCGCCCATGCCTCTGTGGACCAAGTATTGAATTGCAAGAGGCACAGGAAGCCTGAACACTGGCACTGTTCTGTGACGAAGGACAAAATCCATGCTTTTCTTTAATCTGTTTTTGGAGTATGGATTTTGGCTATTTAACAAACAGAACTCCTCTCTTTAGGTGGATTTGAAAGGATGTATTCTCCAATTTCACTTTTTAGTGAACTTTTTCACCAGCCTCTGCTTTTAACATTGGGCATCTTTTTCATTTGAGTATAAAATAATGAGTAAGACATAATACACACCTGCAAGTATAAACAGGGTCTCTACGATTATGCAGTAATGGAGGACCAAAAAACCTCGCTGGGTTAAATACATTTTACAGTATGAAAAGGCACAATGGGGCATATTCTCAAGGAATCATCGCCAATTTATCGGCACTTTAGCGACGTAAACGTGGCGATAGATTTATCGTTCCATTCTCAAGCTGGTGCAAACTGCCGATATCGCCAGTTTTCCAGCGATAGCTGCCGCAAAAAACATCGCCACGGATGAGAGCGACAACTAACACTAATGATATGCAGAGTAGGCGTTCCCGTGCAAAAACGCACAAAAACACCACTTCGCGATATTCTCAATGACCAGCCACATCTGCAATGCGACCCAAAAACAGGCGATAAGGTGCTTTAACAGCAGGGATTTAACACCTGCCTTTTACTGGTGTAAAGCAGGACGACAACGTGCAGCATGAAAGGGAGCCCAGCCCAGAGCCACATCTGAAGACCAACACATGTCATGGAGCTACTAATCATGCAGCTTGGAGACCCAAGAGGGCCACAACACCCACCGCCACCACCCCCAGGACCACCCCCACCCCCAGGACCACGCCCCCTGGGCCACCACCGAGGCAGCGCAGAACAAGACAGCGGACCTTCCGAAAACGCATCAGCCTCACAGACTTAACACCAGAGGATGTCATTGCCCGCTACAGGCTCAAAAGGACAACCATCCTCCGCATCATGACCCACATTGCCCACAGGCTGACGGTACCAACACAGCGGAGAACCAACATCCCTCCGCAGACAAAGCTGCTGGCTGTGCTGCACCTGTTGGCCTCTGGTATCTTCCAACCAACAACTGCCAGAGTCGGAGGAGTCTCACAGCCAGCCCTATCAAAGGCCATCACACCTGTCCTGGATGCCATCATCAGTTTCATACCCCAGCACCTCCACTTCCCCCACAATGCGCAGGAACGGCTGGAGACCAAGCAAGGCTTCTACGCCATAGCTGGATTCCCGCACGTGTTGGGGGCAATCGACTGCACACATGTCCTACTTGTGCCCCCTGCCGACACTGCACACAATTACCGCAACAGGAAGCACACGCATTCCATCAATGTGCAGGCAATAGTGGACCACCGGGGACTGTTCACCAATGTCGTCGCCAACTACCCAGGCAGTGTGCATGATTCCTACATCTTCTGACAGTCCATCATCAACCAGTGCTTTCAGGATGGCACCTGTGGAAATGGACTGCTCGTTGGTAAGTACCAACGGAACACACCACACACCTCAATTTCACAATCACACAATGCACAACTGTGGGAATGGACACGTAACAAAATCACATACAACATGCCAACCAACATGCACACCTGCCAGACACGACAACACAAGTAACCGTGATAAGAGGGGCCAGAAATGTGGACAAACCATACACCAAGGCATAGCCCCTCTGCCACACATTTGCAGAATGTGGGGAGAGGTGGGAACCACGATTGTGCGAATGAGGCAATGGACCCATGAATAATAATGTACACGATGCCAAGTGTGGCGGTGATGTGCTGGACAGTCTTGAGTATGCATACCACAGACATGTCCATGTGGACACATACTGCTGGAGTCTGTACTGTCATGGACAGTGGACGCAACCATGCTATCACAGGCAGTGGGGAACATCTTGGACAAGTAGCCATGTCGGCCCCCCTGAAAGCGTAAGCGTAGTGGGCAGGGCCGGTGCACGCCAGTCCAGCGTAGGGGAGTGACTAAATAGGACGGGGCTCAGGGAGTGGTTCACTTCCGGGACGGCCACCGAAGTAACTACTGCGTGTGTCTCTGTGTCCGCCATATCCTGACCATAGGCCTAAACACACGTGGCCAACCACCTACAACAGGCAAAGTCACATAGGCGATGAGGTGGCTACGTCACACGCCACCCGGCGCATATCTCGTCATTGCCTGCAGTGGCGTGTCTGCCAGGGTGGCGTCCCTCACCCTAACACGAGGCCGCCATCGTGACCAGTGGTGCCGGCGTGATCCTGTGCACCTGCCGCACCCCAGCCCGCTGATCCCCAGACCGGACCTGCGCCCAGCGGTGAATGCTCGCCCCTGCGCACCCAGGCCTCACTGCTCACCTGCTGCCACCGGCGTCTCTCCAAGGGGGCCCACCCCGTGCCGGTGCAATCTCCAAGGCCGGGCTCTGCCCAGCCGTTCGCTGGATTCTGCGCAACAGGCCCCCAGCGCACCCAGCGGCACCGCACCGCGGAGTTGCGAGTTGGCTACTGCTGCTTTCTGAGAATGTATGATGATACAACGCGTACCATCACAACGCGGTATGTTACATCACGGTCTTGACAACGCAAGTCGTTACATCGACTTGCGCTGGAGGGCGCTGGACTTAGGAATAGTGTGAATTACTATTCCAACTCCAGTCTACGTACAGTAGGGAAGGTGTTGGAATAGTAATTCACACTATTCCTTAGTCTAGAGCGCCCTCCAGTGCAAGTCGATGTAACGACTTGCGTTGTGAAAACCACGATGTAACCATACCGCGTTGTAATGGTTTCGTGGTAAAGGATGTTTCCCCTTTCTGACCACACTGCGGTACAGCAAGTAACAGACACATCCTTTCCAGTCCACCCCTCCAGGCCTGCTGCATCATCGCAGGCTGCACACCCGCTCAGCTCCCCCGGTGTGCCGAACTCAGTGCACCACAAGTCACTGTCCAGCCTCCAGAATTATAGCATGATGCACACCCGCTCAGCTCTTCCGGTGGGCCTACCTCAGTGCACCGCAAGTCATCGCCACGTGGCAGTTGGCCCGTGCCGGACGCAGGGCCTCAGGTGCCACCAACTCAGTGCACCACAAGTCACCGTCCAGCCACCAGGCCTGCTGCATCATCGCAGGCTGCACACCCGCTCAGCTCTCCCGGTGGGCCAAACTCAGTGCCCCGCAAGTCATTGTCCCGAGGGGCTACCCCACAAGTCCACCTCCAGTAGCCAACAGCATGTCCTCGGTAACGCCACTGGAGCCCTTCACAGTCATGGGGCCACCCCCGTCCCAGGCAGGCCGCCGGGAAGCCTGGGTAGATCGTCTGGAGACGTACTCTGAAGCGCACGACATCCCAGCGCCGCTGCGGCGGCGCACACGTGTGAGGAGTGCGGAGAAATGTCCTTGGGCTCTGGGCGTGGTTCAGTTCCGGCATGGCCACAAAAGTGACTATGGCGTGTGTCTCTGTAGTAGTGTCTGCGCCACCCGGCCTGTAATCGACAATGTTGCAATGTAGCATGCACCAGGAGGGCGGCCTCGCCCGAATGGATTAATAAAGGAGCGCAAGACCGTTCGGGGTTTCGGCTCATACATGCCAGCTGTTGTGTGTGTATCTACATTGCCGCAGCCTGAACCGAAGGCCTAGCCTCAATATCAGCGTGAGTTCAGCCAGGCCAGAACTCCACATCTGTGTCTGCCATATCCTTACCATAGGCCTACACACACGTGGCCGCCCACCTTCAACGGCCAACATCACAGTCTTGCTGTCAGTCCTGCGGACATGCGCAGACAGGCATGACAATGGTGTGCCGTAGGAGTGCAAGTGATGCAACCGCGCAGCACACACAAGTAAATAGGCTCGGTGGGAGGGAGGAGCAGCTGTGACGCTACGTAATACATATTGTCCTACCACATTTGCCAGCAGCAATATTTGGCTAACATGAATCCAGAGGTCGCACAAATCACACACCACGAAACTTGTATGTCTGCCAACACAGCATGCAGAACCACCAGTTAACACTAATCTCACTTACCTCTCACAGGTGATCAAGGATATGCACTCTGCCCGTGGATGATGACACCCCTCCGAGACCCGAACACCCCAGCCCAGAGGCAGTACAATGTGGCCCACAAACGCACCAGGGGCATTGTTGAACGAACATTTGGAGTGTTGAAATCACGTTTCAGGTGCCTGGACATCACCGGTGGAAGACTCTTGTACAGCCCAGAAATAGTGTGCAGGATGATCACTGCATGTTGTGTATTGCACAACATATGTGTACGCACCAATGCGCCATGGATCCAAGTCCCAGAAGCACCGGACGATGATGAGGAAGATGATGCAGGTGGACCACACCCCACTGCAGCCGCAGCAGGAATAGCCCGAAGGAACACAATCAGCAACAATTTCTTCTCATGAGCACGTCACATTGTGACTGTCCACAGCAATCATGGCACAGTACAAGATGACCACATGACCAGCATGTGCAAATAAAATCTTAGCAACACACATTCCCCGTGTACATGTCAGTCCTCTGCATTAGCACATTACTCTGACGGGTGTAAGTGCAACATTGAGTGCTAACATTCGCATATGTTGCAAGAAGAGATGGTGTGTATGTCACCTCTGTACCGAGAGGCTGTTTACGGCATCACGTATTCGATATGCCATATCAGGGTGTCACATGTAGTACGTCATGCCACTCATCAGCGTCCCACGTGTACATGACATGGAGGCCGTCATTGGTGTTCAGGAAAAGACAACAGGGTGCCATTTGTGGTCAGAGATGTACCTGCCTGAGTCGAGTCCCACAACATGAACAACATGGCAGTAAGGGGGATGTGGGCACAGTGGACACCTCAGCAACATTGGGAGATGCACACCAGCCTAGAAGCCAGCAGGTCCACCTTGCGTGGAACACACCAAGGTGTCCCCTGCTCAAATGTGCCATGTAAAGGTCACAAGTGTACACAGACGTCATCCATCAAGAGTAGTGATCAGTGCCAGCTAATAGGGTCAAGGTGAGTGGTCAACCGCCCCCTCACAGCTACCTGCACCCATCACTGTCAGACTGCAGCAAAACAACACTGCTACATCAGTGCATGCAATACTGACCGTGAGGGCACGTACATGGCTGGTAAGGGTTCAACCATGCCGGAAGGCGCAGCAGTGACATCCCCCCCCCCAATCCCCATCACATTTCCAGAATGCAAGCAGATGACAAACTAACATTGTGGATGACAGCCCCTCTGTCTGAACTAGAAGGCGGTAGCACATCTGCACCTCCAACCTTGGGAATGCATGCGCCCGGCACCCCCTGAGCGATACCATAGCAGCTGCTGACGGCTCCCACACTATGCACAGCGATAACCAGAGACCAACGTATACACACCCCACACACAGGAGTCCTTCCTCGTAGTTCACTTGCATGGTATGACCTTCACACTTACGTACCGACCATCCCAGGAGTCCAAGCGCTCCACACTCAAACCAATCATTGCTCCGAGCGGTGGCTTCCACATAACTTTGACTGTGCCTTCGTGACACACAGCCCTATTTCATACATTGACGTGGGGCTAAGTTTGGAAATGGCGAGATTGTTGTTTTGGAGCAACGAGGCCCCAGCTAGTTCACACATTCCCAGTCATCTCACTGCCTATCAGGGTCATGGACATACATGCGCATTGAAATCAGTTCCCAAGGAGCACCGTTGTTTGGAATCACTGTCCCTACATACATCCATACTTTCATACTTGCTTGATCATGGACATGACTCATCTGTGTGAATTTGAATGTCTTAATCACATTCGGTGGAGTGGTGAAGGTGGACCAGTACATGGCCATGCACACGCTACTTTACAATTTTGCCCCGTGGAGGGCCAGCCAGGGTCCTTTGGGGAGGGAAAAGTACATCGTAGGAGAGGGAGTTCAGTCTGCAGTCTGATTTCTGCGTCATTGGTTGCCTATACAAATGTAGCAGTCCATGTCGGGCGCCAAGGTGAGTGTCGCAGAGTGTTAAGGGGGACAGTGGAGGGTGTTATTCCTGGGCATGATGCAGAGGGCAGAACCAAGCAGAAAGAGGCCATATGGCGGAGATGAATGCTACCGCTTCCTACTTAGCCCAACGGCAGATTCATCCTCATCATCGTCCTCCTATGTGTGATGTGCCTCACATGTGGGTGGTGGTGTTTTGTCTGCGGCACTGTGTGGCAGTGACACATCAGGGGCCGGAGGTGGATTGTCAGCCGCACTGTGAGGCACTGACACATCAGGGGACGGTGATGTGGAGGGAGTAGTGGCAGCAGCATTCATCTGTGCCAGGCCTTGTGGCCGCACTGCCATGATGAGGATCTGCAGGGCATGGTAGATCCCTGCTACAACTCGCTGGTGTGCAGCCGTGGCAGCCATTCTTCCCGCCTGCATCCACTCCATGTTCTCCATGTTCCTCCCCATGTTGGCCAACTCACGGCTGAGATCGCTGGAGCCACTCTGACTAGACAGTTGTTCTTGTCTATGAGTCATGACTCCGACGATGTCAGCCATGGATTGTTGGAGACCATGGAGCAGACTGTGGGTGTCCATTGGGGCCTGTAGGTGGTCCCTATTGGGACTTGGACACCCACGTATGGCATCTAGTTTGGCTGCCATGAGGTCGAACCCCACCCGCACCTGCTCTGCCATCCCCTTCTGGCCCTGCGACACATGGAGTTGGTATGCCATGTGTTGCTCGTGGGGATCCTGGGAGACGGCTGTGGTGGTGGGTGCTTCCTGCTGTGTGGTCTGTGCAGGGGGTGGGTTCTCCTCGATGCAGCTGGGCTGCCCTGCTCCTGGGGGTGGGGTGCTGAGAGTGTCCATGAGCTGTTGGAGGGCGTCGGGTTCGATGGTGTGTAGGTCCTCTTCGTCATCGGTGATGAGGAGTACGGTCTGCTCTGCAGGAGGTGATGATTCTCCCTCTGCAATGTGAAGGGGAGATGCAGTTTGACATTGTGTTCACATGTATGCTGACGCATTGGCCAAGGTTACAAACAGACTGCATGTCAATGTACATTGTGACTGTTTGTGTGGAGATGCCTATTTAATGCTGGACAGTTGACATTTCGCCACCATCACGAATGTGAGGTTGTATTTGTCCATTATCATCTCAGTTTCCTGCTATGCCAAATGCAAATGGCCATTTTCTACACACAAGCGGCAGCAGTTGTGTCCTCTGTTCTGTTATGTAAGTGTTGCAGTTTGGTCCACTTTGTTGTAAATGTTGAGGTGCTCGGAGTGTTATGTGTGTGTGCTGCATTGTGGGTGATTTGCCCCTTCAGCTCTGATTTGGCTGGCCCTAATCCCTTTCAGGCGGTGTGCCTTTCACTTCTGTGCTTATACAGTGCTGAGCTGTTGCAGACTTGGGTAAATTGGGCTCTTGGTCGGAGTTGTGACTCTTGGGCATGGTTTGTCCGCAGATGTGCTGTACTTACTTGTGCATGTGTGCCATTGTGCCCATCTCCCCCGTCCCCCAGTCCCTGGTGGTTGCTCACCCTGTTGCTGTTGTGTCAGGTCATGTTGAGCAGTGTCCGGTCCTCCGACTCCTGCCACCGTCTCCACACTGATGACTGTGGACACCATTTCCTCCATCTCATCCAGCTCCTCCTGTGGCGCAGGACTCCCACCCCCAGTCTGCATTGCTGCTTTGCGGTTGTTGGCGAGTTTCAGCTTGGTTTTGTCACATCATTCCAGCACCTCTTGAGCTCTTCATTGTCCTCCTCAGCACTCCGACTGCATTCACCTTGTCCAGGATGGACTGCCATATTGTATTTTTAATTGCCAGTGACACAGTGGAGGTGACAAACAGTTGTTGATGGTGTTCTACCACCTCCGTTATCAGGATCCTGTTTTCCTGCGGACTGAACCGCGTCTTCCTCTTCTTCTTCTCCTTGGCCTTCCCTGACCCCGAGGTCCCAGGCTGGTCCTCCGTGGGGCTTGTGGGTACGGGTTGTCCACTGTGCTTGCGCCGGCTACCTCCATGGTGCTTCGCAGTTGTTTGTTTTTTATTTGTATTTCATTTTTGCCGCTTTTATAGTGATTTTTCCCGCCTTACTTGTGGGACTTGCGGGCCTGGCGCTGCTTTTTGCTGGATTTTTATCGCAGTTGGGCCCATCGCAACTTTTTTCATGTTCGGGCTTCCTTTTTATCGCCGTCGCGGTAGTTGCATCGCGGACATTTGACGCGTTATCGGGACACTATTGCATGTTACCGCCGTGTTGAGAATGGGACGTTAACACGGAGTTATTTTCCTGCGATGGACGGCGATATGAGAAGTTGCGTTAACCTATTTTGGCGATGATTATCGCACGTTCTTGAGAATATCCCCCATTGTGTAGTATTATGTGGCATATTCTGCGTCTGTATTGTCTTGCACATTTGACATTTTAACACTCAGTGTAACACTCATTGATGCCAAAGCAATCCCAAATACTATTGCTAATACTAAGATTTTCCTTACACGGAAGCTAATGAACACTGTCTATTAACATCGTCTTCTCCATGAGTAAATTAGTGTGTGTTACAAGAAGTGTGACATATATGTTGAATTACATAAGCATAATGTGGTGTCTCCCTAAGAGGCACTGTAATATTCAAGACACAAGACCTTAACAGTGTCCCTGGAGTACCAAGAATTTGTGTGAATAATTAAAACGTTTTCTTGACAATTCTGGCATCATTATTTACGCACTTTTTGAATTAGCTTTAAAATATAAAGCTTTATTTCAAGATGACAACAAGATTCCTCCTATCCCCATCATCTGGAGACGCCGAAGGATATCTCAGGATACTATCAACTTAACAATTTCTCTTCTTTATTGCCAGTTTAGCACCGGCATACAGTAATCAATCACTGAAAAGTGACCAGTTAACTTTTGAAAACCACCTGCCACGGAGCTGAGCCAATTGTCAAATTTCTATGAATAGCCTGTGAATCGTTGTAGCTAGAAAGACAGTTTATACTGAAATCAGAAAATTATGTAGCAGATGGAATGAATATGTGGCAAATTTGGTAAATACACAGTCATGTGAAAATGCTGTGGCTCCATAAACATAATCCCAGTGAATCTGAAAAAAGTTGAGGATTGTCATGCTAAAGAGGGACGGCTGAAATCCATGAACTGACGGGCTCTAAGCAAATTCCACAACTCTTATTAAAATAAAAAATACATACAGAAGGGATATAGTCTACTTTGTCTTACCACCGCCGCAACTTCCTCCCGCTCCAGAGAAAATAGAAATGCTCCCTAACAGGAAACCATTGTTCTTTTTCCTCCTCTCAACGTTTAAATCACAGATTGTATTTTGACACGGCGAACCTGTGAGCTTTTTTCTGATTAGAGCAACTTCTCTCAGAACAGTACAGGCGAGAAGTGTGAAGGATTCTGAACATTTGCTAATGACAGCGCCATCATGTATCTATTTGTGTAAATACATACTTTTAATGCCCCTGCCTATTACTCTGTGGGAGAGGTTGGGGTAAAGAAAAACTGGAAAGGTTCAGAGGGACATACCTATAACCTGCCATTATTACTCATTTCAGCTAAAACTGGGCACAGACACGTAGCAGATCCGACAGGCAATCCCACTACACGGTTTGAGAGTGAGACACCACCCACACTCCCCTGTGCATCCCACTATTGAAGCCTTCACCAACGAATAGAATGAGCACAAAATTTAAGAAACTGATGCATTTAGCAAGAGCTGTTTTATGAACATCTCCTTAAAATTACTACACGGCCTAAATTTAAGGAAAACAAAACTTAAAATTTTCGTTGCAACTAAATACCAATCTCCCCACACAATATTCTGAAGTATACTCTGAAATGTGCAATTTTTACCAGAATTTTGACAATACTTTAAAACCTTCACAGTGTATAACATGGAATTTTTCATAACAGCATACATTTTCATTTTTGTTAATTGACAATTCAGCAGTACTGGATGACAATTTACAGAGTTCTCATAAAACAAATTAGAATGAGCTAGGAAATTCTACACTTGCGAGTAAACAGAAGTCTCATATAAGTGAACAAATCAAGCAAAGAAATGTGATCCAGAGCAAGCTACCACTGAGTTGTGTTGTGTTGCACTGTTTTTATATGTCACATATTCCATCATTTTAATGGCCACCTGCGGCCTTTAAGAGTTTACAAGCCTGAAGATGTTGTGGAGCCCAACTCCACAAAAGATCATTCTCTCCACAAATGAACACTGAAGAGTAACAAATGCAATGTTTTAATGTCTTTCAAATTATGAAGTTAGATTTACATGAGTGAGGCTCTAGGCCTACTTGTGTTTGCGGTTTGCACATTTTAATGTGTGTGGTTTCCAGCGCTTGGCACAAGCTCATCTTTCCCTTTCCTTCCTCTGCACCAGGAAGTTCAGATGTGTTCTTCAGGCTTCATATTCATGTCTGCTTGATATTTATAAAACGTAATCTTTTCTGTTCCTGATGTTTCAGGAGGGGGTGGATTTTACAACTGTATACAATTTAAGGTCACTTCATTCAAGCCAAATAGAGGTGTTGTGAAGGGTATTGTGTTCTGGATAAGGCATAGTACAGGGTACTAATGAGATCTTGGACAGATGTTAAGTTTATTAAGTGATGTGTTCCTATTTACTATTGGCTGTGATATGTAACTTTCGCTGTCAGACCACAGTGACTGTAAAGTTTTCAGTCTAGAAGATGTATAAAGGCTCACCATTTTGGGGACTAGCTAAGACTTCTTTCTCGCCTCTTAGAGAGCAGATCCAATGTTGGTCTGTTTATCACTTTGAACTTAGAATAATTTTCCATGTTCTATCTCTCCTGCCTTACTAAGCTGCCTTTATGAGAAATATTATTTCACTGCCATTCTGCCCGGTGCTGGACTGTTTTCAGTGCTGGCTATTGACTAGAGTAGGTGTTAGTTTCCACTGCCAACGATTTAACAATTATTTGCATTTTGAGCATTTTGAAATGGCTGAACAACCAATGTTTTTCGTCATCTGAATTGATTTTTAAATCTTAATAAACCTTCATGGTTTGTTCTTTGAACCTTGTCTTGTGTGGAGTTTCCTGGGTGGATGTTCATATGTGTTTCTTCTGGGTTTACGTGACTTGTGTTTAGAGCTCTCTTTTTCAGAGACTCACAGATAGCCCCCATCCATCAGTTGGCCCTTATAAATACTAACAAGCATTGGCATAGCCAATAGGTCTCGCCTTTGGGACCTTATAAGTGTTTAGCCATGCAACAGTTGATGTTGTTGCACCAAGGATATTGTGCTGCATAACTAAATACTTATAAGGCCCCAAAGGCGAGACCCATTTGCAATGCAATAGATCTCGCATTACTGAAAGTTTGAACTGTTGGCGTTGCTAATAATAATGCAATGCCAATAGCTTAAACTTTCAGTAATGCGAGACCTATTGCACTGCAAATATTTTTCTATTGACTTTTTAAGCAATCGCGGCACCCGCGCTTTAGCTTAAGATGTTTAAAGCTAAAGCACGAGTGCCACGATTGCTTCAAAAGTCAATAAATAGAATAAAAATGCGGCTGCACGCCTTTTTCATTTTCTTTACTTTTGTTACAATCTCGGCAACCTGCACTTTAGATTTAAACATCTTAAGGTAAAGCGCAGGTGCCGCAATTGCACAAAAAGTAAATAAATAGAAAAAAAATTGCAATGCAGTAGGTCTTGCATTACTGAAAGTTTAAGCTATTGGGATTGCATTATTATTATTATTAGCAATGCCAATAGCTCAAACTTTCAATAATGTGAGACCTACCACATTGCAAATGCTTGTTCACTTTTTCCCACCCCATTTCCCATCGCTTTTCCATCCTTCTTTATGTTACATTAGTCCAGGGTAAACAGGGTGTGCAAAAATTGGGATTCACGCACTTGTCTTTGAGACCCAATATGTTGCTGGTACGTGCCTCACAAATGGCTACACCCAAAAGCCATTGGAAGGGAGGAAATGTAGGTAGTTGGTGGAGGTTCGTACCCTTTAATTCTGCAATGATTTATTATTGAGAAGGAAAGAAATATATCCAAGAGATATTGTGCGTTGGACAATAAATAATCCCTTTATTGTCTTGTATGGGCAGGTTAATGATGCAAAAGAAACAACAACAGCCGACACGTGTTTCGCCCAAGGGCCAATCGGCCAGGGGCTTTTTCAAGGCTGGTAACATGGATCGCAAGAGTCAGGTTGAGCAAACACATACATCAAAAGTACATCATATAACATGTGGGGTGAGCCACAACCAGATGTTGTGCATGAGAGAGAATAAAGATAAAAATAAGTGATGGTGCGAACAAAAGGTGTAGTGAGTTAAAAGCACATGTGAGCCAGATAGGAGAACAGTGGTAAAGTCAGGAAAGATGGAAGAATGGAAAGCGAAAGCCAGGAGAGGGATAAAGGGGGAAAAAATGGGAAAATTAGCAGAAAGAGAGAAAAATAAGTAAGAGTGGAAAAATAGGGAGATAACAAATAATAAAGTTAGAAACATGAGGACAATTCAAGGCTTAGTAAGACATAAAATCAAACATCTTGTATTAGTTCTAGGTAGTTATTCAAAAAATATATATCTGAGGAGGGAAACACACACAAAGCTTACGAAAAGGGCAAAATTCCCATGTTATATCTGAGGAGAAAGACACGCACAGGCTTGCGACAAGAGCAAAATTTTGTGTGAATGCAGAAAATTAGCATTTAAAACTGTAATGACAGCCAATGTGCATTACTTCAAAGTGTCATTCAAAGGTCAGGAAATATGCCTAAAAGAGTTTTGCCACAGTAAGGAATAATAATAGAATAAAAGTCTGAGTTAACACTCATAAAATTTAACCAAGAAAGTAAAAGGAATGCAACCTTCACGTGAAAAGTATACAATAGTGTGTCCAATTAAACATTCAGATAGGTTGGAGAAAATAGAAAGGCTTACCAAAAGTCTGTCACAAAACGTCAAAATCAACTGTTATGGAAAAGGGGGTATGTAAGGGGAACATACAGGGTATTCAGAGCAAGAAATCATACTCAGCAGAATTCATGTGAGATGACTCGGGGTAGGGAGAATGACCGCAGCAGCAAGCGAGGTTAAAAAGTGTCCGGCCTGCCAGGAAAGATGATCAAATATAGCGTAGGGTAATTAAATTAAACTGTTGGTCTTGCCGTATCATTAGGGCTTGAAAGCAGGCAAGGCGCGAAGGGAAAACACGCGCACATCCCGTAGGATTACCGGAGTGCATAATGGCCAAATGTGAAGAGTGCGCGTTGGGGCGGCGCTGGCAAAACTGTAAAATCAGAGAGCCTTATCAGCAGATGACTGTGGGAGGTCGCATTGGGGGGCGAGAAGGGTGTGTGGTACTTACTTAAAGGTTGAAAAATCAAGAGCGTGGTCTCTGTGAATCAACACGGTCTCTGCGGTCCGGAAAAGAAAGGCAACGCGACGTGGGGTATGAAGTATTTGAAAGGCATCTCACCTGACGTGAAAAACGTGCGGTGTCATCCGGCCGTGAGAGGTCGGGTGGCCATGAAAGAGGTACTAAAAATGTGCGGACCAAAAATCAGAGGCAATTGCACCTGAGATAGGTGCAAAAACAGGGCCCTAAATGTTATGGTGTATGGGCCTGAAGGAACAGGGAAAAAAGGGGAGACTAATAAAAACAAGCGCGCGCGCCTCGCGCTAAAAGTAAAAAAAAAGACAACGAGAGGAGGAGGCAGCAGGGGGAGGGGAGAGAGGAGGGGGCCGGCGCCTGTTTCCCTTGCGGGAGCGAGCAGGAACCATCTGTTAATTACAAACAGATGGTTTCAAAGCTCGCTCCCGCAAAGGAATCGCCAAACGTGCACGCGTTGCCATTGAATGCAATGCGTGCACGTTTTTGGCAGAAAAAGGGAATCGATTGCTAAAGGTCTTTTTCCTAGGCAGCGCATGCGCGCTGCATAGGCCATAGGCGAGACCTAAAAAGCACCAACAGTGGTTTTTTCAAACTGTAGGATGCTCCCATGAAAATATGTGTCATGCGACCCTCAGCCTCAATGATTGGGAGAAACCTGCATTCAATAGAGCTATATCAGATACAAACGGGTGTTCTTACCATAGATTAATTATGCTTTTTGACCCTTAATTATGCTTTGTGACCCCATTATCCTGGTGTTAGTACCATGCTTATTTTGTGTAATTCCAAATAGGTTATACTGTGCGCTTCCTCTGGTTATTCAGGTGTTACCTGCCTCCTGTTTGCTAAGTTTTGAATTATCACAAATGTCTTCATGTGGACAGAGGACTTACAGCTCAACACTACTGTCACCGGCCATTCAGGGTAGGAGATGTGTCCTTGCGACTACTAAGATCCTGTGATTCTGGCAAATCAGGAAATCTCCCGGTGCCTACAAATGTGTAAAATATGTTGATGCTCATGCAATGTTCTCTAATGGCCTTGTCCAGGTTTGTGCTACATAAAACTGCAAAAAACAACCTCTCTGGTGGGGAGATGTGAATACATGAAGCGCCTAGACTCTGTGACACCACTCCAACAGGCACCCTGTGAATCCTGAAAGAGAAACAATTGTGCATTTGTGCTTAATAGCGGGAACACATTTCCCAGTCTGGCATGCCTCTACCCTTCTAAACCGATGATTGAGCTAGTGAGTAATCTCACTGTAACATTGAATCCAATGCCTCCTAAATGGTGGGTACACAATAATCAGAGCAATTGCGAGAAAGTGAACTACAACTCAACATTACTCGTATGAACAGAAAGGATCAGGGGCAATGTGATAAACCATATCTACAGAAAAGATCTAGGTGGCCAAGCTGAACCAGATCTCAAAGTCTTCCTTAACATGGGGCACAAGGATTTCCCCTGAAATGGGACAAATCTTGGAGTTTCAGATTAACAAGCAATAGATCTCTTCTTAGGGCAACAAACACAATAGTTCATATCATTAGCTAGGCACACCTTTTGGTCTAAAGCACTTTTGAAATAGATTACCGATATGCTTCTCTCTATAATCATTCTCTCCAAAAGATAGTGCTAGAACTTTGGGATGGATGGTAGTTTAAGGGTTAAACATTAGGGTCTCCTGCCTGCTCAAAAGGAAGCTATAGATTTCTTCCCTCTTTTCCCCAGCCATGGTTAGTTTAGCTTTCAGAACACATATGTATGAGCAAACAAATAATTATCTTTTGCCCAAGTGGCGGGCCGTGACCCTCAACACTGAAGGGGCGTCGGGTGGCAGTGGGGTTGGCAGACAACCCCAATGGGGGGCAAAGAGATCATTTTTAAAAAAATGTACTTAACCGCTTTTCCCTCCGTGTTTTCTTCTTTCTGGAGTCAGCTCGAAGGCACCTCATGGAGCCTCGGGCAACCCCCTTCTACATTTCCCAACTCTGCTCTCATGCTGCAGATGAGCAGCAAAAGAGCCACGCCAGGATTGGCTGGAGCGGGCTACCTCAAGGCTCCAGCGGGCACAGGGGGCAGCTAGGTGGAGAGGTTTACACTGTGCAAAGCAGGCTTCCCGTCGCAAGACGGCTGGCCAAAGTGACTCGTGCAATAACTACACCAGGCTGTTACTTGAAGCGTAAAAGGCCATTTTATTAGGACGAGGTTGCAACACTTAAAACTTTATTAAACAGTACATAAATGCAACTATAACTCTTTACCATAACCATAGTTTCATTCTCCCTTCGCCCTTCTCAAACACCATCTCATCTGCTTCACTCCTCCCCTTTCACTCTGCGACCTCCTTCCATATCCCCATTCTCATCCTCACTTGTCCTCCAAACATCCTCTCTTAAATTTATTTTATTGCTCATTGCATCCAGTGCCCTGCCATCAGTCACCTGTGCAGCCTCCCCCCCAAAGGGGTGGATCTGCCCGGATGTGACTCACCACCCCACAAAAGTACCGCAACCTGGGTACCCCCGTAGGGCGGTTACCTGCCCCCTCAAAGAGATCCTGTGCACCTTTCGCCTTTCTTCAGTATTCCCTGCGGCACCAAGTGGATTCATTCCACAACTTACTGACCGCATCCTGCAGTTCCATCATATAATACGTATTCTTCAGCCACGAAAAGTGCACCCCATCATCCCTGGACAAAACCGACTCTTCCTCCTTAAGTCCCACATGCGCAACCACCTTGATGTCTCTTGCCAGGCAAAAAACCCTCATGGACCTATTGAATTTCCTGCAGGACTTTTCAATAGTTGCGTGCTTGACAGCCCCCCTCCATACTCTGTGAGTCACAAACCCAGTCCAAATCAAGCATGATCCAGCGAAATTCCTCTTTATCGCCTCCAGATCTCTCTGCATCTGCTGCAGTAATGTCAGTCCTAACAAACGCACTAGGTCATTCTCTCCCAGGTATATCAAAAGCATGTCTAGGCAGCCCCTCTGCGGTACCAGCTTCCTCAACCATGGTAATAGCACCCCCCATCGCAGCCCCCCTTTACCCACCAAAACACCTCATGGTGACTGCTCCTCCAGCCCAGATTATGTCCATAAACCTGCTGGTCTGCATACTTGGCTGCCCAATGTACGAAGGAATGTCCTACGATCCAGGTAAAAGTCTTGGTTCCTGGGCCGCTCACACATCCTGCAGTATAAAAGAAGACAATTAGGCCAGGTAACCCCCCTACATTCCCCTGGTACCTCTCACCCCCCCCCACTACCCCCGGTCATAGCCCTTTATTTGCGCACATATCTCTCGCAACACCTTGACCTTCACCTTCTAATCTATCGGATTCTGCCCCAGGATCACCCCAGCCGCGCTGCTGCTGTTGCAGCGCCAATTCGAAAAGAATGCATGCCAAAGTTGGCTGGTTCATTGCCCACCATGCGCAGCGCCATGTCCAGAACTGCCAATAACTAAAATGCTGTAACTCGTCCCCCTGACGCATGTCAAAATACCCCTGATACGGGCCGCCCCAGCCGAGACACATAATTCCACCATTCCCGTACAGGGCACACATCACTGCATCCACTCTCTGTCAACCACACCCAGCTCCTTCTGCCTGCCTGATCTGTCTTAGAACGACTCAACCAAATCTCCAGCCTTCCTTGGTCCAAGCGCACCTCCCCATACAACACACCCACCTGCCGTGCCGTCCCCAACACCGAAACCCGGAAAGCCCCAAAAAACATCCAGTTCATGCATAATCTAAACACCGACACCTCAAATGGATTGTAACAGCACCACGGCAAAATCCCCCAACAACTCTTGCAACAACTCAAACTTAATGGCCTCCCTCAGGGCTCCCTTCCCCCCTCCCCCCCCCCTTCTCTTCCCCATCATTTCAACATTTTGCTCAAAATCTCGTCCTTGGCAGGGTCAAAGCCTAAATATAACTTGCCGTAAAACGATATCCCGGCTAACTTGCCCGCTATGTTCGTCTGTAATAAACCCTTATCCATGCAGCATAAAACAAAACTCACAACTCCCTGTTCAGTGTCATGACGCGTAAGGCTCAGTGCATCTACGGATTGCACCACAAAGTCCCCAAATTCGGACCACGCCAGTCTGTAGCTCCGTCTTGTGGATTCAGCCAAGGACCTCTTGACCAGGCCTATCATTCTCATTCCCCCCAGGCCCAGATGTCGTCCGGCAGTTCGGTCTTGCATTCCTCTGGTCCGGGCACCAGTCAGCGGAATCGCTGCCACTGCGAACAAGAAAATGCATCTGCGATGTCATTGCTGGCCCCTGGTACATGCTTTGCTCTAAAGATAACATTAAGCCGTAAACACATCAGCATGAACCTACGCAACACCCTTAAATCCCTCGCCTTTTGCCTGTTCACCAGTTCCACCACTGTCATGTTATCCACATGGAAAAGCACCGTCCGATTCTCAAGTTTGTCACCCCAGACAGCCAATGCCACCAACAGTGGAAAAAATTCCAGAAATGCAATACTCCGTCCCTGCCTCAACCAGTGTGATGGCCACCTCTCCGCACACCATTGTCCATCCCATAACAGTCCAAAACCCAGAGATCCTGCCACATCCGAGAAAATCTGAACCTGCCAGACCATGTTATCTTCCACAAAATCCAACTACACACCATTGAAATCAGCCAAGAACTTCTGCCACACTCCCAAATCTGCTCTGACCCCCAATGAAATCCTCACCCTGTGGTGTGGCAAAATTGCCCCTGACATGGCCATGCCTAGGAACCTGCAAAACGTTCTCCCCGCTCTCACCACCCTGAATGCAAAGTTCAGGAAGCCCAACAGCTTCTGCACCATTCTCAGCTCGATCTTCCTCTCACCCACCACCTGCAGCAGAAAAGCCTGGATGTCCTCCACCTTTTCCTTAGGAATCCATGCCACCCAGTGCACCGAGTCCAGCTCAATTCCCAAAAAGGTCAGACTGCAACTTGGTCTGGCCGTTTTTTCGTGCGCCAGCGGCACCCCAAAGGCCCGTGTTAGTCTTTCAAACTGGTGCAACACTCGTACACAATCCCCAGAGGCTCCTTTCCCTACAAACAAAAAAACGGCCAGGTAATGAGACACCCCCCGGTGACCACTGCTCTTTGTGAATATCCACTGCAAAAAGGTACTGAACATTTCAAACAGGGTGCAGGAAATGGCGCAGCCCATGGACAGGACTTTGTCCACATAGATGGCACCTTCGAATTGTATACCCAGCAGAGGAAAATCTACTGGGTGTTCGGGCAGTAAATGGAAGGCAGATTTGACATCACATTTTGCCATTTCCGCTCCCTGTCTACACACTCGCACCAGGCGGATGGCATCATCCACTGAAGCGTACAGCACCCTGGAGCCTTCCTCCGCTATGAAATCATTGACTGACCCCCCTTCTGGCCAAGATAGGTGGTGAATCATCCTGAACTCTCCCGGCTCCTTTTTTGGCACCAGCCTCAGAGGTGAAATAATCAAGTCCTCCAAAGGCCAATCTGAGACTGGACCAGCAATCCTACCCTCCTCTACTTCCTTTCTTAGTTTCGCTGCTACCACCTGCAGTAGTTCTTTGGCTGATTTCAGGTTGTCCTCCCATCTGCGCCCCGTTGGACCCTGATATCCCACCCAAATACCCTTGCTGAATCCCCACTGTAAACATAATGCCACCTCCTTGTTGGGATAAATCGAAAGCCATGGTCCCATTGCCTCAATTCTAATTGGGGCAGGGGCCCTTCGGCCCAGACTGCCCCCTTCCTTTAGTGGCCTTCCACTGTTCTGCTGGGGTTGCCAAAGTAAAGCACTGTGTGAGTGGATGCCTCCCCCCGCACTTGGAGCATTCATGCTTAAACTTACATGGGTGCCTGGAGCAAAATCCTTTGTTAAAATTCCAGCATGCCCCCATGGTGGATCCTGTCTGTTTTGGTGTAAAACCAGACCCTCCCGTTCTGAAACCAGACCCTCCCGCTCCCTGTGTGGATGCCGAGGATTTGGTGGATGACATTCACTGCATCCAGAGCTCCAAATCCACCGCACCCCAAGGTTTATCTGGGTTGACGCTGACCCTGGCCCTAAATTCTTTGCCATGGCTCAGCCAGGCATATCTCCCAAAATGCATCTGTGCCATATCGATAATATCCATGTATTTCAGTAATCGCCCTTTCCAGATGCCACTCACAGTAAAAGCTGGCATAAATTAAGAAAGCGGAAGTCCAATTTTCCATGTTAATGGGCACCCTCGGCCTCCTCGTCAACTCCCACTCCTCCTCTTTTGAGCCCTCCTTCACCTGTATCTCTCTATGGAGTAATTTGAAAACATCAACGTATTCGTGTTTCCAAATTCTATTTTTCAATTTTTTGTGTTGCTTATCGTCTGTTTTCTCCTCTTTCCCTTCGGCCCCTTCAGCATTGTCTGTCTGGACACCGGCACCCACTAAGCACTTGGCACCCGTTTTTCCTTTTCCAACACAGGCGCTGCAGCTGCACCTGATTTTGCTGTACCCAACTCCCTCATCACCCACTCCCACCAATCAGCAGGATTTCCTTTTATAGCCGGTATCTCGCCCATCCCATGCAGTCCACCAACCCCCATTACCTGAGAGCCCGCCTTGGACCTCCTTTACTTTGCCCCGGCTGCTGGTCTTCTGCTGTCCCGTGGGCTTCAACTTCTCCTTGGCAGCACTTGCCCCCTGTAAAATACAAACTTTCTTGGTTGCCTTCTCCGCTGCCCCAGAGCACCCCGCGACCTCCTCCTCATCATCGCGCATTTCTCCCTCTTCCAATTTGTCGCTCTCATCCATGTAATCCAGCACAATCTCAGCCTCACTCACAATTGCCCCATACACATCCTCTTGCACCACTCACTTCTGTCCTTGTGCATTTGGTTCATTCCTCCTAGTGCACTCCTTCACTGCTGTGCTCACTGCACAGGCCCTCGCCAGAGGGCAGGCCACCGCAGACCCCCCTGCTGCTTCGGGCCAACGTCCCGGGGCCATGATGCACCCCACTGGCATCTCCACCTTCCTACCGATCGCACCTGCCGGTCTTGCTGCCCCCCCCTGACAGGCTGCTCCAACCTGGGGGGTCTTGTGCACCACCGGGCCTCACTGCAGTGCAGGCTGTCCCTGTCACCTTCTCAGGAGTCTGACTGTCTGAAACCCAGACCCACTGGCCCCAGCCTACCCACCCAGCCGCCTCTCTCCCCTCCTCCCCCATATTGTCTAGAAAGGGGCCCCCGCACCCCACCCAGGTGAAACCGCAGCAGCCCGTTCCCTGGCCTCGCACATCCTAGCCCACCTTTCCTCAGTCTCCTGGATGATGCGGCGCTGTTCCTTAATGCGCGCCTCTAGGTCCAGTCCTTCCCATCTGGGTAGTATAGGGGGCAGATCCCCGCCCCCTCACTCCTTCCTTGTCTCTCTGACCCCAGACCCCCTTCAGTACCGGGGACTCTAGCTCAACAAAGCCAACCTGGGCCCTAGACCACCTGGATTTTTTCTCTACTGGGCCCAGGTTGCTCGATATCTGCTCCTCTTTGCTCCGGGGGGGGGGGGGGGGCGGAACCTCCTCGAGAGGTCTAAAGGCCTGCTCCCCCCAGGGGCTAATTCGGCGGTGTGTCTGTGCCGGCACCTGCACTCTGCAGTGCCGGCTCCGTAATGGGCAGCCCGCCCCCCACCCCCTCCTTACCCGTCGTATCGTTGTCAGGGAGCCACGCGGGCAGGCTGTTCCTCCTGCCTCCGCGCATGGCTCCCTGTGCGTCTTTCTTCGAGCCCCGCCCCCAGCCTCCAGGTATTTTCTCTGTGGATGGCGGCTCCGGCAGGCACGCCACCACCGCTGCTGCGTCTCTGCTTGACCTGGTCCAGTACTCCAAGCCGAACCAGGTCCGCCCGGCCCAGCACCAGCAGCGCGGCCCGAACCGCCTCATTAACCGGTTCCGCCATCGACGACCCGATGTCGACCCGGAGCCAAGTAAGCCCTCACTTCCCAGAAAAGCTACTTAAAAAGTAATGGCCCTGACTACAGCCCTGCTACTTCCAAAGACCTAACTAAGCCCGAAATCCCTCACTAACTTTTTAATCTCCCCTCCCGGTGATGCTTGGTGTCAGGAAGAGGCCGGATCCTCCTCTCCTGACACCTTTATATCTTGCCTACTCCCTCCCCTTCCCCTACTTTCTTTAACCCCCCTCCCGCCTTGTCCTTCCGGATATTGCGCTAAGTGCTCCGGGGGAAGACTGGTCTGCGACCCTCACTTCCCCCGGTGGCCAGCATTGCGCAGTGTAAACGGGTGGAGTGAGCACCACTCCCCTGCTGCCAGTCAGCAGCAGCCCTGCCCCCAAACACTGCTCAGGCTGGGAGCAATCAAAAAATAAAACGGTAATTCATTTTATCACCGTTTTATTTTCCATTTTTGCTGCACTGGCAGCAGGGAGGCGATGCTCCTCTGCCCTAATGGGGGGTGGGCACCATTGTTTAGCACTCTGTAGAACTGAGGTCACAGCCCAGTAGGCTGCTGACTGGAAACCTCCCATCATTTCTCAGTCAACTGTGGTCACAGAGTTCCATGTTCCTCCTGGCTCTCAAGGGTGATTCCATTTTGGGAACAATGTCCAGATTCCTTCATACTTGACAAGCAAAGATGTACTGGTGCCATCCAAGCACTCTTCATACACATTTCAAACTCTAGTCAAATTCTGGATTTTAATATCGTACAGGAAGGCCTTCGTGGTTAATTTGTAAATAAACAACTGCCAGGGTGCAAGATATTGCTGAGGAGGTCACTTTAAGTCACACTACCGTCTGGACCTGCCACCATCGCCACATCTGAGTATAAACACTCCCTACTAAACATCACACCCTTATAAATGTGACAGTGTGGACAATGCCTTGTCACCCAAAGCAGCAAGAATGGCCTGGACGCCCTAGAGTTATTTGAAAAATGTGCATTTAATAGTTAAACTGATGTGTTTGGTACAGGAATACATAGACAGTGCTACCATGTGGTAGACTGTCATAAGTTCTGGTGTTAACAATTAAGTGTATGAACTGTGCTCCCGAAAATACCTGTCCAAATTAAGCAATGGAAGGTCCAAGACCACAAAAATTGTAACTCTCTCCGGTCACTGTCAGTATGCTGCTGACACTATTATGCCACAGCTGCAGTTCTGTATTCCCCTTAAGATCTGGATGCTAGACTTTTTATTGTACATGGCCCCTGGAGACATTGAGGATGGAGTGCATCTCCAAGAGTTTTGCACATGCTGCATGGACAATTTCAGGGATGGCTAGGAGTATGCCATCTTCCCGGAAGTACATAGAAAAATGAGCATGTGGGTGGTGCAGTGTTTTTGCACTGCATATTGCATATAAACAATAAATGTGCAGGTGTATAGTGTCTCGACCCCCACGGACTCTGCACATGCACAAGTGTTCTTCTAGTAACAAGGATGCTTCCTGATTGGGGCAAGGGAATTGCGCTAACCGTGTTTCACAACTGTATTTTCACGCAGATCTTGAAGCTTTAATTATTTTTGCCTGCCTACTCCTGATCACTGATGCTGTCTTTTCCATCCTTGACAGGCCTCTACAATATGTGCTTTTTCCTTGCCCTGCCTTTCAGACCACTCATAAGTTACCAAAGCCTGACATGCTTGGCTGCATGACTCCTGGTGACCTCCACTCCTGAAGTCAGGCCCTTTGATCTGAGCCATCCTTTCAGCTGCCAGATCAAGATCTGGTAGCATCCTACTGTTTTATCAGATCCTCAGCTAGGACCTTTTATTGGTTCTATTTACTCTGACAATCACCTCACTAAGCGTAGCAACTTACTCATCTACAAGGAACTTCATTAACATCTGCCTTTCCCACATATACAAGTCTAACAAGTGAAACCGCTATTCTTTCCCTGGGCTCTGTGTCTTCTCTACTAAACAAGAATAGACCTCAGCTTCTGTGCAAACATCTCCCTTCCCAAAAAGATCACCACAAAGAAATAAGTGGAAAAACAAATAAAACAATATTACTATGTATGGAGCCAATTAATTATATACACGCACGGCACTTCTAGTGGTAAACAAAACTAAAAGATTGAAATAGCATAGATTGCATTTGTACAGCATAGAAATGAGAATGAAAGAAAACATATGCACTACGACACACTTCCTTTGTAAGATTCTACTAAACTTGACGAGTAGAAATTGAGAGGCCACTCAAGAAGGAAGGTAGATGTATACCAATAATTAGATTGATAGAAGGATATATAGACCGAATGATAGCAAAACAGCAAGATATTGATAGAAAGACACATAGGTAGAGATGATCTACAGACAGACAAGGCAGATAACAGAAGTCTGTTCAGACTTACAGCATTCCACGGAGGGAGCCTCAACAATTTGCACCAGCTATGATTTTAAATTACATTCAGTCAAGCACCAGCAAAGCCATTTCACAGTGCATTGCGTAGCCCTGATGCCAGATGAGAGGCAGCATTTTGCATCAGCAGGAGGAAACATTTGGATTCAGGAGGGGTTTTTACACATTGGATCTCCTTTGCAGTTTGATGGTAAAGCTGGTGGCACAAACGTCTGACAAAATCACACAATTCACAGTTGAGTTTACCGCCCAATTTATGACTGCATTATAGGTCAGCGCAATACTAAAATCAAGCACAATTGGTTTTCATGCCTATTTTTAGAAATGATTCATTTAGATCTCTGCAGTAATTGCACAGACTGCGGTTTTGTTCCATGCACATACAACACTAATAATGTGATAATAACGCGCGTGTTTTTTCAGGAGCCCCAGGGCTCTCTGGGGTTACTCGACTCAAACTGTAAGAAATAGAGGGGCATATTATCAAGAACAGCGTTAAAAATTATCGCCGGTTTAGCGACAGAAAACTGCCACTAAAGCGGCGATAATGGGCTTGATAATATGCCCTTGAGAATTCCAATAGAAGTCCATGTTCTGGTGTGAACATGGGCTTCTGTTGGAATTCTCCAGGGCATATTATCAAGCCCATTATCGCCGCTTTAGCGGCAGTTTTCTGCCGCTAAACCGGCGATAATTTTAACGCCGTTCTTGATAATATGCCCCAGAGACTTTTAGATCTGTTACCGTGGGCCCACAACTGAGCACCTTTAAATACCCTTTTGCACGTGACCCTCAAAGGAGATAGGCATAGTGGTGCAAGATTTACTCAGAAATGTGTTATGGGGTAGAGATTCGTGACTCTGCTAGGCACATAACAACAGTTTTTAAATCATTGTTAAATCAGTGTTTTTACCTGAAAAGTAAAAGTACTTTAATGACAGTACACAGCTGATTACTACACAAGAAATACAGGGGGCAAAAGAGAGCACAAACGATGGGGGATCAACAGTGTAGAAAGTTGGCCAGTACCAACGTCAGGGTACTCCTGTTGTTTTACAGATAAGGTTATGGTTTTGCAACATTTTAAGTAGTCCAAAGGAGTTTGTAAAGTGCAATTAACTTTCAATAAGGCTGTTTGTTGATACAATAATGCAGTGCAGGCAAGGTTACAGTGGCGGCTCGCAGAGGGAGTGCTGCGGGGCGGTGGGGCGGGGGAGGGGAAAGGTGGGGGGGTAGTGGAGTCGGACATACGACGGCCAGGAGTAAAGTAAGTAAATAAATAAATAAAACTATCTACCCAGTGGTCCAGCACACACAAGATTAGAATCATTAAAGACATTTTACTGAGAATCCGGAAAAAGAAATGGTGCGCAATGTTGTACTTAAAGCATATCAAGAAAGAGTGATGTTCAACATCTAATCACTGCAATCGACAACAAAAGTTATAGTTCAAATATTTCTTTTTTCTTCATCTTTTTAAAAGAAACGTCATAGATCAGAGAAAGTCGTAGCCTACGTGTGCTGGACCACTGGGTAGATATGTTAATTTGAAAACTTGTTTTCAATTTGGAGTAGAGAAGGGTTGTGCTCCAGGTTCCTTGCACCACAGATGTTGTATATACTTTGCTCACTATTTTTGATGTGAGGTGCGGTACTATTTACCTCGACCCTTCCAACTTTTTTCATTTTTAAATAAATAAAACTATTTACCTTGCGCTCGCTGCATCGCCGTGTTGGCGATGCAGCGAGCGCAAGGTAAATAGTTTTATTTATTTATTTACTTACTTTAGTCCTTGCCGTCGTATGTCTGACTCCACTACCCCTCCACCCTGCCCCTCCCCCCCCCCCACCGCCCCGCATCACTCCCTCTGCGAGCCGCCACTGCAAGGTTACCTGTAGGCAGCTTTAATAGCTGCACCAGGGCCTCTTGCTGATATTGTTCCCACAATGTCTTGCACTGTACCTTTAAGTAACTGAATGCAGGACCCTACTATTTTACATTGCAGGAGGCGGAGGTGCTTCACTCCCAATAGAGTGCACCTTCCTACAAGAGCCTCGCGCTCTTTAGATGCCTTGCTGGCTGCTGTACCCAAAACCAAGTGAGACTCCTCCTTCTCGGTCATTGCTGCCTCCAGTTGGAATACTTTCGCCCGTTATCTATGGGCCACCAAAGACGAGAGCTCCTTTAAACGGTGACTACAAAGCTGGCAGTTCAACTAGGCCTTCTAACTCTCTCCTCTTCTGACTGGTGGTTATAGGATCTAAGTGCTGGGACATCCATAAGATTAGCAGTGCACTCTATATAAAAACAAATGACATAGCACTCTCCCACAGATCATGGAGAGTTGCAGCACTGACTCTGCCCCAGCCCCACAGTTTCCAATGATGTTCTCCAAAATTAATGACATTGTGTTGGTGTGTACCTTCAATCCTGATAAGGAAGGGCTGCGGGGCTTCAATCATTCGTGGAAAACCGTCTTTTTCAGGTATTCGAAGGTGATACCTCATCTAAATCCTTCCCTTTACAGTGTGGAGTTCCTCAGGGCTCATCTCTGAGCCCCACTCTTTTTAATGTATATATGGCCCCGTTGGCGGATATTGTATCCCCCTTCGGTGTCCATATAGTTACATATGCTGATGACACCCAGCTGGTTGTAGCACTGAACCAGGCCGAGCAGTCACCCATAGATCTCCACTCCTGCCTTAAGGAAGTCACCAACTGGATGAGCTTATCACACCTAAAGCTCAATGGTGATAAAACCGAGCTGATGGTTCTCGGCAACCAGCTTAGTTTCAAATCTAACACCATGTGGCCAGCCAGTATGGGCCCGGCTCCCATCCCAAAACCTGAAATAAAGAGCCTAGGAATCTGGCTGGACCAGGAACTCTCTTTCAAGACCCAAGCGAGAAAGACTGCCGCCGTATGCTATGGCCTTCTCAGAACAATCCGGAAAGTTCTTCCCTTGCTCCCCGGTCTATCTAGAAAGCTCCTGATACAGGCCTTGATCCTGTCCAGATTAGATCTTGGCAACTCTCTCTATCTGGGTGCCCCGAAGTCAGTAACCACCAAGTTGCAGGTTGTTCAGAATTCGGCAGCTAGACTGCTCACAGGAACCAGCAACCGCTCCTCAGCCAAACCCGCCCTTCGCTCCCTCCACTGGCTCCCGGTTCAGGAGAGAATCCACTTCAAGGCCCTATGTATCACTCATAAATCTCTGAAGGGGAATGGCCCACCCCTCACCAAGGCCCTAGTCAGACCTTATAAGGCCCCCAAAAGTCTCCGTTCCAATGAGCTCCATCTGGCTGAGGTTCCAAGAATTATGAGGTCCAGATCAGGCGGTCGCCTCTTTTCATATAACTCATCCAAGCTTTGGAATTCCCTACCTCTCTCCATTCATAAGGAACCCAACCACCTGGCCTTCCGGAAACAACTGAAGACCTGGCTTTTCCCATAGGGACCTTCCCCTTCCTCCTCAGTCCTGCTACAGTGCTGGGATGCCTCCGGGTAGCCATGCGCTATATAAAAATCCATTCATTCATTCATTCATAGTCAAGTAGAGACTGCACTCAGTTTGTGCCTACTGGCTGGGGATTTTTTACCTTCACATCTTCCTTGGCCCCAAAACTAAAGTCCTCCACCCAAACAAATGAGGAACTCAATCCCAAATTGTACAGAAATCTTGCCAGGTGTTAATACGAAACTGTAATATTCTTACAGCCAAGCAGTTCCAAGAGCTCCTTCTTCTTGTCTTTCCTTTGTAGTCACTTTTCCCTTTTCTGGCTGCCTTCTGCAGCTCCCTGCATACTGGTCAAGGGAGAGCAAAGAGCCTAAATGCAAGAATATATTCTAGAAGGAAGTATCCTCCATCTAGGTTGCACTGCAGGGGGGTCAAGGACACAAGGCACATGGCCTGTCCGTGGAGATTTTCCTTCCCGATAGTAGGTCAACATCCAGCTCTTCCTGCACTGTCCTCCTCTTCCTAAAAGCAGATTATACTTCATGCAATGATATCTTGAGTACCCCTCCTCAGCAGTCAGTGGGCTCCTTCCCTCAGAATGGTTCAAGACAGCTTATTCTAGAAGGTGTCAGCCCTTCTAAGTTTCAGTTTCCAAACCTGACTAGGTTTGGAAAGGGAAGGGAGTTGGTGGTTAAAGACCCTAACCCTGGAGGTAAATCTTTCTTGACCTACCCTGATGTGGGAATCTGGCATTGGTCAATGAGAAATCTTAGTACCATGATTTAGGATTTCTTCTCAGTATTTACCCTATTTTTCAAGATAGAGATGTGTATCTCAAAGTCCAGTTCTGTTTCTCGTCATGTCGCCTTTCAGGGGAGTGTACCACTTTCACACAAGTTAGCCACCAAGCTTCTTTTGATCTGCAGATTAAGCAGGAAGGAGGGTGGAATTGAGTGTTCCCTCTCAGGGACTCTAAAACAATGGCTCAAGAGTAGGCAACTCCTTCCAGGCACAAAATTAGGTGCACCACACTTCTGATCAAATAATAAAGCAGGATAGGGACAGGTTCTGTTCCTATATTTCGGAACGGGCACCTGCCCTTCACCCTCGAATCTTATGAGTCTGGCTTACTAAATAAAGCACAGGAATGTTGTCTGGTCTTCCCCCAATTCACATCTTTTTCTGGCAGATTCATCCTAATCCTTCATTTTGTAAACGGTACACCTTCAGGTGTCCCATAATAATAATAATAAATAATAATAATACAGTCATTTATTGAGCGCGAACAGCTACCTCCTAGGAGGTGTCCCGCGCTAGAAGCGATAAGTGACACACGGGAGGCAGGCATGATCAAGACCTACAAATTAAGCCTGGTTAAAGAGCCAAGTTTTAACTGCCTTCCTAAATTGTGTTTCGGAAGAGATCTGACGCAAGGAGTTAGGAAGGGAATTCCACAGCTTGGACTCTCCAAACATAAAGGATCTACCACCAAGCCGGATTTTCTTCACTCGAGGAGTATAGATTGTTGTCTGCACACAGTAAAGTATCACGTGCATACCTCATGCCCACTCTGGCCTAAACATACAAAGTAAGGCATAAATACTATATGAATAAGCTGAAGATCCCATTTGAAAGGCTGATAAGCAGATCTCCTATTGAAGGCAACATGTAAAAAGTCCTGTTCTTTCTAATACAATTAGGGGCATATTTATGAGAGGCTTGCACCATGTTTGCACCACGCAAAGTGGTACATACGTGATGCAAGCCTCTAACTCAGATTTATGATCCCACGTAAAGTCACTTTGTGTGGCTCTAAGTGGCTTCAAAAATCTGGAGTAAGGCAACGCAGTGCAAATCTCTGCGTTCCCTTACTCTGCGCAAGGGAGGCATTCCATGGGCGTTTCGGTGGGTGTTCCCATGCAACTCCCATGGGTTTTGATGCATTCCCAGATTTACAAGGACTTGTAAACCTGGGAATGCATCAAAATATTGACCCTTCCTAGGTGAGGTGTAACAAGGAGAAATATTTTTGTTTCTCCTTGTTTTTCCTCTTTCTATGTGTGTTGCATTCTGCAGTAAACATAGGAAGAGGAAAAAGTGTCTCGGCATTGTTTTTGTGCAGTAAGGTGCCCTTTCCTTCACAAAAAAAATCCTGCATGCAATGGAGTCACCCTTGCACCCTGGTGCTAGGCTGCCAAAACAGCACCGGCACAAGGGGAAAGACAGGAATTCACCGTATTGAATAAAAATGGTGCAGGAATGTACCATATTGGATAAATACGGTGCATTCCTGCCTTTGCCTCTGGCACATTGTGGCGCAGCAAGGTGACTTGCTGTGCAGCGCTGCGAAAGTATGTCATATATATACGCCCCCTAGTTGGTGCTATCAATGCACCCTTTCTCCAGCCCATGAAATCTCTCACAAAAGCAGAGTACACTTGATGTTTTCCTCCACACCACAAACCATCACCCTTCATTGCATCCCATTTCAAAGAGCCTTCTGGAACACATGTATGATTTGTTGTGTGCTGAGGCAGAAAATCAAAAACCTACAGAGATATGCTTTGAGGAGAACTCTGAGCAGGAGCACATGCTCTACAGAGGCAGGCAGGGGGACAATTCTGTCCCAACAACTTACAAAATCAGTGCAAAAAATGTTTGTACCATTATTCCCCCCTCTCCTTGCGCTGGCACATTGTGTGCTGCCTAGAGCCGATTCAGGCACCCTTGAGCCTAATATGCAAGATTGTTTTTGTGTAGGAAGGGACACTCTCCTGCACAAAAGCAACCATTAGAGGCATTTCCTCTCTCTCTATGTGAAAAGAGGAAATAATAAGGAAAAAAAACGATATTTCTCCTCGTTAGGCATCACTGGGGAAGGTGTAGTAGAATTGTGATGCATTCCCAGATTTACTAGCTTTAGTAAATATGGGAATGTGCCAAAATCCAAGGGCGAATGCATGGGAACACCCAGGCAAAACCTCCAAAGTTGAAAAGTAACATAATGCAGCAAAAGCAGCTGCTTTGCCTTACAAGTATTTACAAAGGCAGTGCAAATAACCCCTTGAGTGGCTTTGAAAATAATACTGAAGCCTTTGTGTTGTCCTTGCGTCACCTTGCGCGATGCAAGGACAATGATAAGTTAAACACTAGCACAAATATCATTTGCGCCTGTTTTCACATTTTGCACCAGGCTCTAATGCTATATCTATATAAGGTTGTAGCCAAAAGGCTATGTTTGAATCTGGTTATGCAGCGGATTCCTGGGTTTCCCCGGAAGGCCACAGCTAGTGGCCACCCAAAGCATGGTTCCAGACACCCTGCATGCTCTGCCAATCTCTTATCATTCTCTTTTTAATCATTGGGCGTGATTTCGAGATATCTTGTGTGTAAGAAATTAGTGTCAATTCTCATGTACAGTCACAAAGCTGAAGGGAGGTGGGCAGGTGTTATCAGAAGCTGCCTGAATCAAATCCTTTGCGCTGATCAAGATGCATCTCACAGCATCCTCCAGGAAGAAAAGAGAATATTGAGTTACTTTTCACGCTATAAAAACTTTACAAGCAAAGCCAGACCCATATTTACTGTGAAAGCAACAGATCGGCAGAACGTGTTGTACTGGACATGTTGAATAAGTTTTTGAATTCTGAGATGGTTCACCCTCTCCAAACCAATAATGTCAAGAGTGTCATTAAATCAGTGGTAAAATATGTCACTCTTCTGCGACCATCAGGAAGAGGCAGTTTTTGACACTGACGGGAGGAGTTTGCTGAATACAGAGAGGATGACTCTTAAAACAGCATATCCCAGAGCATGCTCGCTACTTCCAGATTAAATATTTAGAAGGAGCCGGTTGGATATTTTAGTCCAGGATTTAAAGCGACAGTGTACATTACTAAATGGCTCAGGAGTCAGATTCACAAAATTATAGGTAGGGCTGGGGCCACTTGACTCATTTTAAATATTAATTGAGATGATTTGCAAGTGGGGCGGGAACACAGCAAGCTTATCCGCTTTTAACATGTATACAATTTGATCAGTTTTAAGATAGAACAATGCCATTAATTGCATTGCTAAATCTCTGCAACTGCCAATAACACCCAAACAGTGCCCCTTTTCTTATACAGTGTCCTCTATGCTCCTTGTGCCCACACACTGACCCTTGCCATCCTACACTATCTACCCTTTCTGCTGAAGCATTAACCCATCTGCTCCCTGTACATTCTATTCACACACTACCAATAATTCTGGAACAGTTTCCAGAGTGGGGGTGTTGGCCAGTAACATCAACACACTAAAGACATAGGGTTGTGAAAAATCCAAATGCTAATTAAAGAGCAAGTGTATTTAATGAGGGACTACTGTTTAGTACAAGAGGTGTAGTGCAAGGTCCAGTAGTGCATTTTGGAACAATATATGGCTAAAATGTGGAGTATAGATTATTGTCCTGAAGTTTGCATTTGTATCAGGATTCCAACTTTTGCAAAAACGCCACACTTTTTCCCAGCACAAATTTTGTCAGGTAAAAACTGACAGAATTTCTACGGGGAAATACCACAATATTCTGCGTTTTTGTAGCTTTGAAGAGAGAAAATGTGTGATAACTGTGATATCCTTCACAAGGTGTAGAACACAGAATAGGTAAGTAATACCACAACTGGTAAATTCGGCACCAAAGCTGTATTTTGTTAGTGCAGTATCAACATTCTCGCATATCGTGGTCGGATAATATCTTAATATTGCATTTTAAAAAAAAAATGTTTTAAAAGTTTATTTTGTAGCCAAGCCAAGCAGAAGTTTTTATTTACGTGTCTTCATAGAATATTAGCATACTGCAGCCTTCTCCTTTCACACTTTCCTGTGCCCCAGCTAGAGTGTCACTAGGGTCGAGCTACAAAATGGCTTCACCTTTGAGTCACAATAATAAAAAGGCAATACTATATTAAAAGGATTATCATTAGCAGGTCAGAAGAAGCCATCTGACTTCTGGCAGTTCGTCTTTGAAAAAAAACATTTTATGTTGGAAGGCAAACATTCAAAGGCCATATTTGTTTATTTTCAAAGTGAATTCCTTCAAGGTTCTCTGGGGGTGGTGCAACACCTCCTGTAATCCTAGTTCCATGGCCACTGCAGACTATGCACTACTGTTTATTTTGCTTCATGCTAAGCCTCCATGTCGATGCGTTGGTCCCAATGAGGCCTTCTACGTTTGGGCTTGGAAACTTTTCTGGAAGTCAGATCTCCATCAGTGGGGCAAATCAGGAGGCTGAGGCCGACCAGCAATTCGATGTTGATGACTGCAGCTTCAGTCCCAACTTTTGTAGTGGGGATAGGAGGAGTTCACTCTAATACCAGCCAAGGGTCCAGGAACTGGGGGACACCACTTGGAGGTACGGACTTATTCCAACAGAGGCAAGCAGCAGCATCCAGGGCACATCCCGTTGGAACTGGTCAGCAGGGAACCTCAAGGGGAGATAGGCCTCTGTAAACTTGTTGTGTCACTGTACATCAAACAGGAAGTCAGCTAACTGATTATTGGAGTCACTTTTATGGTCCTGGATTCAAGACAAGCAAGTCCAATCTTCCTTCAGGTTCTTCAGACAGCATGTCAGTCCTTCTTCTGATGATCCAAAGTTCCAGGAGTCCTGAAGAGGGTACGATGGGTGCCACATTTATGTCCAGTGCCAGCCTCTGCATGGAGAAAGCTCCTGGACACTCCTTAACAAATGGGTACAAGTTCCCAGGGATTGGTGACCATACCAACTTTTGCAGCACTCCCTGTGTGTTTTATTGTAAAGCATCCAACAGTTCCCCTTCTTCCTAAATCCAACATGGAAAAACCTTTCTTAACCTGGTCAGAACTCCCTGTGCCACCCAGATGTCTGGTTATGATAATGGGCAACCCCCCCCCCCTTGTGGTCACTCCAACCCAGTTCTGGGGCAACACCCCTTTCCCACTGGGTTTGAAGCCAAGCTGACTAGCAAGACAAAAGGGAGGTAAGGCTAGGTGTGAGCTACATTTGCAAGTAAAAGGGTAGGCATCATTTGAAGCTCACGAAGGGGCTGGGCACAGCCCCCAGGCCATCCTGCTCAAGGAAGAAAAACACCTCTCCACATGCAGGCCCTTTGGCCACTATCTGGGAGCAATTCACATCTCATCACAGGGGAACCATCGGGAGTGAGGTAAAACTGGACACTGGCAGAAAGGCCCCATTTGGCTTAATCCGGAAAATGACTATTTTCTAAAAATAGAAAAAATTATTGTTTTTGAAATATTAATTTAGAATCCGAATTGACGATAAGGTTGGATTTTAAATTACTATTAAATTGCTCCTTAAATCATTTTTCTAGCTGCTCCTTAGTGAAATTAAGCATTATAAGTTGTATAATATAACCCAGTGTCCTGTAAGAGGGCCAGCCTTGCCACAGTGACAAATTCCTTTGGGGGTTTTCACTCCCAGGACATGTCAAACATTAAATTTATGTGTCGTACAGTTCATATACCATGCACCCTGCCCTTTGAGCATTTAGGGCCTTACTTAAGGGTGACTGAATGTTAGTAAAAAAGAGGGTTTAGGCCGGGCAAAAGGATTATTTTGCCAGGATGGAATGGCAGTTTAAAACTGCACCCCCAGGCTGCAATGGCAAGCCTAAAGACATGTTTTACAGAGCTACTTTAGTGAGTGGCACAATGAGCGCTGCAGCCCACTAATAGCGTTTAATTTACAGGCCCTGGGTACATATAGTACTATATATTAGGCCCCTATAAATAAATTAAATGTTCCAATTAGGCATTTGCCAATTTTATCATATTAAAAGGGGAAGATACAAGTACTTTACCACTGGTTAGCAGGAAGAAAGCGTGCAGAGTCCCATGGTCAACAAAACGGGTTCAGCACAAGAAGGCAAAAATCTGGGGAAAGATGGTAATTTCCAACACTGTGTGATAGGAAGATCTCAAGTGTCAAATTGCTTGTAAGAAATTTGCATGAGAATGAGAGAAACTGTGAAAAAGTGAAGGCTGGATGAGGAAGGAAAGGGTGTGTGAGAAGTAGAAGAGAGTGTATGAGATAAGGGTGAGTAGGTGGTGGGTTTATGCGAGAAGGGGTTGTGAAGATGTCTTAGAGGTGAGGCTGCTTGAGGAGGGTTTAGTGGAAGGAAGGTGGGGAGATAAGTGTGAATGAAGCGGGTAGGAGAAGGGTATGGGAGAGAGGAGGGTGCTAGAGATATAAGGGTCATAGGAAGGTGGAGTTACATGTTATGTCAAAGGAAACAGAAGAATGAGAAAGAGAGTAATGTGTGAGTTAGGTGAGCGAGAGATAAGTGGAGAGAGGAAGGGTGCAGAGTTTCAAGGATGGACAGAACTAGGGAAAGAAGCTTATGCACACTAGAAGGGTATGAGCAGATGGTAGAGGGAGTTTAGGGTAGAAATGAAAGGATGTGAGAAACAATTGTGGCCGAGGTGGAAGTAGGATGACGATGAGAGGAGTTAAAGAGAGAGGATGGTATGCAAAGTCGACTTAATGGAAGGGACATTTTTGAGTAAAGATTACTAGGTGGATGTCTATGGCATATCAGCAGAGGGTGTGATATATTCACTCCACAGGCTCAAGTGTGGTGGCATGGATGGAAAGGGTGATACAGAAAACTGTGCCTTCTCCTAGGTTCTCAAAGGTATTTCAGCTTGCCAAAGGAAATGGAGGACGAGTGTTCAGCTCATTTCCTCAGCTGCACAGATGCTGAATGTTCGTGAAAAGGAAGATGAAGATGGCAACAAAGAGCCTTTCTATCCACGAACAACACTCCTAGGTGCCTCACTCTTCAGCTGCGCATACTGATGTGCTCAGAGCAGTCTGAGCCATGCCCTAATGACTGTGATCCACGCCCTAACTGATGCATGAAAGCACTTGTCCTGTACCCTTTCAGTTGACCTCCCGGGCTTTATGGAGCATACTTAACCCATCCACTTTGATGTTTGCACACTCGAACACATCCTTTGGAGGTGGCACCTGGTCCAAAATAAAATAACAGCATTATTAATGTGTGATGGACAGACATAGCTGTGGGATTGGCTTGGCGTAACAGCAGCTTGATTTATGGTAGTGACAGCAGAAATCACAGTGAAAGACGGAAGCTTGTACTGCTTCTGTCGTGGTGCACCTGATCTCTGGGGCCAGGAAGCTTGCAATGTTGATATATACCTGTCCTGTGAGCAAAGGAAGCTTGGACTAATGCTTCCTGATCTGTACCTGTGATGTGCAAAAATAAATATTCTTCGGGCTCTGATTGATCTGAATTGTTCTGCATGGAAAGGAAGCTGCGCTGACCAGTTCTGTGTGTGTGACAGAATCATGCACTATTTTACTGTGGCTGTAACGTTGGGTTGTATTGTGGTAAAAAGGCTTGCACTGCTACTGCCCGCGGTATTTCAGTCTTACCTGTTGGTAAAGCTTTATAACAACAAATATGTGTATATTAAAACAAATTGCCTTTTCAACTCTTGTTTTCATACATGATGCAAACTAAATTGTAAACTTTATAAATAGTTACAAAGGGGTTATATTTTGTTTTATTTGCAAAAGCAAGCAGTGACAGCATTCAATGGACTACAGTAGACCAATTAGTAAAGGTTCATAACACAGGTTCCAAGTGACCTTAAATCAAGCCATTTAAAAAATCACTAATTCCAGAATGGTTTATGCTGGTGCCAGAAGAGCCAAGGCTCGCTGAAGGTACCACATAACTATGGGCCAATTGGCAACTTCTTGGCAAGGGTTAATCAGTGAAGCGGTGGAAGCGCGAGGGCTGTTTCATGCATTAATCCTGGAAAACCAGATTGCAGCATGTGTTGTTTTTTTCATGATTACTGACACTTAATTGCACACTGTGAATATCAATGGGTGAAAGGAGATGTTGAATTATCAAGATGAAAGCTGTTTCTTCACCCCTGAATGAGAACAGCTTTTAGACTGCAACACTGCTTTCAAAGGGTCCGCTCAAGTTTTATTGATATATTTGTGATATGGGTTTAACGAAAGGAGGCAAACAATAAGGTCTAAGAAACACCCACAAATAATCCACATTCTAATAATGCAATTAGATGAATGCAGTCAATGCACGTATGCGATTCAATAATTAAAATTAATTCACAGAAATCACCTACTGATGCATAAACTGAATACTAGTTTGATTTGGCACAATTAAAGGGCTTAAACCTGATCAATGGCTTGCCTAGCCACCTTATTAAAACAAAGTTTTAAATAAAGGCCACGACTTCATAACCTCTAATTTCACATTAAAAGATATGTGCACAGATTTCAGCACTATGCTGCACAGTCGATGTAGGACACGATCACAAATCGTAGGTTGCATAATTCCTGCGTGGTATTTCGCTCCGCACAAGGTGTGCTCGCACCTGGATTTTCCGTCATGAGAACGTTGGACCTGATTTCACTGATCAGAAGATCTGGCTGGTAAAACTGCATTAGGAATGGGCTGCATTGCAGCTGGAAAGCGATATCTTGATCCCACTCACTACATGTAAAAGCAACGTTCTCCCCCACATCTCGCTGCCATCATGCACAGGCCTCCTTGCAATATTTGCCACCTGCGTAAAGCAGGTGGTAAACGTGCCCATTAAACCAGATGGAATTTAGAATACTGTGCAGAATTCCACCAGGAAAATCTGGCTCTGTACAGCTATCCCCAACTATGGGGTTTAACTTATAATAGGAGGAATTATGTGCAGAGTATGTCTAGTGACAGAAATTCCAGCCACCGGGAATATCTGTACATAATTTCTCTTGACTCATAATCGGGGCCATAGTGTTTTACATGAAGGGATTTGTTGTGACCCCCATCCGTCAGCATAATAGGAAGTTACCTCAATGTGTGGGTCACTGCTAATATGCAAACATTCACACTCCTGTTAAACAACGGGGCCTGCTGAATACCTTACTGCCTAGCTCAGTGAGAGCCCCTTGGGGTGTGGGGCCTATGACACAACCTCTAAAAAAGAGAGAGGGGTCCAACTCACTAAAGGGACAGGACACCAAAATGACACTAGGTCTAAAATAAACTCCCTTTGGGATACTTCAATTGCTTACCATGATACTGCCACACCACATGCAACATTCAACTATCACCGAATTAATATCACAGTAGCCAAAAAATCCAATATGAAACTATTTATTAGGTTGGTTTAAAAACTTTCTTCCTTCTTTTTGATTTTTTGGTAATCACTAAAATATATTAAAATACAATATCCACAGAAATATCAAACATTAAAATCACATATATAAAGAAAAGGTACAAGTCAATCAGTGCAAATTCAAAAACAATCATAGGCAACAATTCAACATTAAATCTTGTTATCCTTTTCATATGTTCCACAACAGTCCAGATGATTCGCAAACACTTTTATTTGCAAGTAGTGATCCAGCGCGGCTAATATAAATTTTTCCTTATGACTCTAATCCAGAAAAAACACCTACACAACCTTGATCACTTGAAACTTATGTCGGTGGGGCCCATAACACCGCATACATACATTCATTCAATTTTCTGGATCAAATTCTAAGGAAAAATGAGTTGCTGGACAAACAGGATACCTTATTAAAGTTGACAGAATTATAACCTACACATTATATACATTAACTTCGGATTCTGTCGGTTCTAAACATCAAGGTATTCCGCTATTACGGTCGATGGACCAACTAGTAGAATCAGTTGATGGTGATTAAGTCCAGCTCAATCACAATTAAAACCTTTAACATTTATTAATCATAAACTTTGTTTTAAAGAACCACAGATTCATTTAGAGTTAGCATATAATTTTATCTAAATTCTTTGAGCAAAATGAATAAAGTTCATATTTAGGCAAATACATTTATTATATCAATAAGCATTTAAGTAAAAGATTAAGAATAAAGACGGAAAATATTCATTACCCTTGGCCATAGGGCGATGACAAGAATGGTTCATCAAGAAAGAAAGATGAACTGCAGATCACAGGATGGACTCCCAAAACTGACTGACTGTCCCGCTAACCTCCTCGGACGCAATCTCCTCCCAGGCAACTCCCGCAACGGTCTCGTTCCTTCCCCAGTCAAAGTTCGAAGTCCAAAATGACAGAGTCTCTCGCAGCATCAGGATAGAAGAAGCGAATAGAACAACACGGACAACGTAAGAGCAGACTCTCTTATACCCTATTCTCTGACTCGCTACACTTAAAGTTACAATCTTTGGGGGCAGAAATCACGCTAATTGGTCCAGTGGAGGGGTGGTGATGGTCACTTCATCGCCCTCCTTGTTCGAACCGGTTTGGGGACAATAACGCATACATTAAGTCTCATGATCGACAATGTCCAAAGGTAGTCCAATTTGTTAATCTATTTTGTAAGAAACTCCGATGGTCACATATTAGTTCATCCCCTGTCGCTCGATTTTCTCATCCGTTCCCATGCATATATGCTGAACTCTTGGCACGATCCTCGTTGCAGGTCAGATTGGCCTTGACATCTCTCACTCCGGGCACAGGCCGCATACACGTTACTGGAGCATTCACAATGCCCATGCGCGGGGGCCATTTTATTCAGCGCACGCTATCTCGCCCTTTCCAGCATCCATTTTCAAAGCATGGCATAGCAGGCCCGAACGAAACTAATATAAGAACAAACACAACAGAAATTAAAACATGGAAAATAAGCCTTTCTGTTTACAACCCGCCATTCTAAAGACCCGTGTTAGGTATTACCTAGCAGAAGCGACATTTAAAGCCATTTTACTTACCATCTGCATTCTTTGCCACAATGCATTTTTACTACGCAACACAAATCATGCAATTTACTCTATTTACTACTCAAATCACAATATTTATGTTATTTTGCTTTACATTTGTAAATAAATTAGATTTTGCAATGCCAGCAAGTTGCCCACGTGTAATGTTTAATAAAAAGGTGCATTTGTTGATTAGTTCATGCGTTTCAAACGGTTAGTATCATTAATCGTTATGGGGTCATTGATTTTCAAGGGGTACAAAAAATATTTTGTTTCCCCATCTCCATCAGTAGACTAAGAAGCGATGCGTTTCGGAGGCATACACAGGTCCAACCTCCTTCTTCAGGCTTTACTACTAATTTCTCCCAACACTTTTGTCAAGGTTTAGACAGGTTGACTTTCATCACAGGGAATCTCCTTTTCTGACAGTGTTCTTCATGAGTGTTTAGCTACAGCAATAATATATATAGAGGGGACAAGTCTCCACTCTTATGCGATCTTAATAAGAAGATCACACGCTATTTGCTCTGGTGAATCAGGTTGGCTAGTTTATAGTACATGTACATAAGTTTGATTATTTGTTCTGCAAAGATCGTTTCTCAGTAGTAGTTCCATGCTTTTGGCCCAAGTATCAGGATTAAAAAATCTCCTGTACGTGCTCCGTTCTCCTCCTAATAAATATTTTCATATTGGATTTTTTGGCTACTGTGATATTAATTCGGTGATAGTTGAATGTTGCATGTGGTGTGGCAGTATCATGGTATGCAATTGAAGTATCCCAAAGGGAGTTTATTTTAGACCTAGTGCCTATGACATAACGCCACCTGCAACCACCACCCCTCCTGTGCTTATGCTGCATAGGAACAGCAGTTAAATCTATCTGAAGAGACAAGGAAAAAAGATACAATCTCAGTGATAGTGCCTCTGAGCCTTTAATTGCTGCAAGTGCAGCATTTATGTGAAGTGCAGGTGCCGCAACGCAGTGCCCTGAGATACACTAGTGTTGCTCATTCAAACGAAGGCACCCTCAGCTGCAATATTGCTGGGTCCCAGGTCCGATGGCTCCACATACGCTGGCACCCTTGCTAAATAGGCCTTCGGCATTAACCTAGCTTTCTTAGGAGCTCTCAGGGTATGTCATCTACTCTTTACATTTCGTCAAAATGTGTGAATTTATTTTACTTCTTTCCAGGACTGACTGCTGTTGGTCTGGCGTGCTCTGTGCTGTTGGTTGAAATGTCAGGACTGGCTGTACTTCACCGTCTTGACATGAGATCAGTGGATAGCTCATATAGGGGAGCCAGCAAGTTATGATGGAGCAAAGAATAGGGGGGCTTATTTACAAGGCACTTGTGCCACTTTTGCGTCATTTTTAACATGGGAAAGGTGACGTACAGGTGGCGCAAGGGGCTTGCAAATCTGCCCCAGGATGTAATCAAAATGGCGCCTTTGGCCGCTATTCTGTATGACTCCTCTCTGAACAGTAGGAAACACCGTCAAACACATTACCCCCAGGTCCCTTATGTCCTCGTCCCATTCATTTACAAAGTGGAGATAACCATCTCCCGACAGAAAAAAGACCAGAGGAATGCTGGGACCCTAATACTGCCCCTCCCACCGGGAGTACATAAGCAGTACTTACCCAGCATCCCGCCTGTTCTTTTTTTCTGTCTGTCGACAGAATGGACGTTGATGTGCTGGTGCTGCTCCTGCTGGACTGGAGTGGCGGTCTTCTCTCCTCCCCCCGCCCGGCTGCCTGGCTGTGCGGGCGCGGGGTTTCCTGGCCTTTTTCCGGCCTGCCGAGCTTGCTGGGAGTCAGTCGGTGTTCTCTGCTGGAATCCTACCTGGCCGCCCGGCCTTTTGCGGCTGGGGCGTGGGATCCCGGTTCCTTCCGGGTCGTGGGCACGTCTTTCTGAGCCTGGCCGGGTGGGACATGCCGCGCGTGCAGTGTTCCTGCTCTTTCCTCTGGCGGTTGCGGTGGGGGCCTTGTTGCTGGTGATGGCCCCCACTCCGGGTGAGTTCCGCTTGGCGGATTTCCTTTGTTTCCCTGCCGTTCGTTGTCTCTGTTTCTGCCTGCTCTACGGCGGTGGGGACGGCGCTGGATTCTTTAGTTGCTGTGGTGCGGGGCAATGAGGAGTCCAGCTCGCGCCCTCACCTACGCCTGCAGTACGCGAATGGTACTGGGGTGCACTTTCCGGCGGGCAGTCACACATTGCCGGTGGACACGTATCGGGCCATTTCTTTGCCATGGCTCGCTTGCGGATGTTGCCAGGCGCCGGTGCAGTGCTCCGGGAGCTGTGCGCTGCGCCGAGGGGGATCCTGGTGCTGCGTGCTGTGCTGCTCTGTGGGCGTCCGCATGCTGGCCGGCTGGCCTTCTGGTGTATGCCTGCCTGTGCGGCTGTGGCTCCTGGAGGTGCCGGGGTTTGTATCGGGGCCTCTTGCATGCTTGCTTGCCCCCTCCTCGGGACAGGGACACCACTCGCATTCCCGGCTGCCGCCAGTTGGAGTCCGCTTCTGGTCTTCCGCCCCGCTTCCGGGCTCTTCCGCGACTCCCCCCCCAGGCTGGTGGTGGGGCGGTGTTCGTGCTCCTCTGGCGCCTGCATGGGGGGTCCTGCGGGCTTGTGTTTGCCCTCCCCTGGGTTCCTGGTGGCCTGCTGGGTCTGCCCCCCATTTTCTTTGCAGTCCCTGTGCGGCCCTGCTCCTTGGGGTGTCACTGGTGCGGGTGCTGTGGTCTGGACTTGGGCGTGCTGGGTCCGTTTTCTGCCCGCCCCTTTCGCGGGCGGCCTTGCCTCTGCTGCGGGCGGCCTGTTCGGTTGTGGCGTGTGCTCCGCTTGAGTGTGCTGTGTGTTCACCTCGCTTCCTGGCTTCTGCGTGGCTGGTCGGGGTCGGTGCTCGGGGGGCTCCCGGTTCCTGTTCTGCTTTTGCTGATTCTCTTCGGGCTGATCCTTCTTTCCGGTGGGGTGCGGTGTTTGCTTCCTCCCCTGGTTCCCGTGGCCTGCGCCCGGTTCCTCCCGGGGCTTCCAGGTGTTGTGCCTGGTGCTCTGTGCGGCGCTCCGCCCCTGCTGCCTTCGGGTCCGGTTTGCGCTGTTGGCCTGCCGCCGTCCGGTTTGCGCTGTTGGCCTGCCGCCATCCCGTTCTGTGGGCTGGCCTCTCTGTGTTTCCGGGGTTGGCTAGCGCTGGGCTGCGTCTTTCCCTCGGGCTGCATCCTTTGCGGCTGTTCTGTTCTCCTTTTTCCTCCGGCCTGGGGCTTCCGGTGTTTGTCCTGGGGCCTTCTGTGTGCTTGGGTTGCTTCGTGGGGGCTGGCTGGCTGGCGCTGTCTCCGCCTGCTTTCCTCTTCCTTGCTGGGTGATGCTGTCTTGGTTGCTCCTGGCTCTAGCGCTCTCTTTGCGCTTCTGGGGTTTCCTTGGTGTTGTCCTTGTGTTCCCCTGCTTCTGCTGCGCCTCTGCTCTGTTTCCTGTGCTTGCCTTGGGCTTGCTTCAGTGGGTCCTGGCCGCCCCTCCTGGTTCCGCCGGCAATGCTGCTCAGTCTGGGTTGGGTGTCTGGCGGGCCTGCGGGGTGCTGTGGTTTGCTTCTTTTTTTCTGGCCTTCGGTCTTTCCGCCCGGTTGGCACCTGTTCTCGTCTGGCCTCTGCGGTTCAGTTTGGTCGGGCCTGGTTGGTTCCTGGTTGGAGGCCGCCTGGGTGTGCCGGGTGCTGTTGGCTTCCCAGGCTGGGTGTGGTTGGGCTCCTGCTCTTCCTTTCCTTGGCTCCCCCCCCCGGGGGGTGTTTTCCCTGTGGCGGTTCGCCTGTTTTGGTCCCTGAGATGTGTGCCACTGCTGTTTGGGCATGGCTGTCTTTCGCTGCTGCCGTGTCCTTGGCGTTGGCGCCTGTTTTCCCTTCTTCTGTTATGTGGTTCTCCCGGTTGGGGGTCCGTCTGGGCTCCGGGAGCGGCTGCTCCCTAGGGGGTCCCTGTCTCGTCTGGTCCCCATTGTGGGTGCCTGGCTGGGGTCCACTGGGGCTTTCCGGCTCCTGCGGGTTTTCGGCACCTGTTGGTCGCCTTCTTCGGCCCTGCGTCCTTGCCTGTGCGCTCTCTGGGTGTCCTGGCGTGGCGCTCCATTGGGGTCGGGCTGTGTCCTGGTGTGTGTTTCTGGGCCTGCTCCTGGCGGTGGTTCTCTTCCCGGGGTTAGTTCGCCTCTGGTTGGGTGTCCGTGTTTTTGCCTGGTACTGGGGTTTCCGTTGGGTGCTGTTGGGCTTCGGGTTTTCCCCGTTGCCCCGGTGCTCCTTCTTCGTTGTCCCTCTTCCCTGTTTCCCCTGGGCTGCGGCCGCCTTGTTCGGGCCTGTGTGGGGTCCTGGTGTTCGGGGCTTCTGGGTTGGCATTTCCGGGGTTGCCTCCTATTGCTCCTGGTCTGCCGGCTTCCTGCTGGTTCAGCGTGGCCTCTGGTTGTGCCTCCTTGGTTTTGCTGGCTGTGCTGTCGCTTCTCTGCCGGCTCTGGGATATGTTTTGCCGGGCATTCCCGGTTCTTCCTGGTTCCGGTGTCCTGGCTCACTCCTTTCTTCCTTTGCTTCCCCGGGGTCTGCTCCCGGTGGGTGTCTGTTTGGGGTGCCCCCCCCCTTCTCTTGTTGGGGTGCGGTTCTGTGGTGTTTGTCTTGCCTCTGTAGGGTCCACCCTCCTGGCTGCGGGTTGTCCGGGGTCTGCTGCTGCTTGGCTCTCCTGACTTCTCAGCTTCCTCCGGTTTCCGCTTTGGCGGTTTCCTCTGTTTGTTTTTCTTCCGGCCTTCTGTGTGGTCCGGCGGTGTTGTGCTGGGGGTCTCTGTCGGCCTCCCTGTCCTTTTGCTTTGGCCTGTGCGCTGCTTGGGCTCCTTCCGGGGGCTGGTTGGGCCTGGGGGTCCTCCTGCGTCGGCGGGTTGCTTGGCTCCGGTCCTGGACTTCCTGGTTCCTTTTGTGTTTGTTGCCCTGGTCTCCTCTCCGGCGTTGGCTGGGGTCGGGCCTGGTGGGTTTCTGGTCTGAGTGCTGTGCGCCCTGGGCCCTTTTCCGCTGCTCCCGCCCTTGCTGTGTGCCGGGCCTGGGTGTTGGGTGCCTGTGCGGTCCTCCGCCCTGTTGGCACCTGTTTTTGTCTGCCCTCTGTGGTTCGGCGGGTTCGTGCCTGGTTGTTTCCTGGTTTGGGGGCTGCCGGGGGTTACCGGTTGCCCTGGGCTTGCGCCCTGCCTTGTTTTTTCCCTCCCTTTGGGGTTGGGGGTTTTGGGGTTGTGGCCGTTGGCCCTGTCCCCACCCTTGCTGTTCCTGTTCGGTTCCGGGTTGTTGGTTTCCGGTCTTTGTTGGCCTCTCTGTTGTTTGGTCGGCTGTCTGCTGGGTCTTTCTGGGGGCGTCTCTGGCCTGTGGTCTTTGGGTTCGCCTCCTCTGCCCCTGCTGCTCTGGGGTTTTGTGTCCGTCCTGGTTCGGTTTGCGGCCTCCTTCCCTGTGGGGCTTTTGGCCTCCTGGGGTTTCTGGTCTCCGTCTCCTTCCCGGTCCTTTTCGATTTGGTTGGGGTCTGGCTACTGTTCTGCTCCTGGGCTCTGGCTGTAGCTCCTCCCTCTGGGCTGGGTGCTTGGTGGTTGTCGTTTGGTGGGCCTGGTGGTGCTGGCCTTTCTTTCCTGGGGCCTGGGCCTCCTCTGCGGGGTTTGGTTGGCTTTGTCCTCTGGGCTCTCTGGGGGCCGGGTCGTTCGTTTTGGTGGGGTGGGCCGGTACCTGGCCTGTGCTTCCCTCCTTCTTGTTGGTCTGGGTGCTTGTGCCTGCGCCCTGTTGGCCGGCCTTGGCTTCTTTTCTTTGGCCTTCTCCGGGGTGGTCGGTGTTTGCTCGGTGTCTGTGCGACTGCCGGGTCCTGTGTGCCTTCCTGGTGGTTCTGGGCTGGTCGGCCTTGTCCAGTGGGTTCCCTTGGCCGTGTCCTTTGGGTCTTTGGCCTGGTTGCTCTGTCTCCGGTTTCTCTGGTTGGCGGCCTCCTTGTTGTGGCCCTGGCATTCTGTTTTTTTCTTGGTTGTTTCCGGTCCTTGTTTGTGTCCCTGCTGTCCTGTTCTGGGTTGCTGGCCGGTTGCTTCCTGCGGTCCCCCCTCCCCTCCTTTTCGGTGCTCCCGTGGGTTGCTGCGTTTGGTGTGGTTTCCTGGGTGCGCTTGTGGGTTCGGTTTTCTGCTTTGGTATTCTCCACTTTGTCAATGAATGGGACGAGGACATAAGGGACCAGGGGGTAATGCTCTATTACTTACCGGTAATCTTCATTACTCCGGGTCCCGTTGTCCTCGTCACATTCATACGCCGCTCCCTCCCTCCCGGACGGCCGGCCTTCCTGTGTGGGCTTGGTTGTACAGGCGGGATGCTGGGTAAGTACTGCTTATGTACTCCCGGTGGGAGGGGCAGTATTAGGGTCCCAGCATTCCTCTGGTCTTTTTTTCTGTCGGGAGATGGTTATCTCCACTTTGTCAATGAATGGGACGAGGACAACGGGACCCGGAGAAATGAAGATTACCGGTAAGTAATAGAGCAATATCACCAAAGTGCTATAACTCCCCTCAACGAAAATACTAGAAGGGTGCGCAGAATCCAAAGGCTGTTCAGGACCATAATAATGGCAGGAATTCCCAGTATAAATGTACTTAACATAAGATAACCTTCCATCATGACAACAGTAGGTCATTTTAATTCGACAGCTTGCAATGCGTGAAATACATGCAAGTAGTAAGTACCACAAATCTCTCATGTGGGCTGCTCTATGTCCATCCTGCTATCGAACATGCCAAAAGCATGATGTACATTTACCCTTCTATGTGCTAGAAAAGGACGCCAGAGTTGTGAAAATGGAAACAACATACTAGAATACCGCGAGGGAAAACATAATTTAAAAGAGAAAATGTGCATGGTATGGCTTCCCAGCATTACAATGTTTGGTTTATTACAAATCTGTGATGCCCCCAGAGCTACTGTAGACTTCGCTTCCATTCTAGCTGCAGAATAAATATTGCAAATATTCCGCTCTCTCCAGCAGCCATACCCAATAACATCCTGTTCACTAAACTATCGAGTTTGGCTGGGGGGCAGGATGGGAATGCGCAGATCTAATGATGGCATTCATCACTGTGCGAGCTGGTAGGAGGAAGGAAGAGGGAAAATGTGCCTTTTGTATATTACTCATAACGTCTGGCAGCTCAAACTTCAACGAGCACACCAGGGTGGTAATATTACAGTTTATTGAAAAGAAAAGCAAAAATGTTCTAAAGAAAGAAAATGGGAAAGGAAGCAACCACCACGTCACGCTTTAGTTATTCTTAAGTTATTTGGAGCTATATTTTAAGCTATGCTGCTGTATAATTTTTATTTTATATTATGCTGGGTTGTGTGCTATTTATGTAATGCAAGACATCAAATACATGAAATTCATATATGTAACAATGGAAAAATCGAGGAACATGTATGCTCCTTTACAAACTAGAACATTTGTAAACTTTTAAAAATGCACTATGTTTATTAGGGCTATGCAAAATTTATAGTTATGCAACCATTGTCTCGCATACATACCAATTACTATACTAGGCTACACAAAGTTTGTGTGGTTTCTGCTCGTTCTTATAGCTACAGTCTGTGGTGTAACAGAAAATGACTGAGCCACCTGCTGAATGTGAAGAGGCCACCCATGTTATATGTTTCACAGACACTCATTGGGCGTGGGGCTCCCTGAACCCTGAAATGTTGCCACCCCACCTCCCCCGCACCACAGGGGCTGCAGAGGCCTGCGTTACTCCTCTGACCTGCGTCAATTGCGTAATGTTCCAGTGCAAGACCTGTTTTGGACCTAAAATGTCCTTCAAGAACTCTGCAACTGGTTGTGTGTCACCTCTTTTTTTTTCTAGCCGCCAGAATATTTATGTAACTTTTGACCGTTGTATATGCAAGTGCATATTTAGTCGTGCACCCTTTTCTTGCAGCTGACCTATCAGGGGAGACCTCATGTAGCATCCATATTGTCAGTAACTTCTGCAATAATCACAGGTAATACGTAAGGATAAAACTATGCAGCTATGAACCCTAATAATAGTTACCCCAACAAAAGTACCTCCACAGTGCTCGAACACATACAACTTAGTGGCTCAAGGTGTCAGTATTTATTGAAAACTCTGGCCAACGTTGAAACAATAGGGTCAATTAAGTTGTCACCCCAGCAAATCAAAGTAGAAAGCATGGCCATGTGCTTTCTTCCCAGGAATTAATAATAGAAAGGAAGGGTGGGCACCAATTGAGGCATATGGGTGGAGCCATTTTGGATGCGGGAGCAAATAGGGATACGCTGAAATGGCTGTTAAGTGGCAGGATGAATGTAAACCATTGGTAGCCCAAAACAGTGGGTTGGGTCTACAAGAAATACTCAGGAGTAAAGACGGGGTTGGGCATCAATAAATAATCCCACATAGGTACAACTGAGAGCCTAGGGGCATATTAACAACGAGGCGATAAGCAATTATCGCCGCTTTAGCGTCCGTTTTCAGACGGAAAGCGGCGATAATTCTATCGCCTAATCAGCAAGGTCACGCTATCGCGTGAATCCTTGCACTATCGCCCTTTCCCCCCAACGCCCATCCTTGCATCTCTAATGAGATGCAAAGTGGGCGTTATTGGGCGTACCCCGGATGGGCTACGTTGCAAATATCGCCGATGTTCACATCGCGATATTTACAAGGCAGCCCACAGGATGATAGCAGACGTTAGATTTCGGCGAAAACGGCCGTTTTCGCCAAAATCTAACGTCTGCTATAATCGTGACTTACCTATGTTAGGCATAGGAGGTGGATTCTGCTGATTCGACCACAGGGTCGTATCAGCAAGGTTATCGCCCTTTTGCAGGGAACATCGCTGGAAAACCAGCGATGTTCCCTGCAAAAGGGCGATAACCTCGCTATCTCTGGAATTTTTATCGCCCTGGAGTAACGCGTTGTTAATAACGCACTACCAGGGCGATAAATGCCAGAGATAGCCTGCGATAATATAATTATCGCTAAGCACGGCCAGCGATAATTATCGCTGGCCGTTGTTAATATGCCCCCTAATTCTTTCCTGGAGCACATGCTGACTCAGCATTACACCTGCTCTCTACGCTCGGCTCCTGTTCTCACCCTGGCTTGCCATCACTTATGGCCTGTAGGTCCTCCCAGATTGCATTCCTGGGGGGTGGTGTCCCACACTGGCCTGAATGAAGGAAATAACATTTATAAAATGCACTGTAGAAAATTGGTTACTTGAGGGAGGGTCAAACCCTACTCAAGCACACAACCACAATTCTTGTCAGGGTGAAATGCAAGCAAACCCCAAATTAACCTGTGCTCAACCCTCTGGTAGCTTTGCACATAAGCAATCAGCCTTAACTTAGAGGCAATGTATAACGTATTTATGCAGCACTTCAAACAGTATTAAAGTGAAAATTGCACCACAAGAAAACTCCCACACCAATTTAGAAAAATAGAGTAAAGTATAATAAATTAGCTGACACCAAAACAACAAAAATCTAATCAGTAGAACCAGAGATATGCAATTTCAAAGATTTACTGTAAGTATAGCACCTAAAAGCACAAAGCACCTCTGGTGGTTATCTGGACATTAAACACCGGGTGAAAGTCACAATTTCAGGCCAACCACTATGGAGTGGATTCAGTCCCTCTGAAAGATTACCTTCTAAATTCCAGCGTAAAGAATTCCGTTTGCGATGGAGGGGTCACGAAAAGCAGGAAGAGTGTTGCAAATGGTCGTTGCTGTAGAGCGAAGATCTTGTCCGGCATCGTGAAGGAGACTGTAGAGGCTGTAGCGGAAGTGTAGATCTCATGTTTCCGGTCATCGCTGGTGGTCACTGTAGCAAAAAGAGTCGGTTCACCAGAGCTTTGCACTGGCGGTCGGCGTGGGTGTCAAGATTTTGACTCAAACAGGCCTGTTCGTCATGGCGAAGGGCCTAAAACAGGAACTCACTCCAGTACAGGCCAGCAGGGCTCAGGCAGGTCCAGGTGCATATCCAGTGCAGCAGGTCAGCTGGGCAGGTCCAGGTAGTCCCCTTGGAGCTCATTATGTCCATGTATCTCAGACAGGAGATCAGTCAGCTGACCAATGAAGTCAATTTAGTCTAGGATGAAGGGTGCAGGGCCAGTCTTCCTTCTGAACAAGCAGGGCAGGCCTCAAACAGCAGAGAAGCAGGGTATCCTTCGTCTGCAGTATCCACAGGTTCAGGAGTGTACTGGAGAGTTGGGTCTAAGGGTACAATATTTATACCTGGTGCCCACTTTGTAGTGGGAGAATCTTCTAGAGTCCTCCCCCTACAGACGAGTCTGGAATTTCCTGCCTCCCTGCCCTGACCCTTCTTGTCTGGGGGTGCACCCTGTGAGTGTGCTGAGGCAGAGTTCTTATGACGTGCAAGTGTGGTAGGTATGGGACAGCTTTGTTTTATTGTTTTGTATGTCTTTGATGATGAAAGTGTATTTTCAATCTGCCAATAAACTTTGAAACTTTGGGGACAACTCCACCCATTATCAAGTCAGAGATGGCCCATCTTGCCAACACCTATCCCCCTTTGTCTTACTGTCTGGAAGTAATACACAAAGACCAGTGCTAGCTACACCTAGCCATGTGATCCAGGATGCAGGCACCAAAAGGTTATGACAAGAAAATGGCAACTCTTAATGATGGCATTTTCAGAATTGTGACTCAAAATTCAACTTCGCCATGAAAGAGGGTTTCACATTACAATTCTTTAGAGGCCAAACTCAACTTTCCTTCCTGCTCCCAATTGAAAGTTATCACTTATTAAATGTAATATGGTAACCCAATGTTATCCTATGGGAGAGGCGGGCCTTGCAATGGTAAACAATGAATTTAAGAGTTTGCCACTACCAAAAAAGTTAAAAGTAAATTTCCAGCCTTTTATATGCACTGCACCCTGCCTTATAGGCTGCTTAGGGCCTTCCCTAGGGTGACTTATATGTATTAAAAAGTAAGGTTTAGGCCGGGCATAAGGTTTATTTTGCCAGGTAGGAATGGCAGGCCCAAGACTTGTTTTAAAAGGCCACTTTAGCGGGTGACACAACAAGTGCTGCAGGCTCACTAGTAGAATTTAATTTACAGGCCCCCAGTACACGTAGTACCACTTTACTAGGGACTTACAAGTAAATTAAATGTGCCAAATGGGTTTAAGCCAATTTCATCATGTTTGAAGGAGAGAGCACAAGCACTTTAGCATTGGTTCGCAGTGTTAAAGTGTGAAAAGCCATAAAGCCAACAAAAATGAATTCATCAAAAACAGGAAGGGTAAGGCAAGAAGTTTGGAGATGACCCTGCAGAGAGGGCCAAGTCCAGCACACACTCTCACCCAAACAGGGCATATTCGTGCTGGAGGCCCGACTGTCAGAAGACGAGTGAGAAAGGAAGAACTATGCCTGAAATAGCCAGGTTTTAAGCTGTTTTCTGGAGACCAGCTCCTTTTTGAGGAGGTTGAAAGCAGGGAGCAAAGAGTTGCAGAATTTGGCAGCAAGGATGTAAAAAGCATCCTCGCATGCAACTACTTCTCATTCTGGGAATGTGTAGCATATTTGAGTTGCCAGATCTCAGAGCTTTAGAGGGCATAGAGAGAATCCACCAGGCTCTTAAATATTCAGGTTCAGTTTTGCTAAAGGGTCAAAAGACTAGGGGCCATATGTATGAAAATCGGAATTTGCGATTCTCAAAATGCGATATTTTGCGAATCGCATTGTGAGAATCGCAAAATACGATGTATCAAGAAAATCGCAATTATTTAGCGATTCGCCTAAATTCGCAGAATAATTCTGAGAATCCCAATTTGCGATTCTTTATTTGCGAAATTCGCTAATAAGGAATCGCAAAATGGGGAATCTGCCATTCAGGTGCAGCTTGATGACATCACAACCAGGAAGTGTGACTGCACAGCTGCACCTGATTGCCAGAAGCACAGTCAGAGCCTGAGGGGAGAGTGGAAGAGCACTGCACTGACATCCAGGGAGGCAAAATGAATCCCCAGGAGCAGGAGAAGGAGAAGGAGGAGGCAGGAAGGAAGAGAAAACCCAAATTCAGTGACAGGGAGCAGGAAGTCCTGATAGAGGAGATGGTAGGCAGCCATGAGCTCCTATTTGGGAAAAAAGCCCTGAACGTGCCAGAGGCAAGGAAGAGGAAAATCTGGGATGCCATACAGGACAAGGTGAATGCCATAGGTGTAACCCACCGCACTGTGGAGGACCTGCGCAAGCGCTGGTACGATATGCGGCTGAGATCTAAAGAAAAGCTGGCAACCAGGTTGGCTGAGGTGAAGAAGACCGGGGCGGCACATCCAGTGCTGCAGAGTCCACGCCCCAGGAGGAGTTGGTGGAGTCCACCTTGCTATCGGAGAGTGTCAGTGGAGTGGCTGACCTGGACAGCTCCGACCCACCCACCACCAGTCAAGGTAAGATGCATGCCATCTGTCCCCTTCCACTCCACCATAGCACCCACACAGTTATGAGCCCCCAGCAACCAAACAGTTTTTCAACTCCAGTACATGGTGTTGTGTACACCCTGAAATGCATCATGGGAGATGTAGTCACATGCACCAAACAGTGTAGTATTGAGACACAGCAAGGTAGTAACAGTGACAGTGAGTTAGGGAATGCAAAATACAGGCAGACAGGATGTAGGTAATGCAAAAATAAGTAGATTTAACCTCTTACAAAATGAGAATGAGTACACTACAAATATTGTCTGTGCTTCTGTCTTCACAGCACCACTGGCAAGGCAGGAGGGCAGTTCAGGGCATGAGGAGGCAGATGTCACCGATGAGCAGGCAGGGGAGGAGGAGCAGGAGGCACAGACCCCTGAAATCCCTGTTGCATGCAGAAAACGCAACATCGTGCCACCACTACCACAGATGGAGGCAGACCTACAGGGAAGCGGACACGAATCCCAGGCAGGCCAGGCCCAGCTTACAGTCCCACACAGGCAACAGTCCCCTGACCACCAGAGGGAAGGAGGAGGAAACAGACGCAGGGCAAGGCAGTCCACCAGTGCTGGTGATGAGGAGCAGCAGTCCGTGTTCTCCGGCCTCGAGGGCACTATGGTGAAGGTGCAGCGGCTGCAAGTAAAATCAATGCGGTCAATGCAGCGTCAGTTCCAAACCCTAAACCATCACATGAGCAACATGAGGGGTGAGATGAGGGAAATGACTGGTGCCATACGTGAACTGTGTGCCGTGCAGAGGAGATCCAACGCTCGCATGGACACATACAGCAAGGCGGTCAACCGCCTGTGCACTGTTACGTCCCTGCTGTCACGTAGGTGTGTCAGTATGCAGGTAGAAATGGCACATAACAGCCAGGATATGGCCAAGGTCTTGGTGCAGGTGACACATGCTGTGGAACTGATGCAGGCGGCTGGCTCAGGTGGGACAGGACCCCTGCCCACAGGGGACAGTGAAGACCAATCAAGCCGCAGCAGCATTACACCACCAGTACCTGAGGTCAGACGGCGGAGCGTGAGGCAGGGGAGAACCCAGGATGACCCGGGGAGAGCAGTGGGCACCCAGAGCGAGGTGCAAGCAGCCGTGCACGCAGAAGATAAGGTGGCATCAGGGAAGCATGGCCATGGGTGACTTAACACATTGCTGTGGACTGAAGTGTCTAGGACACCTTTGCATTGTGAATTTAACAGTTGCAAATATCATTCACACACATTAGGTGTGCATCAGGCTGTGTGCCAGAATTGTACTAGCACCAAATGGAATAAAAACACAGTTGTGCACCAATGCATAGCATACTGTCATTATTACTCACCTAGAAATAGTTGTGCGTGATCTCCTGGCGCCTCTGCCGTCCGGCAGCTGCCCCAACACCACCTGCTAGTCCTGCACGAGGAGCCGGTCCCTCCTCATCGGATGACTCTGATTCGCTGAGCTCCACTGGGGTGCCCTTCCTGGTTGCTATGTTGTGCAGCATGGCACATGCGACCACTATCTTGCAGCAGGTCTCCGGGCTGTATTGCAGGGCACCTCCGCTCTTGTGTAGGCACCTAAATCGGCTCTTTAGGATGCCAAAAGTCCTTTCTATCACACTACGGGTCGACCTGTGGGCGTTGTTGTAGCGGCGCTCCGCAGCAGTGGCTGGATTCAAGTAGGGTGTCATGATGAAATCCCTCACTGCATACGCGCTGTCCCCTGCAGGGTGCAAATGAAATGGGTTACACACTGTCATCCCACTCAAGGCCTCAACTGTATGTGTGAATGTTAGCCATTTTTTACCTAGCAAGTAGCCCTCACCAAACTCCCCAGCCAAGAGGCGACGGTGTAGCCCACTGTGGCGGAAAATGAATGAATCATGGGTGCTTCCAGGATATTTCGCAACTATGTCCGTGATGACATGGGTGGCATTACAAACTACCTGGATATTCAGGGAATGATAACACTTTCTGTTCCTGTACACATATTCTGTCTGGGAGGGGGGACAGGGCGACATGGGTCCCATCAATGCAGCCAATTACATGGGGGAATTGGGCTATCTGATAGAACCCCTGCTTGGTTTGGTCAAGTGCCTGCTGCGTGTTAGGGAAATGGATGTGGTGTTGCAACCTCTGCATCATGGCATCCAGGAACCTGTGAAAGAGGCGTGACAGGCTACTCTGTGTCACCCCTCCTGCTGCTGCTATCACCCCCTGAAAGCTCCCAGACGCCAGCAGGTGCAGTGAGCACAGGACCTGCACATGGGTGGGGATGGTGCGTGTCCTGCGTGTGGGGTGCTCCAGCATGGGCTTTAGCTCCTCAATGAGATCCATGATGCTGTCTGGGTGCAGCCTGTACTTTTCATGGATCTGCTCCTCTGTTTGCTGGAACAAGGTGATGCGTGCACTGAAGATCCTCTCTTTGCGTCTCCTTCTCTGGCCAGCAACTCTGATCCTCAGCCTCCTAGCGATGATGTACAGCGCAGCCATTGTGAAAGCCCCTGTTGCATTTTGGGCCAGCTTATATGGGTTGCACCTGGTTACCACCTGCTCTGAGTTGGTGGTAATTGCGAGGTGCTAAATAGCGAATTTTACTAATTCGCAGATAGCGAATTTTTGGTACATCTCATTGCGAATTCGCTATCTGCGATTACGTTATTTGCGAAATTCGCAAATCGCGTACAGCAATATGCGAATTCGCATAGAATATTCGCAGAATCGGGCTCGCACATTTGTGCGAATCGCTATTTTTGCGATTAGCAATTCTGCGATGCGATTCCGTTTCATACATCGCAAAAGTCATTTTTGCATTCGCAAACACTGAAATTTAGCGATTCGCAGTGTTTGCGATTGCGAAAATGCTTGATACATATGGCCCTAGATGTCTGGCATTAAACAGCACCTTTTTCTGACCCGAGCCAGTGTAGAATTTCCAAGTGGTTGAACATTGAATGGCATGGTGGTAAATTCAGAATGAGGCAGGCTCCACATTTTGAATTCTTTTCAGAGGGTGCATTCTGTAATTGGATTGACCCAAATAAAGGGACTTCCCATAATCTAATCTAGAAGTCACTAGGGCATAAGTAATGGATTTCCTGAAACAAAAAGAAGCGAAGAACCTGTTTTAGCATTCTTAAGATGAAGAAGCAGGATGCTGCCCTGTAAGCGATTTCGTCCTTGAGGGAGAGATAGGTGTCCAACAAAAACCCTAACTTTCTGGTGATGTCGGAAGGACCGGGAGTGTATCCAGATTAGCTGGCAGCCATTGACTGGATTGGGCTGCCAAAAACAGCAGGGGCTGCTTCTTGGTCCATCTCCAAAGCAACATCCATTTGCAGCCTGGTCCATTTATCATGACTGGATAGTCTTTGGACTGCTGATCCCTACGACCGCCTTCCCCTCATGGGATCGAACACCTTCACCCACAACACAGTAGGGGAGAGGTTTGCACCTTTTAACCATACTATGTCCAAGATCTGCACAGGAAATTCCCACCTACCACAGCAGCATCAGATGCAAAGCCAATGCAGCTAACTGATGCCTAACCTTGCCTTTTTTCATCCAGAGCTATCCTCACCCTCAACTCGCACCTCCCCAATTTTTTTCTCCTGGCCCATGTTGACCTCTCCAGTAAGGTGGGGAAGAGGGCAGTGCCTCATCATAGGGGTCACACTGCTGGCAATGTTTTACTTGGTGGCAATGGGAAAGCAAGGGGAATTGGAAAGCCAGGGGTGAAGATGCATTTGGTGTGTATGATCTTTCCTGGTGGTCTGGTACTCAATTGAATGGTTTGCAATCAGGGAAGGGAGTATGTATCCCTGGAACTGTGGAGAGATGGCAACTGGCAAAGTAATGCTCTCTTTTACGCCTGGGTGATCTTCTACCATTCTTTACCTTTAGAGGATTGCACACTGCTCTGTGCAAGCCTCAGGAAGTCCAGTAAGCGAGTCAGCAGTTATCGGTCCAGAGGAGGGGGGACTGATTCATCGCTGCTGTGGCACTTTAAAGCACTGATTGCTATTCAAGGACTGGGTAGGATCTCTGCCCCTGCATGCTCCTTCTGCCATTCTCCTACCAACCCAGTGCCCCTTCCTCCCGCCCAGTACACTCTGTCCTTCTACCAATACTCCTGTCTGCATGTCTGCTTCAGCGATTGATGTGAGCCTGCTGATGAGTGTAGTATCTTTTGAGTGTTTTCTCAGGTATGGTTGCCTAGGGATAGGGAGGAGGTTGCTGTGGATGGGTTGAGGTAATAGTGCAATAAATGACATATTGTGGGCTTTGCCTGTGGCATTCCAGCAACCCCTGGCATATGCAATAATATTAGCCTATCCTTCCATTGGAGGATCCACATCCTGGTCACATGGCTTGGGTGACTTGCTTGTTCATGCCTACCAGGCACTTCGTGCTGCAGTGGAAAGGGAACGAGCAGTCTAGTACGGACTTTCTTGCTCACTGAACTGGAAAACACTTGCAGCTTCTGTCTAACCCTGTTCGATTCTGGATTGACCCACAACCTAGATGCGTGCAACATGCGCATGCAAGACTTAATGCCCTTCAACTACCAGCCTTCCCTGACACTCATATCTGAGATGATTGAAACGAAGACCTACACAAAGCAGTTCTAGAGGGCCGGGGTCTTGGGCATCACTAACTGGCAGCTTGTCACGCACAATGGGTTTTCTTGCATCAACGGCACTGCAGTTAAGATGAGGGCAATTTACACATGAATATTTAAATATTTAATAATAATCTATTGAGACTAGACATATAGTTTTAGTCTGAACTCTTAATGAGCGATGGTGGAACTGCATTACCTCACCTTTTGCTATTTCTGCCATAAGATAGCTGACCTTTCAGTGGAGCTTGGTATCCACAGTACCTGTATACAACCAACTTCACTCAGTAGATAATGTAATGTGATTTCTAAACTATAATCTGTTCAGACAGATTGCTTCACGCTTAGCCATGTAGGGATGCCTCCAAAACTGTAATGCTGTGCTGTGTCTGTATCCCTTTTTAACTTGCTTCTCTCCTCCTGGATGGAGTACCTAATCTTTGGAAGGTAGTGTATGGCATCATATACATGCACAGACATTATGACTTAGAGAATAGGCAATTTCTGGTGCGCATGGCACCCGAACGTCATTCACATCCACCCCATCAGTGCTCATCACTTGTATGCACCAAGCACACCTCTGATATCCCTTTAATGTGGACCCGTCGGATATCCAATAGCACCCTCAATTTATATCATCGCACACCACCATTCCAAATACACCTATCATATGCAGACAGTATGTCTGATCTAACAATAACTTCCTGTCAAATGTCCAAGTCGTGGCAGATTATAACGAACTACTGTGTGGGAGTTCAATTACTAACGGATTGTGATCTGATATTAACCTTGGAAAGAGCTCACAATTCGCCCTGTCTACAATTTGATTGGAAACAAAAAAATAATCCAAGCGGACAAATTTACGGTGAGGAGCTGAGAAATAAGTGTACCCAGGCTCCGCCTGCCGATGTGTATGCCAAGTGTCAATCAAACCGTGTTCCCGACAAAGTCCCTGTAGAGCCCTGAAAGTCTTGCACTTTCTACCCTGATATGGGGCATTGCTGAAAAGATTAAAACTGCTATTCAGATGAATATTAAAATCCCCACAAAGAACTACCGGAGAGGGCCATAAGGCCAATTCTATATTCAGAAAATCCAAGATTTCTGGCTCATCCAAGTTAGACCCATACAAAGAGCAAATAGTAAACAGAATGCCCTTAATGACAACTTCCATAATTACCCAATCGACCTAGATTGTCTTCCTTGATTCGCTTACTAATTAATATACCATGCCTGACCAAAATAGCTACCCCTCGTGTGGTTGTAGCTTGACGAGAGCTTGCAAGGAGATCGAGACCCAAATCCTTTAACCACCCACAATTATTCCAAGGAATATGTGTTTCTTGGAGGCATAATACGTCAATCCGCATATACCTAATAAGCTTGGCAAGCAAGCCTCTTTTTTTCCTATCGTTAAGGCCACAGCTGTTTAAAGAACAAATTCGAATGTTGCTATTCCTATCCGTCATCCTCCCGTAATGCAAATCTCAACATGTAATGATAGACATTTTTCAGCGACAATTCTTAAACAGAATATGAAAAAAGCTTCCTTGTCTGGATGCTGACTATAGCCATAACTGTATATATAAGAAAAAAACTGTGTACCCCCCAACCCTCACCCCCACCCTCAAACGCACCCCCCAACCCTTCCCCCTTCTACCAGAAGCCCTCCCCCTCCACCCACCCCACCTCCCTCCACATGAGGCATGGGGTCCGACAGTCCCTGGTGATGCAGAGCTAACCCGTCCCCCCTACACTAAGCTAGACCCTCCCCTCCTAACAGTATATACCATGCAATAAATGAAGGCAGACACAGAATCAACAACAAAAAAGAAAAGAGAAAAAAGGAGAAAACCAGCAGAGGTTAACGAGCAAGAGGAGGCCTCCCCAAGGTTCAGAAATAGCAGCAAGATCAGCCCTCCCAAATACGATACGAAACCACATTCAAAATAGAGGACCCTAAGATGGCTTCAGTGAGAGCAAGAAATCTTTTGCTTGAATTTCTGATTGAAAATAATGCGTTTGCCCCTGAGAAACCACCTTCAATTTGGCAGGGTTGAGCAGAAAGATCTGAGCTCCTTTTGCCTGAAATGCCGGGATTAATTGACGGAGTAGCCATCTCTTTTCAACTGTCCGTTGACAGAAGTCAGGGCGCACAAAAAAAATCGCACCCCTTACCTGCCCTTTTCCGATCTGGCCTAACAAGATCGTATAAGGCTTCCCTGGCCAAAAAATTATTAAGACAGATCAGGATGGCACGTGGCAGGCTATCAGCTTGGCCCACTGTTTTCCGCTGATTAAAAGGAAAGCGATGGGCCCTTTGCAATTGCATTTTCCAGTCCCAATGTTGAAGATCTGGGAAAGCCTCTTCAAAAAGTTCAATCACGAACTGGCGAACATCTGCACCCTCCTTGCCCTCAGGAATACCCAGAATTCTCAGGTTGTTCCGCCTTGCCCAATTTTCAAGATCAGTTAGGTATCATCCTTTGTAGATTGCATTGACTCATTCAGATTTTTCTGTACGGCCAGCTCGTCTTCCAGTTGAGAAATTCTAGTTTCTGCCTCTCCGATTCTAGCTGCAAAGTCAGAACACTTCTTTGCGATCCTGCGGATGGAGTTCTGCAGTTTCCTGCACGCACCTTGTGTCCGAGAGCTCTCGGTTCTTGTTTCCTCACGATGGGCCATGATCACCTGATATATTGTAGCAAGTGTAATTTCTTCAGGATCATTAGGGTTAGCACTAGCCGCTCCAGGTAATGCGATGCTTTCCGGGTTCTCCTTTCCTTCCAAATTTGTCGAGAAGGCGTAGTCCCAAGTCATAAGACCGACCACGCCCTCGGCCGGGACAGAAAAAGAAGATTGGTCTCTCAATTTCCTGACTGTTCCAGGATTAAACAGGAACTTATCACTCTCTTCCTCCCAATGTAAACTGCTGGTCTCACTTTCTTCCCAAGCCCAGTCTTTGTCACAGCTGTCATCACCAGAGGAGTTAGAATGGTCTGACAAAGAAAAGAATTTGTCCGCAGCGTCCTCCTCCCTGCCTAATGGCAAGTTATCTTCCTTCCGACAAGCCTCACTGTCTTGATGAGTCAGATCCAAAGCCCCTGTTGCCTGGCCATTACTTGAAAGAACTCCATCTACCAGAATGGCCATGCTGTGCGAGCACTGGCCATGCTGTGCGAGCATTGTATCATCTATAGCCACCGGGGGGGGGGGACATCTATCAGACTACCAGTCTCCCGATCCCACCTGGGAGACTGTCTGCGCTTGAGCACTCCATCCCTTGGTCCGGTATCCCCCCAGCAGTATCTCTTTCGGCAGTCTTACCCCGGGTCAGGTCTGTCGATAGTATTACAGTGACCAGAGATTCGGGGGCAGTTTCATGAGCAGATAGAGGAGTACCAGCTCTCCCGGTGATTTTAGCCCCAGCTGCCAATTTATTTTTCACCATTTGTGCCTTGAATAGCGCAGGGACAGTCTGCTTTCCGCGGGTGACAGCACCGTTTCTACCCGCCTTGGATTGTTCCCCAGAGCCCAGCGTCTCCATAGCAGAGCGACATCTCCTACCATCAGGGCTTCCTCCGTCGCGAGCCGAAGCGGATTTCCCCGGACTGCCAGAGCCGGCCGGTGGCCCCCGCACCTTGAAATTCTTGGCAGTTGTCTTCGGCAGCATTAGTGAAGCGGCCCCGGTAAGCAAAGCAGGAGAAACTGGAGGAGCTGCCGGAGTATAGATAATGCGAGACGCCAACCGACAAGGCAGCCGGAGCCCTCACAGCCAGAGCCACGATTGCCAGATCATCAACACGGGGCACCGGAACTGGTAAGTTTCACTCCCCCATCAGTTTCCTCGTGCAGACGCCGTCCAAAATCACGAAGGGAGAGGGTTTAGCAGGGAGGGAGTTAGTGGTCAGCTCACTCGACCGCTGAAGCGGTCGCCATCTTGCCTCCGAATCACAGAGTTTTTTTAGTAGAAATAAGGGTACTGCATCTGAAACAGTAGTTTGGGATGCCTTTAAAGCGTCAGTACGGGTGAGACCCTCAGTTTCTCCCTTTATCCACAGAGGATGGTAAAAGAGAAGATTAACGGCTGGGTGGGTCAGCTCCGGAAAGCTGAGGAAGAGCTTATTCGAGCAATTGCGGATCTGCAGAAAATGGAGGAGTGTCAGCGGCAGATTGCTGTTGTAAGAACCAGGATACACCAACATTATGGGGATGAATTGGCTATTAAATTTGCACAATACCGGGCTGACATATATGAGTTCGGGGAAAATACTGGTAGATTGTTGGCTAAACGCTTGCAACAAAGGGGAGTTTCCAATAGAATTTGCCGAATTAAGGATCAAATGGGTCAGATTCAGGACCTGCCTGCAGAGGTTCTGAAGGTCTTTCGGGACTTTTATCAGGAGCTTTATACAGCTGAGAGGGACGTGGCAGCAATGTCTGGCGAGGAATTCCTTCGTGACTATGCAACCCCTAAGATCACCCCGGAACAGAGCGAAATGGTATCTGCCTCGATCACGGAGGAAGAGATCGAACTTGCCATAACTTCTTTGGCGGCCGGCAAAGCTGTCGGCCCCGATGCATTACCTGTGGAATTTTACCACACATTCCGGCAAGTCCTTCGAAGCGAGTTTGAATCTTTGTTTCAAGTTGCTCAGAGGGGTCAGATTCCCGATTGTTGGCGCAAAACCACCATAGTTGTCTTAAAAAAAAAAGACAAACCCGAGCTCTGCCCCCCATCTTATAGACCTAGCTCTTTGATCTGTGCTGACAGTAAGATCTATTCTAAAATAATTGTTCTAAGGCTCTGCAAGGTTATCACCCCATTGGTGTCCATCCGCCAAAACACGGGTTTATCCCGGGTCGAGATACATCGGACCATGTTAGGCGCGCAATAGCCTTGTTTGATTGGGCTCAGGCCACAAAGTCACCTCTTGGGATGATCCTGTTGGACGCGGAGAAAGCGTTCGACAGGGTCTCCTGGGGGTTTCTCTGGTCGGCGTTACATGTAAAGGGGTTACATAAGGAATTTATTCAAGCAGTGCAGGCCCTTTATGCATCTCCTGAGGCCCGCATCCGTATTGTTGGACAGGAATCCAATTCATTTGCCATTAGCAGAGGAACCCGTCAGGGGTGTCCCTGCTCCCCGTTATTATTCTCAATATATATTGATCCTTTTCTTAACAAATTGGATACTAATACGCAGATTAAAGTGGTTACGGTCAATGGGGCTGTCTACAAATCATTAGTCTATGCTGATGATGTTGCTGTTTTCATGACCGATATAAGATCTGCTCTTCCGGTAGTGAATGATGTGGCGAAGCAATTTGGCTCCGTCTCGGGTTATCAGTTAAACATTGATAAAACCCAGATCATACACTCGGATACCTTGCTCCCGGAAGATATCTCAACTGTTTCTGTAGCAACTTATCTGGGAGTGAAGATCACGGCATCTGTGGAGCATATACCGGAGTTAAATATTTTGCCGATAATAAGGAATATCGATCAGACACTTGCGAGATTAGACCATTTGCAGCTTTCTATGCACGGCCGGTGCAATGCCGTTAAAATGTTGATTTTTCCAAAAATGTTATATTTGTTTCGGACCATACCCCTAGAATTTCCGGCATCGTGCATCACTAGAGCTGAAAAGGTATGTGTTAGATTTCTATGGGGGTATCGTAGAGCCAGACGGTCAGTTAAGTGGTTGATCTTACCAAGACTTAGGGGGGGCTGGGGACTACCCTCCCTAATCCTATATCACTGGGCAGCACTACTACAACAAATGGGGATATTGTTGGTCGGGGCTAAGGCAGTAATTCCCGAAGCTGTTAGACCCACCATTTATGAAGTCTTACTTGGTGAGGATGCTCGGCAATGCTTAGTTAAAATTCTAGAACCGAGTTATTACAAGAAAACTAAATTTAAAATCATTCAATCTGCTTACGGTATCTGGAAAAAGATACGGCATAGGCTTGGTATCTCGAATATTAACGTTTATACCCCTTTCTTGGCATATGGGCTTTTACCACCAATTTTTCAAGACCAGATCACTGCTAGTTGGGGGTATCAGGAATTAATGTTCTGGGGGATCTCTTTCGGGATGGCCAAATTGCTTCGTTTTCCAATCTACAAGAGAAATTTGGGCTCTCTATGAGACATTTTTTTAAGTTTTTACAGATCAGGAGCTTTCTGGGCAAAACTACTATGTCACAAGTGGGTGCTACGTTTGGGAAAATACCCCTGGCTGGCATTATTGGGACTAGATCCCGGATTGGGAAAATATATCAAATGCTGGTGGCCGGTCTCCCTGATGATTTGGGTACTCCGAATGATAGATGGGCCAGGAAGTTTGGTCAGGAAGGTATTGACTTAGAGGCGTCTTTGGAATTAGCTAACCAGATTTTAATAACTGGCAGCTTGAGGACTCAACATTTCATGTCGGTCTTTGACTTATATTACACCCCGGGGAAAATTTCCAAATGGTCTGGGTCACGGGTAATTCATGCAGTAGGTGCGGGGCATGGGCGGCTGATACGATCCACATGTTCTTCGCTTGTCCCAAGCTTGCTAAATATCTACAAGACATTGAATTTTTTCTGAACCAGATTCTTGGCAAGCCGATATCAATAACACCTGATTTCGTTATTTTGGGATAGATGGGAGTCAGGGTAGCACGGATCGGACTGGATCTGAAATCGGACTAGTATTTATCGCAATGGCCATTGCTAGAACTTGCATTACCTCTCAATGGATTAGCCCTGATTCCCCTACTTTTATAAACTGGAGGGCTAGGTTGCTAGCCACTTATAACATGGAATCGGCTGTATATAGACTGAAAGGTTGTAGGAAACGTGAAATGGGGAGGAAAATATGGGAGCCAATCACTAGCTGGATAGGGTAAACAAACTTTGGCATTGGCTCTCTTTGTCTTGTTTTATTCTGGCTCCTCTTGCATAATGATTTATGTCTTTTTTTCTTCTCCTAGTATGGAAAATTCTGGATTTTGTATCGGTTTAGGCTTTTTTCTGCTGTGTTATATATTTTTGTCTTTTTTTTTGTTAACTCATGACAAGGTCTTTTTGAATGTGAATGTAACATTTTGTTGTATGCTATGCCATAACTAACTGACAATGATTCAAATAAAAAAAAAATAAAAAAATAGATGTGAGAATAAAAAAAAAAAAAAAAAAATACACCTATCTATGATCATACTCACACAACAAACGCTGGGCAACCCCTTACAGTCAAATGCACACTTAATGGCGCCTAAGCCAAGCAGTTTGCAAAACTCTGCAAGGGCATGTCTGATTTACCGCAGAGTGTTCTCAAATAATAATCCAGGATTCCCACTGGCATGATGAATGTGAATCATTGTTGTAAAGAACTTATGATTGACATTTGATGTTTTCCCACTTGTTTCTTGTTCACTATGTGAGGCTATCTTCCGCATTCATGCTTGGTTGTTGTTTGATTCCAAAGGCAGTGACATGTTGAATAATATGCATTTTAGTTTCCTAACTACCATTGTCTGGGTTTATTGAGAGGACATTAGATGGTAAGAGTCCGTTAACCCTATGATTTCCCCATAACGTTCCGATATCTATGAAGCTGAATACTCCTCTGCTTGAGTTGGCCATTTACCCGACGCCTTTGTGAGAGTCTGCATGAAAGAAAGAAAACATTATTTGGAAGCAGGTTTTATAAAAAGAAAATCTGCTCTGATTTTCAGCTGACACCTTTTTGTAAAGAAATGTGTGCATTTACATTCAAGTTAACTTTTAAAATGTTCAACAACGATCTATCGTTATGATTTACCTAAGTTCTGTGTCAAATTGTGTGGTTGCTTTCATTTTTAGTATTTGGGTTCTGATTGACTGTTATTCTTTTTCTTCCACCCAGAAGACTGAGCTGACAGCTGCTCAGATAAGCTACACTATTGAAATCAGTTCATACACCTCTATAACTGATACGCAGGCAGCCAGAATGGTCAATGGCCACCTGGATAATGAAATGTAGGAAAGGACAATTTAATTGTTAAATTGTTTGCTTGCTAAACAAGGGAGAAGCCAGAAAAAATTGAATACCTCACTTGGACCCACATTCAAAATGGCAGTGAGTGATCATGTTTCTCCCTATGGGGGCTATCCCTTCTTCTCTCCTGTCGTTCCTCTGCCTTATACAACCCATCCCTCTCTCCAATTTTCTCCTTTCTTCACTCCCTCCCTTTCTTGTGTTTTCATTCTCTCATTCTATTGCATCTCTGTTGCATGCTTTGTCATTCCTTGCCTCCTAATCTCTGTCCTGTTTCCCTCCTCCCTTTTCCTATTCCCTCGCTCTCTTTTCTAATCTCCCCTGCTCCTTTTGTCTCATCCTTATTCTCACCTCCAATCACACCTGTTAGAAATCGGCAACATAGTTGAGGACGTTAGGTACCCAACCCCAGGTAATAATTACAACATTTGTCAGGGTGAACCCTTAGGTCACTAAACTTACCTGAGCTCAACGCCCAGGTAACTATGGCATAGAGAACACAGGATTCATTTAGAGCCAAAGTGTAAAGTATATCTGCAGTACTAAAACAGTAATAAAGTTGAAAAGCAAAACAATAAAAACCCCAGAATAGATTTGAAAAACAGAGTATAACTTACTAAACAAAATGACACAAAAATAACAAAAATCTAATAAGGGGAGCTGGAGTTATGAATTTTAAAAGCTTTAAGTAGAAATAGCTCCATGATGTACAAAGTCAATAGTCAATGTTCACGGTAGAAGAGGACTTAAGCACAATTTGATGCTGACCATGATGGAGTGCGGTTTGGATACACTAACCAGGTTCATCCAGCAGCCACCAGGAGGGTCCAGTCTAGGTCCATTTGCCACTGGTAAGCTGGGCAGCTGCAGTAAAAGGCATCTTGTAGCTTAGTGTGTTCATGTCTTCAACTCAGCAGTGCTCAACCTTTTGGGGACTGTGATTGTACATTATGTACAGCATGTGGATCAACTGTTTCCTGAAGGTCAAGCAGGTATGTGCGTAGCGGCTGCCATATGTCTCGTGATCAATGCAATTGTGCATAAAGATCACTATTCGTGTTACAGTGTATTAGGCTATTGAGGAATGCCATTTGCGCCGGCGGGTACTTGCTTCCCCAGTGTATGACCACTTCCCTTTTGGCGAGCATTAGCGCTATTTGCAGCGAAACGTCACGTTGATTTTGGGATGTCATGTACGAACCCTAAAAGTGCCTGCAATGGTGCGGGTGTGAGCTCAAGTTGTATCATGCACGACAGTTCCGTCAATATGGTCCTCCAGTACTTAGCCAGTTTTTCGCAAATCCATGTCATATGTGCAAAGTCTGCTAACAGGGAGTGACAATTGGGATATGTATGTGGACGGGATGAGTCCATCCGGTGCACTTTGAAAGGTGTAACATATGCACGCCATAGGAACTTAAAGTGTAGTCATTTATGTCTGTGTTTTAAAGAGACCCTGCGTGTCCGCCTACAGCAGTGATACCATTGGAAATCAGATAGTGAGTGAGCCAGATCCCGTTACCACGCAGCATGTACTCTTGCATCTTTGGCAGGAAGCAGTGCTATACATTACTTGTACAGCTTGGACATCAGGTGGTCCCCGCCCATATCCTTGATGAGTAGCGTCAAGTGTGAGAATTCGGCCCGTTCAAGGGGGTAGCTGGGGATCCGAGTCCTTTTTTTAAATTTTTATTAAATCACCATTTGCAGATAATGGCAACCGTTACAATCTTATTACAGCAGCGGTACTAAAACGACATAATATACAACAGTGTTTTTGTGTTATATAACATTCACCCTCCTCCCACCACCCTTATCCCAACAACACCATGGCAAATCATGTGGCAAAGCATGTAGGAGGAAGAAAAACAATATTTTACATGCTCAGCAGTGTAAAGCAGTGCAACTTCAGATCTTATAACAGCATTGTATCATCAGTGGCTATCTTAATAACATACATGTATGCCAGATCAGGGTGTGCTAACAAGTGTGTGGTGAGTGGCGCCCAAAAGTCTATGGGCCTGGAGGCCTCAGGTAGCTCCTCAGCATATACATTAATTTGTTTCTTACAGAAAACGTGATCACAAATCCACTTGCCCATGGTTGGCACTGCCTTGGTGTTCCAGTGCATAGCAACTGCGCGCTTAGCAAATAGAGTGGCTATTGCAACTATACGTCTATTACATGGTTTAATTCTGTTCAGCAACCCCAGCAAACACAACTCCGGCGAGCATTCAATTTTTTCCAATGTCATATCTGATAGCGACCTCACTACACCTCAACAGAAATTTAACATAGCAGGGCATCCCCATGCCAAGTGCACAAAGTCCGCTCCATCCTGCCGGCATCTGGGACACCTCGCATCCTCCTGTAATCCAAATTTTAACAATTGTGTGGGGGTGTAGTATATCTGATGCAAGTATTTAAAATGAATAATTCAGAGATTACAATTGGCAGTCAGGCTCCCCGTCAATTTACAACAGGCCTCCCAGTTTTTGAGAGACATGTGGACAGCATTCCACTTTTCTAACACAGAGGATTCAGCCCACTCATTCTCTCGTTGAGAAGCACCATATATTCTGGAGATCAGCCCTCTACTTTCACCCCCTTTTAGCACCACTTGTAACACCTTTAACACATGTGGTTCCTGCGGAAAGTCCAACCACAGGGAGCGCACCGCCGCACGCAGCCTGGCATATATGAACCTGCGCATTGCTTTATATGGTTGACCAGCTTTAAAATCGGTCAAAGTAAAAAATGTGCAGTTTCGGTACATATCCCCCAGTTTAGTAATCCCTGCACTTTGAAGAACACTAAGGGCCCCGCGCTCCCGCGCCACTGATATGCCCTGATGGGCAGCGATTGGCATATCCCGTGCATAGATATAATCTCTCCCCGCGCGCGCGGCCAAGGCATCCCACACCCAGACAGTGCAACTGACCGGGTTGATCTCCCTTTTATTGCCTCACTCGCACTTGTATAGAATCCTAGCAGGTAGCGGCGTTGGATATGCAGTGTCCGCCTCTACAGCTAAATGTGGCATGTATTTCTGCGGGAAAAATCAATAGTGCGTGAACTGCGCCTGTGCACTCAAGTAATGAAGACGCAGGTCTGGCGCTTCAAACCCCCCATGTTCAAAGGGTAACGTTAACGTGCTCCAACTGCACCTCAGTTGCTTGCCAGCCCAAACCAGCGACAGCAGGCAGGAATGCAGCATCTTAAAAAATGTGACATTTAACTTTATTGGAATATTGACAAATAAAAAAAGCCGCTTCGGGAGAACAGCCATCTTTACCACAGCAATTCTGTCCGCCAGCGACAACGGTAGGCGCGTCCAGCGGGAAATCTGTTCCATAATTGTGGTGACAGCTCGTCCATAGTTCATATTTAGCACAGTCTCAGGGTCTCTATGTACCCAAACCCCCAAATATTTCACAGGGTCTGCAGATCAGGCAAGGGGGTAATCCGGCACTACCTCTTGAGTACAATCTGTTAATGGGAAAATCGTGGACAATTTATCCCCAGCCCAGAGTGCTTCTCAAATATAACATATTCACATAACAAAGGCGATAACTGTGTACCCGGATCTTGGACGTATAATAACATATCGTCCGCATAGAGTGATATAACTAGAGGGTGCTGCCTGAACCCCAGTGCGACCTCTGCTTGCTTCTGACGCACCTTACATGCCAACGGTTCCAAAGCCAGGGAGAAAAGCATCAGAGACAGAGGGCAACCCTGCCTTGTGCCCCTGCAAATTGGGAATGTATCAGATACCCAGCCATTAACTCGCACCCTAGTGACCGGGTTTGTGTACAATAATTGTATCCACTTCCCAAAAAAAGGCGGCATACCCATTCTTTGTAAGACTACAAACATATATCCCCATTGAAGTGAATCAAAGGCTTTTGCTGCGTCTAGCAGCACCGCCACAGAAGGGCTCTCAGGATCTAAATGGTGCAGCACTGCGAAAATTGTGCGGAGATTGTGTACTGTGGAACGCTTAGGAACAAACCCCAACTGATCCGGGAGAACCAACTTGGGAATCAGAGGTTGTAGTCTAGATGCAATCATTTTTGCTAGTATTTTGGTGTCTATATTTATGAGAGATATCAGTCTTTACGATTCGCACTTGCTTGCAGCTTTCTCAGGCTTCAGAAGTGTAACTAGTGGGCTTCCCAAAGGGAGGGAGGTAATACACCGATTTCATAGGCCTCTGCAAAGACTTTTAATAGTTGCGGGGCCAGTTCTTCAATGTAGGCCTTATAAAACTCACTAGGCAGACCGTCAAGTCCTGCCGCCTTACAAGTAGGTAGGGACATTATAGCCTCTTTAACATCATCAACATCAAATGGTTGGGTCAAGTATTCGCGCTGCCCGTTAGATAGCCACCCCAGTGCAATGTAATCTAGAAAGTTGCTAACTGCGTCATCAGAATCTATCTGTCTGGTCCCGTATAATTTGGAATAAAAATCAATGAATACTCTACTGATCTCAGGGATGGAGTGCTGGGCAACAGCATCTTTATCCAACAGTTCAGTAATGTGCTCCTGTCCTTTGGGCAGTGATAACTTATGTGCCAATGAACGACTAGGCCTCCCACCCTCACCATAATGCCGTGCCCTAGATCCCCTGGATCTGTGTAATACCTCCTGGTCTGCAGTTTGATTGTGTTCGGAGACCAACTCCCTTATCTGGGCCAAGGTGTCAGATAGCGGATTCAACTCATATTCTCATTCCAACAGGCCAATCTTATGCGCTAAGGCCCTAGTTCTGTTCCTAAGATCCTTCAATACACCCGCCTGAGCACCCATGCACTCCCCCCTTGTGGTAACTTTAAAGGCTTCCCAAAGTGTGCCTACACTGACCACTGATCCCTCATTTTCTGAGAAGTAATTTATTTTTGCCACACCAATTTTGGCCCGGAGCACTGGTCAATTAAGGAGTACGGCTGTAACCGCCGGCACCTTCAGTTCTATCAACACTGGGGAATGATAAGAGAGTGTCCTGGCCAAGTGTTTTATGAAGACAGTCCAGGAGGCCGCCTCCCGGGATACCAGCCAGTAATCAAGCCTTGACCAAGAGCTATGTACTATGGCTACAAATGTGCCCTCCCTCACACCTGGGTTATGAGCCCTCCATACATCTATAAGACCCTCTGCCTCCATCAACTCATCCAGGACCAACGCCGCTTGCTTTCCACGCCCATCTGCATTGGTGGAGCGATCCAGTCGGGGGTCCAAACAGACATTCAAGTCCCCACCCTATACCACAAATGATGGGGATAGGAAGAGATACGCCTCCATACATCATTAAAGAAAGTGGGATCATCAATGTTAGGCTCATACGTGTTTACAACAACACCATCGTGTCTCCAAGCTTACCCAGTGCAAGGAGCACCCTCCCTTGCTCGTCCACCTCAGACTTGATGAGCATATATGGAGTACCTTTCTTAACCAGAATCATTACACCCCTAGAGTAGGAGGAAAACGAGGAGGCGACGCGCACCACAGCCCAGCGCGACCCAACATTTAATTCCGTGTGCTTAGTGAGATGCGTCTCCTGAAGAAATGCAACCTATACATCCTGCCTGTCCAAGAAAGCTAGCACATTGCGGGGTTTTTTGGGGTTGTTTAACCCACGCACGTTCCATGTTATTAACTTAATATTGTCACCCAGACCTGCAATTTCACATACCCTAGTTCAGTACATTAAATGCAATACACTGATGAGACCAGAACATTAAAAATAACATTGCATCCACTCAACTCCATGTCTGCCATGAAATCCCCCTCCCCCACAACCCCCCCACCCACATCAGCACCCCCAACTTGCTAAAGACAACCCAATCTGAGACTAATGAATACCCCAACACCCAGATAACCCAAATGAACAGATGGGGTACACCCATTAGGGGACAAAAGAGTGCAAAAAGCCTCCCAATGATAGGGGGAGGTGGCGAGTATGTCTATGGTTCGACATAGCAGCGCCAATCAGCGATCAATGACCGTAAGATAGCACCAATTCACAATTTTGCGCTATATACCCATGCTACAGCAAGGCAACAATCCCAGGTGCAGTCCCCCCAGCATTGCATTAGAAAACCAACTAAGGTAACCTATCCTTTGAGGTGAGGAGCAAGAGTCCAGCCCCAACTCACCGACCAGAGCGGCAAAATTGCCATGAACAATCCTCAGTGGTGCAGTTATAGCTCATAGTTACAATCCAGTGGTCCCTGTTCATCCTCATTTGGTTCAGCAGTAGTTTCACAGCGGCGTTTTTTAGGAGTTTTGCATGTTCCATGGCGGCTCTTGGATTCGTGAAAATCTTGGAAGTACCCTCTGAACCGATCCTCAATCGTGCTGGGTACAGCATGGCGTACGGGATTTCCTCTGCCTGCAATCATTTTTTAGTAGGGATGAACTCACTTCTAGCAGTCTGGACCTCAGTTGTGAAAGAACGCCAATGCTTTCCCCTGATGCGTGATCTGCACCTTTTCCCGGGCTAGGCGGTGAATCGTGTCCCGGTCGCGGTAATTTAGCAACTGCGCAATGATGGGACACGGCGGAGCACCCGGGCTCAGGCGTGCAGCCAGAGAGCAGTGCACTCGCTCTGCTATTAACATAGGTGATAGGTTATCGGAGCCAAAAATCTCTTTGAGCAGCCCCTCCACAAATAGTTCCATCTTACCAACGTTGGTCGACTCCGGCAGCCCCGTTATCCGTAAGTTATTTCTCCTGGACCTTGCCTCCAGGTCCTCATTTTTGGCTTGAATGATCGCAAGCACCTTCTCCATGTGCAGAGTTTTGTCCGAGACAGTGCGCAGGTCATCTTCAACAGTAGACACTCGCTGCTCAACCTCACCCAGCCTTGTGCCCTGCTTATCCAGCTTCGCCGCCATGTGATCCATGCGTAGGTTGAGCGCATCGATCTTTCCATCAATCGACTGCAGGCTGTGCTGCATCGCAAGGAGCGTGGATTCCAGAGTTAGGGCAGTGTCCGATGGGGCCTCCCCCTCTGAGGCCGGCTTGTGCTGAGATCTGCCCGTTTTGCAAATTTCAAACGTGAGGCGCGGTTGTGTCTTGTCAGGCTTCCCCATGATGCACAGCTCCTTGGCAGGGTTGGCGATGTGTTCCCACCTTACACAAACCACACACAATAGCCGCTCGCTGTTGATCCTATCACTCGCCTATGAATGGTGCTCAGGCAGGAATATAAAGATGTTGTTACAGTACAGCGCTGCCTCAGAGACCAGCGCACTCAGTTTGCGCACCCCACGTTGCAATAAAGCTCCCGGGAATAGCAACAAGTCCAAAGAAAAAAGAAATTGGGGCCCAGGGAGATGGACTGCGCCGCCCGCCCACACTACACTATGTCCAGCTTAGGCTGCCACGCCGTCACTTCTCAGGGTAGTCCAGACACGCCACTTCTCACCTGTCCCAGCATCGACCAGGCCATTGCGGGGCATTCCGATTATCGGCAGCCAACCAGTTAGATCAATTCAGCCACTCGGGTAGCAGCACGACAGGCCTTACATTCAGCACGCCAGGGCAATGCAATATATCAGACACCGGCGTCCCAATGCGCCAACATGCGTGTGGATGTGTCCACTGGGTAACACTCTGCTAACTGGTATCCGCCGCCAACTCCATGGGCCACAATCACAGGCCACGATGAACAGTGTCACTCACCACCACTTCCACAGGGTATCAGCCAAAGAGAAATGTCCGCTCCGATCCTCTCTCCTCTCTTCAATATTCCGCCCAGGGGGTCAACGGTAGCGTATCTTCTTCCCTCTGCAGCAAGTACCGATGAATTCATAATGAGGCCCCCAGGGTGCCACGGCATGATCACAGGCCGCTGATCCACCGGGGCCGTGGCATGATAATAGCAGTACTCTGCCAGCTGAGCCTCCGCTCCCTGCTCAGCCCATGGCCATCAGTAGCGCAGGGTCCGCAGCCGAAAGCAGCAGCAGCCGGGAATATCAGCGGCGATCCGCGACCACCATTATGAGTCATGGCCGCCCTCTCACCTTGCTCGTTGTTTCACCCTTTCCGCTCGACCCACAGGGCGTCAGATGGTACCGCACAGTACTGGGGCACTTACTAGTACCGTGCCACTCTGGATAAAGTGCGCTGTCTCGTCAAAGTGAAGGATTATGGACGGATTGGTAAAACGGCCAGCTGAGCTGCACTTGTGCGCAGCCATCTTGCCCTGCGCCCTCTGGCGCCCAACGGGAATCTGAGGCATAAGCGCTCCCTGCGACCGCTGCAACACAAATTGATTGGTCCATCAGTGGAGCGTCTCGGAAGCAAGTGTCTTCTGTCTGAGAGAGAATATGCCCGTCAGGGACACAGATCCCCAATAGTTTCCAGGGAGTACCTGGACACAGAACACTTTACAAGAGTCTCCTGTGTGATGGGTAGCCAAGTATTACCTGCCAGGGGAAGAGCACAAGAGTAAAGTAAGTGGCCCCCGTTGCCCAAATAAGTCTTTTCCAGGCCCAGCTGGTCATGGAGAACGTCTGAATGTCGTGCGGGTCGCTTGTTAGAGTCGTCGGCAGAGCTGCGGCCAGTGGGATGGGGTACGTGAGGTCTGCTTCTGGTTTGGCATAGAGTATCCTGATATATGGATGATACCAGTGTCTGGCAAAACTGCACTGGGCTACCAGGTACTATATTTTAAAATTTAGAACCCCAAAACCTCTGCATTCGTATGGTAGTTTCAAAGAATCCCAGCTCATCCGTGGTTGTTTATCACCCCCATATGAACCACGATAACAGCGTACGTAGTGCTGCGAAAAAAGCATTAGTGAACGGAATTGGAATATTGTGAAATGGATATAGAAAATGGGGCAGTACCACCATTTTGATTATTGTTAGGGGCAGTTTCAACCAAAGCTCAATTCGACCAGTCAGTTTTTCCATTGTCGGTCCATAGTTGAGCCGTAACATTTGATAAGGGGTCTCTATGTATATGTATCCCCAAATAATTGACGGATTTCTCACTCCACGTTTGTGAAAATTCAGTATCCCTACTGCAGGGAGTTGGCGTCAAGGGGAAGATTTCAGATTTGCCCCAGTTTATGTGCGGTCCAGACAAAGCGCCATATTGAGTTATTTCTCGAAGCACGGTCCCAAATTATCACTAGGATGCCGCACATAAAAAATAATGTTGTCTGCATATTGTGTGATTAGAAGTGGCCCAGTTTTAAAACTGCAGTCCTCTGTGGAAGGACGCACCAGGGGATCCAGGGGTATTACAAACAACAGGGTGAGAGTGGGCATCCCCCGTGTAGGAGAAAAGGCGGATGTCAGCGCTCCGTTTAAACAAATGCGTGCTGTAGGCTTTGTATATAATAGTTTAATGAGGGAAATAAATCCCAGCGAAATTCCCATTCTGCCAAGTGTGAATGTAGGATAGGCCATTCCAGGGAATTGAATGCTTTTTCAGCATCCAGCAACACCGCTGTAGCCTGGACAGTAGGTGTGATTCTATGAAGGACTGAGAAGAGTGTGTGCAGATTCACCGGATTGAGCTGGGGATATTATCTGGTCTAGTAAGAGAGAGAGCCTAGTGGCTAGCATTTTGGCAGTATCTTATTGTCAAAATTTAACAATGAAAGTGGACGATAGGAACCGCATTGCAACGGGTCTTTTCCTGGTTTGGGGAGTCGTATTATTACCGCTTTGCAAAGCGTGGGTTGGACAACACCGTTCTCCAATTTCTCCTGATAGATCTCTAAGAGATACAGGGCATGCAGATGCTTATATGCTTTGTAGAAGCTGCCCGAGAAGCCGTCGTGGCCAGGCGCCTTCGAGCCATCCATTGCGTCAATCGCCTGGATAATCTCCTGTTCTGTGACAGGCTCACCTAGGAATTGTTGATGTGCTGAACTGAGCCATACCATGGCTGCTTCGTCAAGATAACGTTTGCTGTCTGCAGTGCCTGCCTCGACCCGTCATGTGTACAGGACAGAATAATAGGTAAGTACTACTTCTTGAATGCCAAGGGTGTCAGATATATATATATGTTGTTGGGGCATTGTAGAGCAGAGATGTATGACTGTCCCCTTGAGGGCTGCAGCAGTTGTGTAAGTGTGTGACCCAACCTTTCCCCCTCCCCATATCGCCATGCTAGTGCATATTTCCCCAGGTACCGTGCTTCGCGCTCAGCCGCTTCATGATATTCTGTAAATAGTTTGACCCGACGCTGTAAACAGAACGATTGGTGCTGCAACATTTGGGTTTGATTTAATTCTGATAGTTATTTCTCTAATTGGAACAGTGTGCGATGTAGGCCTCTGAGGATTCCGCAATGTTTACATATACAATTCCCTCTTATGTAGGCTTTAAAGGCCTCCCATAGTGTGGCCCAGGATTTCAACATGCCTTTCTTAAGCTCAAAGTATTCCACTATTGCCATTCGCAGTTCAGATCAAAAGAGTTCATCCAGAAGGGCCATTTCGTGGAATCTCCACTGTCTCTCCACCCTCCCCCACCCTCGGGATACACAGCTTCAAGAGGACCGGTGAGTGATCAGACAGAGTATGCGGAAGGTGCTGCATAGAGTCAAGCCATTGTGTCAGGCTAGGCGTGAGGAGCCAAAAATCTAAGCGAGTCCGAGTGTTATGTGGTGCTGAGTAGTGCGTGTAGGCTGCTTGCGTGGGATGTTGATGGCACCAAGCATCCGTTAAGCGATATGTTTCCCTAAGATCCGCTAATATGCGCCTGGCTCTGGGTTTTGTGTCAGGCGTGTTTGCCATGGTGTCTTGTTTGTTATCAAGCAGTAGGTTAGGGTCGCCCCCCCATGCATACCTGGTCAGCCTCCATTTGGTCAATTTGGGTCAGAAGGTCCAGGTAAAACTCCGGGTCGTCAGTGTTTGGGAAGTACACATTAACTAAAAGTTTAGTGTATCCTAGTAGGCAACCCTTCACCAACAAGTTTTGCCCTGCAGTATCTGCACATACCGCCGTCATCTGGAATGGCACGCGCTTGTGAATCAGTATAGACACCCCCTAGTGTATGTGCTAAACCCGCAAAGTATCGATGTGGGCCCCATCCTGTAGCAAAGTTGGTAGGTGTGGTGGGTGACAGGTGTGTTTCTTGTAAAAAAGCAATGTCGACTTGGTGCCACTGTCAATAATGCATTACCTGCTTGCCCTTGCGTGTGTTGTTTAGCCCACATATATTCCAGGTCATTAGCGTGATATTTGCAAAGGGGCGGATCCTGTCCTCTGTACTCATGAGATGGACATATCTATAAACATTTGTACGGTTTTAGCAACATTCATAAGAATAAAGTGATTGTAAAACAATCTGAACATTCCCTACCTCCCCCGTCCCACACCCATCCCCATGCTATGGGGAAAACCCATACCCCAAAAGAGATTCCGAATTCGAAATTTTAGCAACATATGCAACTGTTAAACAATGAGGTGCAAATACACTTGGGGGATGGCGATGCTGCGCTGGCTCCCCATTCCCTTTATGTTGTATAGTGAGCAATGCTACATGCCATGCACTAGGCATTTAGACTTAAGCACTCTAAGAGATCATGCCCATTTCATAATCTGATGTAGTATTCCATTACAGTGCAGCCTCCAAGCCAGGCCAGGGCAAGGTGGCTATCTAGCAGAAAACAGGTCCGTGCTGGCTCCGGAGTTAGAATCGGGGGGATGGATCGTTCAGGAGAGGTCATTTGGTGTGTCCCCTGAGCCCTGGAAAAGGTGCAGCAAAATTCCTGTAGCACTGTCGGGGTTTCAAAAATCCGTGACCTGCCGTCGATTATCCTCTCTCAGACGTGCTGGGTATAACATCCCGTATTTCAGACCCAAGTTGCAGAGAGCGGCTTTGACTCCAGTGTATTTTTGGTGGGCATCCTGGACTATTGCTGTGAACTCCGGATAGAGAGAGATCGATGACCCCTGCCAACTGAAAGGACCCTTCTCTCTTGCCAGTCGCAAAACCGTGTCTCTGTCCCGAAAAATGAGGAGCCGGGCAATTATTGGGCAAGGCGGGCATCCTGGGTTCGGTGGGCCCCAGAATGCGATGTGCCCTCACCACCATGAATGCAGGAGTAAAGGTTTCTCGGCCAAACAAAACGTCCAGTAGTTGTTCCACAAATCGATCAAGTCGTTCTGTGTTTGTGGATTCTGGAATACCCAGTATGCGGATGTTGTTGCATCTACTCCAGGGTTCCAGATCTTCATTTTTCAAGGGCAATGTTTTCAGGAGTTTTTCCATGCGCTCTAACCTTTTGGTCGTCTGGGCTGATCCATCCTCTAGGTCAGAGATCCTACACTCCTCAGTGTCCAGCTGTCCCTTATGCTGGTCTAGGCTTGCCCCCATTGTGTCTAGGCGCTTATCCAATGAATCAAAACGAGTATCTAGGGCTTTGAAGCCCGCTCTAAGTTCCACCATGAGGGCCTCTGCCCCGGGTGGGGCAGCTGTATTGCTGTTTGGGATCACTGCAGACCAAGTCCCGCCAGCGGGGGAGAAGTAAGGTGTTTCTGTTTGTCGTGTGCTCCTTATTGTGCGATCGGTAGAAGTGAGGGTCCCTGTCCAATCCTGCCATGGTCATGTCTGTGCACCGCAGCTGCAGAAAAAACTAGGAGCATTTTCTCGGCGCTCCTCCACAGCTAAGTGCGCCACAGAACAGGGTGCCCCCCTTGCAGGTTGTGTTCTGCCCTCAAGGGAGATAAGGCCCCCACCCAGCGGTGAGTGAGCCATCTAGTCGCTGGGGGATTTGCACCAATTCAATCTGGGCACTCCCAGAGCTTCCACTCAGGTGTGTGCAGTAGGGTTTGTGCGAGCGGCTCAAGCCAGAGGGGCAGCCATCGCCGCCAGGCTGCTGATACCTTCGCCACACTCGGGCCACACATGTGACGATGGTTTATGTGGTCCCAGCCACGTGGAACTTTATGGGCCTCGGTTCATAGTTATTTCCCAGCCCTCCTTCTGCAGGCATAAGCTGCCATGTATGCTGGCTGACAGCAGACGAGAGGCCGAGACAGCGGAGGATAAGGCAGAATGAGATCAAAGGGGAGGCCCACCCAGTCCCAGCCGACCCAACACAGCCTGGCGGCCGGCCTCAGGCTCACCCGTGGTCCCTGTCACCATGGGGCCTCCGGGGGTATTGTGGATCAGCCTTACCTGGCACCGGATCCTGCTGGGGCAAGGCTCTCTCCCCGATCGGCTCGAGCTCCACATTCCACCGTGTAGACTGGTTGCTCCCGGCCCTGCCCGGGCCTGTCGATCGTTGTTGGCGTGCACTTCCTCCGCAAGTATCTAGCCTCCCCGTCAGCCAAGTCTGCAGATACGGGGGGCCCCACACTGCCACAGTCGGCACAACGTCCCCGAAGCCGGGCACGGAGTCACTCCTTATCCACAGCTGCTCCCATCACCATGAGGGCCGCAGTTGTCATCTAGTTCAGCAATGGCCGCACTCATGTTCGCGCCAATTTTTTACCTCTCCGGGCCTCGCCCGTGCCGCAGCCTATCGCCGCATCTTTTTCCACCACCTAGATGGCTTTTGTAGCCCCGTGCATGCCCAGGATCTTGGGGAGTTCGGCGGAGCTCCAAAGCTACATGGTCATCTTTGTCAGTAGCTTGGCTATGCCCCGTGTCACAGCATCTTTAAATGTGACTTTAGGAATTCCTTTTATCTCTCCTTCTCTGTATAATGGACTGTAAAGGTTCGCTGGCTTGCACCACTGAGACAAAAACACGGAATGGATTTTCCTCTTTTCAGCCTGCAAACGCATGATATCCAAACACTTTCTTGGTCTTTTGGAGACTTTGGAATAAAAGATTTTTTTTTTAACCATAGCCATCCAATCTAAGGGATTAGGGAAGCAGGCAATTTTTTGGTTACCATTTTTTCAGATATGTCTGTGGCAGCAGCACAATGTCGGTGAGAATTTAAGGCAATGATCGATACCTTCAAGAAACAGGGGGTACAAGCAGGACTGGTTCAGTAATCCAAGCTTAAAGTTCATTTGAGAGACAATTCTGTGTTTTTGTCTCAGTGAAGCAAAATTGATTAAACTTATTATTGTATGAAACAACCACCCTGCTACAGTGAAAATAGATTTCAAGGCGTTTTCATTGTAAGGACATGTTTAACATTCAACGTTTACATGTACTACTTTTAAATAACATGTACCCTGCCTTATGTGAAATAAAGCCTCCTTAGTGGTGACATAAATATTGAAAAGGAAGGTCTAGACCTGTCCTAAGGGGTTATTTCCACAGGTCAAATTTGCAGTTGAAACCTACACAGCCAGGCTACTGGTGGCATGTCTGCAGACATGTTTAAATTGTCACTGTAGTCAATGGCACAATATGTGCGCCAGTTCACTTGTGATGTGTAACTTACAAGCCCTGGGTACACTTTGGCATCATGTAATAGTGCAATAGGGATGTATAGGCAACTTAAATATGCCAATCGGGTATATACCAATTTCATAATATTGAAAGTAAGAGCACAAGCACTTTACTCTTGATTAGCATCGGCAAGTGCACAGAGCTCTATTACCAGCAAAATATAGTGTTCATCAAAAGGCAAAACAAATCTCCTCGCTTTAATTCTGCCCCCATTTGTCTGTTTTCCCCTTCTAACCCCTCCTTTTTCCTCTGCTCTTCCCTCACCCCTTTTCACTCCCTTTTGCTCCCCTTTCTTTTGGACAGTTGACATAAAAAGACTGAACTTTCTTTGGCACGTCACTAGTTTGGACCAAGACAATCATTAATTTGAGTGTATGCCTCTTTTGTGTTATTTATTTACAAATATGTATTAAAAATGAATGTAGTTGATAAATGAAAGCTATAATTTAGATCAAAAACAGCACATTTGATGTTTCTCACAAGAGCCTTTTTTTGATACAAGTATTGTCAAAGGCAATAGGCCTGGTGCTGGCTGCAAGCCATTTAGTATTGACAATGCTTTTTTTGTTTTGTCATGGGTATTATACAATTTTGATGTTAGATGAGCTGACAGGCCCTTTCCAATATGATTAAAAAAATTGGCTATAAGCAAAATAAATTTTGGTTTCAAAAAGCACACATTGCCATTGTAGTCTTTGGCTCTGAAGGGAACTACTTTGGCCCTGAGTACGAGTATAGGTGGTATTTATCGTACATGATAAATAACAATACCACAGGATACGTTATTTATCCAGTGTGATAAATACCACCTATAAGAGTTGTTGTGGAATAACATGCAGTTTTGAAATTTAACACACCAAAATCCGCTCGATATGGTAAATACCATATAGTTTTCCCCCATTAAATTTCAGGAGATTTGACCTGCTGAATTTTAACGAAGGTTGAGTTATTTAACACATCCAATAATCATTGGATGCATTAAATACCTAACAACTCGTAATTCCAACCTGTGCGTAAGCAGGGATTTATGTACAGGTCAGAAAAATAATGACTTACAAATAATCAGGCCCTTTGAGTGTGGAGCTGTTCCTTCCGAAAAGGCAGACTGCTGTGGCTCACAGTGAAGTTAACCAATGTCTGAAGTGGACTGAGCCATTGTCCTTAGCTGTATGATGTAGTATACAAAAAGTGATGGATAAAATCCTTGAATTAATCTCAGCAACTGTTAAATACACAGGGTTGCATCCCAGCCCATCTTTTTGTGGCCCAACAGGCCACTGCCCTATGCAAACCAGCTTTGGCCCTGCTTAAATAGAAACAGTCGAGCCCCAACTGCTAAGCCAGGTACTCTCCGAACCAGAACATAAGCAACCTAAGACTGGTTTTGGCCTAGTTGGGTCTCTTCAGTCATGCAGCTTTGATCCAGTGGTGCAGTGAGCATGGGACCCATGTCTGAGCATACCCGTCACACTTAGGGCATGGCAATGAAGAATGCAAAAAAGTAATGGATGGTGGGATTGAATTTATTCCAGCCACTGGTAATTACGTGGAGCCTCATCCAAGTCTTTGTTTTTTTGCCCATCATGCCACCTCAGGTTAGACCCAGCCATAAGCATATCAGCTTTTGTTCTGCTCCAGTAAAAACAGTCCAGTCCGAACTGTCAAGCTAGGTCCTCTCCATACTAGAACACAAGTAGCCCAAGAGTAGTTTAGGCCTAGTTGTGTCTCTTCAGTCAGGTGCCACTTGGTTCCAGTGACAGAATAAGCACAGGCCCCACATCTGGGCATGGTATGTTGTAGTAGAAGAAAGAAATATATGAATGACAGAACAACATACCAATGGTTGAAGAGGGCTAGCTGAAAGCTCCTTCAAGTAAGAATATTATATATACAATTTTAGTAAAATCAAAAGGAGTTGGCTAACACCAGCCCTAAAAATAAAGTTGGCTAAAAGCAAAAATATTGTTTTGCCCTAACAAAGAACACTTTTCCATAGCAGTTCCTTATACTGAAGGAACTACCTTCTGTGAATACTAGTCTATTCTTTTGGAAAATTGATAGGAGGACTGTTAGAATGCCTACAAAAGCCTGAATTGATAAATCATAAATATCAAACAAATTTTTCATAAATCAAATTTCATAGCCTCAAGCATTCCGGATCCAAAATGAAGTACTTGCAATTGTCAATTTCTTTTAACAAAATCCATTATTGATAACTTAAATAAGAATTCAATGATAGCATCCCATCTTCAGATTTTATGTAAGCCACTAGATGATATTGAGACTTCCAAAACTGCCAACATGTGTTTCGCAAATAATCACTGCCTCAGTGCAGATATGATTCTAATTTTTTTACCATTTACCATTTAGACTCATACACACTTTTCATCCTGAAAATAATGAAATCAATTATATTAGAAAATTATGGTAAAACGGTATATCAGATTTATATATCAATATGCTTCAATAAATTGTTGGAAGCTCCATGCCCTGTGTGTGCCATATCTTCATGTTTTCCCCCTCGTTGCATCCGGGACGTGGAGCTCAGCGTGGTGCCTATCGGGTTGAGGGCGATTGTCCTGTTTGGGGGCCTTTCTGGCTGCTGGGTATGATTGGGAGGTTGGTGGTCTGGTGAGGCATGAGTCATGTTTGTTCCTGCAAAACTCCATGGCGTCCTGAGCTCGCAGGTGCCATCCTGGAAGATCTAATATCTCCCAAGCCAAGATGGCGGTCTACCAATACAGTTTTTCCTTATCTGCCCAAACCATCATGACCGCAACTGCTTTCTATGGCTTCTTTTCCCTTCCAGGTCTAATTAGGGTATATGAGGGGAGTAGGCCTGGTGGGAATTTCATGTGCGCTGGAGTAATCTGAGTAATTTTGGTAACTCTGCATTACTCTTTGACATGGAATTACCAATAATTATGGGATTACTCCTCCTCACGTAATTTGGGGTCGAGAAATCCTACAGCAAGAACACATTTAGTGAGTGTGACCGGCTGCTCATGTTCACGATTTGTGTTCTGATGCATTTAGCACTGTTTCTTAGCACAAAATGCATCCTCACATCTGTTTTGGATGCAAGAGTGCATTTGCGCTAAGAAAATAGCGCTAATTATCAGCAGTACATTTTGGGAAAATTCTACCTCAAGAGCACCTCAAGCCAGGGCGAGCGGCTGCTTGCTATTTGTATCCTTTTGCATTTATGGATTAAATCTTTTTATTGATACATAACAGAGCAAGCAGTTTCAACAGCAAATCGCTTACAACCCCAGCTGGGCCAATTTGCAAACTCGGATGCATTGAAATGAACTGATTTTGGAATATTAGCTAGGGGATCAGTGGGTGAGGGTATGATACACAGCGGTGCGCCTACAACCCTACAAGGGCCGGCCGCGTTAGGAAGCTCCCCCCGGAGACAGACAATTGACAGCAGTTCTATGTACCCAGTGGGGGATATCAGTACAGATGTCACCAATGTGCTGAGTGCAATATATGCATAGCCTTGCTCGAACAAGTAACAACATATTGACGCAAATTAACTGTACAAAAATGAACAAAGATCCCTCCTTCTCCTACCCCCTCCCTCCCTCCCTCCTTCCGAGGATGCCCATGTGAGTGTGAGCCTATGATAGAAAAGCGGAAATATTGCTTGGTGCCTCCCTTCGAAGACCCGACTGTTCCCTAGGGAGATGGGACCAGTTTGAGGAGACGAAGGTATGTCGGGCAGGTCAGTGCTTTGAATTCTTTAGACAAGGTGGAAATTAATGGGGCCCATATTTTCGCATAGGTTGCGGGGTCAGCGCCGGCCGACATGGACAACCGCTCCATGCCCAACAGTGTCCACAGTTGGTGGAGCCATTGCCGGTGATCTGGGACTTTATCGTTCCCCATTGTACCAGGAGAATCATGTGCGCTGCATTATGGCCATGGCTATCTGACGGCCCCTGATGGTCCATAATGGGTAGGTAAGGGCGTTGGAAAGACCCGGAAGTGTATACGCGGGGAAGCAAGGGATCTCCATCTGAAAGGCGCCGTCCAGGTCGTCCAGCATCCGCTCCCAAAACCTCGTTAGCTTGGGGCAATTCCACAGCAGATGTATTAATGACACCGGGTTTCCACAACCCCTCCAGCACTGGCCATCACAGAGCACGGTCCATCGTTGTATGCGTGTAGGGGTATAATACCAATAGGAGGTAATTTTATATTAAGTCTCTGTGTGGCCTACATTGAACTTTGTGTGATGAGCCCTATGAAATATGTCCCCCCATTCCTTATCAGAGAGATTGCGTCCCAGCTGTCTCCCACCGCCTCTGACCCAATGTTCTCTGGGCTTGTGATGTTTTCGATAAAAAGCGGTAAAGTTCGGAGATGGGTTTCTTATCGGCTGATTTTAAGACCAGCCATTTCTCAAAAGGAGTCATGGGCCTACCTGTACCCCGGGTGTATGCTGGGGCCAAGAACCCAATGGATGAGTTGAGTGTGTGTGAACATCTCTTGTTCCGACAGGGAGCATTGGGACTTAAGCTCATCAAAAGGAATGAGGCCCTCCTGATCGAAGAGGCAGCCCACCCTCTCACACCCTCCCGCCAACCTCCACTTCGCTACCTGTGGTGACAGGACCGGTGGGAAATCCGGGTTGGTAAACAATGGGGTAAGTGGAGAGGGGAACGACGAAAGGCCCGCTGGAAGTACAACTTTGTCCCACACCTTGAAAGTTGTGCTCGTTACCAGGGAAGAATATAAACCCCAGGATCTATGGGCTCGTGGGAGCCAGGTTTCCCTCCAGATGTGCGAGCCCGCAACGGTTTGGTCCATAAAGACCCAGTGTTTTTCGGTCATGGCTCGGTTCCATTCTCCCAAAAATCTAAGTTGGGCGGCCTGGAAATACCGTGTTACATTAGGGACCGCCAGGCCACCCTCCAGTTTTGAGCGTTGCAATAATTGCTTCTGGAGTCTAGGCTTCGACCTGTCCCAGATGAAGTGGTCTATGCGCTGTTGAAGCAGTCGTAGTTCCCCAGGCAGAGGGGAGAGAGCAAGCGCCTGGAAGACATATAGGACCCTTGGTAGTACATTAATTTTGACCGTGGCAATTCTGCCAAGCCAGGACAACGGCAGCTGTCGCCAACGATCCAAATCTTTATGGGTCGTGGTTCCTGAGTTGGAGAAATTGGATCTTGCCGTTTTAGGAAGGTTTCTGTCAAGCATGATACCCAGGTATGGGAGCGCAGCATCGACCCATTGGAATTCATATTTTGCACGAAGAGCTTGCTCAGTGTCCGTCCGAACAGTGAGGTTCAATACTTGCGAATTAGACAGGTTCATCTTGAAGCCTGACACTGCCCCAAAAGACTCCAATTCAGAGATGATCGTCTCGAGCGAGGAAAGCGGCTGTGCGATGGAAAAAATTATATCATCCGCGTAGAGGCTGATGAGATGACGGTCTGCCCCGAACGTGATACCCACCACCCCGGGGTTGTCCCTTAGCCTCTGGGCAAAGGGTTCCATGTATATGGCAAATAGAAGCGGGGAGAGCGGACAGCCCTGTCGAGTGCCCCGCTCTACCCGCAATCCCTTCGAATTCACCCCATTCACCCTCACCGAGGCTTGGGGTGCATTGTATATACTACGCGTCCAGTTCAGGAACCGGTCTCCCAGTCCAAAGTGCTTAAGGGTGGCGAACAGATAGGGCCAATGCACCCTGTCAAACGCCTTCTCTGCGTCCACCGCCAGTAAGAGGGTTTCTTCCCGGGACCGATTGACTTTGTCAATGAGATGGCACAAACGTTTGGTGTTGTCACCGCATTGACGTGACGGGATAAAACCTGCTTGATCGGGGTCGATCAAGCCCGGCATCAGTGGATTGAGGCAGTGTGACAAAATGCCCGGGAACAGCTACACATCGATGTTCAGCAGCGAGATTGGGCGATAGGAGCTGCAGAGCTCGGGGTCTTTCCCTGGTTTCGGGATCACCGAGATGGACGCCTGCAGCATGGGTTCGGTTAGTGACCCGGTTTCGGCAAAAGAGTTAAATAGGCGGGTTAAAAAGAGAGCGAGTTCTGAGCAGAAAGTTTTGTAAAAAAACGCGCTGAAACCACCCGGGCCGGAGCCTTCATGGGTTTAAGTCTGGCAGTGGCGGAAATAACCTCCTCAATCCGGATGGGTTGGTCGAGCGCCTCCGACTCCTGTGGAGGCAAAGGGGTAATCGCGGCCGCCTGGAGGTAGGGGAGCGGATCAGGGTCCACTGCATGATCTTTCGCATATAGGTTTGTGTAAAATTCCTGAAACTCCGCCGCTATATCTATGTCGCCATGTACCATTGGACCCGAGCTTGGTCGGTTAGCCTTGACGGTGTTGGCGTGTTGGGTACTACGCAGACAATGGGCTAGCATCCGACCCCCTCTGTTAGAGCCCAAGTGGAATTTGTGTTTGAGGCGGAGCATGGCATATTCTGCCCTATCGAGGTCAAGGCATTTAAGTTGAAGCCGAGCCTATTCTAATTCGCGCCACACTCGGGGATCGCCTGTGCGCTTATGTATGGATTCAAGCTCTAGTAGTTTTCCCCAATTCCTCTCTCTTATCCCTTCTGAGTTTATTTTTATGTGCTGATTGTGCTAAGAGGGCGCCTCTGGTAACAAGTTTAAGGGCTTCCCAGACTGAAGAAAGCGGGACCCCCCCCAGTGTCATTTACAGCCAGGTAATAAATGATCACGCGTCTGATTGCAGCTACTGTGTCAAAAGAGTGCAGCAGGGTCTCGCGTAGGCGCCAGGGGGGACGTTGGAAGATGCCTGTGGGGATCAAGAAAGTGAGCGTGATGGCTGCATGGTCAGAAAGGGAGCGGGGTGCAATGGAAGAGTCTGTGGTGAGCTCCCAAGCTCCTGGCGAGGCTAGGAAGTGGTCCAGCCGAGAGTAGGTCTTATGTGCTGCAGATAAAAGTGTGTAGTCTCTCTCATTCGGGTGGTGAAGTCACCAAACATCGTGTAACCCACAGTCGGCCAGCCAGGCCAGACTCTCTGTTGTGAATGCCCCTGTCTGGCCCGTCCGTTGTGCAGAGCGATCCATTCCCCCATCCATAACCAGATTAAGGTCCCCACCTACGAAAATGGCACGGTCTGGAGACTTGAGCACCCACGCTATTGCCTCAGTTATGAAAGTTTCTTGATGTTCATTAGGGGCATAGAGTGAGGCCACAGTAAACTGGAGTGTCCCCCTCTAGACCCGTATAGCCAGAGCGCGACCCTTTATTTCAAAGCAAGTGTCTAGGACTGACCCCCGAAAGCGGTGAGAGAGAAGGACCGCTACCCCACCCCTCTTCCCTCGTTCAGACGACCAGAACTGTCGTGGGAACTTCCTGGAGTGCATTCTATGGGTGTCTTGCGCTAAAAGGTGTGTTTCCTGGAGCAGACAGATGTCGCTCTGCGAATGTTCCAGTAGGGAAAGTATTGCCGCTCTTTTGGTGGGGTTATTAAGGCCCTTTACATTGAAGCTAAGTAGTTTGACCCTCATAATGTAGGTTACCCGGGTGACGACGCTGGTAGAGGCTTGCAAGACAAGGAGTTAGCAGGAGGGTCTCCAAGAGCTCAAGAGGGGGGGAGAGACATCCGTGAACGCATGCGCCATCATATTCCTAACTGTGTTCCATTGGAAGGAGAGCCCCAGAAAATAACCCCTACCCCATAACCAAATGCAAAAAAAGTGCAACAAATAACATATTGTAGAGTCTTTTGTGAGAAGTAAGTCTGAATCTGGTGGGGCAATCACTGTGCCAATGGTTGAAACTTGGAATGTCAGCAGGACCCATGCCGCCATCCCACCCCGCCCAGCAACATGAAGGACACGAGAATTTGCTTATGTAAGCTACTGAAATGCCCCGAAAAAAGTTCCTTGGAGGCCCAGTCTGGCTAAGATCAGTCTGCGTTGAGAGTGTCCTCTTCAAGGGTGACGATGACTGCCTTGCGCTCTTTAGCAATGGTTTCGGGGTCCGGCAGAAGGTGCAGGGGGGCTGGCTCATTCTCTGCTACTTCCCTGCTTTCGGAGGTTTGTTGCCAGATTCTGGATGGGTAGCGAGACCCGGCCCCTCCTCAGTTAAGTTTAATAGTTGCTGTGCCTCCTGTAGTGATCTGATATGGTGCGTTTTCCCATCCCATTTAAAGATTAATCGGAACGGGTGACCCCAGGAATATGGAACTTTGTTAGATCGCAGGTGGGCAGTGACAGGCCTAAACTCCTTTCTCTTTTGTAGTGTAGAGGCCGCCAGGTCCTGGTATAGGAGAGGGCGTGCTGCCCGGAACTCGATAGGTTGCTTGTCTCGTGCCTCCCGGAGGATTCATTCCTTAAGTTGGAAATCATGGACACAGGTGAGGATATCTGAGGGAGGGGCCGGTGCAGCCCTTGCTGGACCTACCCTATGTGTACGATCCAATTTAGTTTGTTGATCCAGCGGGGCGTCAGGAATGAAGCGGAAAAGATCCAAGACATATGCTTCAATGTCCGACCCCTCTGCTCCTCGAGGGACCACCCGGATACGGATGTTATTCTGGCGGGAGCGATTTTCCAAGTCCTCCGCATGCGCCTGGAGATCAAGGTGCTGATCTTGTAGGCGGAGGACTTCCTGCTGGAGTAGTTGAATTTCCTCATCTCTAGCCGAAGTCTATGTTTCTAAAGTGTCCACTCTGTTACCTACTGACTCCAGGTCCCTCCGTATCTCTCGGATTTCTTGTGCCAGTTCCTTTTTTACTGAGTGGAGATCTTCTTTCAGGGAGGCAAACAGTGTCTCCAGGAAAGCGCGCGTTACCGGGGCTTCTGCTTCTCCCCCATCCGGGCCCGCAGCGCCCCCAGGCTGGGATGATGTCGTATCCATGTTGCCAGAGCCAGATTTAAGGAGCAGGTCTTTAACAGAGCGTTCCTTCTTATTTTTCCCTGTAGCCATTTTGGGGAAAGGCTCTAGATTAGCTTAGGTGAGTGGGGAATAGGCGCGCTACCTGTGGAGAGTCCACTCGTTGCACGTGGGACGCTGCGAATCGAGTCCTCTCGCTCTCAAAATTTTGTGTATCTGCTGCCTACCAAGATGGGGGCCAGTTATAGGACTCTCTCGCCAGCACGGCGTGTAGGACCCAAGGTTTGCCCAGACTTTTGGGTCTCCTCTCTGGGTCAACTACAGCTTGGGGAGGCTCTGTGCACTTGTCTGCCCCCCCTTTGTCCAGACCACAAGGTTCAAGCAGGTCCGCTGGCTATGTGATGTAGAACACTTATGGCCTACGAGGGGGGTTTCGGAACAGCCTTGTTGCCTAGGTCTTGGCCTGCTTGACTCTAAGTAGCCTCCCAGAGCCTCGGCAGACTCCTGTTCATGCCAGAACCCAGGTGCTCTCTCTATGAACCGGGCCTCGCCACCCCGTTCTGGGGGTATTGAGGACTCCTCGCCCTGGGCCGAAGAGGGTGCTCCTATTGGTCCCACTCCGGGCCCCCGATATAAGACTTTGCAGGTCCGCTAGGTCCAGCTGGCCCCGGGACAAAGAGGGCCCCCACCAGGAGCTCACACACAGGTCCCCGTCCCATGGGTCCAACCCAGGGTCCAGGCCCTTTGGGGCAAGGGGGTTCCGAGGCTCCCACGAGGGAGGGGATGGTCCCGACCCTGTAGTTCCACCTCCTCACTGGATTCTGGCATGGGCCGCAGGCCTCGGGCCCCCCGGTATCGGGCGTGTGTAGGAGTGCAGCCTGTAGGAGGGACCCACACTCCTCACACCCATATGTTCAGGGCTACTACCAGGGCCTCTAGTGGGCGTCTCAGCTCCTATGTCCCCCTACCGGGAGCTCCAAAACATCCGGTGCGTGTCCTACGCTTGGGGGCCTGATCGCGCTTGCCCCACACAGGCCTCCTCTCTCACCTGATGCCGCCTTGCTCGCATTGGTGATGTGCCTGGTGCCTGCCCTCCGGCCCGAGAGCCGATTGCACCCGCCCCCGCCGGGAGCCCTCCTCTCCACCATTTCAGAGATCCCGCGGGCCAGGTCTTAATACATTCAAGCCCTGTGTAGGGGCGACAGCTCTATTCTTCCTCAGGCGGATGCCCGTGCTGTTGTGGACCGGGGGAGGGGATGACACCCATCTCCCCCGCAGCGTCGGGATCGCGGCTCGGGCTCTCCGCTGCCTCGAGAAGCCCCGAGGGGTTTCACTCTGCCAGGCGCCCGCTTCACGGAGAGCGTCTCTGGGCCTCAGTGCCGGCCTCGACCCCACGTGCTAGGCCCCTACCTCTCCTCTCCTGGTCGCTGGCTCCAGGGGCTCTTACAGACCTCGGCGGGCTCCACACAGTCCCTGGCGCCTCCCTTCATTCTCCGGAAGGTCGGGGCAGAGCACTATCGCCTTCACCGCCCAAAGGCAGACAAGACGCAGCTCCGCCTCCACGTTGATTGCAGGCCCGATTCCGCACAGACCCCAGCACCAGCCGGGCAGGAGCTAATTTCAGGGCCGTCTCGATCTCCCCTGCAGTCAGCAGGGATTCCAGACACATTCCAGGGTTGCGTGGGGTGATTTCTCGAATTGTGGCGTCCCTCCTGGCCTGCTTCTCAAAGCTATGTCGGCTGGGCCCGGGTGGTAGGACGGAGCAGCAAGCAGACACGTCCTACTCGTCCGCCATCTTTGTCACGCCCCCTCCTTTTGCATTTAGTGCTATTTTTTAACTCAAAATGTATTCTCGCGTCCATTTTGGATGTGAGGGGGAATTTCTGCACTTAGAAATAGCGCTAAATACAGAATTACTCTTCTTGCGTAATTCCAAATAATCTCACGGAATTCCTCAGTAATTCCAACTGATTACGCTACATGGAATTGTGGGAGTTATGCCCACCTCTAAAGGGGAGGAGGATTACAGTAGTGTTGCGTCACAATGGCTTCTTGATTCTGTGCATGCCCCTAGTTACGTTTTGCCCTGTTCTGTAAGTATTTCCCTGTGTTCATGTCCAGGTGTTTTTCGGTCTCTTTACTGAGTCCTGCCCAACTTGAGTTCTATTTGGAGGTTTTTGGTGCCATTCACTTTTCCTCCACCAAAAGTGGTTACTTTCCAAAGGCATCCACTGATAAGAGTTTATTTCCATTGGCAGAGTGGCTACAGGAAAGGATCACCCTTTCCTCAGAGTCAAGGTCTCTTGGATCGAGGCATACCCAACACAACCAGCAATTAACACATTTGAATAGTATCTCCCATCAGTCAAATTCAGATAATGTCTCATGATGCCTTGTTTAAATGTATAATGTAAACTTCTCTTTAATACTCACCAGTAATTATTATTTGTAAGACTAACATTTCTGTTTGTCAGCAAAATGTATAAAATCACAGGGAACACTATTACTTTATCACTAATGCAATCTTCAATTACCTCAGCCATTTCATATACTTGGGTGTTCTCATTATATTCAGAACTAGTCACAAGACTAATACCACTTTCCATTCCACAAACTAATGTGAGGCAAGATACTCTTTATTACCCCCATCATGTCTGTAATCCTTAAAACTATGCTAATTGCACTCTCTTTTTCACATTCTAAAATAATATTATGATAGAATTAATACCTCATTTCATTCCGCCCATTTCAACTATCCACCTGTGGCTTGGGACTTTGCTGACTTTATATTACCGGCTTCCACTGTATGACACAATTATGCTTTAAGGCTTATCTTGTACTAACATTCGTAGTGCACCCAGATGAAATCTCCAAATTACCTTACCATCACAGACAGTCTATTGAAATGAACAATTGTGACCTATTCTCACTATTATTTATTACCAGAAGGCACAATTCTTTTAACCTTGGTGCTCGGATTTATTTGAATCTCCTTGTCCTGATGAAGACCCTACTATTAGTCAAGTCAATAACTTTATTTGGTCATAAAAATAAAACCATAAAAGTAAAATACAAACAAATGCTACAAAACAAGAGTTGCAAAAAATGCTAAAACAACTTGATTTCATATTAACCCCTTCGCTGCTAGGCCTTTTCCGCTCCTGTGCTAAGCCTTTCTTTTAGCTATTTGGGGTAGTTCGCGCTTAGGCCCCTGTAACTTTTTGTCCACATTAGGTATCCACGTCAAATTTGTCTCCTTTTCTTCCAACATCCTGAGGATTCTAAAGTTTCCCAGGGTTTGTGGATTTCCCTGGAGGGGACCGAGAAATTAACCAAAATACAGCAAAAAACATTTGGGGGGGGGAATAATGGGGAAAAGGTGCTGCAGAAGAAAGCGTCTGTTTTTTCCTCTGAAAATGATATCACCAAAGGGTATGTTGTGCTAAAATCACCATCTTCCCAGCTTTCAGGAACAGGCAGACTCTTGTCAGAAAACCAACATTCTCTACTCAGTTTTGGCATTTTACTGGTAATAGCCTATTTTTCCTATTTTTTGTGCTTTAAACCTCCTTCCAGTTAGTGGTAGAAATGGGTGTGAAACCAACAATAAATCCTGGAAAGCTATACATGTCTGAAAAGTAGACAACAATTTGAATTCAGCAAGGGGTCATTTGTGTAGAACCTTCAAAGTTTTCCTATAGAAGCTAACAGTTGAAATAAAATAATATTGAAATTGAGTTGAAAAAAACAGCCATTGTGACAACGTTTTTACCTGTTACAACTTCTAAGTATGGCAGATGTTTGAAAGAAATATAATGTTACGTCTGCTGGACCCTTCTGGTTGTGGTGATATATAGCACTTGTAGGTTCACTAAGAACCCGAGGTACCCCAAGCCAATAACTGAGCTGCACTTTGCACTGGTTTTTTAATGTGTACCGGATATATAGCAGTTCATTTTGTAAAATATAAAGAGTGAAAAATAGGTATCAAGGACACCTATGTATTTCTGAAATGGGAACAAAATATAGAGTTTAGAAGCAGTAGTTATTTGGGTACCCATACTAGCATGTGAATTAGAGGACATTTTTCAAAATGACTTCTTTTTTACACATTGTCTTACACTTGGAAGGCAGAAATGCATAGAAAGTCAATTGTTAATAATACTTGATCTACAATTCTGTGTTTCCCTAAGTCTCCCAATAAAAATGGTACCTCACTTGTGTGGGTAAGCCTAGTGCCTGTGACAGGAAATGGCCCAAAACACAACTTTGGCACATCACATTTTTCCAGTCAGAACAGACCCTTTTTTCACAATGTGCCTAGCTGTGGCTTTTGAACCCTCACTGAGCCGGCACCTAGGGAAACCTGTAATTTATTTTAAACTAGACACCCAGGGGAGTCCAGGATGGGGTGACTTGTGAGGCTCTAACTAGGTTCGGTCACCCAGAATACCTTTCAAACCTCAAACTCTGTCAAAATGTTACTCTCTTTTCTTTGATGGAAAGTTCTAGAATCTGCAGGGAGCCACTAATTTCCACCCACCCAGCATTTCCACAAGTCTCCCGCTAAAAAAGGTACCTCACTTGTGTGGGTAGGCCTAGTGCCCGCAACAGGAAACGGCCCAAAACGCAACATGGGCGCATCACATTTTTTCACTGAAAAGGACCCTTTTTTCGCAATGTGCCTAGCTGTGGATTTTGAACCCTAGCTCAGCTGGCACCAAAGGAAACCTAGCACACCTGCACATTTTTTAAAACTAGACACCCAGGGAAATCCAGGGTGTGGCACTTACCAGGTTCTTTTACCCAGAATCCCTTGCAAATCTCAAACTTTGTAAAAAAAAAACATTTTCCTCACATTTCTGTGATGGAAAGTGCTAGAATATGCAGGGAGCCACAAACTTCCACCTACCCAGCATTCCCCTAAGTCTCCTGATAAAAATGGTACCTCGCTTGTGTGGGTAGGCCTAGTGCCCGCAACAGGAAACAGCCCAAAACGCAACATGGGCACTTCACATTTTTCCAGTGAAAACTGACCCCTTTGTCGCAATGTGCCTTGCTGTGGATTTTGGACGCTAGCTCAGCCGGCACCTAAGGAAATCTAGCAAACCTGAGCTTTTTTGAAAACTAGACAACCAGGGAAATCCAGGATGGGGTGACATGTGTGGCTCACACCAGGTTCTGTTACTCAGAATCCCTTGCAAACCTCAAACTTTGTCAAAACAAACACATTTCCCTCAAATTTCTGTGATGGAAACTTCTGAAATCTGCAGGGAGACACTAACTTCCACCCACGCAGCATTCCCACAAGTCTCCTGATAAAAATGGTACCTCACTTGTGTGGGTAGGCCTAGTACCCGCAATAGGAATCGGCTCAAAACGCAACGTGGGCACATCACATTTTTTCCAGTGAAAACTGACCCTTTTTTCGCAGTGTGCCTAGCTGTGGATTTTGAACACTCGCTCAGCCAACACTAAAAGAAACCTAGCAAACCTGCACAATTTTGAAAACTAGACACGCAGGGAAACCCAGGATGGGGTGACTTGTGTGGCTCTCACCAGGTTCTGTTACCCAGAATCCCTTGCAAACCTCAAACTTTGTAAAAAAAACTCACATTTTTCTCACTTTCCTCTGATGGAAAGTTCTGGAATCTGCGGGTAGCCACAAATTTCCACACACCCAGCATTCCTCTAAGTCTCCCGATAAAAATGGTACCTCAATTGTGTGGGTAGGCCTAGTACCCGCAATAGGAATCGGCTCAAAACGCAACGTGGGCACATCACATTTTTTCCAGTGAAAACTGACCCTTTTTTCGCAGTGTGCCTAGCTGTGGATTTTGAACACTCGCTCAGCCAACACTAAAAGAAACCTAGCAAACCTGCACAATTTTGAAAACTAGACACGCAGGGAAACCCAGGATGGGGTGACTTGTGTGGCTCTCACCAGGTTCTGTTACCCAAAATCCCTTGCAAACCTCAAACTTTGTAAAAAAAAACTCACATTTTTCTCACTTTCCTCTGATGGAAAGTTCTGGAATCTGCGGGTAGCCACAAATTTCCACACACCCAGCATTCCTCTAAGTCTCCCGATGAAAATGGTACCTCAATTGTGTAGGTAGGCCTAGTGCCCGTAACAGGAAACGGCCCAAAACGCAACATGGGTGCATCACATTTTTCCAGTGAAAACTGACCCTTTTTTCGCAATGTGCCTAGCTGTGGATTTTGGACCCTAGCTCAGCTGGCATCAAAGGAAACCTAGCAAACCAGCACATTCCTGAAAACTAGACACCCAGGAAAATTCAGGATGGGGTGAATTGTGTGGCTCTCACCAGGTTCTGTTACCCAGAATCCCTTGCAAATCTAAAACTTTGTAAAAAAAAAAACCATTTTCCTCACATTTCTGTGATGGAAAGTTCTAGAATCTGCAGGAAGCCACAAACTTCCACCTACCCAGAATTCCCCTACGTCTCCTGATAAAAATGGTACCTCTCATGTCTGGGTAGGCCAAGGGCCCACGACAGGAAACAGCCCAAAACGCAATGTGGGTACATCCCATTTTTCCAGTGAAAACTGACCCCTTTGTCGCAATGTGCCTAGCTGTGGAGTTTGGACCCTAGCTCAGCTAGCTCCTAAGGAAACCTAGTAAACCTGTACACTTTTGAAAACTAGGCAACCAGGGGAATCCAGGATGGGGTGACATGTGTGGCTCACACGAGGTTCTGTTACCCAGATTCCCTTGCAAACCTCAAACATTGGCAAAACAAATTTCGTCAAATTTCTGTGATGGAAAGTTCTGAAATCTGCTGGGATCCACTAACGTCCACCCACCCAGCATTCCCACAAGTCTCCCAATAAAAATGGTACCTCACATGTGTGGGTAGGCCTAGTGCCCGTGACTGGAATCAGCTCAAAACGCAACCTGGCCACATGATATTTTTTCCATTGAAAACGGACCCTTTCTTCGCAATGTGCCTTGCTGTGGATTTTGAACCCTTGCTCAGCCAGCACCAAAGGAAACCTTGCAAACCTGCACAATTTTGAAAACTAGACACGCAGGGAAACCCAGGATGGGGTGACTTGTGTGGCTCTCACCAGGTTCTGTTACAAAGAATCCCTTGAAAACCTCAAACTTTGTAAAAAAAAAAAACACATTTTCCTCACATTTCTGTGATGGAAAGTTCTGGACTCTGCGTGGATCCACAAAATTCCACCCACCCCGCATTCCCCAAAGTCTTCCGAGAAAAATGGTACCTCACTTGTGTGGGTAGGCATAGTGCCCATGACAGGAAACAGCCCAAAACGCAACATGGACACACCACATTTTTACAGTGAAAACTGACACTTTTTTTCAAAGTGCCTAGCTGTAGATTTCAAACCCTAGCTCAGCCCGCACCAAAGAATACCTAGCAAACCTGTTCTTTTTTTTAAACTAGGCACCATGGGGTATCCAGGATGGGGTGACTTGTGTGGCTCTCACCAGGTTCTCTTACCTAGAATTCCTTGCAAACCTCAAACTTTGTCAAACAAACACATTTTCTTCACATTTCTGTGATGGAACGTTCTGGAATCTGCGTGGAGCCACAAACCTCCACCCACCCAGCATTCCCCCAAGTCTCCCGATACAAAATGGTACCTCACTTATATGGGTATGCCTAGTGTCCGCAACAAGAAACGCCCCAAAATGTACTGTGGACACTTCAAAATTATCGATCGCAAAACGATCTGGTATTGTGAGAGAGTCACCTGTGTTTTTGGTCCGGGGCTCAGCGGCCATCTAGGGAAACCTACCAAACCCAGACATTTCTGAAAACTAGACACTCAGGGGAGTCTAGGGAAGTGTGGCTTGTGTGAATCTCCCAACATGGCCGAGCCCGGGACCAAAAACGCAGGTAGTTTTGCGATCGATAATTTTGAAGTCTCCACAGTACGTTTTGGGCCATTTCCTGCTGCGGGCAGGCCTACCCACATTAGTGAGGCACCATTTTTTGGCACTAGGCCTACCCATACAATTTAGGTACCAATTTTATCTGGAGACCTGGCGGAACACTGAGTGATAGGAAATTTGTAGTGGCCCGGTGATCCCACAACTTTCCCAAACAGAAAAGTGAGGAAAACTTGATTTGGTTTAGCTAAATTTAAGGTCTGCAGGGGATTCTGGGTAGGGAAATGTTGGGGGATCCACACAAGCTGCACCTCCCTGGACTCCCCTGGGTGTCTAGATTTCAGAAATGTTTGGTTTTGGTAGGTTTCCGTAGATGGCTGCTGAGCCCAAGACCAAAAACACAGGTGACTCCCTCGCAAAACCAGGTAGCTTTGCGATCGATCATTTTTAAGTCTCCACAGTATTTTTTGGGCTATTTCCTGCTGCGGGCAGGCCTACCCACATTAGTGAGGCACCATTTTTATCGGGAGACCTGGGGGAACGCTGGGTGATAGCAAATTTGTGGTGGTCTGGTGATCCCATAACTTTCCCACACAAAAATTGAGAAAAATGTGATTTTTGTAGCTAAATTTGCAGGGAATTCTGGGTTGGAAAATGTTGGGAGATCCACGCAAGCCACACCTCCCTGGACTCCCATGGGTGTCTAGAACTGTCTGGGTTTGGTACGTTTCCCTAGATGGCCGCCGAGCCCAGGGCCAAAACCCTAGGTGACCCCTTTGCAAAACCAAGTCGTTTTATGCTAGATACCAGGGGACCTGTGTTTTTGGTCCTGGGCTTGGCAGCCATTTAGGGAAACCTATCAAACCCAGACATTTCTGAAAACTAGACACCCGGAGGAGTCTAGGGAGGTCTAACTTGTGCGGATCCTTCTACATTTTCCTACCCAGAATCTTCTGCAAACTTTAAATTTAGCTAAAAAGTCACATTTTCCTCACATTTTTGTGTGAGAAAGTTGTGGGATCACAGTAACAGCGCAAATTTCCTACCACTCAGCGTTCCTCTTGGTCTCCTGATAAAAATGATACCTCACTTGTGTGAGTGGGCAAAGTGCCTGCGACAGGGAAGGGCCAAAAACCTGTAGAGATCAAGGGGGAACCAAAGTGGGTCCAAAAGGCAGTTTCTTTATACGTTTTTAGGCTCACTCTGCTTTGGGCACCCACAGAAGTGAGGTATCATTTTGATCAATTGGCTGTAAGAAACGCTGGGTGTTAGGAAATTTGAACTGGTGCGGTGATCCTACAACTTTCCCACACAGAAATGTAAGGAAAATATGACTTTTTAGCTACAATTTGAGGTTGGCAGGGGATTCTGGGCAAAATAAACACTGGGGGATCCACACAAGCCACACCACCAGTCCACGCACATCCAGGCATGGCTGGTGTGCTGGACGATCGGTGGGGTGGGTGGAGCTGGCGGGGTAGTGGGGCAGGCATAGGTGTCAAAGGTGAGAAAAATAAAAAATAAATTACCTGCAGCCAGCCGCATCCTGCTCTTCTCTTTTTCAGTGTCACAGGCTCTCAGAATGCCCTGTGGCCAATGCTGAAGCTGCTTTCACACATGAGCAGCTTCAGGATTGGCCTGAGCGCCCTTGATTGGCTCTCCAGGACAGACTGAGTCTGTGCCTGCTCTCTCCAACCCAGCTGTGTTGCTGGGTTGGAGAGAGCTTTCACTGCGCATGATGATTTGTCCGGCCTGAGACGGCTGGCCAAACCATCATGCACAGTGAAGGGAGTGCATCTATCACTCCCCTCAGTCACCCCCCTGTCCCCGGTCCAAGGCTGGGCAAGAAAGGAAAAATAAAACAAGTGTTTATCATCGTTTTATTTTTCCTTTCCTGCCATTTTTGATGGGGCGTCGACGCTCCTTTGCCATAGCAGAGGAGCCACCGCTGTGCACACCACTAGCCAAGCACCATCCAAGCACACCGCCAGCAAAGCCCCATCCACACACACTGCCTGCCAAGCACCATCCATGCACACCGTCAGCCAAGCACCAGTCCACGCACACCGCCAAGCAAGTGCCAGTCCACACACACTGCCACGCAAGTGGCAGTCCATACACACCGTCAAAGAAGCGCCCATCTACAGACACCGCCACCAAGCGCTAGTCCACACACATACCACCAGCCAAGTGCAAGTCCACACACTCCGCCAGCACAATTCCAGTACACACACAGCCAGGCAAACACCAGTACACGCAAACCATCAGCAGAACTCCAGTTCACACACACACACACAGAAACCTTCCCTGGTATCTAGTGGTTTTCAGACTCCCTTTGGTTTCAGATGAGCCTAAAAATATTGCTAATCTGCCCCCAAGGGTGGCTGAAACAGCCAAAATGTGTCCCTAGAAAAAAGGGGAGCGCCCCTTGTCTATGGGGCCACTCTGTGACATGCACACAAACATATCCCTGTTGTCTAGTGGGCTTTGTGCCCCTTGTGGGGCAGATCAAGGGTAATAACTGCCACCTGGCCCCCAAGGGGGACAGAAAGACTGTCCAATTTTGCGTTTGGGGGCACTGGCATGTCCATTTTGAACAGCCTCCACCCCTATGTATAAATAAACACAATCCCTGGTTCCCAGTGGGCTTTTGCCACCCGGTGGGGGGCAGATAAGGGTCTGTTGCGCCTATCTGCCTCCGGGGGGGCAGAAATACTGTGGCAATTATTTTAGGGGGGTGGGGTCATTGGCATGCCCATTTTGGGAAGCCCCACCCCTAAATGTACATAAATAAAAATCTCTGGTGCCTAATGTGCTTTCTGCCCCCCCTGGTGGGCAGATAGGGAGCAATTGCCCCCCATCTTCCCCCCCCCCCCCAGGGGGGGCCAGAAAGACTGTTTCTAAATATATTTGGGTGGGGCATAGTCTTGCACTTTGTGGGCAGCTCCCACCCCTCTTTTATGAAAAAAAATCCCTGGGGTCTACTGGGCTTTCTGCCTCCCGGGGGGAAGATCGCGGGTAATAACCCCCATTTGCCCCCCCAGTGGGGGGGGGCAGAAGGACTGTGGAGGTTGTTTGGGAAATGGGGTATTGGCATGCCCATTTTGGGCAGCCCACACCCCTGGTGCCTAGTGTGCTTGCTGCCCCCCAGGGGGGGGGCAGACTGGGGGATATTGCCCTATCTGGGCAGAATGACTGAAATTTGCCAAAACGTTAGGGGGGAGCTAAAGCCCTTGCCCAAGGGGTTGCTCCCACCTCCCTGGTGCCTAGTGGGTGGATCTCTGCTTGGGGATCACCCTCCTGCGGCGATCCCCAATCAGGGATCCACTAGGGAGGGGTACCATTGGAAAGGGGAGAATTTCCCCTTTCCAATGATACCCCTCCCGTCTGCCTCAGTACTCAGGGGGCTGAGATAGCCCCCTGAGCACCGAGGCAGTGAAACTGAAATGTGCTGATCGGCTCATTTCAGTTTCACTGAAATGACGTCAGCGTGACGTGCGCACTGATCGTGATTTCAGTGAAACAATCAGAGCAGCCTCAGAGAACCTCTTCCCCAGCTCCCAAGGCTGTTTTGATTGAAAGGAAATCCATCTGGTGCCTGCACCAGAGGGATTTCCTGTGCTATGTGCGCGGACGGCTGGGAGCCGTCTGACGCACATGAACACTGTAGCGTCGGATGGCTCCCGGCTGTCCGACGCATGAAAAGGGTTAACATCCTTAAGAAAAGATACAGACTATTATCCCACCTCAATATATTTAAAAGTATTTAAGGACAAAGATCTCAAAGTGCACAGTGGGTACAGCCAGGCTCTGGAATTCTCTCCCAATTTCTCTTAAGACTAAAACTGATTTTTTGTTGCTTCTGAAATCTTTAAAAATCTGGCTGTTCAACAACTAAGGCTCTGGCTCTGTCTCTGTCTCCACGAGTTAGTCCAGACTCTCGGGCGCCTACACACCTTTGGGTAGTAGTGCGCGGTATAAATTTTCATTTCATTTCAAAGTGCATAGACTACAATAACACTTTACTTGGAAGCATACCTAGACAATTTTCAAGCATTCGGATCAAGTCTCGAAAAATATACACAGACAACACACTTTCATCTTGGACCAAGGATTGCAAAAGGTACAGTGCTTCAATGAATTTTTCCAGAAAACATTAATCTTAAAAGCCTATCCAAGCAGTTTCCTTGCCTTAATCCCCGGCCTCAGGATAGTATACACAGTCAACACAATTTTCCCTGAGGCCAGTGATTGCAGAAAATGCAGTGCTTCTGTGCAATGACGCAAGGAATGTTTAATCAAGAGGGGATTCCAAGTATGGGATCTGCAGTTAGAATAAAAAGTGCCCAAAACATTATTTGTAAAGTGCTCTGTGCTGATTTATGATCGCATGGACAGGGTAAAAGATCATCTGTCCAGTCATTAAACCAAGGAAAAGTGTCAAATCTATGAAAAAGGCTAAGCCGAAACCCGAGTAGTGCTGATAGTGCTGTGTATCGTGTAACAAAAATGGTTGGCTGTCCTTTAATGGTTTAAGCTGCATATATGAGGTGGCAGAAGGGGACTCAGTTACTTTTACCCACCCCTTATCTTCCCAATTGTTGTAGCACATGGCCTTAAGCATCTTTTGATCCACCGAAATTAAAGTTGCAGATGGATCTTCAAACAAGTCCCGCCTGTCCAAAGTCATGGCTATTTCCCTAATTCCCCTCAACCAGGGAATCGCCAATCCTCGGGTCAAAGACAAACAATCCTTGATTTTCATTGTATTCAGTTATAGAGCCTCATTTGTCCAAATCCTGCGCCACAGCTTTTTTGGGTGTGTCCTTAGAATGTCCTCAAGGTATTGCAACCCTAGCTCCCTATGACAAATAAAAGTGGAGGTACATGGAGGAATGGCCAGTAGGCGACGGGTAAATTTATTTTCTGTTACCTCTAAGAACGGAGCCACTTATATACCACGTACCCCTGCCCCATAGGATGCTAAGCTTGTACATTTTGCCTAGTAGATGGTCAACATGTGTGCAATCGGTCTTTTGCCCAATTTGGCAGTGAAGGAGAAAAGAGCATTAGTATTACTTGCTAATTGATTGTTTCCAACTTCCTACTGGCGAAGCTATGAACCTCAACAATTAAAAGTTACACCTAAATAACTGAAATTACCCGTGTGTTTTAAACGGCTAGCGTGTGGCTTGAAAGATGGTTTCAGTTTAGTTTTATTTCCACAGGACATTACAAAGGACTTGGTTGTATTAATCCTCAGATCCAGCCCCTCCATGAAGGAGCAAAAGGCATCCAGTAGTTACTGCAGGGCAGCAGGACTGCAGCACATGAGGACGGCATTGTCAGCATATAATAATGCTGGTATGGGATGCTGTCCTATCTGGGGCCTGTCCCTACACCTTAACACTAACTCCCTCCCCCTACCACTAATCTAGGGATCAAAATGGCAACTCTAGGTTGATTGCTTATTAGTTCGTTGTAGTGTCAAATGTGAATATTTTACTCTGTCTTCAGGCCTCAATATCTCTGAGCCATTTTTTAAAGACTTTTTCGTTACCTGCACACATTTGACAGCACTTTTATCAAGCGGTCCTCCAGCACTGAGCATGTTTATTTTGAGTTTTGTGGTTGATTTATTCCTTTCATTCACATATATAATTGGACATTTCCTGATATTGCAGAGTGTTCTGTGATTTATTCATTTATTTGTGATAACCTTTGAGACTCCCATTTCAAGCAATTACTGTACTTATAATTATACCATATGAGCTATGCTGTCTTTTAAAATAAAACAGGGCTGAACAGTGAAACAGTGATCAAAATGCTAATTACCTTGCCTGGGTTCATCCTGGCTTTTCTGCTTCATTTAAGAAGAACCATCAAAGTAACATTTACCTCTAGATATGTTGATTAATGTTCTCAGCTGGATACGGTCACACCACTGACTCGAAGCTCTGAGTTATTTGCATCTGCTCTGACTGATAAACACCCTTCCATTTAAGATAAGACGTAAAGAAGATACAAGATCTCTACAAGACATAAAGTTACCTTTGAAGTAGGATAGATATCATTCTGTGACTTTGGCAGTCATAAACTAAATGTACCAGGATTTGGACTTATGATATTTTAGTAAAAGAATAGATTAATATGTTATGCCAAAGCCTGTTCGAAAACAATCTATGTGAAAGGAAAAATCTTCTGTTCGAAATAGACAGTCTACCAGTGGATATGTGGGTACGTGCCCATATTAAAATAGTTTTAATGAAGTGCTATATATAAATTCTATGTAGCAAGGATGGTTAAAAAGTGTGGATGGTTATTCCAGAAGTTCACTAAAGATCTTGTGTCAATGGAAATTGTTCAATAATGTATAATTTTGGGGTGTCCCACTCAGAGTTGGTTTATCTCTGGGTGTTGTAACCATGGATGTAGGGCTGTATGTCACTGTGCCCTTCTAAGGAACATGCATAGTGCCTCTTACTAAAATAAGGAGTGTAGTCCATATGGTTTGCAAGAAAGTGTCTTTACAGTGAAAATATATACCTGTCAACCTCTTCACTTAACATTGTGGGTCAGCTAATTTTTTGTTCGGGGGATCCGGCCATTTTAAAAATTTTAGGAGGGTGTCCCGGTGCAACACAAACGCCCACAATACAGGCCATGTTGGGTGCTGCGGGGGGTGCCCCAAGGTCCCCACAGACCTAGCCGGATCCCCTGCCAGCACCATACTGGATGCTGGAGGGAGCTGACACCTTTCCTTTACTCTTGCCCTGGTGGGAGCACACTTCTGTTCCCTGCCCGAGAGAGTTCAGCGCAGGGAACCACAGTGTCCCCGGGTGGGCTCCCAGGGAACCTGTAAAGTATAGGACCTTGGGGGATGGGTTCATTGGGGGCGAAGTAGGCTCAGGGAGGGGTACTGTGTGGCCCCCTTCCCTACATGTGAAAACGACCCCATGAGATGCGGCCTTCAGAGGCTCGGGGAGGGGGTGAGTGCGTCCCCCTCCTCTTATTTAAAAAATCAGCCCCAGGGGGTGAGGAGGCCCTGGCCTCAATCAGGCGCATAGAGGGGGGACATTATATTTAGTTGAAAATGTAAGTTAAAACATATTGTTTTAAACAAACAAAAACACTGAAATTCACCAGTTACAGTTATTTCAAGTAACTATAACTCATGCCCTAAATAAAGTAAATACAACTCACACCCCGACCATGCACAGTATTATCATCAATGATGTCATTTCAAATGTTGCAGGGATGTTACCAATAATGTCATCGAACATGTGCAAGGAATAGGGTTTTTGAAGTGTGTGGTAGGTGGTGGCGCCTGAACCGGGTGTACGTAAGTATCTGACTACAGTAGTTATGCGTTGGTGCTACAGGTGGGGGATGTCCCTAAACCCCTGGAAACAGACACAAGGTCAACAAAACAAAAGCGGGCCTGTGCACACGTCAATAATGTATATGGAGCAATTTCTCTATGTTAGGGTTCAACAGGTAAGAAACACATTATTTATATGATAAATTAAACATATAGAAGAACACTTTGGAGTATTGTTTGTTCATCTTTTATTGCGTGCGATTGCCCAGCTGGCAATAAAAGAAGAACAAACAATTCTCCAAAGTGTTCTTCTATATGTTTAATTTATCGTATAAATACTGTGTTTCTTATCTGTTGAACCCTGACACAGAGAAATTGCTCCATATATATTATTGACGAATGTCATCGAACATGTCAGCAGTGATGTAATAATAGAGGTAATTAGAGGTGCATGGCGAGGGCATAAGTTATAGTTATTTTGGGATATGAGTGATACTTGAGATAACTATAACTGGTGAATTTTAGTGGTTCTTTTTATTTAAAACGATATGTTTTAACTGACATTTTCACTTAACTCTAACGTCCCTTTAACTATTGTTTTTATTTTAGAGAATTTCTAAGGTTTTTTTTTTTAATGTAAAGTAACTTATTTTTAAAATTTGTAACTATAACATAATTTTAACTTTTGTTGTTTTCTGTGAATTTCTACATTTTTGCTAACGTAAAGTAAGATGTCCAACACCGTGCATGGTGTGTAGTTGGGTGTAGGGCCTTTGTGTTCCTTTTTGTGACCCACAAAAAGCAGGCGAGGCCCTGTGCCCACCCCCCATGGGTGCGCTGCCCACCCGCAGCGCATGGCCTTCAGCCATGTGAGTCATGCAGTTGGGTTCCCTACCCCTCACAACGCACAATACATACATAGGGTTGGGTCACTGCACCCAACCATTCACTGGTGCCCAATTTCCCACCTTCGGCTGTGTGCAGTGAGAGGTTGGGAGCCAGCGGAGGGTTGGGTGCAGGGCCCTGCCTGTGGTCAGGTCCTGCACCCAACCCCCATGGTAGTGCAAGGCTGACTATGTGATGTAACAATATAAAGAGTGTCATTTTAAATATGGCAGACCTACTGACTATATGGCCAGAACACCAAAATATAAAAAGTGGGTCTATTGGATTGATCAAGGAGTCAGCATAATAGTGTATAAAAAGCCGACCTATTGCCTATGTCAAGAAGTCAGCAATATTTGTAATCAAATGTATATTATATAAATTCACACATTGCAATGCTCAATAAAAGTGATTATCATAAAATTGTTTAAATAAAGCCTTTAATAAAAATAATAAACATGGCTTTGATTCTTTCTTTTAACATTTTTCAGGACACAAAGTGCAGTCATAGAACCCACTACAAGGAGTCCCTGCACTACAGCTGAAGAGCATACAATTCCAGCTTAAAAAAAATATGGTAAGCTCTCCTCATGTCAGCAATGTAATGACCCAGGAGACTTACTGTGTTTTTTTAATGTTGCTGGGGGGCTGCTGCACATCCTGCATCCCCCACAACATTAAATGCTTGGTGGTGCCCCTGTTCCTTCTAGGGGCACAACTAGTATACAAATATATAGACAAAAAGCCCTTGCAGGACAGTATGGGGGGCTTCGTGTCTGGAGCAGAGAATAGTAAATGAGTGGCTCCTACCTCTCATTTATTATTCTTCTATCAATTTAAAAAAAACATATTTTTGGGTGTCCACACACCTGTTTTCTGTGTTGGGGCCGCGGAAGAGCCACAAGGACCCGACGCCCCGGCCGGCTTCCCAGCCACCATTGTGGCAGGAGTCGGCCATTGTTTTTGCTTTATTATTTACCCACATGTACCTAAACATTGGAGGCTGAGTGGGGAGCTCCAGGGCCCTGCTGGCCCCCTCACAGCTTTCCAGCCACCAAATGGCAGGAGTAGGCCATTTTAATGTCATTTTTACAAAGTGGGCACCCCGGTGCCCACCCGGGCCACCCACATGTAGCACAAGGTGGGGACCGCGGGGAATACCCAAGGCCACCACGACCCTATCCAGATCCCCAGCCAGTGCACATTGTGGTGCTGTCATGAGTTAGTGCAATGACTTTTCTGCTGCTAGCCGGGTGGAGATAAATTGTGTTTCCTGTCTGGGAGAGTGGAGGCAGGCTACGCCAGCACCCTTCTGGGTAGGAAACTAAATTGTTCTGGGGTATGGGGTCCCCGGTACACTGCAGCGATGTCAAGCCCTAGAGGATGGGGTCCCTGCACCTGGATATATGGCTCAGGGAGGGGGCAGCACGCCCCATCCTTCCTTGTAAAAAACGCTGGCCATGGGGGATAGGGTTCTTGGGAACCTATTCTGGCTTATGGACGAGGGCTGAAAGCCCCCTCCCCTAAAATTTATAACAGCCTTGGGGGATGGAGTCCTCAGGGTCCGATTGAGGCTCAGGGAGAGGGGCTGTGTGCCCCCTACCCTAATAATAAAAACAACCCCTGGGATGTGGCTCCCAGGACCTCATAGAGACTCGAGGAAGGGGCTGCGCATGCCTCTCATCTTATTATCAAAATGGCTCCGGTGATGGGGTCCCCAGGGTTTTATAGAGACTTAGGGAGGGGGCCACACTCCCCCTCCCCAAAATAAAGCAATGTGCTGTCCCCGCTGGGCCCTGGACCACCCAGAATGGGGGTGTAAAGAGCGGGAGCCCATGTTCTTTTTAAAATATTACTGCCAATTCACAGTTCCTCTGCAAATTTGTGGTAAAATTTTTAAAACAAACTTTTTGGTTCCAGGACTGAGGGGGTCCCTCCTTCAGTCCCCAAGTCCTAAAATTGTTGCCACCACATCTTTGTTGGTATGGTGGCAGCCAATAAGGTCTTATTTTAAGATCTGTTGGATCTACAGATCCTCCATTGTGTGAAATATTTATAAGTTTTGAGTTCTAATTTCTCAAAACTACTCCAAATCACAAAAAGCATGCTTTCCTGACCAAGATTTAGCTTTGTGTTAAATTAGGTGTCATTCCATGCAGCAGTTATTGTGTCATCGTTGATCAATTTTCCTATGGAAAAATTAATGGGAAAACGTGTTTTGGGACCCCTCTTTTTTCTTGGTCCCCACTTCATGGATCGCCCCAAAACTTTCCAGGAATGAGTAGAGGTAGATGAGACATTGTTTCAAACGTTTTGTGAAGATTCGCCAAACAGCGTCAAAATTATTAGCAAACCAAAAAATCAATTTTCAATGGAAACATGGCGCTAACTATAAATATCCAGTTGCGACTGCCACTGGGTAATATTAATCACATAGTGGCTGTCACCATTGTGTAGTTATAGTTAGTCTTTATTGCACCTTCTTAAGAGGCTGTATATGTACATCCATGCATATATATGCAAGTGACATTGCAAATAGCAAATTGATTGAATCCAATGCTCTGTGTTTGTTTAGTTTACTGCTGGAAACACGAATTGCGCACCTCCAGAGAACTCAAAATGCGGGAATCATGCTTATTTTATGGTCAAGGTAAAATTAAGAATTTTATTCTATATTCTGACTTAAATGTTTTACAAGACTAAACAACAAAAGAGTTTGCCTTCTCAAGAGAAGAGCTGCCGTGGAGAATCAAATTTGATTCTTATAAAGCCCTCACTCACCAACCTAGTTGGTGACATGCTTCATCATCGGGCCCCACCAGGAAGGTCGAGTACCTCCCGGTGTGCTTCAACGCCAGATTTACTGCGGAGCAGGTTGAAGTGACAAGTGCACGTGATTGTGAAGTGAATTAAAAATGACTAGGCTGTATCCGAAAATGATTTTATTCGTCGGTCAGTCAGGCACAAAATAAAAACAATGTGAGTGATGTGATCGCTGAAGAAATTGGTCAGCTAAATCTCACTATGTGTGGTCAACATGTTTCTGCCTCTATGATGCTACTAGCTAGGCATTCGTCAGGACCAAAGTGAAGACCCCGGCGGTATGAGCACGCACATTGTTTTTATTTTGTGCCTGACTGACCGACGAATAAAATCATTTTCGGATACAGCCTAGTCATTTTTAATTCACTTCACAATCACGTGCACTTGTCACTCAACCTGCTCCGCAGTAAATCTGGCGTTGAAGCACACCGAGGAGGTACTCGACCTTCCTGGTGGGGCCCGATGATGAAGCATGTCACCAACTAGGTTGGTGAGTGAGGGCTTTATAAGAATCAAATTTGATTCTCCACGGCAGCTCTCTCTTGAGAAGGCAAACTCTTTGTTGTTTAGTCTACTATTTGGGGATCAAGAGTGTTCCTTCTAAAAATTCCTCTCTCTCTTATTGTTTATAGATATTAAGCAGCGTACAGCTGTGAGAGCCTAGGGGAGGTCTGTGATTGCCAGAACCTCCCTTCTTCCGAATTTTCGCATTTTGCGAGTTCCATACATTTAGACACCATGGCAAATATGGGTCTCACCTACTCTATCTCAGAGGTTGATGCTATTCTAGCTGGCCCATCCATGTTTGCTGACCCTACCATCTCACAAGCTATCACTCACACCAGTGAGTGGGAAAAATTGTCAGAACAGAAACGAAATAGAATTAGGACAATCTTACACGGGACCATCCTTACCGAGTATCTCCGTACAAACACAGCACCAAGAGGGCTCCTGGTAACTAATGCACCACGAATCTTCCTAGAGGATGCAGTATTTAGAAAGGAATGGGCAATGATCGCGTGGCATTGTACACGCGACTGGCTTGTCCTAATCATTAAGACAGCTCTGCGACTTTCAGAAGCCTTGATGGTCGAAATCCAACAGACGGAAAACCATTTTAAAACTACCTTAACAGGCTTCAAGAAAAAATTGGACGAAGTTAATAAAGACATCACTGATTATAAGGACGGCTTAACCCAATCGAAAGTGATTAAATTCCAGAAAGACCTAAAACGATTTGCCTTTGATAAAGTCTATCCCTATGCTGACCCTACCTACATACCTCCCACCAAAAATAACTCCAACTCAGACACCTCGGATGATAGCACATCGACCACTAGTGGGTCTAGCAATGGGAGTTTTAGACAAAGACAAAGGGGCGGCAATAGGGGTACACCAAGACAGAACTATGCCCAACCGATGTGGTCACACTTTCCAACACCGGGACCCGGTATGCATCCCATGCACTTCCAACAACCACCTTTCCCCTAATGGGCTGGAATCCGGCCTATATGCCAGCGCAGCCTTTTTCGTCAGAACTCTTACCGTCCTTTTTAGAGAGAGGCCGCAGAGGCAGAGGCAGGAGGAGAGGGCAGAATCAAGTTCATTGGGAACAAGAAGACACAGTGGGCAACCACACACGCAGCAAATCTCAGGAACCCCAGGCAGGCACCAGTGCCAGGAGAGTCTAATTACTAATCTCTCCGAGGTAACTTTGTCCCCAGTGGAGAAACAGGTTTTAGAAAAGGGTTTAGGGTTTGTTCCCTCAGCCCGCCTAGACAAGTTTAAACTACATTGTGAGCTGGCGGAATTTTTCAGAAAGCTCAAACTAAAAGCCTATTTTGAGGGTAAAGAAGTCAGTGAACCACAGGAGAATCCAGCTAATACAGGATTGAGGTTGAAATCATCTTTCACCCCCTCCTTATGGGGTACCGGCTGAAATTACTACTTTCGAACAGGCAGTTTTTCTTGAAATAGAGAACTTTGAAGAGGGCAACATTTTTAAAAATCTTAGTAAAATGGAATATCAAGCGCTTCAAGGTTTGCAATCAAATACTGCAATCACCATAAAACCAGCTGACAAAGGTGGAGGGTGGTAATTCAGAATAAAGGGGACTACGAGCAAGAATGTCAACGTCTCCTTGACGATAGGAAGAACTATACTCCCCTTACTACTGACCCCTCCCTAGAACTTAAGATCGAAATTAAGCAACTGGTGAAAGAGGCAGAACAGAATGGTTACATTACCAGTAAAGAGTCTGCTTTCCTAACTGAGGGGAAGGTGTTATACCCTATTTTTACACTTTACCTAAAACGCACAAAAACAGGACACCTCCTCCAGGACGCCCCATTGTTTCGGGTATCGGCTCCTTACTCGAGCCTTTGTCTCGGTTCTGTGACTTCTTTTAAAACCACTTGTACAGCAGTCATCCACGTACCTTAAAGACACTAAGAGTCTTCTATGCCTTCTACAAGAAGTGACCATTGAGGAGGCTTCAACCATACTAGTGACACTTGACATAGAGAGTCTATATACCAGCATTCCCCAGGACGACACCATCAGGGTCCTGGGTGAGGCACTGGACGAAACAGTCTGGGACTATCAGACCCCTAAAGAATTCGTTTTGAGGTGTGCCACTCTGGCTCTCAAAAGAAATTTTTTGAGTATAAGAATAATCTGTTCTTGCAATCAACTGGTACTTCGATGGGCAGTACCTTTGCCCCAAGTGTGGCGGGTCTGTACGTCTACAATTTCGAACGCAGATTCATTCTCTCTGGCGATAATCCTTATGCCTCTTCCATAGTATTTTGGAAGAGGTATATTGATGATATCTTAATGATATGGAAAGGACCAGAGTGCGTTCTTAATGACTTCCTTTCCTGGATTAATACCCTTGACCTGAACCTAAAATTTACCCACACCTGTAATCAACATGAGGTGGTATTCTTGGATGTGGTCATCACAAAATCAGAGAGAGGCCTCTCTACTAAGACCCATTACAAACCTACTGCCAAAAATAACCTACTTGAGTTTTCTAGCTTCCACCCTAGGCCCCTACGGGAAAACCTACCGTATGGTCAATACCTTCGGTTAAGAAGGAACTGTAGCAAATTGGATGATTTTCGCAACCAATCAGCAAACCTCACCTCTAAACTGAAGAATCGAGGTTACCCAGAAAGAATTCTGAGTAAGAGCTATAAAAGGGCCCGGAACCAACCAAGGGAGGCTCTTCTGGAAGACACCCCCCGAATGAAGAAGGACATTCCCCTTACCTGTGTTACTACATACAGTACTGCTTCTACTACAGTTAAGAAAGCAATTAACAAACATTGGAGAATCATCACTAGTAGTAATCGGTTATGGGAGAAACCTCTTTTTCCTTTAAAAGGGGCCGCAGTCTCAGGGATTCATTGGTCCACACACGACCCAAAATTGAGACATTGATTGGCACTCCTTCCATAACTGCGGCTTGGGGTCTACCTAGAATAGTGGGTCATTTTCCTTGCGCCAACTGTAGTGTTTGTCATCTGACTGCACACACAAAGGTCCTCAATCTTGAACCAGGCAAAACCTGGATACAACGCACTCACACCAACTGTAATTCCACAAATGTGGTATACTTGATCACCTGCCCTTGTGGTCTGCATTATGTGGGGATGACGACTCGTAAGGTGAAACAACGTATTGGTGAACATAGAAGTAACATCCGATGCAGGAGAATCACAACCAAACTTAGTGAACATTACATACACCACAATCACACCACTAATGACTTACAGTGGACAGTCATTGAACAGGTGACCGCATGTAGAAACATACCGCAGTCTCTGTTTGAGAAAGAACAGAGGTGGGTCTATCGTCTGGGCACAGATAAAGAGGGGCTGAATGATCATATTCCCTGGAGCACTGTACTCAGAAACTAACAGAATTAGTTTCAATTTTTTCTGTTTAGCCGCATGACCCCCACAGAGTGTGAACTGTTTAGACACCTACTGTTTAGACACTCCCTGTTGACAATATCTGGTACACCACCTGGCACATTCAACTATCTATAGAAGTGTTTGACATCTTCATGAACTGGTATAGGTACATGACATGACAAGCAAGCAATGCACATAAGAGGATAGACCTGACCTCTATATACGAGAGAGGACAATTTTCCTTTGTGTGGTTTTGTTGCTAATGAATACCCTTGCTTCAGTCTTCCCTTTGAATGGTAGCACAGTTGGCATTTGACATAACGTGCCTATCGCTTGTGAATAAAGTTTTGTTGCGGTTTTATCGCATCGGTATTACTGAAGTCAGCGTCCTAGTCTTTTCTGGTGACGCTGCGGGCCACATGATTTAACTTTTCTTCATTCTGATTGGCCCCTCTGTTGCCGTATACGTAATGACGTAGCTACTAGGGCTCCCCCGGGACACCGACGCTCAATCCGAGGTTCCTGGTGCGTTTCCATACCCACCCCCTATATAAACACGTGGAACACCGGCCCTTCTATCGGCGGGGTCCGGTTTTCAGAGGGTTCAACCAGGTACCAAGCGGGTGTCTGGCTTTCTCGGCGTGAGTGTGTTTCGAGCAGCCCTACCACACAGATAAGTGACCAGCCTGCTGTTGCGGGACCGAACTTCATATTTATGTTTTTGTTTTGTCTCTACCTTTCTATAGGGTGTGCCAATCAGCCACCACCCCCCTCCCGAGACCCAGGGTGTGTTTAGTGATCACCCTATGTGTAAGACATTTCTTTTCTTTTCTTTTTCTTTTTCCGTTGACAACACCGCTTGGTTGAGCCCGTTGTAGTCACGTTAGCGTTTTCTGTTTTGACGCTCTGTGACTCTCCATGTCACAATAGGCGTGTAAGTAAAAATAGCGCTTAATGTGATACCACCTTTGTTTATAGTGGTTCCAGCTTTTGCCACTTTCAATAACTTTCTAAAATATGTGCACATTCATATCTCACTACTGCACGACAGCTCCTTGAGATATAGTTTCCGGTGCACTCCGAGAAGAGCACTTTTGTATGCTGAAACTGGAACAATGAACGTCCTATGACCACATGCTTACTGAATATACTTATGTCTGTGTGTTTGTTCGTTCTTGTTCTTTCATTTCAGAGATCTGCAGGGTCCCAATAAGTAAGAAGGATCCCGCAATGATAGTAGGTTTTTAAAGACTCTTTTTCCTACTTTTTCACGTATTTGACCTCCAGGTTAGGGTGAGCCTTAGCGTGCTCATACCGCCGGGGTCTTCACTTTGGTCCTGACGAATGCCTAGCTAGTAGCATCATAGAGGCAGAAACATGTTGACCACACATAGTGAGATTTAGCTGACCAATTTCTTCAGCGATCACATCACTCACATTGTTTTTATTTTGTGCCTGACTGACCGACGAATAAAATCATTTTCGGATACAGCCTAGTCATTTTTAATTCACTTCACAATCACGTGCACTTGTCACTTCAACCTGCTCCGCAGTAAATCTGGCGTTGAAGCACACCGGGGAGGTACTCGACCTTCCTGGTGGGGCCCGATGATGAAGCATGTCACCAACTAGGTTGGTGAGTGAGGGCTTTATAAGAATCAAATTTGATTCTCCACGGCAGCTCTTCTCTTGAGAAGGCAAACTCTTTTGTTGTTTAGTCTACTATTTGGGGGATCAAGAGTGTTCCTTCTAAAAAATTCCCTCTCTCTCTTATTGTTTATAGAGGTTAAATGTTTTACAGTCTACATGGGATCGGTTAACATTGTCTAGCTACAGAGAGGAGGAGGAGCCAGCCCATCATGGCCGCTCGGAGATGATGCTCCGTGTTGAACCCTCTTTCCAACTTCTTAAGCGGCATCCCTCCGCTTTGTTTTCCCACCCTGAACAACGATTCCAAAACCGGAATGCAGGCTGATCACTCGAAGATCATTATCGCCCTTCTCCAATTTAGCATCGCGGAGAAATGAGCCGTGACGTCCCCGCCTATGACTACGCGATGATGGCGCCTGGAGAGCTGAGAGGACGTGCCTGGTGCTGTAAGAAGTGTACCGTGAGGCCGCCGACCCCCGTTTTTACCCAGTTAACAACGCCCCCAACCCTCGGCCCGCATCTCGATTTGAGGGCCACTCACTGCAGTGACAGCCATTTGGACGGATGGGGCGCCAATAGTGAATGGCCAGCGGGAGCAAAGGTGAGAGCTCCGCCTGCGCTGGCGAGACGTGGCGCGCTACCACTTCATGCTACATCCATAGCGCTGCCACCTGAGGGGGGGGATCAGGCCCCTTAATAACAGGAGTACCGGAAGAATTTAAGTGGGGGTCCTCCACCCCCACCCCCTGTCGCCCCCTTGGAACTGGGGAGGAACCTGGTTAGCTTGTTGAAGCGGGCGCCTGACCCTAAGATGGTGGCCCGGTGAGGGGCGGTCGAACTGGAGATACTGCGCGCATAGGTGGAGCGGGCAAGGAAGGAGCAACTGTCCAAAGGGTGAATGGTGGCGTGGACTAAATCACTTGCTTGGCTTCCTTGAGGACCCCCCCGCCCTCAAATGTGTTTACCTTGGGACTTTGAGATGTTTTTGACCCTAAACTGGGCTGAGGACCAGAGGCAGAGCCTGACCTAAGATGGCGCCCGAGCCGGGGCTGCACTGAAATCAGAGAGCCATTGAAAATATCTATGCATCTGTAGGGAGAATCAGAATCTCCTTTGTTACCTAGCAGAGGCACTCCCACCCTGACTCTCAAGGGACCAAACTACTGAACAATGCTCTGTCACTAACTCTAGATCTATGACGATGCCCCCTGGGCGGATACCAATACTGTTTGTTCCTACCGCGGAGCCCGAGCAACCTTGGCAGATGCCCGGTGGAGCTGTCCTATGCAGCTATAGAGGAGTCTGGCTCTGGTTCACCCCCTTGGCCGTCACCTACCCAGCCGGTCATCTGACATTGTTTTCCTTGTCTCCCCGTTTATGTTTCTTTCCCTCCCCCTCCCTCTGTGATTCTTTTATTTAACAGATGCAACTATGTTACCTGTAACTCGCTGATCCTAATGTGATTCTTTGATTCAACTGATGTAACTATGTAACCTGTAACTCGCTCATCCTAATGAAAAGCGCTCTGATACCTACGGGTCTAGCCAGCGCTATATAAAACTTTGCAAATAAATAAATACTTGGCTGAAAATTCAACAATTGGCTCAGGGCACCAGATGTTCATCATTCATATGGAGGAAGTTTGGTATTTTTGGCCCCAAAACATTGAACTCTATTCTATTTCATATTTACCAGGTACAATGTTTGTCTCTTTCCTGGAGTGCTGTGAAAGAATGTCTTGTCTGTTAATTCTGCTTGACTCTTTATGGCCTCTTTGACCTGTGCTCTTCTTTTCCCTTTCCTGTCTGGATCCCTAGAAGCGGTTAAGTTCACAAAATATGTGACTGGAGTGTTTAAATTAGCAAACAGATAAAAATGATCTATGTCCTGGGTGCTGAAGACAAATGAAGTTCAAACCATGCATCATTTGGTTGGGAGCTTGATCGTGTCCAGTTCCCCAACACTCTTTAAGTATCGACTTTAAAGATGAATTCCCCATGGAGGCCAACCTGGACTTGACCAGTGCTATCCTGGATGACAATCTACAAGGCCCCTTTCTTCAAGTGTTAAGGATGAAACAGGACAAAGGTCCATTCTTAGGTCCTGACTTGACATGCTGGCCTGCAAGTAGCATGTCTTAAATAAAGTATTAACCAAGCCTCAGCCCAGGACCTGCCGTCAGATCTTCATAGACCCTGGAGCTGGCTAATTAAATGAATCACCCAAGCTGTAGTGGAGATCTGACCAGCTGACCAAAGACAAATGCGGGTACGTGCTGCCCCCCCATACAAGATCACACTCTCACCTTCAATGAACACCTGCTCCTTCTTAGCTGGTATTGAACCACGACTGCTGAATCCCCAACTAGTGTTATTTCTTCCAGGCATACATTATTACACTGCTGGTGTCCCCCAGATCAAGTAGTTAAACTTATTTCTCCTGGCCCATTAAAGGCGAGGGGTCACTCTCCCCTCTCAGCCCCTAACCAGGCAATAGTAAATGTCTTTGATTTTCTATTTTGATATATGCAATCCTGATTAAAGTTTCCTAGAAAGCTAGTAGCACCAGAACATTCTGACAGTGACGGTAAAGGGTTGAGGTACAAGAGCACTACTACGACTACTCAGTGCCACTAGGAAGCTAGCCCACAATCTCAAGGATGTCCTCAAACATTTTAACATTGCTGTGTTTCAAACTGCGATACATTCAAATGCGGTTTGTTTCATTCAGTGTTACATTTTAGAATTTCTTATTTTGCGCTACATTTTGAAGAAACTTTGAATGAAACATTTAATTAAAACGAGTGTTGCACAAAGTCTGTCAACCCGAGACACTGAGGCTTTGTGTAGCCTCTTTGTAGGGTACCTTTACACTGTGCTGTTCATTCCAATAGGCAGCCGTTCTATGTATAACACGTCAGGAATCGTAACATGTGAACCTTACGAGCTAAAAACCCCTGGGTTTCAATAGAGATCATTATTTTAAAGTTGCCATTATTCTACATTACTTTGAAAAGTAACACATACATCTAAACTGATACAGTTTAATTGTGATGGCTTTGTGTTACACTACGTCTAGAACCACCCGTCACACCCCCGCACATCAGTTAAGACTTGACAGCGCAACCATAGATAGTACTGCAAAGTCAATCCAGCCGAACTATTGGGTCCCCGAATCCAGATGTTTCAGCCAGTATGTTGTACCCGCAGTAAGTAACACCTATGAAACTCCATGGTACACCCTCCTGTCAAAAGCCTGACACCCCCTCACATCATAGCCAGAGTTGTCTTTCTTCTGCCCTGCAAAGGTCCCAAGTCATTCCTCTTCTGCTCCTAAAATTACCCATTCAGTTAGGTAATTATGGAACCCAACCACTAAGATGGTACCTCTCCATGGAATGTATATGTGCATATAGGTTAAAGGGACATTATAGTTTGGTGAAAATGTCACCTAAAACATACCATTTTAAACAAATAAAACCACTGAAATTCACCAGTTACGGTTATCTCAAGTAACTATAACTTCTGCCCTAAAGCAACTGTAAATACTTTTAAAGACTTAACCGAAAGCTGAACTCTGAAGTTTTCTTATGACACTAGCAATAACAATTTCTGACACATCCATGAACCAACTACTCAGATACATTACTGTACCCCATACCCATCCACTCCACACACCATACACTAGAATTGGTGCACTGTCGTGCAAAAATGCCCGTGAAGGAACTACAGTTAACAAAAAAGATGCATTGTAAAGGTGCACACATATGTACACCATCCACTGGAAAAAAATAAACCTAAATGGTGTATCTCAAGGACCACCTCAATTCACCAAACATGACCTTAACTCAAGGATAATGTACCTAGATCTCAGACCCTTGCTTGAGTGGTCACACCATACAGTAAAAAAGCCACATAACACTGGGGAACATGCAAGATACATCTAGATATGGCTGGAAAGACAAGGCAAAAGTAGTGTACACAGTTATTCATTTATGTATTTGCAGATTTATATAGCGCAAACTAGACCCCGATGGGTATCAGAGTGCTTTACAGAAGCTCAATTGGACAATACATTAGCAAAGTTACAATTGGGTTTATCCAACAATAAGAGTTTAGAATCTGGTTAAGACAGGTCCATTAGGCATGACTTAGCAATTGAAGAAAGATGGTTAGGTTGGGAAATACTGTTGTAGGAGTAGGATTTTCACTTCAGTTTTGAAGGAGATATGTAAGGAGATGGTCCTGGTGGAAGGTGGGATGGCATTCCAGATTTTGGGGGCAGTTCCTGAGAAGGATCGCTCTAGAGTTCTCATTTTTTAAGGTAGTGGTTGCCAGGTGTAATGAGTTGAAGCTTCTGAGGGAACAAGAGCCACCTGAAATGGTTAGAATATTTGAGAGATAGTTCGGTGAGCCTTCATGTATGGTTTTGTAGATGATGAAGGCAATTTGAAGCTACTCCTTTCTTCAATGGGGAGCCAATTGAGTGAGTTCAGGATAAGAATGATGTAATCCTAACATCTAGTGCCACATACCAGACGAACAGCTGAGTTGAGGGCTGACTTCAGGGGCGCAAGTAGGAATTCTGGGGATGCCTGTAAGTAGGGAGTTCCTGTAATTTAGTTTTGAGAAGACTCAATTGAACTATGGGTTTGAAGTCATCGGCGGAGATTAATGGTTTGATCCCTTTGAAAAGTTTGATTTGGAATTAGGTGCTCATTGCTACAGGATTGATATGTGCGAGTAGGTTCAAATTGGAGTGAAGGATAAAGCCTATAGATTTACCCTGGTCTGCAAGTATGGGGGTAGAGCCAAGGAAGAGGCTATTCAGGACTTTGTGGGTTGGTTGCAATGCAGTGGAGAAAATAGGAGGAACTCTGTCTTCTGGGGATTAAGTTTCAGGTCGTGGAGCAACATCCATGATTGTAGGTCTGTCAGAGATTTTGACAGGTAGATAAGATCTGTGTGAAAGAAGACTCTTAGATGTAGTTGGGTGTCATCTGCATAGAGATGAAAAGAGGTTGTTGCATACACTAAGAGGGAAAAGAGGGATTCCATGTAAAGATGAATAGTGTTGGAGATAGGATTGAGCCTTGTGGTACACCTGGGTGCAGAGGTAGTGAGTTGGAGAGGGAGTTTGCAATCTTGAGTTATTGTGAGCAGCTGAATAGGGAGGATTTGAACCAGTTCAGTACGGTACTCTTCATATTCATTCGTTCTTCTAAGATTCTTAGGAAAGATGAGTGATTGACTGTGTCACATGATGAGGATAGGTCTAGTACTAGAAGACAGGAGTTTCCATTGTCCATTACAGAGAGAGTGTTGTCCACTATTTTTAGCACAGCAGTCTAGGTGCAGTAACCAGGTCTGGAGCATGACTGGTGGTCATAGAGGAGGTTATTTGTCTTGATGTTGTTGAGTTGGTGAGCCACACGGCGTTCCTGTATTTTGGCAAGGAAGGGGAGATTGGAGATAGGGCAGAGGTTGTTAAAGCAGCGTGGTTCACATCTGATTTTTTCAATAGTGGCATGATCTGGCTTGCTTTAAGGAAGTCTGTCACTACACATGTGCTTAGGGAGCAGTTTTTACATGGGGAAGGAAAGGAGTTAGGGAAGAGGTTAGGTTTTTATGATTTTTGTCAGGAGGACATCAGCAAAGATGAGGGTTTAATAGCTAAGATAATTATTTCTAGTGCCAGTTTGGTTAGCAATTCAAAGTTAGAACAAGATTTTTGGGATTTGTATGTCAGTGCTTCAGGTGGAGGCAGGAGTTAAGTTTTTGGGATGGATAGTCCAATTTTGTCAAACTTGCTGGAGAAGAATTTAGAGAGATCATCAAAAACTTCTACGTTGTTAGGGAGACTAATTAGAAGACGAGGGGAGGAGGCCTCCATGACAATAAATAAGAGTTTTGGGTGTTTGTCTTTGGATACAGTGATTTCTCTTGTTAAGAATTCCACTTTGAGGATATTGCGTTCGTACTCATTGTGCTTACTTCAAAGAGTTTTTAGGGATTCCTTAGTGGGGTTTTATCACTAGAAGCATTCAAAGGTTCTGAGCATCCTTTGCTCCTGTAGGAGTTGTTTAGAAAACCATTGAGCTGCGGAGGAGTTGCGAAGTTTTTTGAGTTCAAGCAGAGCCAGTTCGTTAGCTACTATAGCCCAGGTCGCTTTGTAGATCTCAACTAGGTTTGTCGAGTCAGTGTTGGATTGTGATTGCTGGAGTTTTGAGGTAATTGTGGAGTTTAAAAAGGATTGTTTATGTTGTTGAAGTCTCTCATCCAGGCTCTAGGCTTCTTGGGTTGTCCGCAAGAGGAGGTTTTTGTGCAGAGGAGGAAGAAGGGGCTAAAGAAGTGTTCAGACCAGTCCACTTGTATTGGAGGGAGGCATTTGAAGAGATCTCTACTGATGATGATGAGGTCTAGGATGGATCCTTTTATGTGTGTGAGGAATGTGCAGAATTGTATGAGATCATTGTTGCTCGGGAAAGAGATAGTTGAGAAACAGCTGGTTTATAGACACATTATACAACACAGAAATTTTTACAGTGATCAAGCTACTAAAACAAATAAATCAATGGATGTAGCCCAACTCCTTAGCATGTCAGCCCTAACATCAATGGCATAGAAAGGCAGACTATATATGAGCTGTATGTAGCAAAAAGTAGGTGAAGCAAGGAATGGTACACATGACAAGTCTGCAGCCACCAACTGTACAAATCATGGTGCATATCAAAATTATACACAAGCAATCGGTCTTATGGACCTTCTAATGCCAATATATTCACCCAGCTGCCTATCACCACAATGTACCTGATTGTCACTGGAATACCTGTGTAAATAACTACAACCATACAAAAAGACAACCTCAGTGCCCAACATCATAATCTAATCTTATTTTAGGAAATATGAAGTCATCATTGTGGAAGAAGATGGTGGGAGGACATATGCTTCCGCCACAGGCTGGAATAGTGAAGACATAATAGAAAGACGCGCTTGGTATACTGAGATTAATTATGGCAGAAGGAACACCGACCAGTGAGGGGATTAAAGGACCTGAAAAGGATCTGTGTTCCCCATAAAATCTGTAAACAGTAGAGCGGAACAGCACCTGCAAAGGAAGGTTGTTCTTGGTGAAATAGAAAGACGGACACTTGGAGTGGAGAGAAGTGCTACCGGCGCCTTGCAATGGGGAATTTGGACCTCAGCATGTGTCTGATAAATGACTGAGAAAGGCTAAAATGCTTCTGGTATAATAAAATCATTTAAACCCCGGTATAGATAGGGGTATATTCTCTATGAATAATATGAGATTAGGGTTCAGTATCTGATGTAAATCGTGAAAATGTCCAGGTTTAAGTAGGACTAGCAAACGTGGGAAAATCCGCATCAAATCTTCTCTCAGTTTAATAGACAATAAATCGAATGTGAAAATCTAGCCTCAAAAGTTTATTTTGGGAATAAATGCTTTTAGTACATAAAATATATGGTGAGTGAATGAGGCAGTTTTGAGAGAAAGTAGTAAGTTATTTGCCAGAATGTATTTGTGCATGGTTTTCAGACTATTGAATATTTTGTATAATATTTAAAATAATATTTGGACTAAAAAGTCTTATAAAAAAAAAAAAACGATATTTGGGAGTACCAAATCAGGTACGTCTAGGGCAATCCATGGGATGGGAAACGTAAAGGCCATATGGGAAGTAAGTGCCCTGTAAAGAACAAAAGTAAGGACAAGTTTTTAATCACCCACATGATTAAAAGATATATGAACAATTATAGTGAGTGAGGGTGATCCAGCACCAATCAGGGATCGATAATCGAAAATACACAATCACTGGCCCATACTCATACCCCCAACATAAATCCCTGATAGCACTGTTTCGAGTTTAATCGTTAAATCAGTTGTTCACAAACTACAGACTCATCCTAACACACTAGATACACAATTGAACCTGAATTCAACTCTTTCCTCTGGTCGATGGATCATTAGTTGAAAAGTTGATGGTAACTAACTATTGATCTATACTACTGAATAAAGCACAAACTCAGTATAAGGTTAATAGTATTTATAGCAAATAATGTGAAGGTAAATGCTCATCATGTACAGATTTTCAAGGCAAACAAAGAATAAATCACAGAGAGAGAACATTTGTCAAAAGCAAAGAGATATCAAACTCAAATCACAATGATTAGAATGCAATGAAGGAGTGGATAGAGGAAGAGACATAAGTTTCAGAGACAAATATACTTTTGCAAATGATTATGCAAAATACAGATTTTAGCCATACTAACCTAAAACTTTTTGTGGAAAATCTACCCCCTGGCCACGAGAATAGATGGGGGTTCCCCAGGAAAGATTCAGGGAACAAAGAGCAGGACAGGAACAGGAAAACAGGTAGGCCTCTATCTGCATACAGCAAACCGACGGACAGCGACGATCTCCCCTCTCTAGCTTCTTCAAAGAGGCACGTCCAAAAGTTCTCGAGCTGTTCAGCTAACCCGCCCTCTTAACACCTCCCAAACACCCCAGTTATACTCTAAAAACCTACATGTTCATCCCACCATTAGAGCAACATTTTCAGAATCTTAGTCTTTCATTGGTCAGTTTAGGGGGTGTTCCATCACACTACCATAGTCACGTCCATGGTTTCACAGCATTCATTGTTCAAACTTTTTCATCAATACGTAATCCACCTTCACAAATACAGCTTCCTTCCATTTGCAACTTGTTTCAAAAACTCTACATGTTATTGTCCGCCTTCTGAAGCTTCCGCGGAAGAAGTTTGTACATTTGTTCATGATCTCACGGCCATCCTTCCGTTACTTGGCAGACAAACAATGGTTTACGAAGGTCGTTTACATTGCCTTCTTCATCTCTCTCTCTCAGAGCTCGATTTTTCAGCTTTTAATTTATTTTCTGCTATTAACCCTCGACTCGTCATGCAAACGATGTAAGCCCATGCAAGCTTCACTACGATGAATAAAACACAGACATTGTTAATTTCATGAAATATAATTCTCACTGTTTTACCACCCACCACTGCACTATCCCATGTTATACATCTAATAAAGCATTAACGCACAGAAAGCAGCATTATTTTTATTTAAAATTTTTAGCAGAATGTGAATGCGGCCTAATTTCTCATGCATTAGTCCACACATTAGTGCACGCATGCGCATAAGCATTTCCCCGTGTTTTTTTGTGTTTTTACATGTTAGATTCACCGCACACGGTTAGTAAATGTTACAGAGGAATTAATCGGAGCAGGTTTTACTTTCTGAAACCCCTGCTCCATCAAGGGTTATGACTGGGTGGTGCGATTAGTGGGAACAAGATTCTTATTACCGGGAGGACCCAGAAAGCTAAGCAGGCAGAAGAGCTGCGGACAAGGGATGATGCTAGCTACCAAAATTAGTAAACAACACCATCTAAGAACTCTAATTCGCCATTCCCACACAGGAAGCCACACCTACCCAGAAGTGGAGGAGGCCATGACCTATTGCACAAGGAGGGGGAAAATATTGAAATAAACAACAGCATCGCTGGCAGCTTCAAGTCATGAACTGATGAAGCAGGCCTGCTGCTCTAACAGGAAATACTAATGCAGCAATTCTCAGCCCAGGGCATGATAAGTGTTCTCATGGTTCAGTAGACATGCGAGCCTCAGCCAACCTCACTCACTCCTGCAACCCAGTATAATGAAGCAGCACAAAGAAAATCAAGAGCCCACCAGAAGTCGAAGATAGAAAGCATATGGATGCACATGTGCCATGGAAATCCGATGGATGCAATCAGAGAAACACAAACACCTTCAGGAGCTCCAGAACTCTAGCACTGCCAGTGATTTCAGCAGTTAGTAGCCACCTTGAAATCAAGGGACCCTACTTTTAAAGGCTGCATCCAAAAGCTTTTACTCACAGCGTAAGCAAGCCAGTACCTTTCACACAGGCCCCCGGGATGCTGCTGTTGTCTAGGGCTGGCACAAAGGTTACCATCAACAACACTAGGTCTTCAAGCCACACCACGAGATGACCACACCCACAGAAATTGCGAGAGCAGTTGATGGCAAAGTGCCCAAATTAATGACAGATGAAATGATCATCCTTTTACAGGAGACATCGCCCAACGCCAATCAATGGAAACCATTCCAGCCAACATCAGTAAGATATGAAGAAATCCAAACTGGATTCCATCTGTAAGTGTGAATCTTTGCCCACGAACATAATGGAACAGCGCTAATTTAAGTACCAACAAATGAGACTTCATTGCAAGGCTATCTTAATACAGAGATTGGTTCAAATGGATGCCACCAGAATCTCCCCACAGATGTCCTACTATGTCAAGGAAATAGAACAATTCTTGGCTTTCACACTCATGATTGAACACATCAGAATTACTGTAACTGTTGTGGGCTATCAGAGGAAGCTGAGGTTAAAATATGACGCATCTGCCAGTAGATATGTAGAGGGCGGAGGCTATAGAAGGATAGAGCAAGGAATGAGGTGTCTCTTCCACTGAATACCAGGGATAGTTCACAGAAAACTCATTAAGAAAGATCGCAGTCCAAGCGCAGTTTTGGCCGTCAAAGGGCCATGCACTGCAATGGAAGAAATGGGGCTCCTGAAGCAAATTTTTCAATGAGATTTGAGACAGGGAAAGTTCCCAGGTGCTCAGCCTCTGTGAAGGCACAATGTCCAAATAGCATCACATGCAACATGACCATTCAAGATGACTTCCAACTTTGGGCACCACTGCACAAACTCTTCCAGGGCCAAGTTAACCTGGTGCTGCCAGTCAACCAAAATATGCCTGCACTTAAAGAGACTGCTACAGAGCAAAAGAAGATGGTGGTAACCCTGGAGCTAAGTTGCTGAAGCATACACACATAATCAATGAATCATGAGCTGTAAGATGTATTACGGGACTACTGGAAGTACTGAAAACTCTAAGTAGTCTTCTGGTTACAGTCACCAAATGTATGATCATGCTGCTCTTTCATCAATACACCATGGAAATCACAGCCACCACATTTGTTTAAGTCGCATTCAGAGCAGTCTCCATATGGATAGCAACGAGGCCACATCAGGCGCAGGCGACTATGCGCAGCTCAGATTTCCCCAGCACTGGGAGCAAGATAATGGTTCTAGCATTAGCTATGACCTGCAAACTATGTACAGGAACATTGCTAGGGATGCTTACTCCAAAGGTATGCACACTTTGTGCCATGTTTTTCTTTGCTGACAGAGATTTCACCGCCTGCATTGCAGTGCCGAATTAAACAGAGCTGCTGTTGGAGGTGGCACAATGCCTGTGAGAAGGGTGGGGAGCAGGGTAACAGGGGACAAACAAAAACAAACAAGCATTTGCAATGCAATAGGTCTCGCATTTACGCGAGTTTGAGCTATTGGCATTGTAAATGACAATGCCTTTTATTTATATTTTGGTTTTTAAAACATAAATAAAAGGCATTGTCATTTACAATGCCAATAGCTTAAACTCGCGTAAATGCGAGACCTATTGCATTGCAAATGCTTGTTTTCTCTGGGGCTGCTCCTTTCTATGGCTCTTCGCCGTCCCGCTCCTGCAAGAGTTCAGAATGTCTGGCCTTGGGTGAACAGCTGAGGCCTCCCGTCCCGTCTGTATCTCCAACTGTTGATGTGACACGAGAGAGAGAGTATTTCATGCAGCCAGCCCACCAATCCCAGTCAGGGGTGGGGTCCGGTAGGTGGGGGTTGCTGCTAGCTGCCTCGCTGATGCTTTTTCAGAATGACCCCCTTGTATCTGCTTGGGGGGTGGGGCGGGGCTGAGGGGCAGTAGGTGTCTGCCCACCCCGTCCTCTGTTTGGAAGTCACACACAGGCCCTCCCGGCTGCACAGGAGGTGATTAGGGTAATCCCCACTGTCAAAGCTCGCGTTAATCTTACAGGCCTCAGGGGGTTTTCTGGGAGGGGCCACTCTTGCTGTCCTCACAACAAATGTTCTAAGATTAAAATGAAGCCAGTGGGGTAGAACCAGGAAGTCCTGTGAAATAAATCCCATTACAGGGGCAGGGGGCATGGGGGGTGTTGCTGGGGTGCCTCCTCCAGATGTTTTGCAGCTTTGGAGGTTGCTTAGAAGATCTCCAGAAGTGTCTCAGTTGGCACGGCTAATGGTTAGAATATAACAGCGATAACCACGTCATGTTTTCCACACCTAGCTGAGTAATATCTTGGTGTTCTAGAAACAGGTACTAGTACTACTCATTATGTATGTTTGCTTTCATTTATCATATTATTCACGTATCCCTGAGGTTTGTATAGCGTGGGCATTGCGGGAGGGATTAGAGCGCTTTACGACAGAAGAAGCACTATACCACACAGCATCAGAATTAACAATCACACCAGCGATAAATATGTATGGTGTCAAGGCTCCAGGGTTCAACAGCGGCGTATCAGTCTAAGAAGGGCGGGTAGGAAGAATGGAAATCAATTAAAATGTCTTTTAAAAAAGGAAAGGCTTTCAACTGTTCTCTTTCCGCTTCTTCGAAAGGACGACAGCAGGCCCTGGTTGAACTGGAACCAGAGACATGCAGTTTACACACCGATCCTTGTAGCAGGCGCATTTGCCCCCTGAACTATTTTCCCTGTGTTAGAATGTATGTACTCCAGCATATACAGATTTCTCCAGCAAGCTCATACTCACCCCGAGCACTCTTTCTGTGAGGGCTTTGCTGCTTATAAACCAATTTTTGCTGCAGGTACGTTAACTGCCTGAGCTGTTCGGGAACGCACGCTGTCATGTGCATGTTACCCAGAGATCACTACAGAGAATGGATGAAGCCTTTGGCCTTAGTTACTAACTCCAGACCCCATACCATTCTGACAATGACACCCTGCTTGTGTTTATTATAAATACCCTAAATTTCTTGAACGGTCCTTTGTTGCGGACACCATAGCTCGGTGGGTGGAGCTATCAGAGATCTGCTTGTGGGCTAAATGGCAGAGGTTTAAATTAGGGTGACCAGATTGTGAGCAGCAAAAACCGGAACAGGTCGCCGAAGATGGTGGGGTGGGGTTGGGTAGTGTGGAGTAAACAAGAGCCACCCTGCCGCACGTGAGCGGGAGGCACCACTTGTAGGGTGTGGATGTGAAGAGGACTCGTCCCTGTGCAGGCGAAAGTGAAAGCTGCGGCCGCATCAAAAGTGTGCACATTTAAAATACATACTGCAAAGAAGCAGAGCATCAAAAAGAACAAGCAGCAGCCCTCAGACAGACACAAAGCATTGGTGTGTGTGGAGGGCGCATGCATGATCCTACCCTGCAGAGTGGGTGTTTGTTGCGGTGTTGCACACAGGGCGCGCGGTACCACAGAAGCTTATAGAGAGCACACGCACTGTCCGGCACACAGGGGTTATGTGATGTCCTACAGACAGAAGCAGCAGAACGCCCTACTCAAGACAGAAGTTGCAGGACCTCAGGGGCTGCACAGCACTTACTGTAGACTGGGGGCACACTGCATACAGCTGAACATCGCCGTCCTTCAGCCTGGGAGGCGCACAGCGCCGTCCTTCAACCTTTGGGGGGCGAACACCACAAGCTTTAAGACACGGTGTTGCCTTTAAAGCAGGGAGCGAATGTCTTGTCCGTAACTGGAGCGATGGCCGCCTCGGAGCCTTTCTTTCTTGGAGCTCACATGAAAGACGATTTTTATTGCATTGCGTGTGTGGAACCACAAGGAAGCCCCCCGGCCTCAGTAAAAAACAGAGCGCGGTGTCCCTGAAGTGGACGCCGTGAAAATATAAATAAAGTGAGCGGTGTGTCCCTAGCGGGCGCAGCGCTTATTAAAGTAATTTAAAAAAACATCGCGGTCCCGAAAGTGAAAGCGGACCGCGTATGTAACTTAAAAACAAGCGCGGTCCTCAGCGAGACCTACAAAGCTGTCGCCACGCCATTGTGCCAATGAAAAAAAGAAAGTGCTCACCCAGCAATTAGAAGGCACTGTGTCACACCGCGGAGTAAAAGATCCAATCCCGGTGGGAGTGGCCTAAAGCAGACAGGGTGGCAACCAGGAGGGTCTAAAAACCCTCCTGTGCAATGAACGAAGCATGTTTAGCATAATTAGTGACGAAAACCGACGCACGCCAATAACAATTGCAGGGGGAGCGGACACACGGCTTCTGGAACCGTATCGATTCCAAGAAGCCCTCGCATGGCGAGAGCAGCGCATACGCGCTGCTAACGCCAGGCGAGACCTAAAAATGGGAATCGCCCAGGGCAAACACTGGTGTTGAGTGTCAGGGTTTGCCCTGCAGTGAAATGTCTGCAATATCTACTCAACTAGAGAGGTGCCCCACAGACCCACAATGGATTGACCATTGTGCCCTCCCTGTCAATTTCTACGGTCTTGTACCCTGACGTATAGAATGTTCTACACTTGCTTCTGCTAGATGTGGATGTACCCCAATACACTACTTTGGCATAGCATCATACCTTCGCTTCAACATGCCATACCATAATGTTGCATGCCGCACTTTAATGTTGCTTGTATCACACTATGTGGGCACCCTGCATATTGTCCTTCTTTGTCCACATACTGCCATTTCCTGCCCTGCATCTCAGTTACAGTTGCCTCCCTATGGCTGTCCAAGACTCATGACATTCTCCACACTCCCCTATTTGGTTTCCTGCAGCCTAATAGTGAACGTATGTGAACTGATGCTGAGGTGACACATTGCTCATCACACCTTTTATCTGTTACACCACAGTGGACCTTTGTCTGGCACGTTCTACTGTTTGCTCATGCACCTGCCTGCCATCATTCTTTGTGTCTTCATCCATGTCGTACTGTGCTCTGGCCTCCACCTGAACCTTTGAGTCAATTCAGGTTTCAATAGGTAAAGTGACACTGTGTCCTGAAAGCTCATGGCTAACAAATGCAGTGTTCCAAAGGTCATACCATTGATACGTGGCAAAGCAGACTCGGGTTTCATTCTTCTGAGAAAAAGAAATAGTACCATAAATTGTTATTTTACAGTGATTAAAACGACTGAAAAAGATGATGCCAGAAACGAGGTATACAAAACACGATGTAAAATACGTTATTGTTATAGGTGAGGGAATAAAGATAATTAGCACCCACAGAGTGTTTAAGAGCTGAAGAATATATTTGTTAAAAAGGTAGAGACAGGTGTGATAGGGATGTGCAAGAGTCATCCCTGTCACTGGACTAGTCCAGGGCCAGCACTTGATTGGATCCGATCCAGTGGCAGCAGGTCCCTCCCTCTAGCTACATGAGGAAATGACCTGCCATGCTGTTGCCAGAGCCACTCCAGTTCTGACAGTGGTTTAGTGCAGCAATGGAGCTGGCTACTACATTCAACTGGCACACTTTACTTTTTGTTTAGTGAGGTAATACTTCATCTTCATGAGGTCGTGATCCTTTGTCATGAATTGTCTTTAAGTCTTCACATCCTGTACCATTCCTGAACTCGAATAGACTTGGGGGATGCAGGAATTTAACTAAGAAAGCAACAATATTTGTGAGTATCACATAACAATTTGCTGCAGTTTATTATACTCTGTTTTGGGCCCGTTTAAATCACCGAAATGTACCAAGACCTGGACCTTCAATAGCTTCTTGAACCAAGGGACTCAGTATTGACAAGTCATTTGTCAGCAGTCTGGCAGCGTTTGTATATGTGGCTGATCAAAAGAGACTAACGTTTAGACTCAATATATCCAATATTATTGTGTTATCTGCAAACCTTTTTAATGTATGCTCCCTAATAAATTATATCTTTGTACCTTGTCCATAACGTGTTCAACTCAACTCAACCACTGTCACATCCAACACTCGCTCATCCACTGTCCCGGCATTCCTTAGTCTAGTCCCTAATGATACAGCACTCTTTGGACTCATTCCTCTGACAACGTTGTGGCTAGCAGCACAATGTTGAGATTGACTGCAGGCCTCAGCCATATAGAGGCCATGGTCAGACTGTAGAAAATGTATGTGATGCCTTGGGGCAGGGATGAGAAAAAGATTCACATAAACTATAATGTGAGGTGGAAAATGGCACGGGCAAAGGACAATCTCTACGTGCAGCTGGAATTGATCCAAGAGTTATGTTGCCGGTGGGACATTATCAATTCAATTGCATAGATTAACAGCTGGGTTATAGTAGTGGACAACATTGTCATGGCACAACAACCCCTTTTGTGATATGAAGGGGCCAGGGTGGGGTACAAACCCTTGTGAGTAATTCCTCATTATAGCTTATTATGGTCTAGGCTACTTGCCATGGCCATTGGAAATTTGACGGTGGCACCTGATGGTGTGCAGATGTAGAAGATCTGGCTGTAGTCCATGCCACAGGAGGATGTGTCTGTGAGCAAATGAGAAAAGGTATAAGTGTTTCTGGCAATTCTGTCTCTCATTGCCCATTTGAGAAATGGACAATAGACATCAGAACCTATCTGGATGCACCGAAAAGCCTGCAAGAAGAAGGTATAACTTTAACTAGGGAGAGACTCAGCGCCTGTATCTTGTTCTTTACATTTGCGTTCCATGACCAGTGGCGTAGGCCCCCCCCCCCACTTAAGCAGCTTAAGAGGGGGTGGGCACTGCGCCCGATGGCACAGTAATCTGTGCCCCAGTGAACGTTGATTAGTATTATATTTGGCCTGTTCTCTCATCAGGCCTGCAGACAACGTGCCATAAATCGTTCCAAGGTAAGAGTAGGGGAAGGCTAAGAGGTAGGGGTCGAGTGTTGTTAAGTGAGCCCCAGGAAAGGAAAAAGAAATGATGAACACATTTAAAAAGAACAGATAGAGCAGCAAATAGAGTGAGTGGGTGATGGAAGACAATATGAGAAAAAATACAAGAAAATAAAAAGAAATATGGTAGATAGAATTGACAAACAAAAGGGAAAGGATGGAACATTGAAAACAACAACTGAAGGGTGCAAGGATGGAGAACTGGTAGTACGAACGTTTGGATGGAGAGATGAAAGAATTGATTAGTAAAAGATTGGAAGGAAGGGTGTAAGGACGAATGGATGAAAGTGTGAAAGGACGGATCGATGTGTGAAGGAAATGGTCATCGAATGGTCATTGATGAAAGGATGTATAGATGGATGGAAAGGTGAAAGGGTGGATCCAACATCAATGGACTGCTGGAATAACAAAAGGATGTGTTGAGGGATGAAAGAATGGATGAATGGAAGGGTAGGAGAATGAAAGGATAGATATTAGGGTGTACAGGTAAAGAGAACAATTCTAGGAAATGTCTGGCTTACTTGCTTACTTTCTTCCCTCTCAGTGAGGGGGTTGTAGCCCGCACTACAACTAAGTTCGTAGTGCGAGGAGGTCCCCTATGATGAAGCATGCCACCTAAGGGTGGGTGAGGGGAATCGTCCTAAGAAAGGGACATTCTAGCACTCCCATAGCCAACAAGACCCAGGGGCCTACTATTGTGTTTTGTATTTCTGCTGTGGTGTCTGAGTGAAGTTGACAGGGCATGCGACAATGGAAATTCAGGATATCCGATTTACCATAGTGCCTTGCAGCTACATGGTTGTGATATATTAATTGTGCCTCTGGTCACTCTTTGGATCAACCTCGTGGTGTAATATGGCAGTGCACTTAGCAGCTTTGACTCATCTATGCCCTAAGATGGATTATATTGGAAACCTGGAGTCACAGCTCAGTGTAAACAGTGGGGTAGCTAAGGGGGAGCGGTCCACTGGTTTTGGGGGCGGAGGAGGTGAGCAAGTCGTGACTGTCGACTACCACCATCCCCCTGCTCCCGTCGAACGCCAGCCACCCCTCTGCCCCCGGAACAAATCATTCTCCCCCCCACTCTTACCTGCACTGGGCGGCAAACTTAGGGTCCGTCCCGGGTGGCAGTAGGTCTAGCTACGCCACTGAGTGTAAACAATGTCATTGGCAAATCTGAATCTCTTTAATCATTCTTGGTGAGTGAAGTCGTGAGCTGTTCCCCCTTACATGAACCTTCCTGGCAGAGGGGCTCTCGCCATCCTTTTTATGTGTGCACTTGGATTTGCATGTCAAAGAGTATGCATTCTTCCCATACATCTCATTATCATTTTTGTCCATGGTGCTTTGCTTCCCATGGAGCTTTTGGGTGGGTGGGTGGTTGTGAAATTATAGTCTGTGGGGCAGATTTACAAGCCCCTTGCGTGACTTTTGCGCTGCAGTTGAGTCACTTTGACGCAACAGTGGCGCAAACAATGCGGCCTATTTACAACGTGACGCATCTAGGGAGATGCGTCACGTTGTAAAGCCCTGCGTCACATTATACCTGCGTCAGGTATAATGTATGCAGGGTGGGCGTTGCCACGCAGGAAGGCCTCATAAAAGTGACTCAGTGAAATCTACAAGATTTCACTGCGTCACTTCTAGGACGCCACTGCGTCAAAACGTAAGGAGTGACGCAATGTCGTGGGAATAGGCCTCAAAAAGCATTGCTGGAGTTGCGTTGTGCTTGCGACACAACTCCGGCAATGCGTGACTTTTGCCCCAACAGATGCGTCAGAATTTTTGACGCATCTGTCAGTCCTTGCGCCATGGTGCGCTGTATTGTAAATACGGTGCATCCATGGTGGCGCAAGGGTTTCTCAGTGTGGCGCAGGGAAAGTGACGCATCTCTACAGATGCGTCACTTTCTTGTAAATCTGCCCCTGTGTTGTTAAGGGATCTGCAGTCAGGTGTGTCCAGGCATGTACGAATCTTTAGCTTAAGTAACGATGGGTGTGATGTAAGTGGGTTAAGCATTTAGGCCCATATTATTCATGCTTTCTGTGCCTCATTATTTACTATGCAAATTGTGCCTCTTATTGTATTTCGTGTGTGCTCTGCACTTAATAAACCATTTTCTTTGCATGTTTCGTTTGTTGGGTTTTCGATTATCGCTTTCTCTTTCCTTAATGTTTGTGATTAGCCAAAATGTGTATCTTCATTGGAGTGACTGCCACGTTGAAGTTGGTGAAGACTGTACTCACCAAGGTCGATCCTGTAAGTTTGGTGTGATGATCGCCTTCCTTGTGCAATTACTGTCCCATCTAAGCAGGCCAGACCCCAGTAAGGAATACCAAGCTCTTCTCTTTAAAAAGACACACAACTGCTATTCCTGTCCTTCTAGCTTCCCTACTCACTCATGCCCCCTAACTAGTCCCTGACATGATGAGGCAGGTGATGGGCCCTGCCCACCTCTTTCTACATCAGCTATTTTTTGCTGCTCCTGCAACACCTTTTTTCCAGAACCTGTTCTGGACAGGACCAGGTATCCGAGTTGCATGCCGCTTCAATGTTTGCCATTCTGCTATTTTGGAATATATATGGAATTGAGATTTTCTGGTTAATCATGATTGGGACAATAAATAGCAAATGTGTTCAGTTCAATATACAGGGTCTGAACATATCTGCGGTGATACTTTCCCATATACAATATGGCTGAATCCACAACCATACTTGCACTAGCTGAGCGTTTCTTGAGCGCCGTTGCTACTCAACGTTATGGGACTAAGAATCGTGAATCTTTCACCCTCTCTGGCCGTCGGTCTCTACATGTCCCAGGGAATCTGTTACAGGAAGGTGGCGAGGATAATTAAGGCTGAAGGAGGGGGAGGAAAATCCATCCCAAGTCTGAGTCTTGCAATTAATAAGCAGTTCTGGCGGGGCATGATTTATATGACGCTGAATCAATGTCCTGACGAATGGAATCTCTGGGCTGAACTGACAAGTTATTTTTTATCTTTCCGTGTTCAGCAATGAGCACGGGGCTGATGCCGGAGACAATGTCTTCAATAAAGGTGATTGGCCGGCAGCAGAATTTGAAAGGGCACGGGGGCTGCCTTGGAAGATCACTACTTCAACCTGTCGTGGCAGAATTTGAAAGGGCAGAGAAGGCTGCCTACGAGGATCACTACTTCAGCTTCTCACAAATCTAGAAGCAAGTTGCGAACACAGGCCAAAAGCGTAGCCATTTTGGTTAAGTGCATAATTAGCAGTCTCTAATAAAAATAATAAAAAAGTAACACTTGGCTTTATTACCATCTACCAACAAGGAAACATAGTCAGATAAGCCATTGTTCACAAATGAATCTTTACGCAGGAAATGCGGGGGTTGTGGTAAGATCTTCAGGATGAGTTCATATGTCGTCAGGGTTATCTCTTGTTTGGTAGGTAGTCTATTCGCTGTCCAACAGAGAGACCCGAGTCCTCAATACCAGTTGCATCTCCTGAACAAACTGTGTTATCCTGTCAAATCTCTTCCTGTTCTTGAATTCTCTTATGTGACAAATCCGGGAGCTGTAGTATTGTTCACTTCATTACAGCCTGTTTGCAATGGAATACTTACGATGTGATCGGTTTTGCCATCACAATGTTGCAGGCTGGTGTATTTTAGAATGTGTTGACAGTTACTGTGTGCTCCCTGGCTGTGGGGTGTCAGTGTTTGTGGTTGAATAAGATACTTCTTCAAGCAAGTTACCAGTGGTTCCCTTGGTTATTTACAACAGAAACGCTCTTGACTAGATCAATCTGTATATTAATCAATGTGTAGAAAATCAGACAGTTAGATTAATATCGGCATTGCCAACATGACAACAGTTCTTCCCTTGCCTGGAATGAATAGCACTCGTTACAACGCATGCCATTACAACGCAAGTCGTTACAACGATGCGTTGTTACATCGCATGCCATTACAATGCAAGTCGTTACAAAGACTTGCTGTAGGGGGCGCTGGTGTTTGGAATAGTATAATTTACTATTCCAACTCCAGTATGTTCAACAGTAGGGAAGGTGTTGGATTGAAAATCCAAGAAATCCAACACCTTCTGCCCCCTACAGCAAGTCGTTGTAACGACTTGCGTTGTAATGGCATGCGATGTATCGCATGCGTTGTAAACAATGTTTCCCGCCAGGAATATATATGTACGTGGCAACACAATTCTGAGTCATAGCAGAGCTCCCAGAAACTAACGTGGTGTAGCTATTGGCAAACGGAAAGAGAGGACACAGTACATAAAGTGAAACTATGCACTCGGCCGGAATACATTTGTTGTGAATGAATTGGGAAGAGGTCCTTGTAAGAGGCTGGCTTAGTATATGGTGCATACCTATTCAAGTGATGCACCTTCCACTAATCCAGGCAACCCCTATGTTGGTTTTAGTGGTCTTTCATAACCATAGAAAGCTCTCAAAGTGGTAGCTGTGGAGAGCAGCCTTCAGACTTATCTTGAAGGAGTGTTAAGCAGCTTGTTTTACCAGTTTAATCTGTAGTGTAGGTTAGATGAAGGGAAACCACATAGTGTTTATCACAAATAAGTCTATTTATTACAACACAATATCACTATCACTTTGGTGTATCTCTTACCCGGAGATATCAACACAATACAGAAGAATACTTCAAAAGCAATCAGGTAAGTAGCACAAAATACAGTGGTCTCCAGGGGGGGGGAGACCAAACCATATACTAAGAAAGTGGATTGTGAACTGCAAAGGAGAACAGGACTTGGACCAGAAGACCCAGAGGAGCCGGGGACACAAGGAACCACCCAAGGTAAGTACCCCGGAACCCCACGGAGGCTGTGTGCAGAGAGGAAACACATCCGCATGCCCAATGGAGGTCAATAGAAAAGTTGCAGTTGCAGTTTTGAAGAAGAAGGACCCTTCCCAGAGGACCCAGAAGAAACCCTTTGGAAGACAGAAGGTTGGAGACACTTCCCACCCACAGATGCCCTGGGAACCAGGTTACCTACACCAGGGAAGCCGGGTGCATAGGGGTGAAGTGATGTCGGAACCTGCCATAGACAACAATGGACGACTTCGAAGAAGATGCCTCTGGAGAAGACTGTGAAGGAGTCCTGTGGAATCCAAGGATGCATTCTGGAAGTGAAGAACCTGCAAGCAGAGGGGACATAGCCCATGCCACTCAGAGGTGATCAGGAGGCACGTAGACACAATGCCCACCGATGTCGGGAGGTTCTGAAGAGTCGACGGGGACCTTGTCGCTGCAGCTGTAAAGACCAGGCAATGCTGAGGAAGAGCAGGAGTCATGCACAATCTGTCCACGTTGGATGTCGGTGAGTAGGTGGTCGCTGTCCGGCGGGAGCACCAACAAGCCTTGGTAGCCACAACTGGCATGGAAGACAAAAAACGAGCAACGTTGGGACCAGCAAGGTCCAAGGGACTCACCAGCAGCTGGAGAGTCAGAGTCTGCCCCAAGCAAGTAGGGAAGCCCATTGAAGCAAGAGAAGACCCTCAGAAGGACCCAGAGGCCGAAGGCACAGGAGTCGCAAGAGGACCTCAAGCAGCTCACCAAAGATGGAGGCCCACGGTGCAGAGGATACAGATCTTGGAAGAAAGAGTTGCTGGAAGCTGGAGTTCCTTGTAGCCCAAAGATCTCTGGAGTGCAGGGTCAACAAGCCTTGGCAACGGCAACTTGACACGGTGCACAGGGGTTTGGTCCCAGCGGTCCCGAAGAGGGATACTGGCCTCAAAATTGCAGAGAGGACAGGTCAGACCCGAGGGAGTTGCAGAATCACCACCCGTGTTGCTGAGCCTCTGGAAGTCAATAGCATGGCAGGAGCAGCAGACTGGTCAGCTTCGTTGCGGTGCTTGCAGATGCAGCGGAGTGACTTCTTCACTCCAAGGGAAATTTCTTCGGGTGTCCTTGATGCCCACAGGTCGGTTGAAGAACGTGGATGAAGCACAGACAATGAAGAATACTTGAAGAACAGCGACACCAGGAGCAGCAGGAGTCTTCCTTGGAGTAGTCTCAGTTCCTGTTGAAGTCCAAGTCTCCAGACGATTGAAGAGGGATGTAGTTTCAGGGTTGAGCCTTGTCTCACAATGAATCTGAGGTCCCACCCACAGGGGAGCCGTTAAATACACTAAGGCTAGGACGACTCGGGGGTCCCTCCCAGAGGAGGGGCTGGACAGAGGAGAAGATACTCCCATGTCCTTTGTCCAGTTTCGGCCAGAGCGGGAGCCAAGGGCTTCCTGAACTGATTCAAACTGGAGTATGCAAAGAGGGTACCAAAAGTACCCATCAAAGCAGTCTGGTGGCGCTGGCAAGCTCCCCCAGCACAATACACTAAATCCTGTCTGGGAGGTGGTCACACCTCCCTGTGACAGGAAACCTATTGTTCTACCTTCCCCTGCTTGAGCCTGGCTCAGCAGCAGGAGGGCAGAATCATGTCTGTGGTCGGCAGCAGCACTAGCTTGCTTGCAGACCATGAAAAGCTGTTACCGGGAGTACAGGGGGTCCCCTAACGAACCCTCCAGTACATGGGAGCATACTTCCAACACTGGAATCGGTGTTGGGGTATGATTCCAACAAGTGTGATACCAAACATGACCGGGTTCGGTGCAGCCACTATATAGTTAGACATCTCGTAATGACTGATGTCCACTATATATCTAAGAATGGCTGACCACACTTACAAAGCCTGGAGAATAGACTCCTGGGTTTGTATGGGTGTCCTCCTCCTGCAGGGGCATCCTCACACTTGTAACCAAGCACCCTGCCCTCAGGACTCAAGGGCCTGACATAGAGCTGACTTATAGGTTTTAAGTTCAGTGACTTCAGATATAAGGCAACCTATATCTGTCGTGAGAGGTGCAAGCACCAACTTACACAGGATGCAATGGCAGGCCTTTAGTCACAGTTTAGTTGGGCTCCCATGGGTGGCCCAATGCATGCTGCAGCCCATGGGAGACCCCTGGTGTACCTATGCCCTGGGTACCTTAGTAACACATAGTAGGGACTTACAAGGGTACACCGGTAGCCAATTGTGAAGGTACCAAAGTACTTACTATGTCAATTTAGGGGAGAAAGCACAGTTGCTGGGGTCCCGATTAGCAGGATCCCAGCAGATTAGGTCAAAAACACACTGATACCAAGCAAAAAGTGGTAGTAACCATGAAAGCAGATCCTACTTTTCTACAGTCGTTCAGTACATAAGAGATGTTTATTAGGCAACAACCCTGTGACACCATCAGTGCCAGGCACCACAACTCCAACAACTGACAAATGCAGTCCAAAATAAATAAACATGGAACTCTATGCCAAAACACATGGAATTCCATTACATGGTGAACATTCGATTAATTGGCTGGACTAAATGAAAAGCCAGGCATCGAGAAAAGACAACAGCTTCACGATGTTCAAAGGGGATGGAGTGGAAGTAAAAGAATGTACTGGACCAGAACTATAAACAATGCCATGCAGTGAGGTTGAATTTTAAGAACAGTTAAGCAATAGGCCCAGTCCGCAAGTACAGGCATGTGCTGGGGCATGATTATAAGTAATGCAAGGAACTGAAACAGATCCACAAGTAAATCCAATTAACTGAGGCAGGACTATAAGTGATACCTTGAAGGAGGACAGCACTTCAAAGTCATGTCCTGGGAAAGAACTAGAAGTAAAACCATGTACTGAGTAGTACATTATACAGGCTGAACTAGACAAAACTGCCCATCTGTTAGACAGATTTCATGCTAGCATGTCCAAGAACTTGTAGGGTTCAGGTGTTGTGATGAAGAGGGGAATAATTGTTGCATGATGGATTATTGAGTGTAATTAAGTGGATGGATTTCCGCCTTGTTTAAGGAGCCCTCAGGCAGACGCAAATGTTAGGGAAGTTGAACCTGCAACAGCAATGCCTAAGCCCGTAAATCATTTCCAGGAAATAAATATTCACAAAATGTCTCTGATAGACAGACAAAGAGAAGTTGAAAATTTGAGGACTGACATGATTCACTTCAAGAAGTGAAAATCCCTACTTCTCCCAGCAGTATGGTGCTTTTCAGCACCAAACACGACATGTGTGATCTACTAGTGAGAGCCAATCATGAGCAGGAAATTCTGACAGGTCTGGAATTTCAATAACTGGTGTGAAGCTGGAGTTTCTTGTAGTCCTAAGTGTGCTGCAAGAGTGATCCGCTTTGATGCTTATAATTAACAGATTTTCCCCATGATTGACATGGACATTAATAAAGAAGGCATTCAATTGTTTCTGAGTAGACACCATTTAGGCTTTGGCAGTATGTGTAATACTTTAGCTAGTCCCATGTTATCCCCAAGTAAACCTACGATAATCCATGTTGTAAAGCGGTAAATTCCGTTCTGGACTTGTATCTGCCAGGGAGCACCTACATCCAGCTTAGCGGGTAGACTGATCTCATTCACTCACTCTTTTCCACCAGTGTCTTATTAGTACATGTCTGGTTTAACCTCTTCCTTCCTTCAGCAGCAGTACCTTGCATGTTAAGGTTTGGCCACGAAGGGTTGCTGCTTCTGTGACATTAGTTCAAGTGCCCCTGGTCAGAATGTAGTTGGCTACATACCAATGCAGTATTCATAAATACCTCCACGCCAAACACTCCATGAGGCAGAGTCCACCATCTGTTTTCCCAATGGTGTACACTTGTGCTATAACTGCTCTGGCGTCAATGTGGGATCTAGCCAATAGTGACCGATTACTGCTGGAATGCCAGTTATTCGCAGACACATTCAAGTCCCCCAGCTTGTAGGGACGACTTCCACTGTAGCACTGCAATCAATTGAATAGTTCTTAGACTCAAAACCAAACCACAAAATGCAAAATCCAAAACTCAAGCTATCAGAGAACAAAAATTACAAAGTCAATGTGACTCACCAAACTGGTGTATTCAAATGCACCGTGCTTTCCGGTAGTAGATCGGCTCCGTGTTTTTCAAAAGCCAGCCCCAATCACTTCTTGCTAAACTTCACAATGATGATCGGGCTGTGATCACGAAAGGGGTTCTCCCGCACAGCAGGAAGGCCGCCCGCTGTGAATTAACCGGGACAGCAGCAATCATAACGTGTCCTGAAATTCGTGAAACACCAGCAACCTAATGCCGGCTTACTCACCAAGTTAATCCTGTTCGTAACGCGAGTGCCTGTTGTTTGAGGATTTCGAAATTTACACATATTGCACATTTCACCTACAACATTGCATTGGATTTTACACTCTGGCAGACATGTTGTTGTACTTCCTATCTTCTGACTTCGCCTCCTGTCTCCTTTCTATCTCTAACACTTGGTGGGGGAGTGTCTTGTTTGCACGGGCGGTAACCGCAGGTCATTGGAAGCAGTTACGTGTGGATTTGAATACGCGCGGTTCATAGTTGTATTTGCCACCTAATAAAACACGAGGCGAAGAGGGGAGTGGCAAACCTTGAATTTGGTCAAACAGGCACTCGCGTTACGAACAGGATTAACTTGGTGAGTAAGCCGGCATTAGGTTGCTGGTGTTTCACGAATTTCAGGACACGTTATAATTGCGGCTGTCCCGGTTAATTCACAGCGGGCGGCGTTCCTGCTGTGCGGGAGAACCCCTTTCGTGATCACAGCACGATCATCATTGTGAAGTTTAGCAAGAAGTGATTGGGGCTGGCTTTTGAAAAACACGGAGCCGATCTACTACCGGAAAGCACGGTGCATTTGAATACACCAGTTAGGTGAGTCACATTGACTTTGTAATTTTTGTTCTCTGATAGCTTGAGTTTTGGATTTTGCATTTTGTGGTTTGGTTTTGAGTCTAAGAACTATTCAATTGATTGCAGTGCTACAGTGGAAGTCGTCCCTGCAAGCTGGGGGACTTGCATGTGTCTGCAAATAACTGGCATTCCAGCAGTAATCGGTCACTATTGGCTAGATCCCACATTGACGCCAGAGCAGTTATAGCACAAGTGTACACCATTGGGAAAACAGATAGTGGACTCTGCCTGACGGAGTGTTTGGCGTGGAGGTATTTATGAATACTGCATTGGTATACATTGAAACATGGGGGCGCTCGACCTAATGGGTCTTCTTCACTCACTCTACCTATGGGGCAAGTAGGTCCCAGGGAATAGGGTAAGCGTTGGGGATTAAGTATCCCTCATTATTCGTTAGTGCACAGATGACTGACAGTTTGTTGCACTTATAGCCACTCACTCATTTTGCATGTGTACGTGGCGTTTTTGAATGACCCTCACAAAAAATGTGTGATTATGTTGCTTTCCTTTGAATGTTTATTGTTTTCTTATTTTACATAGGCTGGAACATTTTAGCCGCGATACTGTGGTGCGTGATCTTGATCACCCCATTTAGTGGACACCTCACCAATATTGAATGGTAAGGTAGGAGCCCGTTGATGTATGATAGGTCCTGATGAATGCCGCGGACCCGGTTGGGCCATTAGGCAGAAACATGTTGACCAGTAGGGATACGGTGGGGGGGACTATAATATCCCCGATACACCGGTCATTTCTTTTAATACCATACAGATGTCAGTCACATTAAAAAGAGGTTTGACATTCGTAATGGCTTTTTAAATTTCACTTTTTTGTTAAGGGCCCCCACTTAGTCTTAGAAGTGCATCCCTGTCTTCAGGTGTATGCCCGCCCTCTATCAAACCAAGTTTTTAGAGGGCGAGGACTGGCCGATGATGAAGCATGACACCAGGTGGTGTGTGAGACCAGTCTTTTACCTTTTGTGAGATGTCTACACTCATATAGAAGACATATTAGCAATTAGGTCAACAATTAGGAGAGGCTTTGTGTGTTAATCACAGAATTGCACGAGATTGCAGGCAGTATTCAGGCACACGTGCACTGGTTTTCAGACAGTCTTGTCAGACAGTTCTGTGTATTATTTTGCTAGGGGCTGAGCAGGTCGATTGAGGGATTCGGCACCCACACACTTTGCACAGTCGGACTTCTTTCCTCATTTTTTCATTTCTCTCTTTATTGACTTCTCTTTTCATAAGATTTTCCTATAAATTGGAGCAGGATTGGGATTTGGGCTCACAATACAAGAAATTAGCATAGCTCATACTTATGTCCACCTCACAGGATAAAGAGCCATTTGGTATTATTGAATGTTTCCATGAAGCTTCATATGATGTATACTTATTGTCATTATGATTTGTTTGTAGATTCCCCTGAAGAAGGGTTGTTTTGATACCTGAAATGCATTGGGACTTGTGTAACCCACGCTTGACATTTATGATTGACATTTAAAAGATGTAGAATTTTTCAAAAATGTTCGTTTGAATAAACAAACAACGAGGAAGCAACAGAGTGATGGTGTCAAGGACATTCATTGGGATACTGTGACTAACTCATATGTTGCTGGTGATTTTGTTAAAGTTTTGTCTATGGATTTGAATTAATTTATCTGGAGAATATTATGTGTGAGACACTCTTTGAGTGTATGTAGTAGTGCACTTTCTGTCTAAGACTTCTGTCCTAGTTTTCTCCTTCAATTTTGAATCAGGTGGTTGGGTAGAACCACCTCAGAGGGTGCAAACTGTAAATAGTATTGTTTGTTTCTGCTGAATACAGAGTTTATTTTTGTGTAATTGAGTGCAACACAGCTGTTGTTCTGTTTTTCTACCTTTTAGAAAGCTGGCATTTTCCTGCCTTAGCATTTAGTGCCTATGTCCTGTTTCTGGTCACACGACTGGTGTAGCTGATAGTTGAGCTTTGTGTATTCCTCCTAGACAGCCGCACACAATAGGGAGCTTAGGTGTGCCTGGACCGGCCATCACTGGCAGGATGGGAGGGAGAAGCTGTGCACAGCCCCACTTATACCTGAAAAGGTGGTGTCCTGCCTCCACACAAATTGCTGCATGCTCCCTGTAGGTAGACTGGAGCCAGGGCAGGAGAGGCAGGATGCTTGGGGACTTCAAAGAGAAACCTCTGGAAGCTTTTACCCCACTTCAAGCGACAACTGGGCATATATACTAGACCTCAGACATCACCACTTCAGTACACCTCTGGATCTGTGGATACTTTGCCAGGAAGAAGGACTGATGTGCTTCAAAATGACTCCCAATCTGCTGTACTTCACTCTGCTGGACTCCTGCTCCGCTGTGCTGTGCTGCTGTGCTGCTCGGCTTTCTGCCCTCATGCCTGGGTGAGAAGGGCTGGGCCTGTGTCTCTTGAACCCAGAGTGACTCCAAGTGCAAGTTGGATTGCTTCATGATCTGAAGCCTCAAGGACATAACAGGCTACCAACAACCTTACACCTGGCACCTAGATACTGATATCTGAGAGTCTACCCTGCCAAGTGTTGCCACCTCAGTCTTGGACGCTCGAAGTGGGCTTAAGGTGCTTCACCAGCCTCTGTGGATTCAGCGGAACCAACGCATCTTATCTGCTGCGAGGCGCAACCCTGAGCAGAAACAACCCATCTCCGCTGCTGCATGGAGTGGACCCGTCCCAAAGTCCAGCACTGCTGCCGCAACCCGCAACACCTTCGGAACCACCACTGCACGACATCTTCGATGAAGGCCCTCACAACTCTCGTCAACGGCAGCCTTGATAACGATGATGGACTCTGCATGATGGCCTTGCAGCTCTTCGGAACCGACGCACTGCCCCTAATACGTGCCGCTTCCTCGCTGCCGGACTTCACATCGCAAGCCCTTCAATGGTATTCTCGATGACGATGCAGGCCCTCACAACCCAGCCTCTCTACATCTCAAGACCAACACATTGCTTCGGCTGTGCGACACATCTTCGACGCTGATCCACGCAATGCTCCGCAAACCAGGATTGAAGGGACTTTTGTTCAGCAGGCCTAACTAGGTCCCTTCAGCTGGCATGCTCTCCATTCCAGTCGGCCTGAACTTGTGACTTTGTCCGAGTCCGGCACAACAGTTGGTGATTTATGCCTTTTGGCGCTACTTTCACTAAATATTTTATAATTCAATATTTCTGGGTCTACTAATTGGGTTTTTGTCGTGAAGGTTTTGTTTTATTTATTAAATTAAGCTCTATTTTTCTAGCCTGGTGTGTGATCTTTTCGTGTGGTGCTTTCACTGTTTTACTGTTTGATGTGTTGCATAAATACTTTACACATTGCCTCTCAGTTAAGCCTGACTGTGCCAAGCTACAGGGGGTTGAGCACAGATTAAATTCGGATTTGCTTTTGCCTTACTCTGACAAGGATTGTGGTTGCTGCTTTACCAGGGGTTTACACCCCACTCAACCAATAACCCAATTTCTTACACTGTTGTCTGCCCAATTCTTTCACATATCTCGATGTACCTCTGCCCCTGATGTCTTCCATGGTCTCGCTCCCTCTCCTACGGCATTCTTAGCAGTGCAGCTTCTGTCCTTATACTTTGCTTCCCCGTTGTGCCTCGACCTCCTACTCTCACAACCCTGATATGTCCCCTTAGCTCTAACATCAACCTTCAGTGATCCTCTATAGTGCCACTCCATCCCCGTGCTCTGCTCCCAAGGCTCCCTTCACCTTTGTCTGAAATACCACTTTTCTTCTCCCTTGTATTCCTTGCTCACTTTTGTACTAGTCCTGCTTCCTCCATTTGTAAGTTGCTCCCTTGCGGTATCTCCTCTCCCACCCATAACCTTTGCCTATCATGTTGTACTCCGGATTCCACTTTTGAGTTGACTCCCCTGTCAGCACCTATTAAAGATACCCAGTCACTCCTGCTCTCCTCCCTGGTGCCCCTTTTGTCCCTCCTGTCCAACACTGCGTTTTCCCTACCCTGCCCAAAATCCTGCGATTACCCCTAGTTACTCACCCTTTCTCCCCTCAGACATGCTTTGAGGAATACCACTCATCCTAAATGACCTTGTGCCTATAAGTAGATTGGCTGCAGGGGTCACCAGTGTAACTGGTCAGGGACCCCCAGGCTAGGCTCCCCTGGCTTGGACAACCCCATTCTGATCCTTCAGTTTGTCTTGTTCAACCTTACTGCTTCCCAGTGGAAGTTTCCACTTACTGGTGTCCTTTATGGCCTCAAACGTCTTCTTCCATCTCCTTCCTGTGTTCCTCTAGTGCTGCCTGTCTCACCTCTGCTCAGCTCCCTCTTGCATGCCTTCTAGTGCTCTATTGCTTCCATATTTGGTGGTGCGTCCTACCTTAATGTACCCCTTTTGCCTCTTCTGGTGCCATTGCTGCACATCTACAGTGCAACCTCCACCTCCCACTCCCCATGAGATAGCCTATACCTCTCCAGCTCCCTTTCCTGTTGTCATTTGTTGTATCTTGGCAACCTGAGTCTTCTGCCACACTCAAGCTGCTGAAATTCCCTTGGGCAATTCATCTTTCCTCCTCACATTCCTCTTTGAGTAATCACACCAACCACAATTAACTTCAGGGCCTGCCACTGAATTGGCTGCTGTGATTAGGTGGGAATGATCCCTGGCCAGCCAACATTCCCTCTCTGTCTGGGCATAATCAGATGTCATCTCCAATATAGACACAATATAGCTACATTTTGAGTTTTTGGGGGGAAAATTGGAAAAAAGTGCTCGGGATAAAATTGTCTGGTTTTCTTCATAAAAATGGCACCAATGCTTTGTTAAAGTCAGCATCTTCCCACCTTTCAGGAAAATGCAGTGCTGAATCAAAAAACATTTTTATACCACAGTTTTGGCATTTTTCGAAGAGGGAGCCTATTTTTCGTGATTTCAACCTACTTCCACTTTGTGATGGAAACCAGTGTGAAATCCGTGGATAATCCAGGAAAGATATATATTTCTAAAAAGTAGACAACATTCTGAATTCAGCAAGGTGTCATAGGTGTAGATCCCTCAAGGTTTTCCCAAAGAAACTAACTGTTGAAATAAAGAAATAGTGAAAACGAGTAGGACAAAAACCCATTTGTGACAATATTTTCATCTGTAACTTTTCGTCACAATGGCCGATTTACAAAAGCAATGTACTATTATGTTCACTAGAACCTTTTGGTTGTGAGGATATATAGGGTTTTTAGTCTACAAATGAGCTGCACCGCACAATGTTTTTTCATTGTGTACTGAGTATAGACCAATTCATATGGTGAAATATGTAGAGTGAAAAATAGGTATCAGAGTAACCTATGTATTTTTGAAATGGGCACAAGATATGGAGTTTAGGAGCATATGATTTAGAGGGTATTTTTCAAAATGTCTTCTTTTTTACACACTGGCTTACATTTGGAAGGCACAAATGCAGTGAAATTCAATTGGTAATAATAAATGTCCTACTACTCTATGCTCCAACATGTCTTCTGATAAAAATGGCTTGTGTGGGTAGGCCTAGTGCCTGTGAAAGGAAATGACCCATAACGCAACATGAATACATCACATTTTTCCACTCAAAACGGACCAGTTTTTTGCAAAGTGGGGAGCTGTGGATTTTGGCCCTAGCTCAGCTGGAACCTAGGGAAACCTATACATTTTTTAAAAATTAGACAGCTAGGGGAATTCAGGATGGGGTGACTTACGTGGCTCTCACCAGGTTGTTTTACCTAAAATCCCTTGCAAATCTCAAACTTTGACTATATAAACTCATTTTTCTCATAGTTCTGTGATGGAAAGCTCTGGAATCAGTGGGGAGCCAAAAACTTCCTTCCACCCAGCATTCCCTAAGTCTTCCATTAAAAATGGTACCTCACTTGTGTGGGTAGGCCTAGTGCCCGCATTTGGAAACAGCCCAAAACGCAACATGGACAAATCATATTTTTCCACAAAAAAGCGGACTAGTTTTTTGCAAAGTGGGTAGCAGTGGAGTTTGGGCGCTAACTCAGGTGGCACCTAGGGAAAACTCCCAAAAATTTTAAACTAGACAACTAGGGAAGTCCTAGACAGTGTACCTTGTGTGGGTCCCATGAGGTTTTTTTACCCACAATGCCAGGCAAACCTCAATCTTTGTCTGAAATCATAAATTTTTGTTACATTTCTGTGATGGAAACTTCCGGAATCCACAAAAGTCCTATCACCCAGTATTACGCCACATGAGCCAATAAAAACACTGTCCCACTTGTGTGCCTGGGCCTAGTACCCCTCAACAGCAACGGATCAAACCAAGGTCAATAAGAGCCCTGCATGTGGGCTCCTATTGGCCACGGTTTGATCCGTTCGTATCACGGGATTCAATCAAGGCACATCGCTCTGGAATCTCTTGGTTGTCTACCTTTCAAAAATGTCTGCGGTGGGTAGGTTTCCGGGGTGGTGGCCAAGTAAGGCTCCAAATCCCGCAGCTACTCCTATTGCTGTTCTCTCCACATAGCACTTTAGGACCTTTTGTGTGAAGGTCTCTTGGCCCACCCACACGAGGTACCATTTTTAATAATAATAGTACATTTATAAAGCGCAACAGCTACCTCTAACAGAGGTGTCCCGGCGCTAACGCAGACAAGCCGGAAAGATAAAAACTCGAGAGTCTAGCTCTGGGTGAATAGCCAGGTCTTCAGCGATTTCCTGAACTCAGATTCCGATTGGATTAGGCGAAGTTTTACAGGAAGAGAGTTCCATAGTCTGGTTGTAACCACCGTAAAGGATCTACCCCCGATGTGTGCCTTCGCATATTGAGGCATGCAGAGCAAGTTCTGGAAGTTCGATCTTAGCGAGCGTTTTTGAAAATAGGGGCGAATACGTTTCCTAATGTAACTGGGACAGTTACCTCTCAGAGCCCTGAAAGCTACTGTCAATGACTTAAATTCAATCCATTTGGCTACCCGTAGCCAGTGAAGCTGTTTTATGTGGGGAGAGATGTGATGTCGAAAAGGTACTCTTCTGATCAATCTCGCAGCCGCATTTTGCACCATCTGCAATCTCTTGATCAGATGTGCAGGCAGCCCAAAGTAGAGACTATTTGCATAGTCCAGCCTCAATGTCACTAATGTGTGAACAACGGATCTGCTGCAACTCATCGGCAATAAGTGAAGGAATTTTCTCAGGCTTCTCAGTATGCCGAAACAAAAGGATGCCATGTGACGTATTTGTGTTGAGAACGTCAGGTCAGATTCCCATTTTACACCAAGGTTTTTTGCCGTGGTTCAGGGGCAGGGGTGGAAGTCCCATTTCCTCCGGCCACCATAGTTCGGCTGACAGTGGGGTGCCTTGCCAAAAACCAGGACCTTGGTTTTTTCTGTGTTAAGCTTTAATTTGTTGTTGTTCATCCAGCTGGAGATGTCCTTCAGGTGTCCCCTAAATCTAGCAAAGGAGTTAGCTGAATGGTCCTTGAAGGAGAATACCAGCTGGGTGTTGTCCGCGTAGGAAATAGCTTTTATTTCCCATTTGGCAATAAGCGAGTAAAGGGGAGCCAGGTATACGTTAAAAAGTAAAGGGCTCAGTGCCGAGCCCTGTGGGACCCCACACCGTAAAGATTTGGCTTCTGACTTAAAAGGGTGAAGAGTGACCCTTTGCGTGCGGTCACTAAGATAAGACTTTAGCCAAGCCTGAGCCGTCCCTTCTATTCCCACACTTTTAAGCCTGGCAAGTAGAATTAGGTGATCCACCGTATCGAAGGCGGCCGACAGGTCCAGCAGCACTAACATAGCGGAGGCTCCTGTGTCCACCGACATTCTTAAAGACTCTGCCACCTCCAGCAGGACTGTCTCAGTACTGAAGCCCGCTCGAAAACCAGACTGTGTTTCGTGTAAAAAGCCTCGTCTGTCAATGAAATTGGTCAGTTGACGTTGGACCAGTTTTCCCAGCATCTTCGCAGGTGCTGGCAGAAGTGAGATTGGGCGGTAGTTGTTTAGTTCACCCGGATCCGCATTGGGCTTCTTCAAGAGAGGCAGGAGCATGGTGTGTTTCCAAGACTGCGGGAAGATGGCAGTGGCAAGTGAGCTGTTCCATAAGTGGTTTAGGGTGGGATTAATAATGTGGGCCAGTGCTCTCCACAGTTTAGGGGGGCATGGATCTGCTGGAGACCCTGATTTGCAGCTCATAATCTCTGTCAAAGATTCCTGTTGAGAGATAGAGGGAAATTCTAGGAGGAAAGCCTCCCCCACGTGGGTTTCCATAGATTCAGATTCTGTAGTTTCCATAGTAGTCGTGAAAGCATCATAGACCTTCAACATTTTTTCCTCAAAGAAATCCGACAGTTTAGCACACAGCAACGGTGATGGTGGTATCTTACTTTCAAGTGCTATTGGTTTAGTGAAAGAGCTAACTATCTTAAAAATGTCTTTGCAGGAGTTCTCTGCGGTGTTAATTTGATTTACGAAGTAATCTCTTCTAGCAGCTCTCAGCCATTTATGAAGTTCTTTTAGAGCTTCCTTGTAGATCAATTTAGCCAAAGGACAATATTCGTTCCTCCAGAGGCGTTCTTTATGTTTACAATTGCTTTTTTTGCTCTGAGTTCCTCAGAGAACCAGGGGGCCGACGGAGAGTTTCTGAGGGAACCGCCTAGCCTACCTGGGGCTAAGTTGTCCAAGGCGGCAGAGATCCACCGGGTCAGGACATTCGAATCAGTGTTAGGGTCATTGGTGAGTTGAGGTTGACTTTGACAGTACTGGGCCTAAGGATTCCGGCGTCAGTTTTTTCCAGTTCTTTATAGGCATATTATGGGTTTTACCACCAAGTGGTGGCATTTCTCTAATACATGAGAAAGTGACCAAGAAGTGATCCGTCCATACCATTTGTTGCGGGGGCTCAACGACCAGGGACGAGATATTTGAGAAAACCAGATCCAAGATGTTGCCCGCACGGTGGGTAGGGGAGCTTACATGCTGAGTGAGATTAGCCCCCTCAAGTGACATCAACAGCTGAGATGCACGAGTACAGTTGGGGTCCAAAATATGTAGATTAAAGTCTCCTAGGACCGTGTAGTTTGCGTAGTGTAGGGACTTCTGCGCAATGAAATTGCAGAGGTCTGAAGTTAGGCTGAGAGCGCACCCAGGGGGTCTGTAGATCAAGAGCCCTGCAAGAGAGGATGAAGGTCCAGTCTTTAAGCAGAAATTTAGTTCTTCAATTGAGCCCATATTTTGTAGTTCTGAAGAGGAAATCTCCCATGCGTCTCTCACAATGATGGCTACCCCCCCCCACCTCTTTTATCTCCAGATCTATTAGCACAACATATTTTAAAACCTGGCGGGACAGCTAGAGCCAGAGCCGGTCTGGAATCCTCTTTCAGCGAGGTTTCGGTCAAGAACATCATATCCCAAACATTATTAAATAGAGATATCTATATGTGTTCCTCATGTTTAGGTAGAGACCTGCAATTGATAAGGCAGGCTCTAATTCTGTTTCCTGGGGTCGTTAGCCTGGCCGTTAGTGGGGTTGCTCTCGTATTCCCGCGTGGTCCCACGCGGGAATGTCAGGAGACTTGGAGGAAAGCTGTGTGGCTCTCCACAGATTCCAGAAGTTTTCCTCACAGAAATATGAGGAAAATGTGTAGTTTTAGTCAACATTTGAGGTATAAAGGGCATTGTGACTAAGAAAATGGCTTCGGATGCATTCGAAGGACACCACCCTGGACTCCCCCAGATGTCTTGTTTTCAGAACTGTCTTTTTCTGGTGGGCTTTGCCAGGTGGTAGCCTACCCAAGCCCAAAAAGTGAAGCCGTTCACCATTGCAAGTGAGACAATATTGGGGGTTAGCCACACTCTCCTGGCCCATATTTAAAAACATCCAAAAGAATCAAATGCCCTCCAGCTTGCCATTGGGATGGAATGCTTTAGTCTGCAAGGGAGCAGAGACACTGTTGAGTTTTTAGAGCTGAGGGTGAGGCCTGATGTTAGGATGGGAAAGACCCACCCCACTATTTTATTCAAAATATATATTGCTGCCATACAGTGGAGTTTCTGCCCCCCCCCCCAGATGCCAGATCTGGGGTAACTACCCCATCTGTCCCGGGGGGTAGAAAAACTGTTACCTCATTTACCTGTGGGGGGGGGGCATGGCCATGCCAAACACACCCCTGCCCTATATTTTAAAAAAATCCCCTGGTATCTAGGGGGCTTTTTGCCCTCCTGGGGGGGCGCAATGACTGTTGCCCCATTTAGTTGGGGTGGGGGCATCACCATGTCCATGGTGGGCAGCCCCCACCCCTATATATTAAAAAAACGTTCCCTAGCATCTAGAGGACTTTCTGCCCTCCCTGGGGGGCAGATCGGTAGTAATTACTCCCATCTGCCCCCAAGGGGACAGAAAGACTGTTGCCCCATTTACTTGGGGTGGGGGCATGCCCATGCCGATGGTGGGATGCCCCCATCCCTATATTTAAAAAAGAATCCCTAGCATCTACTGGGCTTTCTGCCCCCCTGGGTGGCAGATCGAGGGTAATTACCCCATCTGTCCACCAGGGGGGTAGGAAGGCTGTTTCCCCATCTACTTGGGAAGGGGTCATAGCCATGCTCATGCTGGGCAACCCCCAACCCTATATTTATTTATTTTTAAATCCCTGGCTTCTAGTGGGCTTTCTGCCCCCAGAAGGGCCATATTGGGAGTAATTCCCCCATCTGCACCCAAGGGGGGGGCAGAAAGGCTGAAATATAACAATTTGGAAAGGGGGGCACAAGCCCTTGCCCAAGGGACCGTTCCTACCATCCCTGGTGGCTAGTGGGTGGATCCCTGCTTGGGGATCACTCTCCTGTGGTGATCTCCAGGCAGGGATCCACTGGACAGAGGTACCTTTGGAAAGAGGAGATTCTGCACTTTCCAACGATACCTTTTCTGTGAGAATCAGTGCTCGGGCGGCTGAGATATGCTCTCGAGCACTGATTCAGTGAAAGTGAACCGAGCCAATTGGCTCGTTTTACTTTCACCTTTACTGCAAAGACCTCAGCGCGCTCTGAGTGCTGATCGTTGTTGCAGTAAAAAAAAGAAAATTCAGGCGACTCGGGAAGCTCTTCCCGAGCAGCCTGTTGGAAAAAAATGTACATACCTCCCCACTGCCGGCCAAAGGCTGACACACGCACTGGGGAGGTAGCGCAGGTGTCGGCCAATGGCCGACACCCGCACTTAAAAGGATACGATAAATGGCAACTCCCTACACTGAGTTTCTTGGCATCTGGAACGTCCATTGGCCAGAATCCCTGCCTCTTCCTCCTGATAGCAACAACCCTAGGCTAGGTCATAAAACATTATTTAATAAGATGACTGCTATCAACCTACTGTTGGAATAAAAATTATGTTTTCGCATGGTTTTATGAAAGTTAGCATTCGCGGCGCCATTTTGTATCGTGATCAAAACTAATTCTTTTCTATTTCCGAGAAACGGCCTTCTCTAGGTTATGTTTCTTCAGAGCGGAGTTCTGCCATACTAATGAATGCACTGTCCTTATTAGCGCATACCTTTCCCTTTAGATGTACGCCTTCTCCCACTGGTCTAGTGACAGGCACAGGCAGAGTAACCTTGAATAGTAGATAATGTGTGCCCGGCCTCAGAATCGAAACTTACTCCTTTGTAATTTACTGTCCAGCTGCATCTCTCTGGAAAATTCCATGGTGGGCGTGCTTTCATTGGTTTCGAAGTGTATTTAATGTATCGTTATGCTTGCTGATGTCAGTCCCTCTGCAGCACTCCTTAGCGACTGGGCAGACAGGGCTCCGCTCTGAGCATACTCTGAATAAACAGATATTGGTTTGTATTCTCTACCGTCTGACCGACTCTTCATTTGCATGGAAGGCTGAGAGGTGGTCTTGTGTGACCCGAATCGGGTCATTTCCTTCAGTTGCCGCCCGAACAGGGACTCCTTCTGGTGAGTGGCCCTTCCCCTTCCGCGGACCGGGGGGAGGTTGAGGCCATCGTTGGGTCGGACGGATGCATCAGGGATCCCTGCATCAAGAGTTCCTGATACTCGCAGCTGCCCCTTCTGTCCTGCCGGACGGTGCCTCGCCCAGTGGTCATCCCGATGGAGTCCTAAACGGTGAAACTCTTGGATCGGACCGCTTGGTCTGAAGAGTTGGCAGTGGAGAATACATTTGTTTGTTATGTTATGTTAGCAGGAACTTCTAAAGCGCACAGTCACCAGAAGGTTTCATGGCGCTAATCTTGAACAGTGTTGCAGCGCACTAGACTATGCGTAGGCTTGCTCGAACAACCAGGTCTTAAGCACCTTTCTAAACCCCAGCAGGCTGTCGCACATCCTTATTGCCAGAGGTAAAGAGTTCCAGAATTTAGGGGCAAGGTAGGAGAACCTACGCCCACCCTGACGTTTAAGTTTAATGGCAGGGGTAGTCAGTAAGTGAGAATGGGCTGACCGTAGGTTGCGAAGTGGGGCATACTTCACAATCATACTGCTGACGAATTTGGGGCTCCTGCAATGCAATGCCTTAAAAATTAAGCACCCTGTCTTAAAAGCTGCACGTTGGGCGACAGGTAGCCAGTGGAGTTTGGATAGCCAGGGTCTGGTGGATTGCCATTTAGGTTGTTTATAAATTAGTCTCGCAGCCTGATTCTGTACCAATTGTAGGCGTTTAAGTAGAAACAGAGGCAGGCCAAGATAGATGGAATTTGAAAAGTCAAGGCGCGAGAGAACCAGAGCTATCACCACCTGAGTGAGGGCTGAATGAGTCAGCAAGTAGGCAATCCTCCTAATCTTTCGCAATTGGAAAAAGCAGGTGTAGACCACTGCCCCCACTTGTCCTCTAAGCGAGAGGTCTGCATTTATAATGACCCCCAAGCTTTTCACAGAAGGAGAGGGAGTAGGGGGGTTTCCTAATTCTGTCGGCCAATAGGGAGGGCCCCAAGAGATCTCACTCTTCCCAGGCAGCACTAATTCCGTCTTGCCCGGGTTGAGTTTAAGATGGTTAAGGTCCATCCAACGCTGAATATGAAGCATAGTAGCTTGGAATTCAAGGACAGAGTCAGAAGAATCCAAGGTAAAAACAAGCTGGAGATCGTCAGCATAATTAAAAGAAGTTAGCTTTCTATTTTTCAATGAGTGGATCAAGGGCATGAGATAAAGATTAAATAAGTGAGGGGATAGGGATGAACCCTGTGGCACCCCGCATGTAGTAGCGAGCTTAGAGGCAGTAAATGGACCAAGTCGCACTGCTTGAGCTCTGCCTTCAAGGAAGGACTTTATCCAGTTGTATGCGGGGCCCTGTATACCGGCCTGCCCGACACGGTCCATCAAGATTTTATGATCGACTGTGTCGAACGCGGCCGACAAATCCAGGAGCACCAGGGCCTGGGGGATGCCCTTGTCCGCATTAGCTCTCAGAGTGTCCAGTACTGCAAGAATTACAGACTCAGTTGAGTGGGCGGGTCGGAAGCCAGCTTGATGTGGCTCTAGGTGATCTGACTGTTCGATGAAATTAGAAAGGCACCTGGCCACATGGGCCTCTAAGATCTTGGCCAAAAAGGGAAGGAGAGAGATGGGACGGTAATTCGAAGGATTAAGGGGGTCAGCCCCTGGTTTTTTTTAAAAGAGGGACCACAATTGCATTCTTGAAAGCACTAGGGACCTTGCCCTGTGCAAGAGACTCGTTAATGAAAGGAAGCACGCTACGAGGTAGAGCAGAAAAGGCGTCCCTCAAAACATGAGGTGGGCAACAATCGTTGGGGGACCCCGATTTTACACGGGTCATTAAATCTGATAGGGTCTGAAGACAAATGCCTGGAAAATGAGCCATGATGGCTGAATTAGTTGGCAAGTTGTCCAAGTGTTCTGTACTAACAGTAGTGGGAATACTAGCTTTGATTATAGAAATGTTGTCCAGAAAATAATTGTTCAAAGAGTTACATAGCTCTTGGGTAGGCGTCTGACTGGGGAGTGTTCTCTCAGCATTACAAAGGTCATTAACTATCATAAATATTTCCTTCGGCTTATTCTGAGCGTTTAATATTCTAGCTGAGAAATAGGCCGCTTTGGTTTCCAGTATGGCTTTTTTAAACTCTTTACGAGCTAACAAGAACTGTTGTTTATCTTACATGGAGTATCGTAACCTCCATTTTCTCTCCTTTTGACGAAGCTCAAGTTTTTGTGTTTTAAGCTCGGTGGTAAACTATTTATGTGCATCTGAATGGCGGGCACGAGAAAATTTAGTGAGTGGAGCATGGACATTACAAGCAAGCAGTAGCCAGTTCGAGATGGTCTCTTCCATAGAGTCAACACCTGCATATATCAGGTGAGTTTGTTTTGGTTCTTTGTGGATATGGTGCCATTTTTGGTTTGTATTTGGTGCGTTCTAAGGGCCGTCTTTGGATAAGAAGTATTTGTATTTCTTTTGTTAGGCATAAAATAGTGAATGTTTGAAGATGCCTAGTATTAGCAAATTGATTTCTTTGTGCTACCGCTGTTGTTTTGCAGATGCTCGATTGGAAGAAGCTCAACCAGCGCCTCCAGAAGGCACTCCCAATTTTGATATTTATGTGAAGCATGATCTTAGCCCTATTATGTTTAGTACATTATGGCACAAATATACGAGGGACAATGCCGAGTTGCAATTGCCGTTGACAGGCACGTTTGATGAACAAAAGATTGAGTATTTACAAGAACAGTTGTTTAAGAAACAAAGTAGGCAGTCTATGTTTGATTCCCTCAGAACATGGCAGAAAGTTGCTAGGCAGCGGCGATTGAAGGCAGAAAAAGAGGCCTGGAAAGGAAGAATGCAGACATTGACTCAGAAGGCTGTAGCATATGATAGGGAGAAACAGGAAAAGGGTGTTGAATGTGAAGATAGGAGGTTTCGATTACATATTGATAAATTGTATGTGGTTCAGGAAGATGACGCTTTTGTTGAAGAATTATTAGATACCCAACCCCCGCCTCCATATACCCCGCAAAGAATATATCCCATTGTTCCTGTGCCCTCACAGCCACCTGTTACAGTAGCTTCCACTGTCTCTGTCCCCGCATCTATTGCTGTTGTTTCGACAGCTATGGCTTTGGCTCCTCCTCCTCCCCTTCCTTCTGTTTCTCTGCCGTCTGTGGCAACTGTGACTCTTAGTACTCCCGCCGAACCTATTGTCACAGCTACCCTTTCGCCAGCTCTTTCCCCCACAACACAGCCCCCAGCGACGATAGTGCCCGTTGCTTCTGTTGCTTCTCCCACTGTGGTTTTTCATCCTCCGACATTGGTAAGTAGTGGGACACCGGTGCGTGGATTTCAGGACAGGGATTGGACAAAATTTAAGGAGCGCATGGGAACGTTAGTGCGATCTGATGTGGGGGATGAAGAGTAAAAGGTAATAGCTAATCAGGCTGCACAGTGGGCCCGTAACCCTATTTATAGTGTAGAAGATGTCTGGGCGACTATGAAAGATTTTGAGCCCTTTATACAGCAGCATGCCCTCAAACACATGTCTGCTACTCTGATTGGTCTTTGGCAACAGCACTTTGAAGCGGAGGCACCTCAAGTTTTATATGACATAAGAGATCGAGTGTATATTAGCAAGCTGGGGCCGGAACAAGTCTTTGCCAATGTTATGACAATAATAGCTTATAGGGGAAGACTGCATGAGAAAAGTCCCAGGTCGGTGTCTCAATTTCCTATGAGAGAGGTTCATCCTATATATCACCCAAGATACCAGAGGTAACGGATGGGCGAGGTAATGTTACTTGAGCGGCGGTGGCGGCTCGGTTTCAAGAACAATGGGTTTATACTCCATGGAAAAGAAGTGAGGTTTTATCCCTTAAAACTAATTTACCAGATCCTAGGAAAAATCCTACTGCCTATTATAAAGACCTGACTGAAGCTGCTTCCTCAACGGTGATGGCTCTTGCTGATATTGAAATGTTCTTTGGTCTTCATGTTCCGGTTGATATTTGGAGGCAGGTTCATACTCAAGATCATGTTCCGGAGTTGGGTGGTACTTGGGATCAAATTAAGGCATGGGACCAGGAAAGAAAGCCCGGTGATAAGCCTCGAGCAGAAATTTTAGCGTTGCCAGGCTGCATAATTACATATATGCATTCTCCTATTCTGCTGCGAGAGGTAGACTGGGATAAATTGTCAGAAGAAAAATGAGAGTGTGTCCGATTTCTTTACCCGATTTGAAGGTACATTTTTGGATTATAGTGGACAGGATTTGTCCCTTGAGGGAGGTGCCCGGTTGTTTGTCAATAGATTTGTTTCTAACTTGCTTCCCGAAATTGCAACTCGATTGCAGGCTTCTGAGAGTACTTGGTCCACCTCTTCCCCCTCTGTTATTTTGAATATGGCACAATATTATGAGCATAGGGACAATGAGGAAAAGGAGAGGACAGAGAAGAGACATAAGGATTTAAAGACGAAGGTGTTGTTATAGCAGGCTTTTAGAGGAAATGGGAGAGGACGTGGTGGTCCTGCCCGATAGCTTCCATGCACTAGTAGGCAGCCAACAACTACGCCTTTGGGTCCGAATCAGTGTGCGTATTGTAAAGGGGAAGGACATTGGCGTAGCAAAAGTCCTGTGCTTTTGCAGAAGGTAGCGGTCCAGAGAGGGCGAGGTTCTCATGGACGGGGTCATCGAACAGGTGGGGCAGATAGGGCTCAGAATGCTGTAGCCTCACAGGGTCGCTCTGATAATAACTACTTTTATGACCCTCATGATGGACAGTATTACTATGATGATTATGACATGGAGGAAGTGACAGGAATGTCTTACATTTAGGATAGCCAGGGACAGAGTGAGGGGCCAGTTCCGATACCTGTAGACCAGCACAGTCCTTATGTAACAGCAGAACTGAAAGGTTCAACGAAGGAATTTTTGGTGGACACAGGTGCGACAAAAAGTTCTGTTTCTCGAAATATGGTCCCTGGGGCGGCTCTGTCTGGCCATAATAATGTGTTGGTTGGTTTTTCTGGTGTACCGGTTGTAAGCCCCATTTCCAAACCTCTTGCATTGACTATTGGTCCTTTCACTGTAGATTCGCCATTCTTGTTGACATCTAATTGTGGTGAAAATTTGATGGGTTTGCATTTGTTGAAGAAATTGCATGCTGCCATTTATTGTTACCCGACAGGTGTCTATATGACAATGGGCCCCAATGTAGTACGTGCTAAACAGTGTTTGTCCAAAGATGCGCTTCTTCCTGTTGAATTTGCAGATGTTCCATCCACTTTGTGGGCGACAGGTGATACCGATGTGGGGCTGCTGCAGATACCACCAGTTTCGATATAGGTTAAGGATGGTGCTCTTTTGCCTTGTATCCCTCAGTATAAAATACCACAGGCAGGAGAATGAGCTTTATTGCAAATTATTCAGGATTTGATCAAGAAGGGAGTGGTTGAGGAGACAACAGTCAATATTTGTAATAGTCTGTTAGACCTGGCACCATTGGCGTGGGTCTCCCTTCCATCTTTCGCTTTTTGTCTCCTCTGTGTTTGCTGGTGTTAGATGCTCTGGGCGCTGTGCCACTGCCATTCAGTGCTACAGCGCGAATGCTCCCTATTGTAAATTGACTGGATGAATTGGTATTCCAATAATTGGCTCATTTGATTTACCGGTTAGTCCCTTGTATAGTGCACCGTGCGTGCCCAGGGCTGGTAGACCGAATGCTGCAGGTGGGCCTGCAGCGCTGATTGCACCCCCCACCTAAGCAGCGCATAAAGTGTGTCTCAGACCTGCCATCGCAGAGTCTGTGCGCAGTCCAGAACTGCCATTCTTTGACTGTAAAGTGAACCCAACCTTCCCTTGGCATCATGCAAGTCATCCCTATGGCAGGGTGCGTTGTATGTGAAAGGTAGGACCTGCCTTGGTCTGTGTGGCATGTCCTGATAGTGAATTACACTCCATTTCGTTTTTCACTATTGCAAGGCTATGTGTTCCCTTAGGCCAGAATGGGCAGTTTTGATTATTACATCCTATAATCCTAGCTGACCCAAGGAACACGTTTGGAAAGTCGAATTTAGTATGCCTGAGCTCAGAATATTAAAATACATCTTTTAGTGAGGATTATTTTGATATTCTGTGTTTGAAAATACCACTTCTAGGAAGTAGGTATTTTCTTGCCTAAGTCGCCCCGTGCGCTCTGCTGTTATGTGTACTGGATGTCTGGTCTTGGAGGGACAGGGCAGGCTGAGCCGACCTGGGGTGAAGAGCGGAATCTGCAGCTGGAGTATGGGGAGGGGTGACCCTTTGGTCTGAACAGGGCTGGGCCTGGCAAGGTGAATGATGGCTCCAGCCCCCACTGTGCGTCTGATGGCAGACCCCCTCTTCCTCAAAGGCAGGATGCCGCCTCGTAAATAAAGTGCTCCAGCACCACACCGAACTGGTTCTGGCTGGGTTCAGTGACTTGTGACTTGTGAGAACAAAGACCTGGGGGGTATAAATATCTGCGCCGAAACCCCTACGGGGTGTGTTACTTCTGCATGTCAAGACGAACCTCTGTCCATGTAACGAGAGGGAAAGGACTTTGAAACTTTCATCCATCTTGCTGAAGCCTACCCAAGGGCCTGATTCGAGCTTGCCTCCTGCTGAAGTCTCAGGGACATTAGACTTCACCCATCAGCCTTCTGAATTCCTAGTGAGAGGGGTTCTACTCGCAGGTGAGGCCTCTGTCGAGACTTCCCAAGCCTCTGGGTCTACTGCGGGGAACGCGGGCTGAGAATCATCGCTATCGCTATTGTGGGCCGCTGCAGCTGAGGAGCTGTTGCCGCTGAGAGCCCACATTTGTCTGTGCTACGAGGATCATCGCTATTGTGGGCCGCTGCGGAGCTGTTGCCGCTGAGAGCCCGCATTTGTCTGTGTTACGAGAATCATCGCTGTCGCTATTTTGGGCCGCTGCAGCCGAGGAGCTGTTGCCGCTGCGAGCCCGCCTTAATCACCATCTCAGGATCAGCATGAGTGCACGCCGCGGACCGCTGCAGCTGGGAGCTGTGGCCGCTGCGAGTCCGCCTGTCATCTTCGCGGCTTCCCCCCGAAGCTGCGTGCCGTGCCCCTTTAAACCTCAGGTACATTGTGCATCACCGGGTCGCGTAGACCCCGGCCTCGAACTAAGTTCGTTTCACACGCTTTTGAGTGCTTTTAATTGCCTTTCGTAGAGATCTTATATTTACGTGCATTGTGGATTTTTGATCGTATTTGAGCCTTGTGTTAAGCTTATATAAAGATACCTATTTTTCTATAGCTACTTGTGTGGTGTCCCTTTGTGGTGTCGTCACTGCGTTATTGTGTATGGTCATAAATGCTTCACACACTGCCTCTGAGATAGGCCTGTCTGCTCATGCTACGTTACCACAGGGTTGAGCAGGGGTTATCAAAGGGTGTAGCCCCCTCACTCTGACTTAGGAAGAAGGGTCCCTACTTGAACATTGGCCAGCCACTGCCAACTAGAGACTCCCATTTCTAACATTGGTGGTCAGCGGTGAGGATCAGGACTTGCATTTGTGATCCACATACAATAACTGGTGTACACCACTAGTGAGTGCAGACCTGAACGCAACCACATACGTTGTTGATCTTGTTCTATTTTTTTATCGCAATTGCCAGTTATGTCTACAATGGGTAAGCCAGCATCCAATGCTTCGGAGGATCTCACCTTTGAGGAAGACAGGTTAGAAACCTACACTGCCAAACATCTGAAGTCTTTTTGCAAGCAATTCACCGTCCCTATTGCAGGTCTCTCTAGGAAGGAGGAGTATCAGAAGGCGCTCAAGGCCTGGTGGGAGGAGAGGGAGTCCCCCGGGCATGGGGGAGAGCCTGGGGACAGGGGAGACAATGCCGGAGGGCAGCAAAATGACGAAGTGGATTTACTGGGAGGTAAAGCACTTTCCAGTCCAGGTACTAGCGTGTCCTCAAAGGGCCTGTCTCCAGAAGAGATGGAGGACAGGGAGAGAGAGATAGGAGGCATAGTTTGGAGATGGCCAAATTAGAAGGTCAGAAGGACCTAGAGAGTAAAAAGTTGGATATTGAGAATAACAGGTTGACATTTGAAATTGAGAAAATGAAACTGGAGCATGAGAGAATATTGAGGGAACTGGAGATCAAGGCTAAGAGTTTAGAGATCTCCCCCTGTGGTGGCAGCATACCTTTAGTACCTACCAAGGGTAGAGTTTATATACCCAAGGATGTCATCAAGGATTTCCATAAGAGTGAGGATATTGGGCAATGGTTTGCCGCCTACGAGATAGCCATGGTGTCCCACCGGGTCCCTGAGAAGGATTGGGGAGCGGGGTTGTGGGGACGCTTTGTGAGTGATGGGAGGGATACCCTGTTGGATCTGCCTGAAGAGAGCAGGATGGTGTATGCCCACATGAAAGAGGCCTTGATGACACGATATGGTTTGACCCCAGAAATGTACAGGCAGAGATTTAGAACCTGTAAGAAGTTAGAGGGTACTACTTGGGTTGAATATGTGTCTTTTTTTTGCAGAGCAATGGATCGCTGGGTAAAAGGTAGCAAGGTGGAAACATTTTAACAACTGTATGATTTGTTTGCGTGGGAGCATTTAGCTAGTAACTGTTTTCCAGAGCTACGCAAGCACCTTGTTGATGGCAAGCTAACTAACGCTAGGAAGCTTGCTGAGGAGGCGGACCGCTGGGTGAGCACCCGGGTTCGCAAGGGTCAGGTGGGAGACTTTGCCAAAGGTGGGCAGGGTCCCCAGCAGAGATGTGGGGGGGACAGGGGTAAACAGAGGGAGTTCCAGAGAGGGCCCCAAAGTAATTCCCAAGGGAACCCAGGAGTGGTGTCCCAGTCTCCCCCTGAGAAGAAGCCAGTGCCCCCCGACAGGTAGGCCTGTTCATAGGGGGCCCCTTGTTTCAAATGTGGTCAAGTGGGCCACCAGTATTATGATCCCCAGTGTCCCCAGAAGGACCTCAACGCACCACCCCGTGCACCACCCCGCCAGCCCTGGGAGGGGAGGAGATGGGTGCCCCAGGTGGATGGGATCCCGTAGAATTGACACTTGTCTCGCTAGGAGACTTTGAGAAGGTCCCTAACCCCACACTGCCTAATAACACTAAGAAGTACAGGCAGTGGGTGACCATCAATGGCCATAGGGTGGAGGCTCTGAGGGACACCGGAGCAAGTGTGACTGCTGTCAGCTCCCGGTTGGTGTCCCCAGAGCAGATTGTCCCCATGTATTCTGCCCAGTAGTGTCAGCAGACAACTCTGAGAGCCAGTGTGAGGTGGCTCAAGTTCCCTTTGAGTGGGGGAGGGGGTCTCAGGAACTCTTCAAGTAGCTGTGAGGCCAGCCATGCAGGTAGACTGTCTGTTTGGGCAACGATTTAGAGAACTCCCCGTGGGCTACGGTGGAGAGGAAATCTCACTTGGAAATGTTGGGTCTGCCTGAGTGGGCGTGCGCGGCCACTCGGTCCATGGCAGCCAGTAAGGACGTTCAGAAGGACCTGGAGTCTGAAAGTATGGCCCAGGCCCCTGCCTTAAAGAGAAGGGGTAGGGGGTGTGGGAAACCGGCCTCCATAGTTCCCACGGCCCAGGAGGGAGCAGACCTTGAGGGGGATGCCCTGGAGCCTACAGGGGAACAAGTAGCCGAACTGGGGGACCTGCCTGGGCTGACCCATTGGCAGCAGGAAGGAGGGCCCACCAGGGAGGAATTTTGTGAACAGCAGAAAACGTGCCCTTCTCTTGAGGGGCCGCAGCGACAGGCTGCAGCCCAGGCAGCAGGTGATCAGTCAGGGTCACATCTGATCTATTGGGAGAATGACCTCCTTTACAGCGAGCCTAAGGTTGCTGAGCCTGGGTCAGCCCATGTGCTGGGGGTACCCCAGTGCTTCAGAGCCTTCCTACTGGGGTTGGCTCATGCCATTGGCAGGACATCTGGGGCATTGGCAGGACATCTGGGGCAGACCAAGATCTTCGAGAGGCTGGTCACCCACTTTTATTGGCCCCAGATGCGCAGGAGCTCAGATGCTCACTGCAGGACATGTGAAACTTGCCAGGCAAGTGGGAAGAGTGGGGGGAAGATCAAAGCCCCACTCCAGCCCTTTCCAGTTGTCAGTACCCCAATCGAGCGAGTGGGCATTGACATTGTGGGGCCTCTGGACCCCAAGACAGCAATGGGCAACAGGTTCATCCTGGTCTTGGTGGACCATGCCACCCGGTACCCTGAAGCCATCCCGCTCCGGACAGTGATGGCCCCCGTGGTGGGACGTGCACTGATGGGGATTTTCTCCCGTGTGGGGTTCCCCAGAGAAGTGGTGGTGTCCGATAGGGGTACTAACTTCATTTCCAAATATATGAAGTCTCTGTGGGAGGAGTGTGGGGTAACTTATAAGTTTACCACCCCCAAGGTAATGGGCTGGTTGAGAGATTCAACCGGACCCTCAAAGGCATGATTATGGGCCTAGAAGAGTCCAAGAGGCGTAAGTGGGACGTCCTCTTGCCATGCCTGTTGTTTGCTTACCGTGAGGTGCCACAGAAGTCCCTAGGGTTCAGCCCCTTTGAACTACTCTATGGTCACCCGGTAAGAGGGCCTCCGAGTCTGGTCAAGGAAGGCTGGGAGCAATCTCCCAGGAAACCTCCCCAGGATGTGTTTAGCTACATGCTGGCCTTCACGAACCAGACTCGGCATTTCAGAAAGCTTGCTGAGGCGAATCTGGAAGCCAGCCAGGAAGAAATGAAACGTTGGCACGATCAGAATGCCACTCTGATTGAGTTTCAGCCTGGTCAAAAGGTTTGGGTCATGGCCCCGGTGGAGCCCTGTGCGCTCCAAGATAAGTGGACCGGACCCTTTGAGTTGGTGAAGCGCAAGAGTCCTGTTACCTACTTGGTGGACTTGCGGTCTCCCCGGAACCCCTTGCGGGTCCTGCATGTCAACCGCCTGAAGCCCCACTTTGAGAGGTCCGAAGTGGGCATGCTCCTGGCCACAGATGCTGGGATGGAGGAGGAGAGTGAGCCTCTTCCTGACCTCCTGTGTGCAAAGGAGCAAGATGGGTCAGTGGAGGGTGTGGTCCTCTCCACCACACTGACCCCTGAGCAGCAGAGTGATTGTCGCCAACTGTTGGGACAATTCAGTGATCTGTTCTCCCTGGTGCCTAGTGTCACTGATTGGTGTGTCCATGAAGTGGACACTGGGGACAGTCCTCCTGTTAAGCACAAGGCTTACCGAGTGACTGACCGGGTTAGGGCATGCATTAAGGAGGTTTCCAAAATGTTTGCTTTAGGGGTGATTGAGTCCTCTAGCAGCCCTTGGTCCAGCCCAGTGGTCCTGGTACCAAAAGCTGCCGCGCCTGGTGCCACCCCAGAACTTCGGTTCTGCGTGGACTACCGAGGTCTCAATTCAGTCACAAAGACTGACGTGCACCCAATCCCCAGAGCTGATGAGCTCATAGATCGGCTAGGGGCTGCACGGTACCTCAGCATGTTTGATTTGACATCTGGGTATTGGCAGATCACCTTGACTGATGGGGCAAAAGGAGAGGTCAGCATTCTCCACACCGGATGGGCACTACCAGTTCCGGGTGATGCCCTTTGGGATGAAGAATGCCCCTGCCACCTTTCAGAGGTTGGTCAACCGGGTGTTGGTTGAGCTGGAGGATTTCAGTGCCGCCTACCTGGATGACATTGCAGTGTTTAGTTCCTCATGGGAGGACCACCTCTGGGAAGTGTTGATGGCACTGCGAAGGGCAGGCCTCACAATCAAGGGAAGTAAGTGCCAGATTGGGCAGGGTTCTGTGGTGTACTTGGGACACCAGGTTGGGAGCGGCCAGGTGGCGCCCCTACAGACCAAGATTGAAACCATCCTGGCTTGGGAACCGCCAAAGACCCAGACACAGGTGAGAGCCTTTTTAGGACTCACGGGTTATTACAGGAGGTTTGTCAAGGGGTATGGCAACATTGTTGCACCCTTGACTGAGCTGACTTCTAAAAAGCAGCCAAAGATTGTGAACTGGACTGACACCTGTCAGAAAGCTTTTGACGCCCTGAAGACTGCCATGTGCACAGCACCTGTACTTCAGGCGCCCAACTTTTCAAACGAATTTGTTGTCCAGACAGACGCTTCAGAGCATGGTGTGGGGGCTGTTCTGTCACAGATCAATGAGGAGGGCCTAGACCAACCGGTAGCTTTCATTAGTAGGAGGTTACTTACACGGGAACAGAGGTGGAGTGCAATTGAGCGTGAGGCATTTGCTGTGGTCTGGGCACTGAAGAAGCTGAGGCCATACTTGTTTGGGACTCACTTCCGGGTTCAGACGGACCACAGGCCCCTCAGATGGTTGATGCAGATGAGGGGTGAGAATCCCAAGTTGTTGAGGTGGTCTATTTACCTACAGGGGATGGACTTTACGGTGGAACACCACCCGGGTACAGAACACGCCAATGCTGATGGTCTGTCCAGACTTTTCCGCCTTAGTGATGAGAACCCCCAAGTCGGTCGGTAGTTCTCCCCACATTTCAGCTGGAGGGGACACGTGTTAGACCTGGCACCATTGGCGTGGGTCTCCCTTCCATCTTTCGCTTTTTGTCTCCTCTGTGTTTGCTGGTGTTAGATGCTCTGGGCGCTGTGCCACTGCCATTCAGTGCTACAGTGCGAATTCTCCCTATTGTAAATTGACTGGATGAATTGGTATTCCCATAATTGCCTCATTTGATTTACCGGTTAGTCCCTTGTATAGTGCACCGTGCGTGCCCAGGGCTGGTAGACCGAATGCTGCGGGTGGGCCTGCAGCGCTGATTGCGCCCCCCACCTAAGCAGCGCGTAAAGTGTCTCAGACCTGCCATCGCAGAGTCTGTGCGCAGTCCAGAACTGCCATTCTTTGACTGTAAAGTGAACCCACTTCCCAGTCCCACAACCTTCCCTTGGCATCATGCAAGTCATCCCTATGGCAGGGTGCGTTGTATGTGAAAGGTAGGACCTGCCTTGGTCTGTGTGGCATGTCCTGATTGTGAATTACACTCCCTTTCGTTTTTCGCTATTGCAAGGCTATGTGTTCCCTTAGGCCAGAATGGGCAGTTTTGATTATTACATCCTATAATCCTAGCTGACCCAAGGAACACGTTTGGAAAGTCGAATTTAGCATGCCTGAGGTCAGAATATTAAAATACATCTTTTAGTGATGATTATTTTGATATTCTGTGTTTGAAAATACCACTTCTAGGAAGTAGGTATTTTCTTGCCTAAGTCGCCTTGTGTGCTCTGCTGTTATGTGTATTGGATGTCTGGTCTTGGAGGGACAGGGCAGGCTGAGCCGACCTGGGGTGAAGAACGAAATCTGCAGCTGGAGTATGGGGAGGGGTGACCCTTTGGTCTGAGCAGGGCTGGGCCTGGCAAGGTGAATGACGGCTCCAGCCCCCACTGTGCGTCTGATGGCAGACCCCCTCTTCCTCAAAGGCAGGATGCCGCCTCGTAAATAAAGTGCTCCAGCACCACACCGAACTGGTTCTGGCTGGGTTCAGTGACTTGTGAGAGCAAAGACCTGGGGGGTGTAAATATCTGCGCCGAAACCCCTACGGGGTGTGTTACTTCTGGATGTCAAGACAAACCTCTGTCCGTGTAACGAGAGGGAAAGGACTTTGAAACTTTCATCCATCTTGCTGAAGCAACTACCCAAGGGCCTGATTCGAGCTTGCCTCCTGCTGAAGTCTCAGGGACATTAGACTTCACCCATCAGCCTTCTGAATTCCTAGTGAGAGGGGTTCTACTCGCAGGCGAGGCCTCTGTCGAGAATTCCCGAGCCTCTGGGTCTACTACGGGGAACGCGGGCTGAGAATCATCGCTATCGCTATTGTGGGCCGCTGCAGCTGAGGAGCTGTTGCCGCTGAGAGCCCGCATTTGTCTGCATTACGAGAATCATCGCTGTTGCTATTGTGGGCCGCTGCAGCTGAGGAGCTGTTGCCGCTGAGAGCCCGCATTTGTGTTACGAGAATCATCGCGATCGCTATTGTGGGCCGCGGCAGCTGAGGAGCTGTTGCCGCTGCGAGCCCGCCTTAATCACCATCTAAGGATCAGTGTGAGTGCACGCCGCGGACCGCTGCAGCTGGGAGCTGTGGCCACTGCGACTCCGCCTGTCATCTTCGCGGCTTCCCCCCGAAGCTGCGTGCCGTGCCCCTTTAAACCTCAGGTACATTGTGCATCACCGGGTCGCGTAGACCCCGGCCTCGAACTAAGTTCGTATCACACGCTTTTGAGTGCTTTTAATTGCCTTTCGTAGTGAACTTATATTTACGTGCATTGTGGATTTTTGATCGTATTTGAGCCTTGTGTTAAGCTTATATAAAGATACCTATTTTTCTATAGCTTCTTGTGTGGTGTCCCTTTGTGGTGTCGTCACTGCGTTATTGTGTATGGTCATAAATGCTTCACACACTGCCTCTGAGATAGGCCTGTCTGCTCGTGCTACGTTACCACAGGGTTGATCAGGGGTTATCAAAGGGTGTAGCCCCCTCACTCTGACTTAGGAAGAAGGGTCCCTACTTGGACATTGGCCAGCCACTGCCAACTAGAGACCCCCATTTCTAACATAGTCCTATTCTCCCTATTCTTAAACGGACACCTTCAGGTGATGATCAAGGAGATGTCTATCGTTTTGTGATTGATTTCTGCGAGGTTAATAAAATAGTGGTTCCCCAGTTTCCAATGGTCCCTGACATTACTACTCTTTTGACAATGATTGCCTCTACTGCTAAATTCTTCTCTGTCATTGACCTGAAAAATGCTTTCTTTAGTATTCCTATTCATCCGGATAGCAGGTACTTGTTCGGGTTTACAGTAGCTGGTAGGAGCTTTAGGCTCTGTCGAGCTCCTCAAGGCTACACTGAAAGTCCAAGTATTTATAGTCAAGCTTTAAAGAGTCAGTTGGATTCCCTATCGCTTCCCTCAGGTAATGTATTGGTGCAGTATGTTGATGACTTACTCATCGCTTCTGACACAGAACAAGGTTGCAAGGACAGTACAGTTAAATTGTTGTTGCATTTGGCCTGACATGGACATAAGGTGTCTCTTTCTAAATTTCAATATTGTCAACAGGAGGTCACCTATTTAGGTCACCTACTGTCGAAGGAGGGTAGGAGATTGACTCCTGAGCGCAGCAGTACCATTGTTAAAATGCCCGTTCCACAAACCCAGAAAGGTGTGCATGCTTTTATAGGTATCACTTCCTATTGTCGCCAGTGGAGTCCTAACTACTCGCTACTAATCAAGCCCTTGCTTGCACTAACCATTAGAAACGTGCATGAGCCCCTGCCTTGGACGCCTGAATGTCAGCAGTCTTTTGAGCAATTAAAAACTGCACTTTGTTCAGCTCCAGTACTTAGCACCCCCGATTATAACAAGTCGTTTGTATTATTCGTCCATGAGATGGCTGGTTGGGCGCTTTCTGTTTTAACACAAAAATTTGGAGATAAGCAACAGCCGTGTGCTTATTACTCTGCTGTTCTTGACCCGGTCACAAGAGCCCTCCCGAGCTGTTTAAGAGCGGTCGCAGCTGTGGCCGTTTCGATCAGACAATCGGCTGAACTCGTACTTGATACTGATCTCACGGTCATGGTATCCCATGCTGTGGACACGCTTTTGAATAAGACTAAGACACAGCACCTCACCAGTGCAAGTCTGACTGGCTATGAATTAACCTTGTTTGCCAAACACATCACGATTAAAAGATGTGCCACTCTGAATCCAGCCATGTTACTGTCCCTCCCTTCTGAGAATGATGAGATTGATAAACATGACTGTATCTTCCGGACGGAAGAAGAGATGAAGGGAGGGGTAGACCTGACTGATGTTCCCTTATCTGACCCACAAGGGGAACTATATGTCGATGGCTCTTGTTCCAAATTATCAGATGGCACTACAACTGCTGCGTATGCTATCACCACGCTGCGTACGGTGGTTGAGACATCACGAGTTCCCTATCAATCGACCCAAGCTGCGGAGCTTATTGCCTTGTTAAGAGCTTGCGAATTGAGTGAGGGACTGGTTGTCAATATCTATACTGACAGCCAGTATGCCTTCAGAGTCGCCCATAATTTTGGGCAACTCTGGGCTGAGAGGGTTCCTTACTTCGCATGGCGCCAAGATTCAACATGGGCACCTTATATTGAGGCTTCTGTCTGCTTTCACACTCCCTAGGAAAGTGGCTATAGTAAAGTGCAGCGCTCACCGGAAAGTTACTGATGATGTGGGTAGGGGAAATACGTTTGCAGATCAGATAGCTAAGGAAACAGCCTGGTCAAAAATGAAAAGAATGTTTGTAGCAGGCCCCACTAGATGGGTGCCTGAAGTTACCATGTTTGAGGATACACTTGAGAATGTGAAAGAGATACAAAGTGAGGCCACAATAGAAGAATTATCACTGTGGCAAGAAAGTACAGCACAATTGAACGATGAGGGATGTTGGATTGACAAGTCAGGGAAGCAGAGATGGATGTTGCCAGATGCAGATGTTCTCCCTGTAGTCACGATGGCCCATGGCCCAGCCCATATTAGTGCTAAGGGTATTTGCAAGTTGTTAGACCCTGTATGGCGGAACGATAATATTTCTAAGACAGCAGCCCATTTAGTGAAATATTGTATGGTGTGCATGATGCACAATCCTAGAAAAGGTACCCCTACCCCACCCGGTAACTTTGCACCACCCACTTTCCCTTTTGAAGTCCTTCAGATGGATTTCATAGAATTCTATCGGTGCAATAATTTGAAGTATGTTTTGGTGGTTGTCTGTGCTTTTAGTAAATGGGTTGAGGCTTATCCCACTAAAGATAATACAGCCGTTACGACTATAAAGGTACTCCTGAAGGAGTTCTTTCCTCATTTCGGTTTGCCCCTTTTGATTTGGAGTGATAACGGAAGTAATTTTAATGCCAAGGTCATTCAGTTAATTTGTGATGGGTTGCACATAAAGCAGAAGTTTCATGCCGCTAAAACACCCACAGTCAGCAGGTTTGGTTGAGAAGTACAATGGTACTCTCAAACTGAAATTGGCAAAGATTCAGGAGACAACAGGGTTACAGTGGGCAGATGCTTTACCATTAGCTCTTTTGTCGCTAAGAACAACGGCACATTCTAGGACAGGATTGTCACCATACGAGGTTGTGTTTGAACGCCCGGCAAATGTCTGGGGCGACCCGCGTTCTCAGCAGTTTACTGACATGGAGTATCCATTGGTGAGAGATTACCATTGTCAGTTAACTGAAAATTTGCGTTCTATTCACCAATGGGTCCAGGAAGCCCTGCCAGCTATGCCAGAGGGGCCCGAACACGATATTCAGCCTGGTGATTTCGTCCTGGTTCGTAACTTTCAGTGAAAGAAGAGTTTGGAGCCGCAGTGGAATGGGCCGAAGCAGGTCCTCCTGGCTACACGTACTGCAGTCAAGATTGATGGTCGAAAGAACTGGGTTCACCCGACTCATTGTCGCCGGATACCTCTACCCTTGCCCTATGACCAGTGGGTGTGGGATGGAGTAGGGGATTCTGAGTGCAAGACGGTGCCTCAGTTTGTCCCCTTCAGTGACGCCAGGCTGACCTGGACCAAAACGGATGAGGAAAATGATGAAGTGCTGAATGCAGCAGTACCTCCAGAAATACAGGCTATCCAGGAGCCCCTTTTCACTGGTCCCTCTGTGCCTGGAGTTACTAGATATAATTTGCGCCCTCGATTGAGGAACAGTGCACCAAAGGAGAAGTCAGATTAGTTAGGGATGGACTGTGTAAGTTAGGGTGTACTTTGCTACAGTACCAATGGAGCTAGTTTAGGGCGAGGTGAGATTTGTGCACTGTTTGAATATTGGACAGGATAGATCGAAAGTATCCCCCTGGGGGTACCTTATCCTGGTCTACGTGGGAACCTGAGCTTAGGACAGAGCAAGCTCCACCGCCGGTGCTCAAGAGCGCCAACGTTATGATGAACAATAGGAGCCTGTACCAGTGAGGCTCTGACGGAAACTGGGAACTTGTTTTGTTTTCTTGCTGGTATTTTGGCCCCTTCCCCTTTCGCTTTATCGTTTACCATGCATCCCTTTGGCAGGATGGTTGCTGACGTAGAGCAGCCAGTGATTCCCCCTGTTCCTATAAGTATATTCTGGTCTACAAAAAGAAAAATATTGTGTATTGTTCTTGTGGTACTACTGCTATTGATTTTGGGTGGGGTGTCCTGGGTTTTGGAATGTGATCAGGATGCACCATCATGTACTAAACATAAGGTTGTTTCTAAAATGCGCACCAAAAGGACAGCCCGAGTAATGTCTTTCTAGACACACATAAAAGATTTTTTTGAGAAGGTACTGTCATAAGGTTTCTGCACATACACAGAGCTATGCACAGGAAAATGGGACCCCGGAATACAGTGGTTTGCCACCACATACCGTAGCACCCAAAAACCCCAACCCAACTAGCTTAGCATCCCATTAGCACCCAAGTACTAATGTTTGGACAACCCAGAACACGGTATCTTTATCTCAGGACTCGCAGAAGCAAGAACACTCTTTCGTCACTCACTCGTACTTGTCCACAAGGTGCGTAGGAAGAGACACTGGATAGGTTAAAATGTTTATTCCAACTTACGTGCTCTAATGTACAGTACACGTGTCAGTACTAATAGCATAATGCATATGACTAATATAAGCAGCATGGTTACAATTCCATAGAATACAAACGGGAAAGCATCTCAGAGCTCAGTGGATAAACGTATAAATAACATTACCACCCTCCCCTTGCAGTAAGATAGTTTATTATAATAATAGAAGACCTCTGGGCTTTGACTAGCGAACCCCCATACCTCAGTCTCTAGATGCAGAATTACATCAGCAGGACATCATAGCTCTTCTCACTGAAAGGGATTTCTCCAAGTGTGTTAAGCGCTAGTAAACCACAGTATTAAAAGCATACCAAATTCTTCATGGCAATTGCACCTAATGTTATGTCTGGGTGCGCGAGACTGACCATATCAGGAAGAACCAAAATACATTGTTATGCGACCTTGTACATGTTTGTGCAGACTGAGCCCAAAAAGGTGAACAACAGAAAATGCAGACAGTGCAAAAGAACTTGGCACGAGCAAAGGGCGAGGGAGGCCCGGCTCAGTGTAACGTGCGCAAAGAAAAGCAGCATGGCAGCCAGGCCTAGGCCAACATAACAAGGCAGGTAACAATCCACAAGACACCCTCCCTGGTCAGTCCAGCGGCCAGGACAGAGGCCCATCAGAGGAAAAACACAGCCGTTGGAGCACAGGGAGCGCCCAAACGGCGAAGGGCAGGTCAATCCATGAAAGTGTAAGTGCAGAGAAAAGCCATACCCTCCAAGAGTTCATCATTGGAATTGTCAAAAAACATAGATGCCATCCAATCCATGAGATCAAAGAGCAGGAATGCTCCTCAACAAAGGGAGCATCCAGAAGCAATGCGGGACAGCTTGCGTGATAATCGAAACAGCTTCGTTGTAGGAGATCCTGGGCAGCCGCCCAGATATCCCATTGCGCCAAAATCCCCAGTGCAGCCGCACGCGCCATACAGCCAGCAACGGAACAGTCCTGCTCATGGGCCTCTAAGGGACCCATCAACTGAACAAAATCCGGAACAGACAATGACGAATTGGAGAGGCAATAATCCAGAGTCCAGGTGAAAGGACAGCGGACACAAGTCATCACAGGTTGCACGCAAGTGAAATACGCAAAGCGAAATGAAAGAGTATATGACACACTCAGTGTCGCCAATGGCAAGACACCAAAACCGGCCAAAAGGCGCTCACGGAGCAGCTGGAGGCGTTCTGGATCGAGCAGGTCCCATCGGGGAGCAGCCATTGCGCAGAAAGCAAATTAAGAGCAAGACACCAGCCGCTAAAGCGAGGATCAATGGGAAACCGCCAAAGACACTGGAAAAAATAGAATGTATGAAAGCCGGGATGGCACCAAAAATAGTTTGGAAGGAGGACACCAAGCCCGACCCCACGACCTTAAAAAAGTGTACTAGGCCTTCAGTGTTAGATGCGTTAAAAATACGATGTATTAACTCCCCAAAATGTTGGGGGAGATTAGTGTTTAAAAGGGCCTGTATTTCACTGTGGGTACTCGCCACCTGGAGAATGAATGTCTCCCGGGCGGACGTGAGCATAACTTCCTCGTTTAATAATAGTGCCTTTATTCTGCTCAGTCTATTGAAATCTGCTTCCATGGTAGGGATGGAAGGCCAAATAGAGATATCAACCTTGCCATGAGGGGGAGGAAAATGCACATTTTTGCAGCAGACAACCCTGTGCGAAACTGTTACAATGTAAGGAATGCCAGCCTGCAGGCCACAACAGTTTTCGTTATTTAAAAGTAAATAACTACCATTGGAAAGGAGAGTGAAAGTAGGTGAAATAACAGGAGCAGGAATACCTTTCAGCACACAAGCAAGATTAGGAGCGGAAACGCTACATGAGCCATGCAATTTAATGTGTTTACAAATAAGCGAATGACCCATAGTCGAGTCGCAGTACTCCCCCGTGAGAAAGACTTCCTTGCCGTCCCGAAGGCATTTATACATGAAAGGCAAGGACCAGAGTTCATGCAGGAAAGCACTGCCCAAGGGCCGGTAACGGCCCACAGGATAATGTTTCATGCAGGAGTCAAATTCAAACAAGGAAAAAGGTAAAGCGATAACCCCATGGACTAGCCATACAGCAGAATCGAGTTCTGCAACAGAGAACGGCAAAGGATCCATCTTTTCGATATGTAATAGAGTGTAAGTTGCATCTTTCATGGACATAAATTGCTGTTTGTCAGTTAAGTTAAAAGGTAGAAACAAGGCAGAGGTGTTCAAAAAATGCCAAGGAACTTTACCTAACTTGAGCGTTTGTAAAGTCCATGCAAACTGCATAACCGAACGCAATTGATTCTGACCATGATATAACACAGAAACATCATCTTGTACAATATCAACAACAGAGGACACAATATTCTCCAAAGTATAAATGCGAGAAGACAGGGTATTAATACTATTGTCAACAACAGCAAGCACCTTTTCCAAATTTGCTTGATCTATTTCCCGAAGACGGGAAGCAGCTTCCATTTGTGATAGCTTCCAGAGTTCATTATATGTTTCATAAATGAATCTTTTAGGTCGGGGACCACGAGGTCCCAAAACAAAGTCGGACAGATCAATATTGCCTGAAAGGAGGGACAAATGTTGTTTAACAGAATCAAGGGACGAATGTTGCAGCCATTGTTTGCATAATTTACCAACAGAATATGTAGTGACAGTACGGGAATCAGTAAATCTCGGATCAGGCCTATCCTGTGTGTAATTAGCTCCTGAGTCGTGAAAACGCATTTGACATGCATTTGATGATGTAGGCCATACCAACCAGGGTGACTGAACTAGCTCAGAAACATTATACGAATTATTTTGTAACAGAGCCTGCAGGGACACGAGGGACATATTGAATCGTGAGCTTTCATTGGGAAAACTCGACAGGGATGGTATTGATGGAGTATTCAATTGTTTAGTGGTTGCTAAGCCCCAACATGTAGTCTGATAGATGGAGACATTGAGGAACATAATTTGTGTAGGGATGAGGCAAGCACGGTGTAATGCCTCGGTTCCCTGTACCTGCCATGGCTTGGAGCCCCAAATAGATTTTAAATCCACTGTATTATCCCAGTACTCATAACCACCCACAGCTAGGGCACTTAGAAAGGAACCTGAATAAAGCAATTTGGTGTGTGTTAACATAATTTTCTGAGTTGATGTGTTATTTAGTCTAAAATAATAGGATGCAGGGTTCGACCGATTAAAATCAGTAAAATAATTAAACTTATTTCGAAGAGTTTGAGAGCTACCTGGCAAGGGGTTTGGACAATGTTCCCATTGGGTATAGTTAACAGAACTACGCAGGGCACTGGGCTTATGGAGAAAATGATTACCCCAATGTTGGTAACAATACAAATCGGCATAATTAGCAGAATTCATATATAGATCTTCAGCATTAAAAGATGCATAATATTTTAAATCGGCAAACAATGCTTCAACGGCATGCACATCCCAATCATCAGAATGAATATTATTTTGTACTACATCACCCATTGAAACACGAAGGACATTAGGTACATTAATAATTTCCGTCGGACCATGGATTTGATAATTCACTGCATCCCATACGATGCCATCAGCAACTGGGAAAGCTGAAATGTTCACAAATGTGTGGTCACGCTTCATGATGTGAGACGAGGAATGAGGAGCCAAAGTTCCAGAAACATAGTCTACAGCAGAGCGTTCAGGTAAATAGTGACCATTAATTAGTAGAAAAAAACACTGTGACAAAGCCAATGGACATGAACAAAAATATCAAGAAAAGTACCAACCAGATGTATGTCCAGGGTGGAATCAAAAAATTGTCTCTAAACCAGGATATAAAAATACTGAACTTGGATGGAACTTTTGAAGATGTGGAATCCGAATCAAAGGAATAACGAGTCTGGCTTAGTGGCGATATTGGTTGATGTGCCACCGATTCAGATGCAGGATAAGTATACTCGTCCTCGTCGATGTTGGTGGAGAGTTGGGGATCAATTATAGTTTCAGGCAAAGTAGAGGATTCAGGCAAATCAACCATCTCAATTACAGCATCAGCGATCGTTCGTGCAGATGGACTATGAACATATGTCCGATAAATGGCAGGACAAGAGACCGCTGGTGTGACACTATTCAGGATCGGCCAGGCGCTGTAGCTTGACATTTTCCACTGAGATGTATCTGTTCTCCTTGCGACCAGGAAGCGGTGGTAAAATGACTGTACGTGTTCCCTTCAAGCCCAGAACTGGAACCGGTGCACGAAAAGAGGGGCCGAATTCTTTTTTGTTTTCAACCTTTTCTCGAACCAGTTCTCCAACCTTTGGAAGCCAGCCGGCTACCGGAATCTGCAACGCAGGATCTGTGGCTGAAGGCAAATGTGTAGTTGCAAGTTTGTCTCGGGCTTCTTGTAAGTCCTGTAACATAGCAGAATGGTTATCTACATCAAACTTGGCGGATTGCGCCGCGATGTCTGGACCCTCAAGGTCAGGCACAAACATTCTTATGCCAAAGAGCATTTCGTATGGGGTCCGCCCACCCAGAGGTCTTCTAGGGAGATTATTAAGTGCACGCTGAACGGTATACAAATGGGCCAGCCAGTTCCTGCCAGTACCTATAACCCTAGCTGTTAAGGATTGCTTTAAGTCACGGTTCATTCGTTCAACGATAGAGTTGCCCTCAGGCCTATACGGAGACGAAAATTTCACCCGCACCCCAAGCGAAGCCATTGCATCCTTGTAAGCCCTAGAGGCAAACGCTGGACCTTGGTCCGAATGGAAGGTGCCGCATGCGAAAATTCCCACAAAGACACGCAAATCCCTGATTACATTTCGGGCGTCAGCACTCCGTTGTGGCCAGACCCAGAGAAACCGTGTGCACGAGTCCACTGCCACTAAGATGTATTTATAGGCAGTGTCTGATGAGAATGGACCGCAGTGATCCAAGTAAACACACCCAAAGGGTCTGTTAGCAATGCAGAGCGGGGTTTGTGGTGGACGTGTTACCGTGGAAGGCTTAATCTGTTGACAAACATCGCAAGAAAGCACAAAAGCACGGGTGTCTTTATACAATCCACGCCACCAATAACGCTGCTGCAAGATGGAAACTGTAGCTGACACACCTGCATGAGCCGAAGCCATGCCTTCGTGTGCAGCTGATATCAAGGCACTCCTGCGGTCCGCGTTGGGGATCAGCCGATCTCCAACGTCAGGTATAGTTACATAAGGAACCTGATCGGGACTTAATGTGTAAGAATACTTGGAAGGGAAACCTGTAGGGTAATTATTACCTTCCTTGGTTGCAGCAATAGCTGCTAATATAACAGGGTCTATTTTCGACATGGACCTGGTAACCGCTGCTACTGAACACGTGACTACTGCTGAACGGGCAGCTTCATCTGCCAGATCGTTACCAATAGCGTGTGCGCCCACCCGCTGATGGCCTAAGGTGTGAACCACCTGTGTGAGGGGCAGACGTTGTTGCAATTCTGCCACTCGAACCCAAAGCATTTTATGCTTAATTGTGCTCCCTTTTGCGTCCTTGTAGTCGTTTTTCGACCAGAAAAACAGATTGTCATTGTAAGATTGTACACAGTAAAAAGAATCACATACAATAAGAGTGGTCTCATCCTGAGAAGCGAACTCAAGTGCAAGTAGCAATGCATGCAGCTCGGCCAATTGTGCGGTACTATCTCCAAGTGTGCGAGTATGCACTGCAGAGGATTTGAACTTTCCATCTACAAAGGAACCCGCAACAATAGCACATGCAGCTGAATAAGCGTGCTTGGACCCAGTGGCCGGCTGCGCCGAACCATCGGTGTAGATCACACATTTGTAATCCTCAAGCGGTAATAAAAACAAAGGAGGAGGATGAACGAATTCATACTGCAAAAACTCCTGAGTCTGCAGAGAAGAATCAAAAACAAAAGTGACGTCCGAAGACGTCAAGGATGTAGCCCATTGTATCCAACGGGGATGCATTGCTTTTGAGTTCGGTACACTTGCCTTTGTTACTGCCTCTAGGGCAGGACAGGGTGTTACCACCAGAATTCGCTTTCCCTGTGCCAGTGCGCGTTCTTTTAGAATCGCCATTTGCACTGCAGTTAGAACTTTTTCAACAGATGTAAAGCGCAATTCAGCGGAAGTGTACAGATGTGACTTGTATGCGATGGGTACTGTATCACCTTCATTAAAGGTTAAGTATGTGAATCCCACCGCCCCGGAATTATTCTAATCACCAGGTTTGTGTGGTTATCACGAGTCAAAAGATATTTAGACTCCAAAAGGTCTGTCTGCAAAGACTGCAGAATTGAGGTATGCTCAGGCAGCCAGCAAGACCTTGAATAAGTAGGTTGTATCAAAGCATACAAAGGCTTGATACGCTGGGCATATTCGGGAATGTAAGTACGCCCGAAATTCAGGAAACCCAGCAAAGACTGAAGTTTCTTCAGAGTATTTGGGGGCACAAATGTGCACATTTTTCCAAGAAATGGGGGGCTAAGCCCTTACCTTCGTTGTTGAGCTCATAGCCCAAGAACAGAACTGTAAATTCAGCAATGTGTGATTTAGCAAAGTTAAATTTGTAACCCTGCTCCGCAAATTCAAGAATAATGCGGTCCACACGGGACAAATGCTGAAATAATTTGTCGTCCGTCAGATAGATGTCATCTACGTACGAACATGCGTCTTGATCAATGTCATTTAACAAAGAAACAACACGGGCGGCGAATATACCCGGACTATTTTTGTAGCCCATGGGTAAACGCCGGAACTGGAATAATTTACCACCGGAAGTGAATGCGGTCCATTGACCACTCTCCGGGGCTAGGTTGTGCGTGTAGAAACCGTTTGAAAGGTCAAGTGTCGTTTTGTATTTTTTACGAACAAGACTGTCTACAAGCGCAGAACTGTGTGTATTTTGCACCGCAAAGTTCCGACAATGTGTATTTAAATGCCGGTAGTCCAAAACTAAGCGGTACGTTCCATCGGGTTTAGAAACCACGAAAAGGGGATTGTTCATAGGTGATACGCATGGTTCAATTACTCCCTGATATTCCAACTGTGTCAGAATTTCGGAGACGGGGCCTTTTGCCTGCCGTTTGATGGGATATTGGGGTTGTGGCTGCGGTAGTGACCGCAAAGGTATTGCATGAGGAGGTGATTCTTCATCCCATCCCACATGGTTGCGGTATAACGCTGGTGCCAGGTACACAGCCCACTCAGCTGCAAGTGCTTCAGCTTTGTCTTTTGGGACATGCCGTGAGAAGCTTGGAAGGATTACCTCCTCTCCTTTATGTGCAGCTAAAACGAATGGGGGTGGCCAATCCACCTCTGCTAACAAAATGTCATATGAAGAGGTTAGATTTTCCCAAAAAATCCCTTTTATTTCACGCGGTATGTCACCTTCAATTTGTATGACTATATTATATAGTCTGTCAGGGGGTGCCACTCTCGTGTCAGCTGTCTCTACAGTAACGAATGTTTCAGTTGCTGTCGCCTCCATATGAGGACGTAGCGCCTCCCGCACTATGGTAACTTCCGCGGCGCTGTCTAGGAGGGTCACTGCCCACGTCCAATTCTGGAGTCTCGTTCTCACGGTCTGAGGCATATTTCGCTGTGACAGCGGCAACTTTTTCTTCTGAAATTGCGGTCGAGGAAGATGAAAGTCTTCTGCTTTCCCTCTGACTTGTTGTCGAGGTTGGTCTCGCTCCTGGGGAGCCTCTCGGCCCCTTCCTCTATCTTGCCGTCCTCCTCCACCAGCCTGTGACGACGTCTGGGCCTGTGAAGAACGAGGAGAACGCGTATCAGAGCTCTGAAACCTTTCTGGTGATTTAATCCTTGACCTATCACGTAAATCATAAGTACGTTCAGAAGAAACCGAAACTGGGGAAGCGCCTCTCGACCCCGGCTTCTTTTGTTGCTTACCCTGTTTTTTCTGTCTCCAACTCTTTTTAGTGAAGACCGGTTTATCATCTTTCTCAGATGCACTTTTTGTTTGTGTAACTTGTGTTTGCGATTGAGTTTGCATTTTTACAAAAGGCTTGTTGCCCAGGCTATTTCTTCCAATTGTTTTATAAGCCCGGGCAATAATTTTCGGTAATCGCGGGCCTGTCCAACTCTGGGACCAAAGCCAAAGCATTCGCTACTTGAAAGTTCATAGCATCGCCCTTGACATTTCCAAGGATCAGCTCAGCTACTACATCAAACACTCCCACTAGTCTCATCCCTAATTCCACAGCCGCTTCAGGGCCATGTTCATCCTGTACTTTTTTAATTACAGAGGGTAGAACCGTCATGGAAGGAGTTCCAAAACATTTTGAATAAACTGCTGCGAATACCTTACCCCAGTTTTCACATGATGTCAAATCGGGGATTATGTCTTTTGGCAAACTTATCGTGAGGATGCGGTGTTTATCTACTGGGGATGTATGGGGAAACACTGCTTCTATCTGATCGAACTTTTCTGCAAGCCAGTAAGGATAGTCGTCCTTATTTTGTGGACGTTTGCCCATCACAGAATTTACCATGACAGGACTTATGGTCACTCCAGCGGCTATAGCTGGTTGGCCTGCGACTACAGGAGCAGCTCCATGTAGACTACCTGTAACGTATGTCACTAGGGCTCGATGCACTCGTACCAATTCGGTATGCATAGTGCGCAGTTCCGCAAGCGGTAATGCCAGATAATTTGGATGCGGGGTATACCCGGCCAATACAGGCCAAGTGGCCCCCTGAATTGACAAGGGGCCTAAACGAACTGCGGTAGTTGGTTGTGGTAGGGCGCCATTAAACCAAACACGGTGCTGCCAAGCCGTGAGAGGTACTTCAAGAGTGGTATAGGGTCGATATGCAGCAGGAATAACGGTGGGTTTATATTCATGAAACAGATTATCATCTGCCTCCACCGCTTCAAAAGTGATCCAAGTGTAAAACACCTCAAAGTGGTAAGCCGGATCGGCTTGAACCACAAAGACCAAATCGATCCCTGTATCAGGCACTCCATACACCCGTAAGTGGTCTCGGAGTGCTCCTCGACTATGTGCAGCAATCGCCACACCAGCCATGACTAAACAGATATATTCGACAACCTAACAGGGAGCACAAAAATGGGTCTGTTAACTAACCTTTTTAATAACATCAAGCTTGAAAGAACCTATAAAACATTCAATATAGGAGGTATCACCGTCACATACGCCTCCGGAAGCGTACGCGAGGGGTTTGTGGACAAGCACAAGTACTACTCAAGCGTCTCGCAGATAAGCTGCCCCACGGTGGTCGCGCCATGTCATAAGGTTTCTGCACATACACAGAGCTATGCACAGGAAAATGGGACCCCGGAATACAGTGGTTTGCCACCACATACCGTAGCACCCAAAAACCCCAACCCAACTAGCTTAGCATCCCATTAGCACCCAAGTACTAATGTTTGGACAACCCAGAACACGGTATCTTTATCTCAGGACTCGCAGAAGCAAGAACACTCTTTCGTCACTCACTCGTACTTGTCCACAAGGTGCGTAGGAAGAGACACTGGATAGGTTAAAATGTTTATTCCAACTTACGTGCTCTAATGTACAGTACACGTGTCAGTACTAATAGCATAATGCATATGACTAATATAAGCAGCATGGTTACAATTCCATAGAATACAAACGGGGAAAGCATCTCAGAGCTCAGTGGATAAACGTATAAATAACATTACCACCCTCCCCTTGCAGTAAGATAGTTTATTATAATAATAGAAGACCTCTGGGCTTTGACTAGCGAACCCCCATACCTCAGTCTCTAGATGCAGAATTACATCAGCAGGACATCATAGCTCTTCTCACTGAAAGGGATTTCTCCAAGTGTGTTAAGCGCTAGTAAACCACAGTATTAAAAGCATACCAAATTCTTCATGGCAATTGCACCTAATGTTATGTCTGGGTGCGCGAGACTGGCCATATCAGGAAGAACCAAAATACATTGTTATGCGACCTTGTACATGTTTGTGCAGACTGAGCCCAAAAAGGTGAACAACAGAAAATGCAGACAGTGCAAAAGAACTTGGCACGAGCAAAGGGCGAGGGAGGCCCGGCTCAGTGTAACGTGCGCAAAGAAAAGCAGCATGGCAGCCAGGCCTAGGCCAACATAACAAGGCAGGTAACAATCCACAAGACAGTACAGCTTGTTATCCCACCGAATCTGTTACAAGTTTATGGACTGCTTACCCATTGTCACTGGTCAATTATACGTAAACCCGCCCAGCCCAATTCGTAGAGGTAAGGGGTGAGTTTGGAATGGGGTATCCTGGTCTATATTACAGGAAGCCACGAGGAAAGGGATATCCGAGTTGTGACAATAATACATATTGTGATAATCTGTATATGAGACATAAGAATATTACCTTAGTGGGCTGGCATTACCAAGACTTAACGGTTACCCAAAAAGCTGGATATTATCCCACATGCTGAACGATAGTAAATAGTACTGATGCATTCTTGTATGTCAATTGTTCTGGAATAATATTGTTCAAAAATACGATGTCTAGTGAAAAAGAAGGATCCGAGTACGTTCAGAATGAACACCAGATATGCTCCTGTAGATTATCAAGGTCCACTTTATGCACACCCAGGATTTTATTTTTTGTCTAATTGTACTTATTCAAATGTTCATAATGGTACAGATGATGTTGCTCTAGGAATGGTGCTCCCTTTAGGTGTGCCTTGTAAGTACAGTAAGCCGAATATACGGTGGGTAAAAAGAACATTGACTGCAGAGTTCTGTGATGGAGTGACAGATTTGGAAGTCAATAATTATAGTAATGGTATCACCTTTGGGTATATTCTCTCCTCCATTATTACCTTTGGTGGTACTGCTATGGCCAGAGGTGAAAGAGCTAGAGAATAATTTGGATAGAAGCTTCAGATACAGTCGAACTCCACAGTAGCAGCTTTGCGTGACATCACCACCCAATTAGAAAGTATGCAAATATACTCCGAGCACACCAGATATGCTGTTGATTTGATTCTAGCTTAGAGCGGGGGTGTGTGTGCGCAGTAGTAGGAGACCAGTGTGTAGTCGGGATAACTAATATGGAAAAAAATATTACCCAACACATTTTAGACATTCTAGAAAACGTGAAAGGAATGGAGAGTGGGAATTGGAGTTGGTCATTGTTTGGTGGATGGGGTTGGATCCTTGAAAATGTGATCTTTCATTGTGATTTTGGTTTCTTGCTGTGTTTTAGTCCAGTGACTTCCCTTATGTTGCTCTTATTGCACCATCCTCCTCACTCCTAAGAGAATATCAATTCATGATACTAATGCAACAATCATGCTTCAGAAAGAAGTCGAAGGCCTATGCAAATAGATCAGGGTATTTTTGAGACTTATTTCCTCCTTACCGTTTCCCTTCCTGAAGCTGAGAATATGGAGTGCTCCTAAAAATGTATTCATGATTTGTTGAATTATATGTCTCTCATTATTACACAAAAATTGCTTAGCTCATGCTAAAAGGAGGGCCTGTTGGAATAAAAATTATGTTTTCACATGGTTTTATGCAAGTTAGCATTCGCGGCTCCATTTTGTGTACAGGCACCATTTTGTATCGTGAGCGAAACTAATTATTTTCTATTTCCGAGAAACAGCCTTCTCTAGGTTATGTTTCTTCAGAGCTGAGTTCTGCCAGATTAATGTATGCACTGTCCTTATTAGCGCATACCTTTCCCTTTAGATGTACGCCTTCTCCCACTTGTCTAGTGGCGGGCACAGGCACAGTAACCTTGAATGGTAGATAATGTGTGTCCGGCCTCAGAATCGAAACTTACTCCTTTGTAATTTACTGTCCAGCTGCATCTCTCTGGAAAATTCCATGGTGGACGTGCTTTCATTGGTTTCGAAGTCTATTTAATGTATTGTTATGCTTGCTGATGTCAGTCCCTCTGCAGCACTCCTGAAGGAAGTGGCCGTTAGGGGCCAGCCGGGTTACTTACAACCACCTGCTAGTCCTTCCCAAGTAATGAAGAGTCGGTCAGACAGTAGAGAATACAAACATACCTTTATTAGCAATACTCTGCAGAGGAGTCCAATCTGACCTGCATCCCAAGATGTCTGCTGAGGGACTGGCTCGCCAAAGCCTGCAATGCATGATCATTCCTCCAAGAACCCCCCAACAGTGGAAAGTTACCGGCCTGAGCCGAACATGAACAAAGAAGGCACAGAAGGATGGGCTACCACCTGCCGGATGGGTGCATGCTATTGGCAACTCAAGGTTACCACGCTGAGTCTCAGCATCTCCTAACGTGGGAGCAGAACTACACACTCGGATAGGCATGCGAGGGCAGAATGGCCTATTCATTAGTAAGTCGGGATGCAGCCTTGAACAGGGAAGGAAAATAATAACTAAATACAGTATTCTGCTGAGGCAAGCAGTACGAATAATGAGGCCTAGTTCAGACCACAGCCTAATAGGGATTACGAAATACAAAATGGAGTCACACTTGCTAACTAAATCTTGCACGATGCAGGGATAACTCAGTGGGTTGCATAATGTGAATACAAATGGCAACTATTTAGCCACACACTGCTAACCTAATGTAGCATGATACAAGTGCATAGCAGAAATGGGATTTTCAAATCTAACACTCCTTAGTGACTGGGCAGACAGGGCTCCACTCTGAGCTATACAATAAACAGATATTGGTTTGTATTCTCTACTGTCTGACCGACTCTTCATTTGGTATGGAAGGCTGAGAGGTGGTCTTGTGTGACCCGGGTGACCCGAATCCGGTCATTTCCTTCACTACTGCCTGATGCCATCCACATCCTCCTCTTTCCTTCTAACATGTGAATCCTCCTCCATCATCTCCTTATGCATTCTTTATTTTATGTCGCACTATACCTTCACTATAATTGCATACATTTATTGCTTTCAAATTGTACTCAAATTTCATGCTCAAACTACCCTTTGGGGCTTTTCATTACACTTGTATCTGCGTTCTACCATGTAAGGCACTGCTTCAGCATTACACAATGGATTACTGTATCCTGAGCTACTTTCAAATCTGACTGACTAATTGACAAACTGACTACACTTGCAATGCACACACTACCTCAAACAAGGCCTTTTCAAGCTCATGTCACAGATGGGTGAATATACTCTTGCATGGCTGCTAATGCTCATGTTGCATTTGGGTGGACCTTACATTGCAGTTGTTCTGTTGTTACATTCATGAATCATTGAAGGAGACTTTACATTAACACCCTTATGTAAAGCACTTAAGTGTCTTTGGGTAAAATCTGCTCTATATGAAATAGTGTAATTAAATAGACTAGGATGTTTCTGAATTGCCATATCATTGTTATTGCTCAGGTTGTACCTGAGCACACCTTATATTGCTATTCTTTTGCTGCGGTGCCTGTGATGGATCAGTGTGTTACAAATTCTGACTTTGCTAATGCATCTTCCTCCACGTCCCTACCCTCTTTCTTCTCTCATCCCTCTTTTCTTGCTTCTACATCTTATTGAACTTAACATTATGACTGTTCTGCTGTTGCCCTCTAATCAACAGTACTGCTCACATTGCATATTGTTTGAGGTGAAAACTCAGTTAAGAGTGACATAGATTACAGGGTTGACGGTGCATATCTATTGTTTGTAATGGGGACGTTTCAGTTGTTATTGATGGAAACTACATCATGGATGACAGATGCTTCCGCCAATAATGCCATATTGCTAGGCAAACTCAATACTGACAATGTTGACTTTTATGGCAGCCGAAACATGGTGGATGCCTCATATATCTGTCATGGATAAAGGATTACTAAGTGCAGTCTGACCCTACCCTTTTACAGCAACCACGGTCCCACATTAGTTATAATGGTCGGTGATTGATAGTATCTATTGTCTATTCTGTAAGCCTCTGTTGATGGAAATTCCATCACATTGGCAAACATGTTTTTTAAGTCCATTAGGTTCTTGCCTCCTAACCATCAAGTGTAGCAGGCCTCCTCAACTGTTTCTGCTCATTTTCTTCTGCTGGGGCCCACCATGGCTGAAGGAGCAGATGACAGGGTTGCTAACTTCACTCCTGAGGAGTTAGATATCTCTGTGGAGGGGGCCCTCACCAACTACAGTCAGTTATATGGGTCAGGAAAGCTGCACACGAGTCATTTAAATTTATTTTCTGTTAACTATTAAGAAGATAGTAAGTGACTTTACACTCTGACCCAAATATTTTAAAAGTGATTTCCACCATAAGAATTGTTTTTCAAAGTCCTATAATGTGCAATTGGTGATTCACACATAACCACATTTTTACTGAATCTTGTGTGTCTAAAATTTAAGTTTTATGATTATAAGGAATATGAAAAAAACAGAGCATACTGGGCGACTGTCCACCTTTAAATAATAAAAGTCAATGCCTAACTAAAAATCTCCTTCTGCCCCCATCCCATCGCCTAACATCATTCAACAACCTTCCCCTATTCAATGCCCTGATTCCATTTCACAGCCCAGCCCAATTTCGCCTTCCGACCCAATCCATCCACCATACCACCTGTCCACAAAACACCCCATTCCCTTGAAAATTGCCATAACCCCAAACACTTCCATATTCCAAAGACCTCACTGTTCCCATTGTCACCGCTCCCCAAAACCCTCAGGCCTGCTCTACCTAAACAAAATCCTAAAAAAACACCCAATTCCAAAATATAGGTGGACGGACACTCATCTACTCCGGGATGGTGGAAACCCCAATGTAAAGGACACTACTGTGATGTGGAGGCAAGGTTAAGGCATGGGGACTACTAAAGACAGTGATTGGACACTATGTTTTATTACCCAACTTTACTTGTTAACATTTTTTTATTATAAATCCCCAAAGGAAGATCTTGTTGTTCCTTATTCTTTAATATTGAGAAAAATATATAATACAACCTTTTGTGTCTGTTGTGTACCCGAGGATATAATTTGTTTTGTTAAATGTTATATTTGCCATATGGAATTGCGTATTCCAATATGTTGCTTGGGTTATCCATTTACTTCTATTTTCAGTTCTCATGATATTCTATGTGTTATATTGTGGGAGACTTAGTTCATCCCCTTTCTCATGTATGTTAAAGGAAGTAGGTGTGTTGTTACGGGGGTCTAGTGTGTGTGGTATTTAGAGCAGTAGAGTTTGCTGTTCTACATTTACCATCATTATTTTTGTGACTAAATGGAGGAATACCTTCAGATATTGCAGTTCGCATATAGTCCATGCCATACATTATGTATGCATAAATATGGGTAAAGAATATGAGTCAATTCTTACGTATATCGCGAATATATTATGCATGCCAGTACGTTATACTGTTTTATTAAATTCTTTTAAAAAATTTGAACCCAGATACAGATGCCCATCCCAAAGCATTCGAGAAAATTTCATTGTACATCATTATTTACTGTATTCGAATCATGAATTGTCATTGAGATTCTACTCTCCTTTTTTTACATCATGAGTGATTTTTTCAATCAATGCTTAAAAAAAAAAAAAAAAAAAAAAAGACTATGGGGCATATTCACAAGGACTTATCGCCGAGTTATCGCCACCTTAACGCATCAAAAGTGGAGATAGATTTAACGCCCCATTCACAAGCGGTTGCAAACTGCAGACAACGCAAGTATTCCCGCTATAACTGCCGCAAAATTTACCTCCACGGCTAACACCACCAACTAACCCTAATGAGATGCAGAGTAGGCGTTCCCGTGCAAAACCACACGAAAACACCACTACACCACTTTCACAACGAACTGCCAGATCCGCGATGCGAACCAAAAACAGGCAAGCCGCGGTAGCAGCAGGGATTTAACACCTGCCTACTGCTGGTGTTAAGCAGGACGACTACCTGCAGCATGAAAGGGAGCCCAGCCCAGAGCCATATCTGAAGACCCACAGATGCCATGGAGACAATGATCATGCAGCTCGGAGACCCATGAGGGCCACAACAGCCACCGCCACCACTCCCAGCCCCCACCCCCCCCCGGGCCCCACTGGGACAAACACATACCTTGCACGACACAGGAGCCACAAAAAGCGCATGATGTCGCACAATGACAAGAAACATGTGTGGGCAGAAGAACGAGAAACAGTCACTCATCATTAAAGTAACAACCAAAAACTTTATTGAATACAACACAAAACACCAATGCGGAAGACTGTCGGGTCCGTCCGGGACAATACTGATGTCACAGCCTGGAAAATAAAGCACAAAATCAGAACGTGTGTCATGCACACATCAAAGGAGCGAGACACAGAGAAACAGAGAAGGAAAGAAAGGCAGAGAGAGAAAGAGAGAAAGGAAAGAGAGAGAGAGAAAGGAAAGAGAAAGGAAAGAGAAAGGCAGACACTGCCGCCCGCGCTCCCAGGCACCACTGCTGCCACCGGTGTGTCTCCAACCACGTGCCGGTATACACTGCAAGCCACCAGGTCTGCAATCGAGGCCAGAGTCAATCATGGCAGAGTCCATCTCACTGCACATGGCAACAACGCCTGTCCGTCCTGCGCACACATGCAGCCACACCCTACCCCCCACCCGCTGCCCAGCGCTGGCTGTCCGCACTTGCGCACCCAGGCCCCACTGCTCACCTGCCGCCAACGGTGTGTCCACCAGTGGGCACACCACGTGCCCATGCAAGCTCCAGGCCCAGGTCCTGCCACCATGGCATACTCCACATCACGCGGACCTGCACCGCGGCCCAGCAGGTCCCACACATGAAGCTGAGTCCCGAGGCATCAATGGCAGAGACCACATCAGTGCACACGTCCATCGCAGGCCGCACACCCGCTCAGCAATTTCGGTGCCACTAACCCTGTGCAACCCCAGTCAGCGCACGTGGTGGTAGGCACGTGACGGCCGCAAGGCTTTGGGTGCCACTAACCCTGTGCAACCCCAGTCAGCGCCACGTGGTGGTAGGCCCGTGACGGCCGCAAGGCTTTGGGTGCCATTATCCCTGTGCAACCCCAGTCAGCGCCACGTGGTGGTAGGCCCGTGACGGCCACAAGGCTTCGGGTGCCACTAACCCTGTGCGCAACAACTCATGGGCCCTTTATGATTGAGAATCGTGGAACGTCCGTCATCCAGTCACCACCGGCAGTGGGGAATGTGACGTTGTCGGCCCCTTATATTGGCGGGGTCACATGGCCTGTGAGGCCTGTGCCGGATGGGTGTGGTGTGTGTGCAAACCTGCCCTCAGGGAGTGGCCGTGACATGCTGACAACTAGACCAGCGACCTGCAGACCACTAGCGTGTAAACCTGCGACTTGTAGCTATGTGGCCCCCCCGTCGGAGCGTAAGCAGAGTGGTCTGGCATGGCGTACGCCGGACCAGCGCAGGGCTTGCAACAATGACTCGGGGCCTCTGGGCGTGGTTCAGTCCATGTCCAGACAAGGAAGGGACTAATGCGTGTGTCCCTGTTGTAGTGTCTACGGCACCCAGAACGCAATCGGCAATGTAGCACACTGACTGGAATCCCACTAGATGAGCATCATTGACGTTAGGGGGAATCACTGACCCTACATTCATCCACACATTCATACATGAATGATGTAAGACATGACACAGCAGTGCGTTTCTGAATGTTTAATGCACATCCAGTGGAGTTTTGCAGCTGGAGCAGTACCGGGCCATGCCAACCCCACTTCACAATATGGGCCCGTGGAGGGCCAGCCAGAGTCCATCAGGGAATGACAAGTATAGCGGAAGAGGAAGGGTACAGTCCGCAGTGTGGTCGCCGTGTCATTGGTCACCAAACAGGATATGGCAGTCCATGTCGCGGTCCAAGGTGAGTGCAGCAGAGTGTATCGGGGGTCAGTGGAAGGTCATGGGCCATGTGCGGCACCAAGCAGCAACAGGCCAGGTGGCGGACATGAATGCTAGTGCCTCCTTCTGAACTCAAGCCCATCCACGTCCTCATCCTTGGATGTGTGCTCTGCCCCACCTGTGGGTGATGCAGTTCCGGCTGCAGCACTGTGTGCCACTGACACATCAGGGGCCGGAGGTGGATTGTCGGCCGCATTGTGTGGCAGTGACACATCAGGTGCCGGAGTGGAAATGCCTGCCGCACTGTGAGGCACTGACACCAGGGGGCGGAGATGTGGATGGTGTAGGGGCAGCAGCATTCATCTGCACCTCGCCTTGTGGCAGCAATGCCATGATGAGGACATGCAGGGCATGGTAGATCCCAGCTACATTTCGCTGATGTGCAGCAGTGGCTGCCATCCTTTCCGCCTCCATCCGCACCATGTCCTCCATGAGCCTCCGCATGTGTGCCATCTCACGGCTGAGATCGCTGGAGCCACTCTGAGCAAACAGGTGTTCTTGTCTCCGAGTCATGACTCCAGCGATGTCAGCCAGGACTCGTTGGAGACCATGGAGCGGCGTATGGGTGTCCGTTAGGGACTGGAGGTGGTCCCTGATGGGACTCAGACACCCATGGATGGCGTAGAGTTTGGTAGCCATGAGGTCGAACCCCACCCGCACCTGCTCAGCCATCTCCCTCTGGACCTCCAACACACGGCGTTGGAAGGCCATGTGTTGTTCGGGGGGGTCTTGGGAGACAGCCGGGGTTGTGGGTGCCTCCTGCGGGGTGGTTTGTGGAGAGGGTGGGGACTCCTCGTTGCAGCTGGGCTGCCCTAGTCCTGGAGGTGATTGGCGGATGAGTTCAATGATGTCTTGGAGGGCTTGGGTGTCGATGCTGGTGGTGTCATCCTCGTCATCAGTGAAGAGTGGCTGGGACTGCTCTGCAGGTGGTGTTGACGGTGCCCCTGCAATGTGAAGGGGAGATGCTGTGTTACAATGTGTCCACATGTATGTAGCCACATGGTACATGTTCACATTCAGACAGCATGGCAATGTACATTGTGACAGTCTGTAGATCAGGGCCATGATCCAGAGTCATTGTGGGTGTGCACTGTGCTCTGCTTGATTGTGCATGTGTGCCATTGTGGCCATCTCCCCCCATCCCCCCAGTACCTGGTGGTTACTCACCCTGTTGCCGTTGTGTTGTGTCGAGCAGTGTCCGGTGCCCCGACTCCTGCCACGGTCTCCACACTGACACCAGCTCCTCCATGTCATCCAGCTCCAGCTGTGGCGCTGGGCTCCCACCTCCAGTCTGCATTGCTGCCTTCTGGTTGCCTGCGAGTTTCTCCTTGGTTTTGCGCTTGATTTCAATCCATCGCCTCTTGACCTCGTCCATTGACCTCTTGTGCTCTGACGGCATTCACCTTGTCCACGATGGACCGCCATAATCCATTTTTGGTGCCCAGTGACACATTGGAGGTGACGAACAGTTGTTGGTGTTCTATGACCTCCGTGACCAGGATCCTATTCTCCTGCGGACTGAACTTAGTCTTCCTCTTCTTCTTGTCCTTGCCCTTCCCTGTCACAGAGGACCCAGGCTGGTCGTCCGGGGGGCTTGTGGGGTTCCGCTCGTCCTCTGCGCCTGCTCAGGCTGCCTCCATGGTGCTTCGGTGTTGGTCATTTTGTGTTTGTGTGTTTTTTCTACTTTTGTAGTGATTTTCCCGCCTGCCGGGTGTGTATGGCGGGCCTGGCGCTGCTTATCGCGGATTTCCTCATCGTGAATGGCTCATTGCACGTTTTTTGGTGTTGGGGTTTGTGTTTTTATCTCCGTCGTGGTGGTTGTATCGCGGACATTGGCCGCGTTTTCGGAAGACTATCGCATGGTACCGCCGTGTTGTGAATTCCAGGTTAACACGGGGTTATTTTCCCGCGATAGACTGCGATGTGCAAAGTTGCATTAACATTTTTTGGAGATGTTTAGCGCACGTTCTTGTGAATATCCCCCTATGAGTCAATGTCTGGCATGTGAGTGTGTCCAGCCCTTGGTATTATGTGCCAGATTTAAAAATGTAACATATCAGTGATTGGGTGGTGGAAGTAGGTACTTGGGGTACCTGGCTGAATCATTTGATTGTGGTGTGTGTGGTAAGTGGGTAAAGTGGGGTGATGTTTAGGTTCAAAGTAGTGTTATTTTTGATAAAGAATCCAATTTGGAGATATTATTAGTATTCCTGTATTTTGCAAAACATTTAAAGCGTTTTACTTGTAGAGTGTTTGCATTATATGTTTGTTCAGACCATGTAGATTTGTACAAATGTGCATTCACTTAGTGACTTGTGGTGTGGGGGGGTAGTAAAATTATATTAGATGAGTATTAGGGGTATGTAGTGTGAGGCATGTGACCAAACAGGGATAAAAGGTAAATTGATGTCAGATATCGTTTGGTGTGCATAAAGTTAAGTTTATTGCCATTGATAGCTAACATAGTGGATTTTAAAAAGTTTCACAAGTTGTACTTATCTTCGGTTTTGTTTGTGCATCGTATTGTTGTTCATCCACCACTGCCAGATAAAGTGCTAGGCATTAGAGTAGATCCTCACTCCACAGTGCTCCTAGCACAAAAGTCGATTTTGGGAAGCCCTTTACTACAATGAGGGAAGCGATTGAGTAGATTTTGTGGGCAGGGTTGGGCTATTTTTGCTCTTTTTCCTCCAACATAGGTGAGGAGGATGAACCGCCGTGTTTACATCGATGGAACTTATACTCTAAATATTGTGTGTGGTTGAAGTAGTGGCTTTCATTCGCATGTTCTGTTTAGTGTATACCACCATTGACAAAGTAAGGAAAATGTGGCTGAGGAGGCGGACATTTAACTGACTCGTCAATCAAAATGCCATTGTTGGAAAGTAGGTTATTAGTAGTGGTAAATATGCATCTACCACAGGCAATAAGGCCACTAACACAGTCTAGGGCTCAGAATAGGTCTCAGAAAATTATTCCCATGCTCAACCCTTGGTAGCTTGGCTGCGAGCAGGCAGGCGTAATTTCAGAGACAGTTATGTAAAGCATTTAAAAACACCAATTCAGTAAATAATTAAGACAACACACAATATATGTCGAACACCAATTTATGAAAATAGGAAATATTTTTATCTTTAAAATGACACCGAAACGATAAAAATCCAATATAGGGAACCGGGGGTGTGAATTTTTGTAAGATTTAGCACCATATAGCACATAGAAACCTATAGCACCTATTGGGACATCTGGTCACGCTAGACCAGGACAAAGTCAAAGTTTCAGGCCGACCACGATGGAGCTCTGCGCGGCTACCCCTTGCGATAGTCCTCGGTCAAAGTTTTTAACTTCCGACTTAAAAACTTTCCTGGAGTTTTTTTGCCAAGGTCCCTCGATGGTCTCCACCAGTCCAGGTTTGGTGAGGGTTCGCCAGCTTGACTTTCGATCAGCTCGCAGTCAAACTCTGGTATTCAGACCTCTGGACCTTTTCAGCAGGATGAACCAGGGATACAAGCAGTTCTTGGTTGAAGGTGGGCGGCTTGACTCTCGTGGTGAAGCTGGTCAAGTTTTTACTTTCGGACTTAGAAACTTTTCTGGAGCTTTTTCTGCCGGGGTCCCTCAATGCTCTTCACCAAGCTGGGTTTGGTGAGGGTTCGCTGGCTTGACATTCGATGAGCTCCCGGTCAAACTCCGGAAGTCGGACCACTGGAGCTTTTCAGCAGGATGAACCAGCAGGGCAGGCCGGCTCGCAGTTGAGGGTCGCCATCTTGGTTTGCGAGGTTGAGTTGGTCCACTTATGGAGCTTTTATCCAAAGTTGACCCAAACTTCTGGAACTTCTTCCTGAAGTTCCTCTGGGGGTCCTAAAGTGTCAAAAACACAATCCAAGGGTCTGGAAACTCCAAGATGGTCCTTGAAAGTTTGGGACTTCAGTTCTCACACACCACTTGGACAACACCCTTACAAATCCACTGGAAACACTCCAGGCTGGGGATTCTTGATGGTGATAATCCATGGGAGATCCATTAACCTGAAGCTTACAGGGAGTCCACTCTTTATTCCTCTTGAAGCAAGTTAAGTCCACAGGGCTGTAGTTCCAGATTGTGCAGCAGGCGCAGTAATTCAGGCTGCAGGGCCTTTTTGGTGCAAATCAAACTTTAAGCATGGACCCTTCTTCTCTTAGTTTCAAGTAGCGGATCTGAGAGGTCTACCCCTCTCAGATACTTTTTCAGGGTTCTCTGGGGTCAAGCAAGATGGCACTACTGTCCTATGAGTTGCAGGGCAACATCCCAGAGCATAACCACTTCCTCCAGAGTGTGGCACAATGGTCTCCCAGAGACCACTATTCTTCGAAAATTCAATATGGTTATAAACCCATCAGAGGAGCGAGAACTAGCTAAACCAACCTCCAGTATGGCTCATTTCCATAGCTCTCCTCCCCCTGGCATCTGCAAATTCCTTCCTTAAGCCTACCATCTGGCTGGGTTCAGAGTGCATGGGGGTAGATGAACCAGAGTGTTTCTGCCTGTCCCCTTCTGCTTTTGAAGCTGATGCTTTATAACCCCTCCCCCCTGCTCTGGCATTCCTGTGGAGCAGGGCCCTTTTACAAGATAGCCTCTCTCCCTGGATGCCACTTATCCCTTCATAAAAGCAGCCTGGCTAATCCTCTTAACTCTGACCAATCAGGGAAGACCACAGGAAGGCTGAATGTTTGCTTACAGACAAAAAAGTCTTATAGCTTCTTTTCTGTATACTTTAGGATAAATTCAACAATAGCATATTGTTGGATTTATCAATATCATTCTCCTAAGTCCTTGAATGATATTTTCTTTGGTTCCTAGTGTTAATTATGAGCTCATAAACTATTGCAATGTTCACCTCTGTGGCTGGGATCTACAATGGGAAAAATGAAATGTCCAATTTCTCCAACACCAGGGCCTAAAAAACATATTTTAACAGGGCACTGCTTATAACTACATGACTCTCCACCCCTGGGACACCTAGGGGATACTTTAGGGGTTCTGAATATAATATGCAAAAATAATTTAGACCCTCACTCTACAGTGCTCCTAGCACAAAAGTCAATTTTGAGAAGCATTTTACTACAATGAGGGAAGTGAAATGTACAATTTCTCTATCCAGAGGGCATATAAAACACCTTTCATAGGGGTCCTCCTTATACGTACCTGACCCCCCCACCCCCCGCCCCACCCCTGGGAGTCCTAGGGGAGACCATGGGAATACCCAATATGAGAAAATATTGTATTTGATCAATTTTAAGTGTCCCTAACACCAAAGTCGGGTTTGAGAACAATTTATATTTGAAAGCAGTCCTGCAACAAAGGGTTGCTTTTAAAATGACCTCAGCAGTGCACACATGCAAGTGCAGAGAGGACTGCTGGCCTCTAAACTGCCATGACCTATTATATACTAGGGACTTAAATGTAGTCTTAATCCTCCTATCCCATTATGTACTAGGGGCTTATAGGGTAGGTCATGCCAATCATAGGGGTACCCTAACACATAGTGTACCCGAATGAGTGTGTGTGTGTTTTCACCATAGCATTGGGCCCTGGTTAAGCAGAGCCCAGGGACAGTCAGAGTAAGTAACCACCAGTTCCAGTCAGCAAAACAATGGGGGTGGGCACAGGATGACTTTGTAACAGGAATACCCTAAATCTGACAGACATACCGTCGATGTCAAGAAGGTATTTCTTGGCATCGACGGGTAAACAAACTGCCCTTCCACATCTGCCAAACTCTAAATCGGGCCCAATGTTTTCATTCCCCTGTTCTTCCTTATAGGTTCTTCAATATAACAATAACAAGTCTTCAAAATCAACTGGTTTTCATCAACTTCTTATTTTATTGATAGTCATGCCATAAAAACAGGTTTCAACTTACCAGATTTCCAACCACTTCAAGGCATGTCAAGAAAGTAAAAACAGAACTGTTGGTTTTCTTCAGAATTGATAGCTTACTGTGAGACACAAGAGTAGAAAGTCTGATGTTAAGACAAAAGATCTTAAGGGACTTCGGGCCCGATTTAGAGTTTGATGGTAAAAAATGTGGCAGAATACCCTGTCCGCTAAACCATCAGTCCACCCAACTCATATAGAGTTGGGCAGATTGCTAGATTTCTGTTGACTTAGCCCCCGTCGTCTCCATTGACAAAAACTTTCTCCGGTTGTCCAAAAGAGTAGGGGACATCAGAAAAGGGACATCGCACTGTCTGCCCTATTTAGGGTGGAAGGTATAATAGCTTTTCTTTAGTATCCGTCACCGCCAGGTAAATCCTAAAAAACAATAATGACCCCACACCCTGCGAGAAAAACTCCTAGGGTGTGAAGGTTATTAGTTTTTTTAATGACAAACTCCCAATTTGAGAATGTGTTTTTAAAAAAACAAAAACTTTTGAAAAGTTTCATGTACATTCGTCAAAACTAACAACGGATGTACACCAAACTTTGTGTAGAGTGGTCCTCTGGGTCAGTGGACAACTCTAAATTTAGTAGGCAGAGTACCCTCGAATGGCAGAGATCCTCCACCATCCCGAGGGACACTACTCCATCTGCAAAGCTCTAAATTAGTCCCTCAGAAAGCAAGAGGCCAATAGCAGGAGCTATGGGTCCATATTTGAAATTAATCCCGTTTACTCTTACAGGATTCTATGGGCAGTACAGGGACTAGTCTTAGACCAAAATTATTTATGGGATGTTGTGCCCTATATTTGTGGGAAGAAAATAGGTTTACTACACATCTGTGATGTGGTTAGGTAGCAATGATTTAACCTCCATTAAGCTACACAGGTGACACTCTCAGGTGACATGGCAATCTTGATATACAAGACTACAACTCTCCCTCCATAACAGGTGGAGTGCTGATGAATCCTACAATATCATTGAACCATTGGGGCCATAATGATTTACTTTGGCTATACCCAGATGGGTGACCTTAGGTTTAGTTAGTGCAAAGGCTTAAGGCAACTAACTACTTATTCATCAGCACAACAATTGCAATATAAACTGAAAGAACCAAAGATACTTTTTTTCCAAAAATACAAAACATAATTTTATTGTTACAAATGGATACATTTTACAGTAAAAACTCACTCACACTGCCTCACGCATATCCACATGCACTCACCACATCCCAAAAATATTATTTAAAAACACAGTATACAGAAAACAATCGATAGGTGGCTGATATATTTTTAGCAGGAGCTAATCAATTTTGCTACAACGATAATTAGATAATTTCATACAGGTGCAGACAAAGATTAAAAACTCCAAAGATATTGCATTAGGACTGGAAAAACAAACAGTGTGCCACAAACTCAGATGACTTCAATGGTTTCTACGCGCGTTTCGGCACCAGAAGTGCCTTCGTCAGGAAAAGCCACAACTTTGACAACTTGATATCTGTAAATGCAAAAAACCAATACATATGGTTCTTTCAAACAGGATATTTGTATTTTATTAACATGATGAGACAAAGTGTCTATTGACTTGCTTACATTTGTTCGCAGTAAAAAATAGGCATAGATCCACATTTCCAGTGAAAGAAAATCAGGAACGGGGCAAGAATGCCCACAGTCACATGCTATCAATGTGCCAGTTAAAAACAGAAGAATAGAGAAAGGGTGCTCAGATAAAAACAGGTAGGCATGCTTGTGAAACGGAGATAGCCAAAAAAACCACAGTGTTGCCTTATCACTATTGTTTATTCTTTAGTGATATTATTTCGGAACAGATAACATGCTTATGAGCCAAGGGTGACCAGAGAACAACCACAGTGTTGCCATGTTACTTATAGTTTGCTGCTGATGCCAGAAAAATAAAATGTTACCCTATATTCGGCAAAGATCAATGGAAACGATGCAGAGAGATGGTCGTTTATCCATTGATGTGACGCATGCCGCGTTTGTTCTATGGGGAAAATAACAACTTTAGCTTTTTTTCGGTGTCCAACTGGTCAAACACAGACAGGCATATTTAAATCTGTTTGGAAGACTCTGTGGTATATCTACTTCAACCAATAGATGCCAGTCAGTATGATGAAAATGCGGCACAGAGGCTCCTCAGGTCAAGTCACAGCCAGGAAAATGCAACGGAAAATGCTGAAGCTACACAGTGAAAGGATACTGAAGAAAAGATGCGCGCATTATCTTCTGGGTTTGTATATTATAGTAAAAATACTTCACTATGTTTGTCAAGGTCTATGACTTACACGTTCAATATGAAACACAGACGTGTTAATGGTCAAAAAGTCTCTTGGATCGATAATGATCAGGCAGATAAGAAAAGACGTGCGCGCCCACCCAAGCTAATGGTAATGCGCTGCTCCGAAACTTTAATTGATGTCTGGAGCTGAAAAGTGACCCGAAACTCGTATATAGATAATACCTCTATTAAGATGTTCGAACAATATACAAACATTGCGGCAATGTTGCTGTACTTACATTATGTTACGAGCAACTGAAACGATCAATACGGGCCATCCAGATAAGTCCGTATTTCTGTAACGGAAACGGCACTGCTTAATGGCTTAAAGATAACCAATAATACAATAGCGTGCCATAAGTGGCCTCCACCCACGTCTTATTAGTAGCACATTTAGTTATGAATAATGTCATCAGAAAATTTACAAATACACCGACAACGCTGCCGTACTTACATAATGCTATGGGTAAAAGAATCGATACGGGCCAATAAGATGAGTCCGTATTTCTGGAACGAAAAACGGCACTGCTTAGTGGCATAAAACAAGATACTGCCATAAAGTAACTAGTTAAACAGTAGCGCACAATAGGACACCCAAACAGCCGTCTTACTTGTGAAATGGATCGAGGCTGCAAGATAATGGCACCCTCCTTCAGAAAACGTCCTCCACGTGACTAGTGCAACGTTCACAGGCTGCTTTTTAAAAACCCAATGAGACGCGATCACATGATACATTATTATCCTATGGGAATCAAGCGAGTTCGGCGTCACTCAACTTTATTCAAATTGAACAATGTCAAACCAGACAAATACATCCAATTTGAAGTGCTGCCAACTTGTTAAAGTTTTCCGAATGCAGGATGGACCGCAAAAAGCCCAGTTAATAAAACAAACTTGAACCCATTTGTAAATAGTTGATATAAATGGGTCAGGCAAACCGTCATATCAAAAAGTACACAAAGGCTAAAACGATCGTGGTTACTTGATAGCATATAGTGGAGTCAGAGGACACTCTGTATGACCCTACTTGGAGACCTGATACAAAGCAATGTATATCACTACGTACTGAAGATGAAAGAGGAGAACCAAGGAAATATAAAATTGATTAATGGAAAATACCCTATACCGAAATATATGTGAGACCAAGTGCAAACATATTACTATAAGCACCTAGTGCGTTACGTGACTAGATGCATATTACGTTTAGATACAACTAGACAGAAGTTCCATATGTCAAATGGAGATCGGTTAGTAAGATATCCAAGAATAGGTTTAGGTCACTTATTTATAAATCATGCACTTTGAGAATTAATTCTGTGCACACTTGTGAAAGGGATTAGTTGTTTTTTGTAAATATGTTCTTATAAATCTGATTTAGAAGTGGCAGCAGTATGATAGAAATGGTTTTTCAATTATGCCCAATGCATAGCCTTAGGAATATGCTGAAACCTGATGGTATATTTGACTGTTCTGCTGAGGTGTGGAGTATGTTGTCACTTTTTTCGATTGCGCACGCAATCTATGTCTTAATATGTCTTAAGATCTATTGAGCTCTACGGTGTCAGCTAGGCCTCAATGGCTGAAATGTGTCAACATTCTGCTTGAAAAAACGTACATATATTACCGAATGCCGGTCACCCATGGGTAGTAATTGTTAAGTCTGCGTTTCCATAGGAATAGCATTTTTTGAATCACTTATAACATTGTTGCCGCTTGACGAACCTTCGTTAAACTTTTTTTTCAAAATGTTCATGCGCCTCAGCTCCTTTCTGGAATGTTTTGGGGGATCCGTCAAGCAGGGGTGAAGGGGCGGTCCCCAAACACAAAATTCCCATATATTTTCCACAAACTATTTTAGGAAGCAATACCACAAAAACTGCTCAACAGAATTACATCAAATTTGGCAGTTAACTGGATCTTGGTCCAGAAAGTGTGCTTTTTGTGATTTGGTGTAAATGTGTTCAGTAGTTTTTGAGAAATTAGAGATCAAAAATATTTGTATATCTGGATGGTTGGGTTTGAGGAACTACCGCGAGTGTCCCTCAAACCCAATAAAAAAAATAGGGCGTTCTAATTAGCCTAGGGGGCTTTTTTCCCCATGGGCCTCCTTGTTCGTGCAGGAGTAAGGCTCCAGTGGGTACGAGTGTTCTGATTGGCTGGCAGCAAAATGAAAGAAAATGTTGCAGGCAGCCATTACAAGACTCAGGAACTTAGTCCCCTATCCTGAATTTGTTTAAGAAAAAAGATATTAGAGGGCAGGATAGGGCTATCCTGTCCCACTAGCCCTTCTGGAGGGACCCCCCGGGACCAAAATAAAGAAGACATTTTTTTATGCCGCAATCCCACACGACTCCTGTGAGATTGCGGCATTAACAAAACAATATGCCGGCCAGTGTTTTTAATTTTATTACTTTGACTACCAGGGTGGGCCAGAGGATCATTTTAATGAAATATTTGGGGCGGAGGATGTGTGTGGGGCACCCCTCCTTGAGTCACTATTGGGACCCAGGGGACCCCATCCCGCTGGACTGAATGCCAATTAAAGGGAACGGGGCACATGACCCCCATCCTTGAACAATTTTTGGCCCTGGGGGCTCCATCCCTGATGGGCACCGGGGTACCCACCTAAGGCCATGGGGGATGGGGTCCTCAGGCCAATATTCGATCGGAGAGGGGGCAGCATGCTCCCTCCCCGTAAAAAAAGAAAGCTGCCAGGTGTTGCGGTCCCTGAAGCCCTAGTGGCTCGGAGAGAGGCCGCACACCCCCACCATTAAACAAAAGAAGGGCACCGGGAGATGGGATCCCCTCCCCTTAATATAAAAGAAAGGCCTAGGGGGGTGGGGTGCCCTGGGTCATAAAGATTTGAGGTGGCAGGCTGCATTCCGCTCTCCCCTTAATAAAAAAAAAGGCCCCCGAAAATGGGGTCCCCAGGGTTAGGCTCAGGGGACTGTGTGCCCTCCTCCAAAGAAAAAGGTGCCCCTTCGGCACCAGGTCACCAAAATGAATAATAAATGAGCATCAGAAGCCGTTCATTTATTATTCACTCCTCTTTCAAGGAGTGTCCCATAATGCATTGCGAGGGCTTTTTGTTTGTCATTTGTTGAGCTTGGTGGTGCCCCTAGAAAAGGGATGTGCACCACAAAGCCTTTTTTAAAGTTGTGGGGGCTGCAAGGAGTATAGTAGCCCCTAGCAACATAAAAAAAACAAGCATTTGCAATGCAATAGGTCTCGCAGTTGTTAGAGTTTGAGCTATTGGCATTGTAAATGGCAATGCCTTTTATGTATGTGTTGGTTTTTAAAACATAAATAAAAGGCATTGTCATTTACAATGCCAATAGGTTAAACTCTCGCAAATGCGAGACCTATTGCATTGCAAATGCTTGTTACACATGGTAATACTGTCTGGGCAAAAATGTCACCTTATTAGTACCAGGCTAACAACCAAATATATAAATAAGCAACTGAAAGATGACCAGCTAACGTCTGTGAAGGGTCTTCCAAAGCGTGTGAACATATATTACCAAGTTTTCAGTAACCGTTGATCCTTTTGAGTTAGAAACAATTTATCTACAGATTATGCGCCAGATGAGGGATAATTATGCAAAATAAAGCAGAAGCAGCAAACACAGGATCGCATAATTCCAGTGGCCCTCCCCATGACCTAATATTATATTTGAACTCTAACTTTTTGATATTCAAACTGGACCTTCTCCATACCTGTCCATTGGGTGCAACGTGATGACTCTATCGTGACCCCCGAGCCCCTACCCTCGGCTGCCAAAACATACTTTTGCAGACAGTTCCATTTAAAGATGCATTTGCCCCAGGTTGTATGGCCTGTTGCTGGTTCTGCTGCAGCGGGCAGTGAGAGCAGAATCCCCACCCCGAGATGTTTCCCACACAGGAGCGGCCGCTATTTTACAGCCATCGTTCCCAGCCTGGCAGACCATCCCCCCTGGGGAAAGGGAGGGGGGGCTGCGGCTCAGGGCAGCCCGGCTGCACGTTTACCAGCCACACATCAGAAGTGGGGGGCGGGGAGCGATCAGACTTCAGATGCGGGGGAGGGGAAGACATTTTCAGAGAGATGGACAGCAGGTCTCTTTTTCCATCTCCACCCCCGCATTAGAATGCGGCTAACGAGCCTTCGCTGCCGCCGGGTTTAAGAGGACCAAAGCAAGTTTAGCATTAGAATGGACAAACTTGTGTAACCCCCCCGCCCCCCCATGTAACAGGTACATCACCATTCTCTGCAATCGCCTAGCGGGGGCTGGCTTCCACACTACAAGGGATTAAAGAGGAGGGACGCATTTCAGAGATCCTTCCACTAACATTCCCCAATTCCTCCTACATCCATGTACTCCTGACTGCCGTATTAGATCCTCCGGTTATGTCTGTTTCGGCTTAACTCAGATCCTCTCTTTCGTACTCACCGCTTGAAGTGCTCGATGATTTTTTCCTCCCGAACACTCTCTGGGAGGTTGCCCACCCAGAGGTGCCTGGTTTCCCGCACCATGCTGGGGGAGGCTCTCGACGCATGCAGGCGAGGGGTGCTAGCGGTGGCTCTGGAGTGCCGACATCCCCTCCGCCGGGACCGAGGCGTCTTCACAGGCGGTGATTTCTGCCCCAGCCTCTTGGGCTGCCGCCGGGCTCCTATCTTTGCCAGTTGTCGTCGCCTTCTCTTCCACTGGACGCTCGCTCTCCTCAGCCTCTCCGCACGCGCGCTCACTCTCTTGCCAACAGGCGCGCGACGACTCACCTCGAGACGGCGCCCCTACCCCGAGCTCTCACGCTCCACCACGCACGCGCATAGGGAAACAAGCTGAAGACACGCCGTGAGCGTGCGCATCGGCTGCCTGGACAGGAGATGTGCACGCGTATGGTGCGAGCAGGCGTTGTGATAACGCCGCGAGCCGTACGCGTGCACATCTCCTGTCTGTTAAAGCTTCGGCACAGACAGATGATGTGCACGCGTACGGCTTGCGGCGCTATTACAACTCCTGCTCGCACCATGCGCGTGCACATCTCCTGTCCCGCATCGGAGCAAAAGTCGGCAACAATAGATCTCGCATAGCGAGCAGCGCTTTGCGCTGCATCGCTAGGCGTGACCTAAAAACTGTAAGTCTCCCTGATCACTAAAACCGTGACCCCAGGAGAACTTAGCATATTTTTTAAAACACTCCTAGCTGGAGCCCTATGCTCTTCAGCTGGAGTGCAAGGCCCTCTTGTGGTTTGTTTTATGATTCCATTTTGTGAGCTGAAAAATGGTGAAAGAAGACTCAGAGACATGCTAGCGTTGTGGTGGATTCTATGGCTTCACTACATAGCTTTAAAAATGTTTAAAAAAGACTCAAAGGAATGTTGACATTTTTTTTAATTGATCTTTATACATTTTTTATGACAATCCCTTTTATTATAAACAAAAATAGGGGGAGATGGAGGTAGATGTTAGGTTCATCCTCCAGATTGTGTATAGTTATTAATGAATCTGTAAATATGCGGTCTGCCCGGGTACGAGTAGGTGTCATTGACGGAGGAGTGCTGAGCCAAGGTTACTACAAGCCCCTCCACCCTGGCAGTCCATGAGCACAGCGTTGCCAAAACAGAAATACTACGAGTCTGATTTCAACCGTATGTATTTAATTTCGGTGCTCACACATTAGGTGTGCACCTGTTCTGTATTTTATTTTATTATTATATTATTTCTTTAGTATAGGATTGTTTTTCTCATGGAGTGGTATGCATGGGGCTGGTCCCCATGTGGTCCTGAAGAAGAGGTTTAGGGGACACCTCGAAACATGTCGACCAAATACTAGGGATAGTATACACATAACAGTTACACTTCCTCCCTACTATTAACCCCTTTTTATCCATACCAACTAGGAGCAGGAATAAATTAATCGCTCACTAGCTAGGTATTTTTAGCATCACCATCACCACTCCCCCCAACACTACACTACACATTTTTTCACAAAAAGTGCTCCTACGTAGTTCCGCAAGTTGCAGCACGCCCCAGACAGTAGATGTCTGGGATGGCCCCAATGATGAAGCATGTCACCTAGGGGCAACCCTTGGTGAGTGAGGGGACTCAAGAAGAAATTTTTTCTCTTCTTAGATTCGGGGCGTTGTTTCGCACATTTAGCGGAAGCCCCTCCCTTTGGTTAGGTTCTCAGATCTGTCATTTACAGATTCGTTAATAACCAGTAGCGGTCGGTGGTGGGAGTTCCGCCGGGCGCTGACTTGGGGCGGGGGGTAGTAAACTACGGATTACGGACGATTACAGGTAAGTACACATATAAATAAATAAAACGAATTTCGTTTCTCGCGCTGCATCACATTTGGCGATGTAGCGCGCGCAACGAAATTTGTTTTATTCATTTATATGTGTACTTACCTGTAATCATCCGTGATCCGTAGTTTACTACCCCCCACCCTGCCCCTCCCCCGCCCCACGTCAGTGCCCGGCGGCACTCCCACCACCGACCGCTACTGTTAATAACTAATCCCTTTTATTACACATTGCACTGTTTGAATTATTAAAATATACATTTCATTATAATTATTGGTTATTTTTCAACAAAAACAATACATGTACTTTATACATGGTGATATCCTGACCCCTTCATTAAGCCTTTAGGCCCACTTTTTATATTACGGTGTTCTGATCCTTTTACAAAGTCTGTAGGTCTGCTTTACTCAAAAATGACACCCAGGCCCTGTGCCCAAACCCCTGCTGCCCATGGCTCGGGCGCAGAGGTTGGGTGGGAACCAGCAGGGATTTGGCCTGTTCTGCTAGCAACCCCATGCCGTGCATGGCCGAAGGCTGTGCAAGGTGTGGGGTTAGCAGCGCATGAGGGTTGGCCGTAGGAACTGTGGCCAGGCTCTGCAGCCAATCCTATGCCACACATGGCCAAAGGCTGTGCGCAGCGTGGTGCTGGCTGCCCATGGGGAGTTGGAGGCAGGACCTGGCCACAGGTGCTTTCACCTATTATGTCCCTTTAACCTTTGTATTGTTCAGTGAATTTCAAAGGTGTTTTAAATGCAAAGTAAGATATTAGTACCATACCTAACTATAACGTCACTTTAACGTAATTTATGCCGAAAGGTAAAATCACACTTAAGATACAATGTTATCATCAGGGGAGTCATTTCCATGTATAAAGTAATTGTTACATGCAATCTGTGAGGCAGTAAACAGTGTTTTTCTCGTATCTCATTTGCTAAACTGAGGCAATAAACTCAAATTTGAGCTTTACACTGTAGTAATAAATGTTTGGAAGTACGTCTGTTAATACAATTGCTCTGAATTACATGTTTGATTGGGCCACATTTATTTTCACTGCCATGGTGTAATTTGGTTGTATTGTTTTGCATCATTTATACAGCACTTATTACCCCTATGTGGGATACTGAAGTGCTTGCCTACAAGGGGACCAAGCGACGGCATTTTGGGTGTGCAGTTATGTTATGTTGTGTTATATGTATAGAGCATGACTCACGTGGTAGGGTATCTTGATGCTGAAACAAGAGCTGTATGGGCTGAGCCAGGTCTGGGGCTAGGCGAAGAGCTAGGTTTCCAGTTTCTTGACAAATTCAAGACTGAGGAAGTGTCTCTGATGTGCAGCCCCAGGTCATTCCAGGGTTTAGGAGCAAGGTAGGAAAAGGGACGGCCACCAGATGTGGTTTTGCATATGCAGGGAGTGTGTGTGAGTCAGAGTCTGGCTAAGCGGAGGTGTAGGATAGGTTTGTGGAAGGTTATGTGGTCGTTGAGGTACTTGGGGCCAATGTTTTTGTGCTGAACTGAAGCCAACCCCTGTTGAGTATGGCCAGTGAGACAAACCATAACTAACACTCAAACACAATGCCTATGGCAACTTGAACTTTCAGCACATAGACAAATGAAGAGATTGTAAGAAACTGGATTATTTTTGGGTAGGCAACTACCCACTTCAAGGAATAATCACAACCCATGTAGGGGTGAACCCTCAATGACACTAAATTAACCTGAGCTCAACTCCTTCCTACGTATGGAACAGAGCAGGCAGGAATGACTTAGGGCAATGTGGATTTATGCAGTACCAAAACAGCATTAAAGTCAAAATGCAAAACAATAAAAATCCCAAACCTAATTAGAAAAAAGAGAGTAAAATGTAATAAACAAAATGACACCAAAATGGCAAAAATCCAATCAGAAGCGATCTGAATTTTAGAATTTTAAGTGGGAATAGTGCCAAACAGCTCAAAGTGCCAATTTTAGTCAATGGCCATAGTCGACTGGAACCCAGCACAAGCAAGTGGGTCGGGGTGACTTCTGGACCCTCCCTAACCAATGGGATAAAAGTTCCTGAGGCCAACCCTACCCACTTTTTCAATAGTTTCTGTTTACCTTACTGCAAACAGACCCACAATGCCGTGTGGAAGGGTATTTCAATGTGGCTTAGAACACAGTAAACTTGGGCTCTGAGAGCTGGGGGTGTGTGTGTGGGGAATGCCTATAGCAATGTTTGGGCCATGTTATCAAGAACGGCGCAAACATTATCGCCGCTTTAGCGGCAGGAAACTACCGCTAAAGCGGCGATAAGGGGCTTGATAATATGCCTTAGAGAATTCCAATAGAAGCCCAGGTTCTGGTGTCAAGGACATCAAACCTGGGCTTCTATTGGAATTCTATAGGGCATATTATCAAGCCCCTTATCGCCGCTTTAGCTGCAGTTTCCTGCCGCCAAAGCGGCGATAATGTTTGCGCCGTTCTTGATAATTTGGCCCTTAGTGTCTTCCCACATCGAACACTAAAATCCCATTTGTGTCAGATGCTATAACCACAACAAACCCAGAGACAAATGTTTGGGAGAACAAAAGCAGGGTCCTTCACCAACCAGACAAGGGATATACAAGAACTGTCTTGGCATTCTGTTCTCTCCCTTTCAAGTATGCTCCGAGTGTTGCACAAGGCTCAACAGACCTATCAAGCAGGATTTGACAATGTTGTGTCAAAAAGTATGCACACAACCTCCATCCTGCATATTCTGTGGAGTTCAGAGGAGTCAACTCTGTCCATTCAGGTCAACCTAATGTTTTCTACTGAGAGTCAGTGCACATTTGTGTATACCTTTTCAGTCTCCTGAGTACAGGCTATGAGATGACAGAGACTTGTTCTAATTAGCCTTCTGACAGTTCAGAGATAGCAAGATAAACAAATAAGAAGAAAGTGCGGTGTATGGAGAATGAGAGAACAAGAGAGAGGATACCCATGATGATTCTTAGCTGGGTTCCTTGTGCTATGGAACTTAGAGCCAAGCTGAACCCCTTGTTTGGCTCTGCATTTCTCATGGCATGCCTACCTCTACTACCATTGACGTAGTATTGAAGTGATGAGCTAGTGAACAGGAGGGGTTGACAAATCTTAAATCACACAAAAATCTAGGCAGTCTGAGTTTGGGATGATTTAGTTCCTCTAGTAGCAAGGCAGATCTGCAGCAATAGTTCAGGCCATTGATTATGACTGCTCTTTTTTTAATAGGGCTATTACTCTGTGTAGCACATTTTTGTAGAATGCCCATTGTTAGTCGCCAAAATATGTCTGTGTTCAGTAGTGAATCTGTTACAAGATGCCTAGCCTCATTGAAAATCCTGCCATCTATTGCTCTATGACTATGCATAATCAACAATATTTCCAATTTTGTTATGTATGTTTTGGTAAGGCTTATGTTCTACATTAATTGTTGGACTCTTGATTTATTATGATATGTATTACTTATGAATGTGTGTTCGATTTCTACGTTGTGTGTAATTGCCTGCTTTAGGTGATATTAAAGGTACCTGCATATTTTTGGGGCGTAAGGTTCATCTAGTTATATACTTGCACACAATATTTCACCCCTTTGGAAAATTTACATTGCAATACGGCCTGCCTAGAAACAAGTATGTCATATTGTAGCTCTTAGACATTTTGTTTGCTATGTCTTAAGTGATTCGATATAATTGGAGAATTCAGCGGCGTCGGTGGGAGGGTGTGGGTGTTGAAAATGTACCTGGTATGTGACGTACTCCACGGAAATTATATCAAAACCTCAGCCCTCTCTTTCTGGGAGCAGCAAAGGCGGTAAAGAACAAACAGTCAAGCAGCGTGTAGTGCGCAAGGCCCCTCTGACATAAATGGTACAGTGAACATTTCTGCTCGCGCAGGCTTCCCCTATCGTTCAATTACACACCGGAATCTGAAACAACAGCTCTGCAAAGGGCAACACGGAAATCAATGATTACCAAAGCACCGTCCCCCGCGGGCTGCGAGCTCGCTGACGAACATAAAACATAGGCCGCGTCGTGCGCGAGAGGGCGCAGAAAGAGCCGGCAAACCGTCAGAGGTTCAACACTGCTTATTCAGAGGCTGACCCTGGTTAATGGTTCCCGCCCTGGTAGCTGCTGGATGATGTCGGCGTTGGCGGAGGGGGTCAGGTTTGTTGTTTCACGGCGCCAGTTCATGCATGAATTTCCTTGAGTGATTTGGAGAAAGCCTGCCTTCTCGGGTGGCAAGCCTGTGTACGTGACATCTTGCTCAGTGACAGTTGGGGCCATCTTAGATGTGGCGTTTTCTTGTATTGTAACCGCTTAAAAAACAACAACTCTAAAATAAGATATTCTATATACCTTTCCGCGAGACGAAAATACTTTTGTCACGTTTCTTAATAATTGCTGCTTGAGTGACTATGACGAAATGAGGTCAGAGCATAGAAAGAGCCAGCGGCATAACCGCACAGATAGAGGTGCACATTAATTGTACCTGGGGTTGACACCTTCACATAAAAAATAGCGACCATTACGCCATGTCACAAACCTTAATAGTAAATGTAAATATGTATGATGCATTGGTAATTTGCTCATCTAAATTCCCCAATTGTATCCAGTGTTCCATTGTTCACACATGCAATCATGTTGCACGCAGTGAGGGCTAAGTGCGATCACTTTAGTTTACCAATGGCAGTAGAATCAACAAATACTGGTAAATACATTGCCAGTATTGCATATGTTTTTCACTCTAATAACTTGACCACACAAGGTGTACCCGCCGTGCCTGGCTGGTCCTGAAGGGCCAAATGCCCTCTGTGTAGGATTTCTCTGTCTCACAGGATGAACTCTGACAATCAAATCCCTATCAAAAGTTGACAGGCCGTCGGTGGCAGTTCGTCTGACATCTGGGGCTGCAGTCTGACCGCCGCATAATGATGTGGTCGATTGGAGGCAGCGAGTGGAGGGCCCGACCGACGCCTCCAACATGCTCAAGGAGCCCATTGGAGCGTTGGTTGGAGCGTAATACCCTACAATTGGGGAGATGCCTGCGGAGGCACAGCAGTAGGGATTACCATGTCCCTTTTCCCTCTACCTTTACATGGCAGTCCAACCGCCATGTAAAGGCAGACAGAATGGGAATTTGGGGGCCCCTGTCACCTGTGGGCCTCCACTATGGGCCCAGGGGGGCACATGTGGTGCCCCCCAAACATCCGTGCATAGATGTTTGAAAACATACCCTTTGCTATTGTGGCTTGTGCTGCAGCCCTTTTCCGGCTGACAGCACAAGCCGCATTAGTAAATGGCTTGTTTCCCACTGCGGTGCTGGCGGTTGCATTGTAATTCGGCGGGTGGGACTTCCTACTCCTTGTCGGGCGGTCCCATTCCCGATACGACATCTGACAGGCATCGTAATGAGGCACTAAGTGTCTTGCATGTCTGCACCTCTAAAATACAGTGCTCTCGCCTCACATCTCATTCACCTTTTGCCAGGTTTTGTCCAGCTCATAACCTGCAAAGACAAATTTAATTTGGAAATGGGAGTGCGCTACCTGAGAAGGATTTCCACCAGAAGGGGTCTTCTTAATTGATGCAATGATTACAATTATGACACTTACACAATACGCTTTAGCACCGCTCTCACTGGGAATGAATTGCTGCGATAAATTGTGGATGTCTGAAAAACTGTGTGAAGCAAGACTGCTAGAGGTTTGTGGCGGAGCAAACAGATAATGTTCCAGGTTAGGACGTAAGGAAGGGAAGGCGTTAATGGAGAACTGCAGGAGGAGAAATCCTCTGCATTTCATTTACATTGCTTCTTTAGCTCACTTATTGTAGCTGCATCCATAGCTTTTTGTTTGTCACAGCAGGTCCTTCTGGTCTCCAAATAATGTGCAATTGTGTTACATTTGTCCATCTGTCTCGTCAGTCAGTCCATTTGTCCACTCGTATAATAATTGATGTTTGTTGATCCACCATTATCGCCAATCACTCTAACATATGCTCATATCCATCCATTCATTAATTAATACACTATTCCTCCACCTAATTCACTCACAGATCACACATGCGTTCATCCTGCTAAGCACAAATTTACCCATTCGTTCATTTGAGGGCCCTTAAAACTAGCCATTCATCTAATCATCCACCCAATCATGACCTGACTGACCATTTGTCTGTTTATCCACTCATCCTCCAAACACATCAACAACTCAATCTACTCTTTGTTCAACCCCATAAGCGTATCCACCCACCATCGCACATCCATATGTCACATGTCAAATACATCCACTCATTTATCCATCCAACCAATCTGCATCCATTTCCATTAGGTCATCTCGTCTCCCAGTCTGTTCATCCACTCGGGGGGGGGGGGGAATCTTACCCCTTTTAACTGTGCTTCAGATTACTTAACTGACTGCAGCACTTCCCCAGTGTGAAGAAGTGCTGACCTTGAGTTCTTGGTGCTCTTTTATATTGTTATCAGTGGTAGCTGTTCAACTTTGTAGGTGGTGGGTGTAAATTTTATCCCGAAGAGCACCAGGCCAGAGAGCAAAAATCTTCCATCAGGGAGGTTTGGAGCACTAGTAGGCCAATGAGGACTAGACCAATGATGACTCTGGAACTGGCAATGATTCATTCTTCCCAACTTATCACAGACTGTTGTGTGGTCGGCAATGCTAGATGACACCATGCTAATCCGTGACAAAATGGTAAGTGTGGTGTTCGCGACTCCTTTTCGACTCCTTTGCTGACTTCACCCTTTTCTATCATGGAATAAGATAGAGTGGGCTTCATTGGCTTCCCTCACCCCATCCAAGTCTATACAAGATAGAAAGAAGTAGAGTTAAAGGGCTAGTAGGCCCATAGCCCTCCTTCTCCCTCAAGAAGGGCTGAGCAGCTCCAAGCTGAAAGAGAGTCTGACATTTTCAACCCTGGCCTTCTAACACTTTAGTGCAGGTTGAAGGGCAATGTATGGGTGCTCCACTCCAGATCGCTACAGATGTGCATTGTGACTCTCTGCACGTAGATCAATTCTGGGAATGGAGAGGATGGTACAGAATGCACGGTGAGTAATTGTTAAAAATAGGGGTCTGTAGTTGGCACTGGCTTACATCCTGTCCAAGTAGGGACCCTTACTCTAGTCAGGGTATGGGGATTACACAGCTAAGATCACCCCTGCTCACCCCCTTGGTAGCTTGGCACGAGCAGTCAGGCTTAACTCAGAGGCAATGTGTAAAGCATTTTTACATAAACCCACAGTAACACAGTGAAGAAACTGCAAAAGGACACCACACCAGTTTAGAAAAATAACCAATATTTATCTGAATGACACAAGAACAAAACAACAAATATCCAACATACACAAGCAAAGATATCACTTTTAAAAGGTTAAAAATAGTTCAGTCAATAGGAAACTATGGATGCATCACTTCTATCACAAAGTACCTGGGATGCGTCAAAATCAAAGATGAAAACGGTCGCAGGGGAGATGAGGTGCCGGAAAACAAAGTGATGTGTCGATTCCTTACTCGCAGGGGAGGTGATGCGTCGATTCCTTACTGACGGGGGAGGTGATGTGTTGATTTTTGGACCCCCAGCCTTAGTTCCTTATTGCTGGGCTACTTCAATGAAGAACTTGGCACACAGGTGCGAAGCGTTGCAAATCCGGACACACTGGGTCGATGCGGCAGTGGAACACATGCTGCGTCGATTTCTTCAGCCACACAGCAGGGCCTGCATCAGAATCAAAGCAGGTGTTTCGGACGTCGGAGACATGGTGCTCAGGACCTTGGGCTGCAGTGATCTTTGAGCCGCACGGCAGGCTCTGCATCGATTCTTTGGCCGCACGTGGCGATGCGTTGGTTTTTCAACTGCACAGCGGTGCTGCATCATAAAAAACAGGCGCTGAAGGTCTGTGCGTGGATTTTGTCAGTCCTTTGCAGCAAAACCACCTCCAAAGGCCCAGAAGTGGAATTGGCACTGCTTGGCAGGTCAGAACCCCGAGCAGAGGAGTTCAGGGGCTGCAGCTGAAGTCTTTGATGGCCCTGAGACCTTTTAACAGGAGGCAAGCACACACAAGCCCTTGGTGAACCTTGGTAAGCAGAATACAGAAAACCAAAGCCCAGTCGTTTCACTGCTCAAGACAGAAGCAGCAAGCAGTAGGCCAGCAGAACACAGCAACAAGCAGAGTGGCAGTTCCTCTTCTACAGCTTCTCCAGCTCTTCTTCTTGGCAGAATCTCCTCTTAGTCCAGAAGTATTCTGAAGTTATGGTATCACAGCTCCAGTACTTCTACCAGTTTCTGCCTTTGAAGTCGACAAACTTCAAAAGAAAGTCTTTGTAGTGCACAAGACCCTGCCTGTCCCTGACCTGGCTCCAGACACACTACAGGGGGGGGTGGAGACAGCTTTGTGTGAGGACAGGCCCAGCCCTATTCAGGTGTCAGTGACAACTACTCCCACCACTCTAGCTCAAGAAGACGCATCAGCCTGGTGATGGGCCATCAGGATATGCAGGGCACACCTCAGCTCCCTTTGTGTGACTGTCTAGAGAGAATGCACAGACAGCCGAACTGTCACCCTCCCTCAGACATGGATGTCACAGGCAGGCAGAGGCCCAGAATGGTAAAGCAAGAAAATGCCCACTTTCTAAAAGTAGGTAAAAGCAACAGGAGTAAACCCATAGACCTGGTTGAGATCTGGGTGAAGTAGTATAAACAAACAACAATGTCTCAACCGGTATTATTAACCGCTTAGCTGCTTCGAACGTTCCGCGCCAGTGCGGAACGTTCTACTAAGCGGGCGGGCCGCGTCGGCCAACGGACGTGCGCAGCACTACCGAGGTAGTGCTCGCGACGGCCGTTGGCCGACGCACGCATCGAAAGGGTTAAAAGGACTGACAATTAAGCATGCACAAAACATTGCAAGAAAAGAAGGTAGGGAGACTCATAATTCATTTGAACGTGCCCAAGGCATCATATATTTGGATGAATACAAGCAATTTGCAGGACAAGATAAGAGAAGGGTACGGAAAAATTGGGAACAGTTGTAACAGCACTGTAAGCAATTAATACGTGAGTAACCCGAAAAACTTTGTGCACACAAGTGCTCGTGACGGCGCAGGTGACTAGTGAAAACAGTGATAGCGCAGAGTGAAAACGTGATAATTATATACAAATGGACTTATGGTTCACAGGTAATTATTTACAATAATTTTTACAGATATAAGGCTTTTTAGTGAACCATGGTAAGGGGCGCCGGAAGTTGCGCTGGTATGTCGACGGCGTTTCGATCCTAGCGATTAAGGATCATCATCAGGACCAGGTTACTGAATGAAGGTGCTGTACAAGAAAGGGGATAAGGAAAATGAGCTCTGGAAAGGAAGAGGGTAAACAAGATGGGGGGTGGGACGGTAAGGAATTACCTGAATGCGGTGAGAATGAGAAGAGGGAGAAGAAGACGGGGAACGGGGATCAGCCAGGCTTGAATCCACTGTGGAGGATGCCAATCGTGCAAAGAAGCTGTGAGGAAAAAGGGGGAGCGCCGGTTAAAAGGTGGCTAGGCATGGACACAGGTACACAATTGTGCACCTAGTCGTGCACTTACCAAGAGGGCTAGGCAAAAAGGGGGAGGGGGTGGAATAAGGGGGTCCGGATGGAAACCCGTAGGTACTTCTGGGTAGAGTCCTATGCAGTAAGTGGCCCCTAGGAGAGCAATGACCAATGGGTGGAGATCGGGACGCTAAGGAGCCTCATGAGGTGGTAAAAGGGGGGATATAAAGGCTCATCCGGTAGAAGTGGAATTTTGAAGAGGCGGAGGCAAAAAGCAAGGAGAAGTGACGGGGGTCTGGCGGCAGGCAGAGTCCTGTCGTGACATCCTGGGTCGGGCCCCGATCCACAGCAGGCCGTCAGGAGGAGCTGCTGGTGAGGGACGGCCGGAGGGCCGAAACTGGAAAAAAGGGGAGGACTGGTATCAGGGGAATCCGAGTCCATGAGTAGCCCTGGGGCAAAGTATAAGGGCAACGAAAAATCAAAGCAGAGCCGACTTACCAATTACGGGTGATTACAGCTGGGGCCTGAAGGCAAGCAGTGACCTGTTGTGGCAACCTGGGTTGGATCCTAGATCCTCAGGAGGCCATCAGAGGGAGCGGCTGGTGTGGGACAGCGGGAGGGCCGAAACTGCAAGAGAAGTACCGGTATCAGGGTAAATACGGGTCCGAGGGCCGGCCTGGAGCGAGGCAAGAAGACGGCAACTAAATAGTTCTATTTGGGCAGGACTTACCAGATGCGGCTGGGTCCAGCGGGGGCCTGTAGCAAGGCAGGTGTCCTTGTACGTGAAGCCTGGGTCAGGTCCCCGATCCTCAGGAAACCGTCAGAAGGTGATCGGCTTGGATTCAATCAATGTGACCGTGGCGGCGCCGGGGAGTTTAAATTTAAAAGAAGACGGCGCGCGCTGAGATCAGTGCGTCTACGTCGTGACGGAGGGGGGGAGGTGGGGCCAGAGAGCAGATACACATCCAGCGAGAGGCCGGGCTTGGGAAACAAGATTGGCAGGGCGAAAGGGGAAAAGAAGGAGGGAACAGAAGGAGGATAAGGGACAGATAGTGCCTATAAAAAGACATTGATGCAAGAGCGTGGTAATAGGCATTGTTACAGAGCAATGAAGTACAAGACAGTTAGGTTGATAAATCATGTGATTAGAAAGGCTTCATTAAATGCAACAATTCGAGAACAAAAAATGCATGTTTTAAACAATACAGGTATATACAGGTGTGAAGGTGGGCAAAGCAAAACAGGAGGGCCATATCTATAGCCCTAGGGTCGGCATGGTTGTAAACATATTTAAGGCCCACACAGAGTTAATTAATATGGTTGTGAACATCACAACAGACAGGAACCACAGGGTCAGAAAGAGGGTGGTAGCTCACAGGAGGTACATGTACGTGAGTTATAGTTGTATGGTGTTGTTCCATTCATCAATAGTGTTCAACCCATGATTGACAGAGTTGCATCTGGTGATCCATTTGCATTCACTTCTATTAAGTAGAAGTTGAAGATTACCACCCCTGGTCGGTAGAATAGGTTGGCCTATGACCTGCCATGTCATATCTAGTTCACTGTGTTGTTTCTCTACATAATGGGCCACCAAAGGGGCGCTCATGACCTTGCAGTGAATGTGGCTTTTATGCTGGATTTGCCGCTGTTTCACCATTTGTGTAGTTTGGCCAATGTAGACTAGATTGCATGGGCACCATATGGCATAAATCACTTTGGATGATCGGCAGTTGGTAAAAGTCTTTAATTTGTGGGTCATGTTGTTGGTTGTGAATTCTTTCATTTTGACTGTGAGGCAGCAAACAACACAATTTTGACATCTATAGTGTCCAATGATTGGTGGGAGCCCCCACGCAGATGTAATGGATTCCTGGAGGTTGGGTTTCGTGGGCCAAGTGATGGCATGGACCAGATGGTTAGACAGACTGTCGCCTCTTTTGTATGAAAACAAGGGTGGTTCTTGGAAGGGTTCAAGAGTGCGAAGTATGGGCCAATTCTTCTTGATGATCTTGCTGACCCGGTTGCTGCAGGGAATAAATGTGGTGACAAAAGGAATCCGGATGTTTTTGTGTCTATCCTTGGGGGTTAGGAGATGTTCTCAGTGGCAATACCAGGCTCTCTTGCGTGCTCGGGACACCAAACGGGGTGGGTAACCTCTCTGTATGAGTTTGTTAGTAAGGATGGCTGCTTCAGTAAAGTAATCTTTGCGCCACTTGCAATTCCTTCTGATGCGTAGAAATTGTCCGCAAGTCTCCCTAACTTCTTCTCTTGCAATGTTTTGTGCATGCTTAATTATCGGTCCTTTCAATAATACTGGTTGAGACATTGTTGTTTGTTTATACTACTTCACCCAGATCTCAACCAGGTCTATGGGTTTACTCCTGTTTCTTTTACCTATAGTGTGAGCAGCCGCTGGGCTGCGAGAGTAGGTCCTCTGTCGACCCTTTTTCTCCTGTCAATTAATCTTGACACATACTGTCTATATTCATTGTGGACACTATGTTCAGAGAGACTCCTTCATACTCTGATGACTACATCCAACAAATACTTAGTGGCCCCTCTTTATTCTCCGCTGCCCCCGCCACCTCTTCCTCCACCCCTGCCACCAACTCCTCCAGGATTCTTTTGGACAGACTTGAAAGACTTAAAAAGAAACCGATTAGAACCAGCCTACATGCACGCATATTAACAGAGTATCTGAAATCAAACATTATTACACTAGGCCTACAAATCCACAATACCCCTGCAAACTTTACTCAAGATCCTAAGTTCCGCACAGGCTTCAGCCATCTGGCCACAACTTGTTCACGTGACTGGATGGTGTTAGGTATTGATACGGCCATTGAACATAGCAGAAAGGAATTGGAAGAGATTGCGGAGCTTGAAAAACGTATTCTGGAAGACAGCACTCTACCTGATGCCAAAAATCTCCTGGATAAAATAAGTACCACCATTGCAACCTTCAATACCTTTGAACTCAACAAGAAGATTACAAAAAGACATAAAAAATTACGATAAAGAAAAGACATACCCCTATCTACGGGACGAGTTCTATAACACTCCATACAACCCACCCAGAACCCGCAACTGGGACAGATTCCGTAACAACCAGACCATCACCTTCTCTGATTCTTCGAACACCTCTATAGAAGACTCAGACCTAGGAGAAGGAAGTAGTATCTCCAGGAATCCCAACAGACCACCACCACTTCTGCCACCTTGTTTTTTAGAGGACAACCGCGGACGTGGCCGCGGACACAGCAGAGCCAGAACCAACTAACAATATCAATACTCCGGCAAACCCCAAACACGAAGAAAAGTTTTACCAGTGGGGCCCACCACAGTAAACAATTCCCTTGAAATCAGGGATACTATGGATTTTGCCACCTTACCCACACCTACTAACCTTACCAACCTGGACCAACAGCTGATCCCCATATTCAACTTGTCCAAACACATCTTATCCTCACAAGAGACCACTCTCTTGAGCAGAGGCTTAACCTTCGTCCCGACTCAACGAAGCAACTTTTTTGACCTCCAGGAGAACTTACTCCAGTTTTTCAGATGCATCCGGCTGCGACACTTCTTCTCTGATAGACCATCATCTAACCAGATGACCAGAAGCCACGTCCATCCACCGTCTACCTTCAACCCCCCATCCACCTCCATGCCCCCCGTAATACTCTCATTTGAACGCATAGTACTACAAGAAGTTGCGAATCTCAAAAACCAGTTGGAGTACATTCCATACAACCTACCCTGGCTCGAGGAACAAGCATTGTTGAACCTCAAAGAAAATGCCGACTTAATCATCAAACCAGCCGATAAGGGCGGTGGTATTGTAGTTATGGACATTGAAAAATACGACCAGGAAATCAAGAGACAACTATCCAATGGATGCCACTACTGCCCACTATCCAAGGATCCTCTTCCAGACATTAGAATGAAAATCCAAAGGGTGACCAACCATGCCAGGACTCTGAACATTATCTCACAGAAATAATTCCTGTTTTTGAACAACCAACACCTCGTACACCGGTTATTTACGTCCTACCCTACGTCTTACGTCAACCTTGTGACGGTTTCCTGAGGATCGCGGACCCGACCTAGGCTCCACGTACAAGGACACCTGCCTTGCTACTGGCCCCTGCTGGACTCAGCCGCATCTGGTAAGTCCTGCCCAAATAGAACTATTTAGTTGCCGTCTTCTTGCTTCGCTCCAGGGTGGCCCTCGGACCCGTATTTACCCTGATACCGGTCCTTCTCTTGCAGTTTCGGCCCTCCGGCCGTCCCGCACCGCCCGCTCCCTCTGATGGCCTCCTGAGGATCGGGGATCCGACCCAGGTTGCCACAACAGGTCACTGCTTGCCTTCAGGCCCCAGCTATAATCACCCGTAATTGGTAAGTTGGCTCTGCTTTGGTTTTTCGTCGCCCTTATCCCTCGCCCCAGGGCTACTCACGGACTCGGATTCCCCTGATACCGGTCCTCCCCTTTTTTCCAGTTTCGGCCCTCCCTCACCAACCGCTCCTCCTGATGGCCTGCTGTGGATCGGGGCCCGACCCAGGCTGTCACGACAGGACTCTGCCTGCTGCCAGACCCCCGTCACTTCTCCTTACTTTTTGCCTCCCCCTCTTCAAAATTCCACTTCTACCGGGTGAGCCTTTATATCCCCCTTTTACCACCTCATGAGGCTCCTTAGCGTCCCGATCTCCACCCATTGACTGGGTCATTGCTGTCCAAGGGGTCACTTGCTGCATAGGACTCTTCCCATAAGTACCTACGGGTTTCCATCCGGACCCCCTTACTCCATCTCCTCCCCCTTTTTGCCTAGCCCTCTTGGTAAGTGCACGACTAGGTACACAATACCGTACCTGTGTCCCTGCCTAGCCAGCTCTTAACCGGCGCTCCCCCTTTTTCCTCACAGCTTCTATGCACGATTGGCATCCTCCGCAGTGGATTCAAGCCTGGCTGATCCCCCCCCCCCGTTCTCCGTCTTCTTCCCTCTCTTCTCATTCTCACCGCATTCAGGTAATTCCTTACCGTTCCACCCCCCATCTTGTTTACCCTCTTCCTTTCCAGACCTCATATTCCTTATCCCCTTTCTTGTACAGCACCTTCATTCAGTAACCTGTTCCTGATGATGATCCTTAATCGCTAGGATTAAAACGCCGTCGACATACCAGCGCAACTTCCGGCGCCCCTTACCATGGTTCACTAAAAAGCCTTATATCTGTAAAAATTATTGTAAATAATTACCTGTGAACCATAAGTCCATTTGTATATAATTATCACGTTTTCACTCTGCGCCGTTGCTGTTTTCACTTGCCACCTGCGCCGTCCACCTCTGAGTGTCACGAGCACTTGTGTGCACAAAGTTTTTTGGGTTACTCACGTATTAATTGCTTACAGTGCTGTTATAACTGTTCACAATTTTTCCATACCCTTCTCTTATCTTGTCCTGCAAATTGCTTGTATTCATCCAAATATATGATGCCTTGGGCACATTCAAATGAATTATGAGTCTCCCTACCTTCTTTTCTTGCAATGTTTTGTGCATGCTTAATTGTCAGTCCTTTTAATAATACCGGTACTCATTTTCCTTATCCCCTTTCTTGTACAGCACCTTCATTCAGTAACCTGGTCCTGATGATGATCCTTAATCGCTAGGATCGAAACGCCGTCGACATACCAGCGCAACTTCCGGCGCCCCTTACCATGGTTCACTAAAAAGCCTTATATCTGTAAAAAGTATTGTAAATAATTACCTGTGAACCATAAGTCCATTTGTATATAATTATCACGTTTTCACTCTGCGCTATCGCTGTTTTCACTAGTCACCTGCGCCGTCACGAGCACTTGTGTGCACAAAGTTTTTCGGGTTACTCACGTATTAATTGCTTACAGTGCTGTTACAACTGTTCCCAATTTTCCGTACCCTTCTCTTATCTTGTCCTGCAAATTGCTTGTATTCATCCAAATATATGATGCCTTGGGCACGTTCAAATGAATTATGAGTCTCCCTACCTTCTTTTCGTGCAATGTTTTGTGCATGCTTAATTATCAGTCCTTTCAATAATACCGGTTGAGACGTTGTTTGTTTATACACTTTCTAAAAGTGGCATTTTCAAACACGCAATTTTAAAACTAACTTCACTAAAAGGTGTATTTTTAAATTGTGCGATCGGGGATCCCAAACTTCAAATCTCGATCTCTTCCCAATTGGAAGTTCCACTTGTAAGAGGTTACAAGGCAGCTCCAATGATAGCCTATGGGAGAGACAGTCCTTGCAATAGTGAAAAACAAATTAGCATCATTTCACTATCAAGACATCTAAAATACACCAGTACATGTCTTACCTTTTAAATACACTGCACCCAGCCCATGGGGCTACATTGGGCCTACCTTAGGGGTGCCTTAAATGTAGTAAAAGGGAAGGCTTGGGCCTGGAAAGTGGGTGCACTCGTCAGGTCTTCATGGCAGTTTAACACAGACACTGCAGTGGCAGGCCTGAGACATGGTTGCAGGGCTACTCGTGTGGGTGGCACAATCAGTGCTGCAGGCCCACTAGTAGCATTTGAATTACAGGCCCTGGGCACACCTGATGCACTTTACTAGGGACTTACTGGTAAATTGTATATGCCAATCATGGGTAAACCAATCACCAATACAAATTATACAGAGAGCATATGCACTTTAGCACTGATTAGCAGTGGTAAAGTGCCCAAAGTCCTAAAACCAACAAAAGCAGGTCAGAAAAAGTAGAAGGAAGAAGGCAAAAAGTTTCTGGACAACCCTGCAAAAAGGGCCAGGTCCAACAGTAGTGTAGCAGCGTATACAGGTAGTTTGTATGAGCCACGTGACTAAGCCCTGTGACCAACCCCCACTGCCCGTGGCTGAAGTTCATGCAGAGCACAGGTGGCCTGCCTGCGGTGGATTTGGCAGTGGCCCTTGCCAGAGGCCAGACCCTTCAGCAACCCTTGCATTGCTGTGCTCGGCCTTTTGCTGTTTGTTGATGGGGTAGGCTCTGTGGCAGGTTGGACTTGGCTTCTTGCTCTTTCACTTGCAGTCTTTAAATCTGACTCGTACATAAAACAAAAAACATATAGCTTTATCTTTGTTATACCAATAAAGTTGGTTCTGAAAGGAACCATTTTTTGTCCTTTTTTAAAAGACCTATATCATTTTCTTTATAGGTTTTACTTTTTTGGTCATAAAAAACTTGTTTTAAATCTCGATTTATATGAAACACCAAAATTGGAACAAAGAACTGGGAAACTAAATAGACATTCTGTTTACAGGCATTCTGACGTAGAAGGACTTGACTTTTGCAAGCTGGGTGGCTTTGCTTATCACCAAGCAATGCTGTCCCTTAGTTTCAAAGCAGTGATCAATGTCTTCTTGCTTCTCCTGCAAGACAACTTCAGATAACATCTTTCCAGGTAGTATGGTGTACTGCAATGCTGAAAATGCTGCATTTGTTTCTTCTGTTTTCTTTGTCTCCTTCTCAACATTGAACTGCTTTTCATGGCAAGCATTAAGGTACTTGCGTATCAATGAGGTCCCAAAGCTGTATTTTCATTGGTTGCCCCTTCTCAGCGTCTTCTGGTTCAAAGTGCAAATCACGTACTTCAAGGAGAATTTTTTTCATAAGGTGGATAGATTTTGGTGGTGACTTGGAACACTTGGAAGTGTGTACATCTTCAAGTTTTTCATTTTCTCCTTGTCCTCCTTCCTCTTTTTTTAATTGTTTTATTTGGAGGTACAGTACAAAAACTATCATCATCAGTAATACAAAATAGAAAATGATAGGAACGGATGTAAAAACAATATCTACTAAAGAATACTCTAAAATCTATATATAATAACATTTAATCAAATCCAAGATTCCAAACCCCCCCCCCCCCCAAAAAAAAAATACCACAGCTCTCCCTGCCTTCTTTATTTGGTAAGAGGAAGGCCCATAATTCGTGGAATTTCTTTGAATTACCTGATCAGACAGACCAAACTCTCTATCTCCTGACCCTCTGCATTTTATTAAGCCAATCAAGGAAGCAGAGGACCAGGCTTGACCTCCACTTCTTCAAAAGTAGCAATCGTGCCACTTGCATCTAAATGAATATCAGCTTCTGGTGTTTCGCCATAATGCCCGGCATAGCGCAATAACCCAGAAGCAGGAGCATGGGGTTTTGGGGAATTTGAATCTGCAGCTTGTTTTCCAAACATCTTAAAATGCTATCCCAGAACTCATCCAATTTACTACAGTGCCAGATAATGTGCGACCAATCTTCCCTACCCAGACTATAACACCTAAAGCACTGATTCGGGCATCCTCCATTCATTTTATTTAGCTGTTGGGGGTGGATCTGGATATCAACCATTGTGAAAGATGTGCATCTTATGAAAATTTGCATCTCTAACCGTTGTAAAATGTAACAAATTTTTTTGGGCTTCTTTTTGCCAGCTGTCCTTGCTCAGTGCTACACCCCCTCTCTTAACCATTTAGTACAGATCAAACCATAAACATCGACTTTCTCCACTGACAGCAGACATCTATTCCAAAATCCAATTTCTCATATTGGGAGTGCTCATAAAATATTTTACCAACTCCTTCCTGTCCGACATAATCTTATGTACTGTAGAACACCACACAAGGCCCTCCCTATACGACCACTGTAACCACATTTTACTCCTGCTAATAAAAAATTCTACCTCTTTCTAGGTTTTCCATTTATCATTAACCAAAAAATCAGCTAGCTTCACAAAGCCATTAGCCTTCCATTTGCTAACAGTCGCAGAAACCATAATGGCCCTACTATCCCATTCAACCTGAGCTAAATATGTTTTTGAGTTCACATAGGGGGCATCATACATTCTAAAACAATATGCTTTTCTTTTGAAAAACCATTATAAATTCTTATGTCTAACCTTTTTTAGGGATTTTGTTAAATTTAAGGGGTCTAGGATCTGATTTTCTTTTGATATCATGCTAATCAAATCATTCTGCAAATGGCTGCACAAAGTACCCAGAACCTAAAAGCATATTGTGCAAAATGTGCAAAATAATATTATTTTAACTTTGGAAGAGCCAACCCTCCTTCCTCCTTACTCCTATGTAAAATGTCAAGTGCTAGTCCCGGACTCACTTTAGACCATATAAAGGGCAAAATCATCGAATCAACAACCTTAAAAATTTGAGAATATAATATATTTGGAGCTGCTGCAAATAAAAAATTAAATGGGGGGGGAACAGCCCTTCTAAGGAGCACAAGGGGGAGCGGCATCCGCTAAGTTAATAATCCTTTTACTTTACTTTAAGGAGGTTTATAATTCATATTGTATAACTCTGCTACGTCTTGTGTATAAAAACCCCTTAAGTAGCATTTAGGATGGGTATGCACACACATCTGGAATTCTGGTAACAGATTTTCTATAGAGCAATTGCTTCGAATGACCTCTTTCTTAGATTTATTGACTTTATACCCCCTAATATTTGAAACTCTGAAATATTTCACATACTGTCCTACGCTTTCTTCTCAGGGGCAACATTACCATAATATCATCAGTGTATAACTTAATTTTTGCCATCTGAGGAATGGTTGCTTGGATTGCTCTTTCATTCGGAATAGCTAAGGCTAACTAAGGGTTCAATAAAAAGGCAAAAAGAACCTTAGAAAGGGGGAAGCCCTGCCTATTCCCCCCGCTGGACTTTAAGTGCACCAACTTCAGATGCATTTAAGCCTCAGCATTAAAATACTTCTTTTCTATAAATTCCGTGGTCTGGGTGGAGAATCCAGATCTCTCTAAAATACTTTAAAGTGTTCTACAGACCACAATGTCAAACACCTTTTCTGCATCCAGCAAAACAATTGCCACTGGCACATGCTTCGTAGCTATAGATACTCTTAAAATGCTCTATAAAGATGGCATTAATTTTGTCCTCCGAGGTGCAGGAAATTTCACAACACTAATAGTATCCTTGCAACCCACTCCCGGGCCTGCCATGCCATAAACATCCCCGCAAAATCACTTTCTTCGTATATGTTTTGTGAATAAATGGAATTTTGCACATAGTTTTTAGCACAATAGTATTCAAGAAAGACCAATTTTGCTTCTTCTAATGCCTTCCTGGTGTCTCCCGAGCAATTTATCAAACATCTTTTATATTCATAGTTAATTTGAATCTCCAATCGGACTTTCTCCGCTTTCAAGGCTTTAAATCAAGCTATATTTCTCGCAATCAAGAAAGCGCACAAGGAGGCCTTCATGGTGTCCCAGACCATGCTGTTGGTGGCTGAAAAAAACCTCTCAATCTCAAATTTACAAACCCTTATCCGACTCTCATTTTCAAATACATTTTACTAAAAAGAAATTTTGGTGTTTGGGTGCCCGTTCCATATCTATTATCTTAAGCTCTAATGCATGTTCGGAAAACCCACTCAGCAGTATATTTAGATGCTTGAAACTAACTGCAGATGAGGTAAAAAAAAATCCATACAGGTCGCAGTTTTATATCTGCTGGAAAAACAAGTGTTCTCCCTTTCACAGGGAAAAGCCGCTCTCCCGGGATCTACTAATCCTTAAGTTCTTACACACTCCCCAAGAATTCTTGCCGTCTTAGATTTGTGTTGCTTCTTATTACTCATCACAGTATCCATCCCAGGTTCTGGTAAAAAATTAAAATCGCCCCCTACAATAATTTCCCCATGAATTGTGGCCAATGATTGATAAAGCCTAATGAACGTGCCTGGATCGTCTATTGGGGCATAGACATTAACTAATACTAATCATCTCACCCAACACCAACATCCTTCCTTATCAGCTTGCCATATGTGAGTCTTAGCATTGGCACTCTTATTGATGTAAATAGATACCCCTCTGTGTGCAGCAATTCCTGAAGAGAATCTTTTAAAACCTCCCCAAGTGTTAACCGTGGCAAACTTCATTAACTTATAATAGGAAATATGGGCTTCTTGCAAAAAGATTTCTGTTGAATTGTGCCCCTTAATCCAGGCCTCTACTGCCTTCTTTTCATCCCATTGTTCATCCCGCTGAAATTAAGCAAAAATAACATCACCATTTTACCCTTTTCAGAAGATCCACGTTAGTATTATATCGCTCCATAGCATTATGATATTAAAACCACTTGGTATAAACAATCCCGAGCCCTTCTATGTGCCCTTCTAAGTGGAAATGTACAAACAGCACCAAAACGTCCTGAGACCCCAAACCAGCAAATGCCTAAATGCATACAGAAAATACAAAAGTGCATGCACCTCAAAGTGCATAGTAATATAGCAGCAATATAACAAATTATCCATAAAGTGCCACCATTTTCCAAACTCATACCAGGTCAAAAGTGCATATTTCATAAAGTGCATTGTGCTTCTGCAAAATCTTATCGAGCTAGCACGTTCTAATCTAAATTGGGCTTGGCTCTTCACCCTGCATAGCGTTAGAAATGGGGTCTTTGGCAGAGGCAAGCCGCCTGTCCAAGTACAGACCACCACTATAATCAGGGTCAGATACACACCCTAAATTAACATGTGCTCACCCTCTGGCAGCTTAACACATTGCAGGCCAGGCTTATTTTAAGAGGCAATCTGTAAAGTATTTGTGCAACACTTAATACAGTAAAACAGTGAAAAACACCTCACAAAAATAATTCACTCCAAGTTAGAAAATAGAGCTTGATTTAATAGACAAAACAAGACCAAAATGACAAAAATCCAATAAGTAGAGCCAGAGTTCTACATTTTTAAAGAACATCATGAATTCTAGTGCCAACTGGGGCTATCTGGTCGCGCTGGGCTGGCTCAAAGTCAAGCTGACTCTGATGGAGCACAGGTTGAATACAGAAGCCACGCAGGCCCCACTGAACACAGTGCCTTTCCGGAGGATGTGCTGACGTCAAGGAGCAGCTGCATCGGTTCCGAGTCACGCAGTCGGGCAGATGCCTTGTCGTTGGGCCTAGCAGACGGGTCCCGCATCATTGTCGAACTCCTTACGATGAAGGCGATGCCTCGTCGTCGAGCCTCGCAGCTGGATCCCGCATCGCCTTTAAGTGACACAGGGATGTCCTTGAAGTGGTGCTGCGTTGGCATCAAAGGTTACTGCGTCGGTTCCGACCAGTGCAAAGCAGGCGATGCATAGTTTTTTTGAAAAACACATCTGCAGAACCTCCTTTCAAGGCCCAGGAATGGATTAGCACGGGGATCTCCAACCTTTTCTGTAGGAAGAGCTACTCGTGTTCAGTGACTGTCAGCCCGAGCTATTAATATTTTTAGAGTCTAAATACTGACAACATGAGAGATTATATTAGTGCCCACCATATGCAAGATTACCAGCAGTGATCATGTCAGTGCATCACGCATGGCTGTCAGCAGTCATGTAAAAATGTCTTGTCAGTGTGTCAATGTGGAATGCCTCTACATGGGTAATGCATAAAAGCCATAGCTGCAATACCCCTGGCTCCAAGTAATTAGTAATAGGTTTCCCCAAACACCAGTTCACGAGTTCTGAAAATACACACATTTTCATCTCAAATACACACTTCAATTTTGGTATACATAAATTTATTCAACCAAGCAAAAGCTTCTCATGTATTAGGGATGTACAGGGCCTACCTTATGGGTGACTTATATGTACTAAAAAGGAAGGTTTGGGCCTGGCAGGTGGGTTATCTTGCCAGGTCGAAATGGCAGTTTAATACTGCACACACAGGCTCTGCAGTGGCAGGCCTGAGACATGTTTAAAGGGCTACTGAAGTGGATGTCACAATTAGTGCTGCAGACCCACTTGTAGCATTTAATTTACAGGTTACATGTAGTGCACGTTACTGGGGATTTATAAGTAAATTAAATATGGGCAATTGTGGATAAGCCAATGTTAACATGTTTTAGGGAACGCACACTTGCACTTTAGCACTGGTCAGCAGTGGTAAAGTGTCGAGAATCTGAAAGTCATCAAAAATGAAGTCCGCAAAACAGGAGGTCAGAAAACAAACAAGTCAGGAGAAACCACACCATGGATGCCAGGTTTAACACTTAGCCACTCTTCCTGCTTCATCCAGCCTCAAGCAGCTCTTAAGGTTCTTAAAAATCTAGTACACAATTGGAAGTCATGGACCTCATTTTTTCTACTGCACTCCCCAATATGCCCCCTGCCTATCTGCTTCTCTCCACCCAAAAGCACCCTTCCCTATGCCCAAGGGCAGCAAACACCATGACAGGGTGTTGTCGTTATCCGGTTCCTGACAAAGTCCCTCCACTCCCTCACCCTCTAGTCCCCTTCAATTCAAACAACTGGTGGATCGAAACCTTATCCTAATTGAGTTGGGTGTAGGCTGAAATAAATAGTACATTGTTCTCTACCTCACCAAATTCAATCGTCATGATCGACATAATCATCCCAACACCCCATCAACGTTCAAACCCAACAGGCCAACTAAGCTCCCCATTTTGTCTCAGCCAGAAAAGCTTGCGCCTGTGATATCTGGGAGATGAATAGAAATATCCTTTAAATAGAACGTTCATTTTTGCCATTTGGGCCAAGGAAGCCTGAGCACCTACAGCATGAAGCAATATATTCTTAAATTCCCTGCAGCGCTGCACAGTTTCAAAAGTAAACTCATTTTGCACTTTAAAAGACATTTTCCTAATGGCTTTGGTCAACACCTTTCCCTTAAGGCCTATAATCAACAAAATTGACCAAGATAGTGTGAGGGTATTTAGCGTCAGGTGGAATATGTGAAGGCTTTCTATATGTCCGCATGGTAGATAGATCCTGGGAAAATTCTGGGAGGACATATGATCTTATCAATGATTCCACAAAAGTTGTCATCCCCACACTGTCCTTCTTTCCTTCAGGTACCCCATGGCCCTTAAATTCAACCACCTTGAATAATTTTCCATGAAGAAGCCTGATCTCTTTCTCAAACTGTGCAGTCTATAACGAGCCTGCCTCTATTTTGTCCTCGCAGTCTGAGATTCATTGTTCCAGCTCATCACACTGGTCTGGTAATTGAGCCATATGGCCCTCTATTCTCTCTAATTCCCATTTAATCTCATTGGTCAGTTTATCCTTCTGATGTCTCATGATTTGATTTCACACAGAACCTCTCCAGAGCATCATGGAGCTAGAGCCATCCATTTCCATCCCCTCACCAAGAAATTTCAGAGAGATGTACTTGGCTGCATGGCCACCAACTTTTGCATTCCCACATTCATTGCAGATTGACATGCCAATGTACTTTGAACCCCTGTACCAGCTTGCCATCAAACATCGCTGAGGTTCAACCTCAGTCTCTAACACTGAGAGGGCATCAGAGTTATCTTTCCTCAATGTTCCCCCATGACACCCACCTAGGTTGAGAATTATAGCCCTTAAGCAGGTGGCGGCATCGTATGTTTGCCCATGTTTGCACAGATGGGCCCGGTGCACTCTCTACACTCTAGCCAAACTAAAAGCTGACCTGGAGTCACCAGCAGCAGAATCTTGGCCTGATGACATACTTGAGAGGTTGGGTGCTTATTTCAACAGTGCTGACGGTACCTCCACTTCTCCTTGACCCTCTAATGCTGCATCTCTATTGTTCCTTTTGTACTATCCTTAGACAAATCTGTCATTTTTGTTGTGGCCTCTGTGTTGTCTCCGCTCACCATTGTCTGGTCTGGGAAGCGATTACCCTCGCCTGCGACCTGTAGCATCTGAAGTAGCTGCAGGTAAGATGATGAATCCCATAGAGCGGTTGGCCCAGGTAATACAATTTCACTTGAGCCCTGGTGGCTTGCTGTTGAGCGAAAAAACTTGATGTTGATTTGGAAATAATTGCCTGCTGTTGCTCGCCACACTTCATCAATCTAGTTTTGGCCCCTTTTGGAGGCATATTTTCCACAGGGGTGTCTGGGGCATGATCGATGTTAGTTTCATATGTTAAATCAAAGCACTGCATTGGCTAGATAGAGTTGATAGTGCCTTCAATATATATATATAGCATGCTCATGTGCCAAAATTATCATCTGTTTGAACTGAATCCAAAAAAGGGGCACATTTATCAAAAGCAGTGCCAATAACAAGCAACCTAACACAGCAGAAGCAGCAGTGGTAGCGGCTAGGACCTTCCCTGGGGGTGTTGAAAAGTGTCCTGTAATCAAGTCCAAATTCAGTTCTCTCCCCTCTTTACCCCCTTTTCATTAAAGCCGCCGTCTTTAGGTGGTGTGGCTTGAGCGCCGTGCTGGATGGTGACTCTCTTTTGAGCTCCGTTGAGCCACCGCTGCGCCGAAGCCTTTGTAGCTGCATAGGAGGGGGGAGTCCGAGGAGGCCTCGGCAGGTGAGTAGATTAGTGCCGGGGACCCAGGGGAGAACATTTTTCAGCATTCTTGATTCAAGTCTATGCAGACAGTTGGCTCCCAAGATGGCGCCACCCGTTCTTTCCCTTTGTTCAAGGCCGATTGGATGAGCTGCATCGCACCACATTGCTACAACAAATATATATATAATTTTGGGAAACGGGTGAGTTCTGAATGCTTATGAATTCAACCCATGAGGTTTTGAGGACATAAGCCCACTGTCTTTATGGCCTGGTATGTTGTGTTTATCTCCTTCATTTTGTATGCTCCACTGCCTTCAGTTGTCATCATTCTTCTCCATATTCCTGAATGGGGATTTGAATTACCAAGCATGTTTTGCAAATGAGGCTCTGATGAATTATGAATGTTTTAATGAGTCATGGTCTTGTTTTGGACATAGTATTCTGATTATTGCCCGTGGCTGGTGTTGCTCTATCCCAGCTTTTTCGTTATGTCAGAACACTAAAGGAGTCTCACATCAATTCTTTCCCCTTCGCTCTTCCTATCAACATTGCTGACTCTAAGGATAAAGATGCCGAGGGGAAGTTAAAGCATCTCAAACAGGACCCTTTTCTCCCTGACTCCCCCATCAAGGCAGCCCTGTGGACTCTGCCATTATGGAGACCATTTTAGCTAAACTAAATGCTGTGCATGACATTGCGCAGAGCACTAAAACGAATACAAACCTCCTCCAGGTAGAGGTGCCTGCTATAAGGAAGGACATGAAAGACTTAAGTATTAGACTTAATCAAGCTGAAGGTGGAATAAGTAATGTGGGGGATCGTACAACAGCCCATGAGAAACATCTACAAGTTGTCTCCACCCATCAAAGGGAAGTTACCGATTTGGATGATCATAAGAGGCGTGGAACCCTTCGAAGATTTGGTCTTCCTGAAGGGGCAAAAGATAAATCTTCATCTTTGGTTGACTTTTTGGAGACTTGGATCCCATCTAATCTTCAACTTCCATTCAATAGAGACTTTGAAAAAGACAGGTCTATCAAATTCCTCCTTTTCTGTACATAAAATCCACCAAACCATGTCCAATTTCTTTAAACACTTACGTCTACAACAGGCATAGTTCATTCTTGCTCAAGTGCGGAAAGCTAAGGGGATTTTGTGGCAAGGAGCTAAGATATCTATCTCTCCAGATTTCACTAGAGACACTGTGATTAGAAGGAAAGGCTTCCTCACTCTGTAGAACAGACTATTAAAAAGGAACATTCCATTTTCATTGGTGGGCGCTTCCCATTGATGGATTGTATTCAAGGGCAAACTGCTGATTTTTGATGAACCAGCTGAACTGTCTACTTTTTGGGATAACAGGTCTGAGACTAAAATGGATGAGGATGGAGCTGCATCTCCATTACATACTGCTCTTCCTTGACTTTTGCCAAGTAATATGTGGTCCTTCTCATCTCCGCTAGATTTTTTAGTTCTCTATCTCTTAACATGTAGTTTCTTTTTCTCTGGCTGGTATTAGACTATATGTCTCTCTTATGTGGTAATTTTATATTATTTTGCCTTCCCATATATCTTTTCCTTCTTTATGTGTTTATTGTTAATGGCTATTCATTGGTTTTCTTTTTCAATTCTCAGTTATTAGCTTTATGGTGCTATTGTTCTGCTTTGACTTATCTTTTTGTCTTCTTTTTCCTATTGATAATATTGGGTTTTGCAGGTGGAAGAGGTGGAGGGGTTGGAGGAGAGTAGGTTTTTTTTATGGCCGCTTCCACTTCCTCTTCTCTTCTTTCCTTCCATGTAAGTTGCTTTTGATGTTCAATCTCCTTTCTTTCTTACTTTCCGTTTTTGATTGTATTTGACTATAACGTGTCTTTCAATTGTTTTTCTATTCTATTCCAGTGATACGAGTATAGAAATTCTTATCTTTACTTGCCATGCTGGCTCAAGTGTGCTCATTTGCAGTGTTTCTGTTTTATTTTGTTTGTTCTGAATAATTTTTTTTTTACAGAGTGGTTTATGTCTTGTTTTTATCTCCCCTCCTCACTGTTACATTCAGGGCTTGTCTGATAATCTTTTCATGAATATATTTCAGTGCAACGGATTGCTCTGCATCCCCTCCACCACGCGATTGCTCCCACAACCTCCTAGGCTTTTACTTCGCCCTTAGGGGCTTGTGAACACTCAGAGATGACTTCTGGTTGAGTTCTTTCGGGTAGGTTTTTGTTTCTATTTCTGTTATTTCTATCCCTTTTCTCTCTTTCTTTTCCTTTCCTTTTCCTTGCACCATGGAGGCTACAGTATTTTATGATTGTTACTTCCATCTTAAGGCCCATTGTGTTGGGCAGGATTGTCTCTCCTTATATGAAAGGCCTTAACCATCCTGTTAAACGTAAAAAGATTTTAAACTATTGTACCGGTATTAAGGGGGATATTATATTTTTGCAGGAAGCTAAATTTGGATATAAACATGCTCTCTCATTGTGTTCTGGCCCTATATCTGACTTGGCCTGTTCCCTGGCTTGTTCTAAAAAGAATGGTGTTATCACTCATATTATGAAACAATCTGATCTTTACATTATTTCGGTAGAACAGGACAACGATGGTAGATGGGCCATATCAAGACTTCCTATGGATATTATCTTGGATAGAAATTCAAGGTTTCAGTATAGGCCTCCACTTTCCCATAAAGCTATGCTCAATCTTATTACATCACATAAATTTCTGGATGTCTGGCGCTTACAGAACCCCTAAGGTAGTGACTTAACCTTCTTCTCATCTCATAATTCTTTTTCTAGGCTTGACTATAACTTGCTTAGCTCTAAACTGGCTCAAAATGCTTTAAGCTCTTCCATAGAACCTACCCTACTATTTGTTCATGCTGCTATTTCTGTGTCTTTTACGTTCACTCCCACACATCCTGAAAGAGGTGCATTGAGAATGAATAAAGAATTATTGGATTCTGAGGAAGATAGATTATGGCTAAATAAGGAAATCTTTCAGTTCTTGAAAGAAAACTCTGTCACAGTCTCATCTCCAGTAACTTCATGGGATGGTCTTAAATGTGCAGTTAGGGACTTTTGTATTAGTTGTATGTCTAAAAAAAAGTAAGGATATTAGGGATTCTTTAGCCTCTCTAGATAGATTAATTAAGGGTAAAACTTCTCTTTTTAACATTTAAAAGATCCTTCTTTATTAGTAGATATCAAAAGACTTAAATATGAGTATAATTCTATTATCAGTAAGAGAGCACACTCAAAAAAGCTCAAAAAAGCAAAAAAGAAATTATTTAAATATAGCAGGCAAATCTCTTGCGGCATATCTTAAATTTAAGCACAATAATTCCATTATCACAGCACTTCATGGCTCGCAAGGAGTTACTAAGACTAAAACTGCAGATATATTAGAGATTTAAAAAAAATTATGAAACCTTATATACACCAGCGCTTGGAGTTACGGTAGATGCTTACGCAGCTTTTCTTAATTCGGTTCCTATGAAATCTCTTTCAGAGGATGAGAAGAATATACTTAAGGAAGCAATTGAGATTAAGGAAATTCACCAGGCAATTAAACTTATCCCTGGGGGCAAAGCTCCTGGGCGGGATTGCCTCCCCATTGAGTTTTATAAATCTGTGACTGATACCAATCTACCTATTCTGGAGACTTTAGTGCTCCATTTTGCTAGGACTGGCGCCCTCATAGACACATCTGCAGAGGCAACTATAGTTGTTATTCCTAAAAAGGATAAGGATCATCTTGATGTTAAATTATAGGCCTGTTTCTCTTTTGAACATGGAGGCGAAGATATATGCGAAAAGTTGGTGAAACGTCTTGAATCACTGATCCCTAAATTAATTAATCAATCGCAGTCCGGATTTGTTAAAGGTAGGTTGGCTTGTGATAACAGCCGCCTTTTTTGTCATGTTATCGGAATGCAACTTTGGCTAACTCGGCATCTGCTGTCGCAATCGCATTGGATGCTGAGAAGGCCTTTGACAATGTTTATTGGCCTTTTCCTCAAAGCTGCTCTGGACCAATGCAATCTAGGTGACTTCTTCTCTTTGATGGTTATGTCTTTATATGTCAACCCTACAGCGAGGATTTGAATTAACGTGCTATCTTCTTCCTTTTCTTTATGCCAAGGCACCCAACAGGATTGCCCTTTGTCCCCATTGTTGTTCCTATTGCCCATAGACCCTCTGCTAGTGCTGATTAATTGCTCTCCGGATATCAGTGGGGTAAAGTTTGGCCCCCATACTTACGCTGATGATATTCTTATCTATTCTGAAAATTCGGATACTGCTAATCCCACAGTTCTCTCCTTGATTCAATCTTTCATAGATTTCTCTGGCTAGTCGCTGAATAGAGACAAGACTGAAGTTATGCCGCTCAATGTTCACTGTCAACTTTTTTGAATTGGACAATTGGGACTTCATTGGCAGCCAAAAATGATTTAAAAACCTGGGTATATGGTTTTCTAAAGATTTGGCAGAGTCTGTCTATATTAATGAACAGAAAACGCTTAATAAAATTGAAGATGAATTTTGTTAGTGGCCGCCCAAATATATTTCATGGTGGGGGAGATTGGAGACTTTGAAGATGATGGTTACCCCACTTGTGAACATTTTGACTATGATGCTCCTTGTTAGGTTACCCTCTACATTTTTCTCTACTCTAGATAAATTGGCTTCTAATTTCTTGTGGTGTAATAAAAAACTAGAATTAACCTTAAAAAACATAGACTTCCGTGATTAATGGGAGGCTGTAATATGCCAAACTGGTTTGATTACCAAACTGAATTACTTGTAGCTCGAGGCATATCTTGGCTTACTACCTCTACTTTGAAGCAGTTCCTTGGTTGCTAATTGAATGTCAACTTATGTTTCCATACTCTTACTATGATTTCTTTAAAACTGCCTCATTCATCGCACATTTCTTATGATACAATTAGAGTCATAAAACTTATAGTTAAATCTTTGTCACCTAAACTATCAAATCCCTTAGCTCTCGCTTGATGACTTAACTGAAAAATGTCTACTACAATCCCACTCGACACTGGCCCGATTTGAGCTGAGAGGGGTATTAATGTAATATCTGATTTATTGGAAGACGGCCAACCCCTTCCGTTTTCATTGTTGCAGGCCAAATACTCATGATCTAATTTGGATTTTTATATTTTTTTGAAGATCAAAGTTAAAATCTCAAAACTTGGCGTATTGCATTCCACAGCTTTTTTACCTCTTATCCATCAATTGATCAGAGGAAGTCATATGGCTTTGAAAATCTATAAAAAATTTGTGTAGCACTCTGATTACCCCTTCCTCACCTTTTTAAGAAACGGTGAGTATCATTTTTGGAAGATTCTGTTTATCCCCCAATCCCTGATATCTCCCTTAATCTTCTTAACAATAAACTTATTCTATCTCTTTTACAGGCACGCTTCGATACTGCACATTTTCTTAACTGGACTCCAGCTAGAACGTTTAAATTAAGTTTAATCGATTCTGATCTTTTCTGGTCTTGTAAGGACTCCCCAGGTAATTCTGATCATATGTTTCTTACATGTAAACATCTCTCATCCTAGTGGACAGAGGTCCATAGTCGGATTACTGCTGTCTCTAAGGTATTGTTTTCCCTTTCTTTTTCCTTTAATTATGTTAGGTCCACATGTACTGAATCCTTCTTTAGGATTGTTAGATCCCAATATGTCTCTCCTGGACCTTCTCTTGATGATAGCAGTCAAAGTTATCTTGTTAGATTGAAAAACTCTGAACAACGTCTCTTTTCATACATGGTGGGCTTGGTTAACTTATCTTAGGAGTACCCATACAAATCTTTCCTTTATCCCGAACTCAACAGTTCAATCACTTGGGCGTACATTGGATGTGTTTATGGCCATTGTATAATTGACCTTTTTTATCACCTGGACATTTGCATGCTTTACCTATCTTTTTCTCCTTTTACCCATATTATGTATTGCTGGATGTAACTAATTTCACTCTACTTGGTGCTTATCCTTCATAACTTATGTCTTATCCCCTCCGCTTTCGTCTTCTATCTTCTTCTTTCCTTTTTTCTTTTCTTTTATCTCTCCTGTCATAGTGCATACCTGGTATGGAGTATATATGAGATTCATATGACCATTGTTTTCATGCCATGTTTTATGATTCTATTTTATTACCTTATATCATTATGTTTGTATGGCATATTTTATATTCCAATTTATATACTTGTCAATTATTCTTCATGCTCATGATTATGTGTCAATTTGTTGACTTATGTGCTTTTTGACTATTTCCCTTAACTTTTATTCTTGGAGCAACTACTTGTGTATATATATTTATCTGTCTTGATTTATTTTTATTGTAGATGTGGCTTGATTATCCTTATTTGGGTTTTCTAACTATGTTATATTATGTGCTTTCTTATTTGTTTATTATTACCTGTTTGTAGTACTTTTGTTTGTTTACTGAAAAACAATAATCCATTTTGGGGGGGGGAGTTGCCGTCTGTAAATTCAGGCATACATATCTGTGATTCATTTTGATGGAGCAGGGGTTCGAGAAAAGAAACCTGCTCTAATGAATACCCCATAATACGTACTAACAGTAAGTAGTAATAGAAAATTAACGTGCACCTTACATGAACACGTGGGAAATAGCTCTGCGCATGTATGCACTAACGTAAGATAACATGTGAAAGAACTAAAACCGTATTTACATTATGCTTTAAGTGAAACAAGAAACAATGCATGACTAGGCTGCATGTGCATTTCGTAGTTTGCATGTTGCACTTTGCTTTAAAATAATAAGTAATGCTGCTTTCTGCTTAAGTCTTATGCTAGATAACCCTAAAATGAGGAATAGTGCAGGGAGGGGGGTAAACAGTGAAAACTACATTGTCATATAATTAATGAATGTCCATTTTTCATTCGCTATAGTGGGCTGGATGAACTCCATTTTGCTTATGTTGTCAGAAGAAGGGAGAGGTGAACGGAAGAGTGAATATGATCTGTCGGAGGCAAGGCAGAGGCGCTCTGCACAGCAGAAGAAATGTACGAGTTGAAGGCCAGTGTGACGATTGTCGGCCAAATGATTAAATCAACCGTGGGATCAGAATCGTATTCTGTGGACGTTGTCAAATTTATGAATACAATTGTTTAAATGTATCTTGTATAAGAAAACGTGAGAATGAACTAAGAACCGAACTGTGAGAAAGGAAGCAAACAGAAAATTTACTAAATTGTACGTGAGGTCACTGTGGTGTGACAGAGACGCCTCCTAGGCCCTCCAATCATCTGTCTAGTTTTAAAAATTGTTGCAACTAATTTGGGATGGACATGTAGGTTTTAGGGTATAACTGGGGTGCCATTAGGGGTGTGGTTTAGAAGGAGAAGAGAATAGGCTGGAGAGGCTGAGAGAGAGAGAGGGAGATGCGTCGCTGTCCGTCGGTTTGCAGAGAGGCCTAGCTGATTCCTGTCCTGTTCCGTTCCTGTCCCTGTAAATCTTTGTTTCCTGACTCTATTCAGGGAACCCCCACCATCGCCTTGGCCAGGGTAGTGGTTTTCTACAGACCATAAGGTTTGTATGTTTCTGACTCATACAGGCATAATTCTTGCAAATGTATTTTGTCTCTAAAACGTATGTCTCTTCGTCTATCCACTCAGTCATAGACACATTTGTACGTATTATTTAGATGAAACGTTGTCTCTTCATCTATCCCCTCCGTTAGGTAAAATTCTGTTTGGCATTTGAATTTGCTGAAACTTTTGTCTCTTAATCTATCCACTCCCCCATACTAAATGTCATTGCTTATATGATGAGTTTGTATTTATTTGAAGTTGTTGATGTTAATTTCCTTTAGTGAGTTTCATTATTTGCATGTGTGACCATATGCAATGAGCATTACTACGTTATTTTACGAGATAAAATTTTATTAACTTTACTGAGAGTCTGTGATTATTTTATTGACTAAAAGTAAGTTAGAAATGTCATATCATTATTATCAACTATTCAACTAATTGGTTCATCGACCAAGTAGAGGAAGAGTTGATATATAAATCAGATAAGTATTTGGAAATGACATATATGAATTTTAGGAGGAAGAAAATTGAACATTGTATAAATTGACACCAGCGCATCAGGGATTTGGGTGAAAGTGTAGGGGTAATTGTTCTGTGATATTTTGAGTATTGATCCCTGATCAGGTATTGACCTTTCACGCTGGTTCAGTTTCTTGGTAGCAGAGGACGTTTAATTATTGATTAGTTGATTATTGATTATATGTTCTTAACATGAAAAGTTAGTGTCCTGTTTTATGTTGTCTGGAAGTTCAGGTACGGAGATACCTGAGGAATCCCGGGAATGAAATTAGCCTGAAGTAGGCAGAAGAAGAGTGTGGTAAAGAAGCCACATCTGCAGAAGTACTTTGTTGTAATAATACCTAATAGCTACGGAGGGCTGTAGGTGTTGTATTAGGGAAATTTCGTATATAAGTAGGGTAACTGAAATAGCGAAGGGTCCGCTTCTGAAACTCTAGCCTTATCCCCAGGAGAGTAACAAGACCTCTTTTCATGCCAAAAAGTACTCTTGCAAAATCTTGGCCTTATCCCTAGAGGAGTAATAGGTCCTCCCCGAAGCTTGTTTGAAGAGTAAAATAACGCAGGTCGTTATTAGGACTCGTAGTGAGAGAAAAATCTATTGAAGGGTGAAAACTATCTCTTTATTTAGTGGAACAGACAAGGTAGCATTGTTTTTGTGTTGTTACTAACAAAAATTTCGATTAAGAATTTTTTTTAAAAATTGCCGTACATTTTTGTAAAGGGAGGGTCAGTAGAAGGAGTAATACTGACGTCAGAAAAGGCCGCGCTGGCATTGGTCAGGCAGCAGGTGTGTATTGAGCTGTGATTGGTTAGTTGGTGTGAGCCGCGCTGGTATTGGTTGAGACATTTCTTGCGTAGCAGGGTTCTGATTGGTTGGTTAGTGTGAGTCGCGCTGGTATAGGACAAGAACTGACAAATAGAATACGTAGAATTACGGAAGGCTTTCCTTGTTTATTTTAGTAAGGTCCATTAGTGTAAAGGTTTAGAGAAAATGGAGCTGTTAAAGAAAATAAAGATTTTTTTTAATAAGGACAAGCCGATTGTGACTAGGGAAGGAATTCCTATTCCACCCCCAAAGACGCCTGCTTCTTATATGATGTTGGAGCGAGGATATCATACGTGCATGTGGTTAGAGAATTGGGTGGAATATACAAAGGATGATGGAGTCATAGCTTTTCCACAGCATGGTACGTTTAATGTAAGGATATTACAGAATCTGAGAAATCGAATGAATGCTCTAGAACCAAATCCTAGATTGACGCAATACGAAGCATTGGAAGAATGGGAAGTTGAAGCATTCGAAAGAAAGAGATATAGAGGAGATAATAGAAGATACCGGAGTTGGATGCATGGATATCCTTTTGAAAGTAGGGAAGAAAAGTTGAAAAGATGGAGGAGAGCTGTAGTAACAGAAGGTTTGTATCCAGTTCTAGTTGCTGATGATCAGACTGGAGGATGGAAAGGTGGAAGGGAATGACATTACATTCTTAGTGGATACTGGTGCTACCCGTTCTACTGTGAGAGCAGCAGAAATTCCAAACCTACCCCTCAAGGGAGAAACTATCCAAGTTGTAGGAGTCTCAAATAAGCATATTTGAACGCCAGTTACGAATCCGATAGAAGTTCACATTGGTAACTTCAAAGATATGCATCGGTTTGTGGTATGTGACTCGAGTCCGGTAAATCTCTTAGGTAGAGAATTACTATGCAAGATGAATTGCACCATCTATTGTACGCCAGATGGTATTGCATTTCAGACACCTGATGAGGATGTTGAATTTAAAATGATGTTAGCAAAGTAAGGAACAGAGGTGGATGAGTTGTATTTTTCAGGAAAGGAAATTGGCCTAATGACAAACGTAGATCCAATTCAGATTACAGTAAAGGATGGTGCTGTATATCCAAACACCCCTCAGTACAAAATGAGTCCAGAAGTAATTGCAGGAGTCACTCCTGTAATCGATCAAATGATTGAACAAGGAATTCTGAAAGAAATACTGAGCAGTCCTTGTAATTCGCCTATCATAGGTATTAAGCAACCCAGTGGGAAATATAGAATAGTGCAGGATTTAAGAAAGATTAATAAAATTGTAGTGCCCTGTTGTCCAATAGTGCCAAATCCAGCAGTGATACTGTACCAGATTCCCTGTGATGCTGAAAGGTACACAGTGATTGACTTGTGTCAAGCCTTTTTCTCGATTCCCTTACATCCGGAAAGCCAGTATTTGTTTGCATTCCGGTTCGGAAACCGTGTTTTGGCATGGTGCCGAGTTCCTCAAGGGTACACAGAGAGTCCCTCAATCTTTAACCAGATCTTGAAAAAATGTTTGGAGACTCTGGTTATGCCAGGAAATTCGGTTTTGGTTCAATATATTGATGACCTATTGGTGGCATCAAAGACACGAGAAGCATGTGTGACAGACACAGTTGCTTTATTGAACCATTTGGCAGAAGGAGGACACAAGGTGTCCCCAGCAAAACTGCAATTTTGCAAACAGGAAGTCCAGTACCTAGGACACAAAATAGAAAAAGGAGTTAGGAAGGTGACACCCGAAAGAATTAAGGTGATCAAACAGATGAACCCACCCAAAACTCAGAAAGAAGTACGAATGTTTTTGGGAATGGTTGGATATTGCAGGCAATGGATCAGTGGTTTCTCACTGATTGCAAAACCTCCACAGAGGTTGACACGAAAGGATGTGAAAGATCCGATTGAAATGGATGAAGAAAGTATGGAAGCTTTTGTAACATTGAAAAACAGTCTTTGTCATGCACCCGCATTAGGAATGCCAGATTATACAAAGGATTTTATATTGTACTGCTGTGAAAGAGATGGATGCGCACTTTCAGTCTTGACTCAGAGACATGGAATGGCACGACCTCCAGTAGCATATTTTTCTGCTACTTTGGATTCAGTGGCTGCAGCATTACCAGGATATTTAAAAGCAGTAGCTGCCACTTGTATGAGTCTGGAACAAAGTGAAGCGATTGTGATGGGATATCCAGTAAAGGTGTATGTGTCAGGACTGGGCAATGTGGCCTTAAATCTAGTCCAATTCCTTCCAGTATCAGGTCTGGGTATCATACTTGGCAGAGGAAATCGCCGCTTACCTGGAGTCAACTTGTGGCTAAGAGATTTCAGAATTAAATTAGGTAGTTTACTGCAGCCGCTCTCGCGGAAATCCAATATGGCGGCCACCTATCGAGTTAAAGGTTAGCGTTTTAGTTGTTTTTTGTTGAAGAGGAGCATAACGGTTATCGCACTCGCGCTCCCAGCGCGCTGCGCACTTCAACCGTCTATCTGGATGAGGAAACAGCATTTCGAATCTGCGCATTCATTTTCTTTCTGTCAGGAGTTCCAGAGTGGAGCAGAGCTTGTTCCATTGTTCACAGCCTGACTTGTATTCGTTACGAGAGGTCGTCAGGCAGGTATTTTTCCCTCGAGACCCCTCGCTGGAAAGTTCAGGTATTTCTTGCTGAATAATTTTGTTGCTCTTTATCTCTGCCGCATTTCAGTGAACAGCCAATAAAGCAGAGCCCTTATCAGTTCTACAAAGACATTTTGTGAGCTTTGCTAAAGTACTTTTTCAACATTGTTCAGGCAGTGAGTTTTTGAGTATTACTAATCCTTCAGGAGCACAGAAAAGACCAAATATAGAGACTATCATTTTGGAGCATACAGCGCGCAGTTGGGACAATCTTTGCAGCGCTACTAATTCTATCTACTACTAACAATTCAGCCAGCACAGGAAAAGTCTTGTAGATATAAATATATATATTTATACTTACCAACTATATCATCAATCTGAATCCTGGAGTGTTCATAGGCAGCATCTAGTAGGGATACAACAAGACTGAATTAAAATTGACAAGTTTAACCTCGCATCTTAAGCAAGGAAATTACTATAATAAGTCTAAAAGAGAGAAGCTAAATCCACTGTTATTACAGGTAAAAGATTGTAAGGAATTCAGGATGAGAGGGAGGGAACATTAGTTAAGTGAACGGGAAGGTTGGGAAGGGGCAGTGAGAAGTAGTAATTCTGTGCTTTGTGTTTACAGGTGTGTGAAAGCCCCAGTCAGGTATCCCAGTAGAAAGGACACCACAGTGGCAGTCTCTCTTACTCCCATTCCCCTTTCCCCCTCTTTACTGCGAGTTGATTTTACATCAACGGCAGCGGAGTTGGGGAGCTGGGAAAAGTTCTTCTGATCCTGTGGAAGCAAGGTTCAGGTACTCAGCTTTGATAGATTGAAGTGCCTTAGACATCTTTCACCCGGTCAGAATGGCTGAAGGTTTAGATGTTAAAGCCTTAGCGTTAGTATTAGAGGGGTTGCAGAAACAACTAAGTGACACCATGGAGGAGGTCAGAAAGTCCAGTCAGGAGGCTAGTTTCCTTCGTCAGAGGTTTGATGAGTTTGTAGCAAGTTCTAATCCATTGCCTAAGGAGCACAGTTCCCAACAGTTCTCCCCTTCCCCATCTGCTACTGAGTTATCCACACAAGTAATACACGCTATCTCTCCTACAATCCCATTGGCTCCTCCCGAGAGATTTAATGGTGACCCCCATAAGACTCAGATTTTTCTCACGCAATGTTCTCTACACTTTCTATGCAGACCTATTATCTTTAAGGAAGACCAGTCCAAGGTGGCCTTTGTGCTGTCTTACCTGAGTGGAGATGCTGCAGCTTGGTCGATGCCATTGGTAAATTCTAATGATCACGTGTTATACAACTTTGAAGAATTCAAGTCGGAGTTTCTTCGTATATTTGACCGAAGAACCATTTCCCAGACTACGGATAACGAACTTTTAGATTTGAAACAAGGAAACGGAGAGTTTGTGGCGTATTTGGCGCAATATAACAAACTGATTGCAGTAGCGGCTCCTGGTGGGAGTGCTACCGGGCGGTGACGTGGGGCGGGGGAGGGGCAGGGTGGGGGGTAGTAAACACCGGAATACGGATGAATGCAGGTAAGTAGACAATTAAATCAATAAAACAAATGTTGTTGCGCGCGCTGCACCGCCAAATGCGAAGAAGCGCGCGCAACGAAATTCGCTTTATTGATTTAATTGTCTACTTACCTGCATTCATCCGTATTCCGGTGTTTACTACCCCACCCTAACCCTTCCCCGCCCCACGTCACCGCCCGGTAGCACTCCCACCAGGAGCCGCTACTGACTGATTGTGGAAACCAATTGGCCGGAAGCCAAAAGAGCGGCAATCTTTTACAGAGGATTGAAGGATGAATTGAAGGATGGTCTGGCACAAATTCCCAAGAGACCCACAGATGTATCTGAATTAATCGATTTGGTCTTACAGATAGATCAACGCCAGTCTGAGAGGAAGAATGAGCGGCGTAAAGACTTGAGACATTTCCCACCTCGATTTGATAGGGCAAAATCAGAAGTCATCAAAACAAGTGATCCTGGGTCATCTGGAAAGCCAATGCAGATTGGTACGGTGAGAGGTCCGTTAACCAAGGAAGAGCGATAGAAGAGAAGGAGTGGCAACCTGTGTATGTATTGCGGTAATGCTGGACACTATGTTTAGGAATGTCCCAAGAAACCAAAGACCAACACTTGGGTAAAAGTCAGGCCCCATCAGTAGGTGGAGTTGCTCTGGTGGGTGCTTCTGAGGAGACAACTCCAAACACACAGTTACTTGTAAATACTCTACAATCTTCAGCCCCTCACTTGATAATTTCCAGTTCAATCAAATTTAGAGATCAAGAAGTCGAAGGAGTATCGGTCATGATAGATTCTGGGGCTACTGGAAATTTCTGTGACATTAAATTTGCTAAAACTCTTGGAATTCATTTCATCAAAAAAGAAAGGCCAGAACCTGTTTGTGCAGTAAATGGCACCAACCTTTCCTCCGGTCCCATTACTAATGACACCGAAGAGATTACTCTGGTCGGTCCAGGTCAACATCGAACCATTTTGAAGTTTTGTCTTCTTATTGATGCCCCTCAATTTCAGTTCATTCTGGGATTGCCATGGCTTACCGAACACAATCCGAAGATTGATTGGGCCAGGAGAACCATAGAGTTGAATTCGGAATATTGTTTGGGGCATTGTTTTTTTTTATTCTGGACCGTTAGATCCTCAGCCATCTCCTTCATCACTTTTGGCTGAACAGACTCAAATGATTTGTGCTGTGGAGATTCAAAAGATTCCAGAAGAGTATCTCGACTTGTCACCAGTATTTGACGAGCAAGAGGTGAAGAAGTTACCCCCTCATTGGGAGTACGATTGTAGGATTGAACTTGAACCTGGAGCGTCTTTGCTGTGCAGTCGAATTTACGCTCTATCTGAAGCTGAGAATTGTCATCTGAAAGAATATCTGGACCAGTATTTAGCTAACGGATTCATCCGCCCCTCGCAGTCCCCAGTATCATCTCCTCTGTTCTTTATTCCTAAGAAGGACGGAAAACTGAGAACTTGCATTGACTATCGTGCCCTCAATCAAGTCACTAAAAAGAATCGTTACCCCCTGCCCTTGATTTCTGAACTTCTGGATCAGGTCAAGGAAGCTCGTATTTACACGAAATTGGATCTGAGGGGGGCTTACCATTATTTGGTTAGAATGGCTGAGGGAGATGAGTGGAAGACTGTGTTTCGTACTCGCTTTGGCCTGTTTGAGTACCAGGTCATGCCCTTAGGCCTGTGCAACGCTCCCGCTGCCTTTCAGCACTTTGTCAACGACATCCTTCGAGAATTTTTGGATCATTTTGCTGTCGTTTATATCGACGACATACTCATTTTTTCCGCTAACATAGAAGAACATGTCATGCACGTCCGTTCCATTTTGGAAAGATTGTTGGAAAATCAACTTTTTGTTAAGTTGGAGAAGTGTGTCTTCCATGCGAGTCGAGTGGAATTTCTGGGATTCATCTTATCACCGGAAGGTGTGTCCATGGATGAGTCCAAGGTGAGAGCAGTGAAAGATTGGCCCTCTCCTCGGAATGTAAAAAAAATCCAAAGATTTCTGGACTTTGCCAATTTTTATCGACGCTTTATCCATAATTTTTGAGACAAAGTTAGTCCCATCACTTGTTTATTAAAGAAGAAAGAAAAATTTGTTTGGAGTACGGAAACTGAAGAGGCCTTTGAGCTGTTAAGACACTTTCACCTCCGCACCAGTTCTGTTGCATCCGGCTTTAGGGGAGCCATTTTTCATCGAAGCGGATGCTTCCAATTTGGCCATTGGAGGAATCTTATCGCAAAGACATAAGGAGACTGGCCAACTTCATCCGGTGGCTTATCAATCTCATAAATTGACCCCTGCTGAAATCAACTATTCCATTGCTGACAAGGAGTTGTTGGCAGTAAAGGATGCGTTTCAAGAATGGAGACATTATTTGTTGGGAGCAAAACATGAAATCACAGTTTTCACTGATCATCCAAATTTACAGTTTTTGAAGTCAGCTCAAACTCTTACTCCCAGACAACTAAGATGGTCGCTTTTCTTCGCTGAATATAATTTTGTCTTGACCTATAAGCCAGGAGCAGCTAATGGAAAGGCTGACGCATTGTCTCGATTGAATACCGAGGAAGGGAGCGACATCTCCAGAGAAGGATTTATAATCCCCGAAGAAAATATTGTTGGTACAATCCTGTACTCCGAGTTGGAAGAGAAGCTCCAAGAATGTCTCTCCGAAGCTGAATTGTTAGATTGGGTCAAAGGTGGATCCGACAGAGAAGTCGAGAAAGGAAAACCATATTATATGGGAAGATTCTATGTACCTTACGAATTATGCCTGGAAGTCATTCAGCTGTGCCATGACAATCCTTTAGCAGGACACAAAGGAGTAAAAAAGACATTGGATCTTGTAAAAAGAGAGTTTTGGTGGCCAGGAATTGAAGCTCAGGTGAGACAGTATGTGGTATCTTGTGAACAGTGTGTCAAGGGAAAGGTCATCAGGCAGGCTCCGCAAGGTTTTCCTATGCCTCTACCCGTAGCCCCTTATCCGTGGCATACTGTCTCCATGGATTTTATTGTAGATTTGCCTTCTGGTCAGGGCTATTCAACGATTTGGGTTGTAGTTGATCATTTTTCCAAGATGAGCCATTTCATTCCATTAAGATCCATCCCCAATGCTACGCAATTGGCTACACTATTCACTCAACACATAGTCAAATTTCACAGAATTCCCAAGGTTGTGATTTCCGATCGGGGTCCACAATTTGTTTCTCGATTTTGGAAATCCTTCCTGAAGAGTTTAGGAGTTGATGCTCGTTTGTCTACCAGTTTCCATCCCGAGACTGATGGACAGACAGAAAGAGTAAATCAAGATCTAGAGCAATACTTGCGACTGTATCTTATGGATCAAGAGGGAGATTGGCCCACGTTAATTTGGGCAGCAGAATTTGCTTATAACAACTCAGTACACTCTTCCACAGGTTTTTCAACATTCTTTTTTAATTCAGGCAGGCATCCAAACATGTTAGTAGGAAAGTTGGAAAGCGATGTGCCTGCTGTTGAAGTGGTAATACAAGAGTTGCAGAAGGCATATCAGATAGCTACTAAAAATTTTGAGAAAGCAAAAGATTCCTACAAGAAGCAGGCAGACAAGAAAAGGAGAGAGAATCCAGTTTTTGAGCCTGGAGATCAGGTCTGGATGTCCTCTCGAAACATGCGATTAAAAGGGAACAGGAAATTTCAACCTCGATTTGTGGGCCCTTACCCAGTAGAAAGAATGGTAAACCCAGTCAGTGTAAAGGTCAAACGTCCTAGTAAGTTTAAAATACACTCAGTGTTCCATGACTCTTTAATTAAGAAAAATCCACCAGGTTTGAGAGAGAATTTGCCACCAGCCCCAGTTCAGGTTCAGTCTGACGAAGAGTTTGAAGTAAAAAGAATAATTGATTCAAAAGTCAAAAGTGGAAAGTTGTTCTATTTAGTCGACTGGAAGGGGTTTGGTCCTGAAGAAAGATCATGGGAGCCCAGTGCTAATGTTCATGCCCCTAGACTGGTGAAAGAGTTCCAGAAGACAAATCCTAAGAAGCCAAAAGAAGGAGGAGGAGGGTTCTTGGTGGGAGGTACTGTCAGGACTGGGCAATGTGGCCTTAAATCTAGTCCAATTCCTTCCAGTATCAGGTCTGGGAATTATACTTGGCAGAGGAAATCGCTGCTTACCTGGAGTCAACTTGTGGCTAAGAGTTTTCAGAATTAAATTAGGTAGTTTACTGCAGCCGCTCTCGCGGAAATCCAATATGGCGGCTGCCTATCGAGTTAAAGGTTAGCGTTCTAGTTGTTTCTTGTTGAAGAGGAGCATAACGGTTATCGCGCTCGCGCTCCCAGCGCGCTGCGCACTTCAACCGTCTATCTGGATGAGGAAACAGCGTTTCGAATCTGCGCATTCATTTTCTTTCTGTCAGGAGTTTCAGAGTGGAGCAGAGCTTGTTCCATTGTTCACAGCCTGACTTGTATTCGTTACGAGAGGTCGTCAGGCAGGTATTTTTCCCTCGAGACCCCTCGCTGGAAAGTTCAGGTATTTCTTGAGGAATAATTTTGTTGTTCTTTATCTCTGCCGCATTTCAGTGAACAGCCAATAAAGCAGAGCCCTTATCAGTTCTACAAAGACATTTTGTGAGCTTTGCTAAAGTACTTTTTCAACATTGTTCAGGCAGTGAGTTTTTGAGTATTACTAATCCTTCAGGAGCGCAGAAAAGACCAAATAGAGACTATCATTTTGGAGCATACAGCGCGCAGTTGGGACAATCTTTGCAGCGCTACTAATTCTATCTACTACTAACAATTCAGCCAGCACAGGAAAAGTCTTGTAGATATAAATATATATATTTATACTTACCAACTATATCATCAATCTGAATCCTGGAGTGTTCATTGGCAGCATCTAGTAGGGATATAACAAAACTGAATTAAAATTGACAAGTTTAACTTCGCATCTTAAGCAAGGAAATTACTATAATAAGACTAAAAGAGAGAAGCTAAATCCACTGTTATTACAGGTAAAATATTGTAAGGAATTCAGGATGAGAGGGAGGGAACATTAGTTAAGTGAACAGGAAGGTTGGGAAGGGGCAGTGAGAAGTAGTAATTCTGTGCTTTGTGTTTACAGGTGTGTGGAAGCCCCAGTCGGGTATCCCAGTAGAAAGGACACCGCAGTCGCAGTCTCTCTTACTCCCATTCCCCTTTCCCCCTCTTTACTGCGAGTTGATTTTACATCGACGGCAGCGGAGTTGGGGAGCTGGGAAAAGTTCTTCTGATCCTGTGGAAGCAAGGTTCAGGTACTCAGCTTTGACAGTATGTGCTGCATTCTGTTGAGATTCTTTTGACGCGTACCCGTACACAGTACTTGACCTCTAGTCGGCTGACTAAATATGAGAGAGTGATTCTGGGTGCTCAGAATGTGACTTTGGTGAGGTGCACAACTGTAAATCCGGCAACTCTACTGCCTAATTCTCGTTGTGAGGAGGTGAGAGAGGAAGCGGATCATGATTGTTTGGATGTGACGGAACTGTGCACCAAACCCAGGTTTGATATAGAAGATGTTCCCTTGGAAGAACCAGACTGTGAGATATTTGTGGATGGGTCATGCCTAAGAAATGAGAAAGGCGAATTATGCACTGCCTATGCTGTTTGCACCATAGCGGGAGTTCTAGAAGCATCCTGTCTAAAAGGGGTAAACTCTGCTCAAATTGCTGAATTGATAGCTCTAATCAGAGCGTGCAAAATTTCCAAAAGCCTGAAGGTAACCATTTTCACTGATGGCCAATATGGGTTCGGGGTTGTCCATGATTTTGGACAGCTATGGATGCAAAGGGGATTTCTGACTTCTTCAGGTTCCCCTATTAGGAACAGCAAAACTGTAAAAGAATTATTGGAGGCTTTGCAATTGCCGAAAAGAATTGCAGTGGTCAAATGTGCCGCACATAAATCAGGAGACGATTATGTGACGAAGGGCAACAGATACGCTGACCAAATAGCGCGTTTCTGTGCACGAAATTTAATGGCTTTAAACAGATCAATTGAAAGGGAAAATACCGAATGCCATCTTATGTTTACAAACATATATGAAACTTGGGATGAAGTGAGGCAAGTGATGAGGAAAAGGAAATTTGGAGAAATACAGGTTGTAGAAAGCGAGCAGAAGACGAAGTATGGGTATACTTTGACGAAAGACCAGTCTTGCCAGATTTTTTACTCTCCCATATGGCCAGGGTATATCATGGAATTGCACATATTGGAAGAGATGCAATGATCAGACTCTTCAAGCGGTCATGGTATAACCCAAAGTTCAGGGTCATTGCAGAGAGCCTTTGCCAGAGGTGCATCACTTGTCAGAAGCAAAATCCAGGCAGAAAAACAGTTGTCAGTTGGGGACGAATTGGAAGAGCAGGAGGACCATTTACCCGTCTCCAACTGGACTTTATCGAGTTACCCCCATGTGGTGGGTTGAAATATGTGCTGGTTGTTGTCTGTTTGTTCTCTCGCTGGGTGGAAGCCTATCCGACAAGAAGGAATGATAGCTTAACTGTCGCAAAATTACTTCTAAGAGAACTAATTCCTAGATATGGATTTCCAGTCACTTTAGGGACACATAGAGGAACACACTTTAATAATGAGATAATTCGGATGATTTGTGCAGCATTACAGATTGAACAAAAGCTGCATTGTGCCTATCGACCCGAAGCATCTGGAGTGGTTGAGCAGATAAACCGCACAATAAAATCTAGGTTTGGAAAGGTGTGTGCATCCACAACACTGAATTGGCCTGACGCTTTACCCCTTGTATTAATGAGTCTTAGAAGCATTCCTGACAAAAAGACGGGTTTGAGTCCACATGAAATCCTAATGGGAAGAGCAATGAGACAAGCATACATACCAGCGAACAAACTGATGAATATATCTGATGATCTAGTGCTTGATTATTGCAGAGGATTGGCTGATCTGGTGCGCTCTGTGTCTCGCCAGGTTGGAGAAGATGCCACAACCACACAGCCGAATCAAGGTCATGATCTGAGTCCTGGTGAGTGGGTTCTCATCAAGAAACACGTGAGGAAATCGTGTTTAGAACCCAGGTGGAGCGGTCCTTACCAAGTTATTTTGGTGATGACAACGGCCATAAAGTGTAGTGGTCCGTCAAACTGGATTCACGCAAGCCACACTAGACTAGTCCCAAGTCCACTTGAAAGACAAGAAGAGCAGCAACTGGTAAACAAAAGTCAAAGACCAGAGGTTGAAGTGTGTGAAGCTGAAGAATCTAGAATAACAGATTCTGAAGAACAAGCCGATGAAGAACAGCTGAGCACAAGTCAAGTAAAGTGCGCACCAGCTACTGGGTCTTGTGAGACTGCTGTTAAACCAGGAGAAAGTGAGTTCACCGCTGAGCCAGAAGAAAGTGAATTCTCTGTCGAACCAGGAGAAAGTGAGTTCACTGCTGAGCCATAAGAAAGTGAATTCACTGTTGAGCCAGGAGTCAGTGAAATTACTGTTGGAACTACTGAAACAGAAGTTACTAAAAATCCAGAAGAGGAAGAAGAGCAGATAAAGGAAAGGCCAAATAAAAGAACCTGTGAACTAGATACAGAAGGTGAAAAAGTAGTTCAAACCAAGAAACCAAGAAAAGGTGATAATTGGCCAGGTAGAGTGAAAAGACTGAAATACACCCTTGTGAGAAGAAAGTCAAAGAAAAGTCCGGAACAAAGTAATGAGGTCTCAAGTCAGACAGAACAAGAAGAGTCAGGAGAAGAATTAGTACGAAAAACCAGGAGAATAATCATTCCAAGCAGAAAATATAAAGCACCAGAATGGACCTACGTCATATTGGAAGAAATTGAAAGTTCTGATCCAAGTGAAGAAAAAGATAGTTCTGACACTGAACAAGTTGATGAAAGCAAATTGAGACCACCGTAAAATAACTGTGAAAATAAATTGTAAAATTAGTGACAAAAAGAAAAACTAAATGACTCCGAAGATCCAAAGAAAATAAAATTACAGAAAGGGGTAAAGAAGAAAGCCTATAAGTGTAGGATTACACCATTATTTTTTCCTGAATTTGTTTTATTTTTTAGTACCCTTAAGTTAGATACATTTTATTTTTATAGAATACAGAATGGCTAAAGCAGAAGTGACTGAACATCCAAAATCTAGTTTAAAACGTAGATGTATTAAAGCTTGCTTATGTAGTGTTTTACTATTAACATTCATGTGGGTATTACTAACTGTCCTTGTACCTATTCTAATGATAACTAATAATGGGAATAATACTAATGATGTGACAAGTAAAGGAGTGAATGATGTTACTAATGAAACTCCTAATACTAAAATAGAACCATTGGATGGAAGTATTCTCCATCATGATAAATCAATTAGTGATTTCTCGTTAAATGTGTTTACTAAATTGATGTACGAATATACTGAAACCATGAATGTGAGTGATTGTTATGTGTGCATGCGATTACCTTCGTCTGTCTCAGAAGGGGTGACTTACCACCACCTACCTTTAACATATGGTGTGTCTTGCAGTATTTTAACCAGCCTGTTCTATGTGACGGGGAAACTCGAATACCACTATTCTAATATAGATTTAGTATTTTCAGAAATACCGGTTATTAAAGAGGTAAATAAGGTTTTAAGTAGCAAAAATGCACGTAATCTGGGAGAGTTCTTCCATATCTCCAAAACTCTAGATATAGAATATGCCTATAGAAATAACCTGACTTGTAGTTTGCGGATAGAAGAAAATATTTTTATAGAAATGGTAGAAGATAGAAGAGAAAGTTTCCAAAGAAAGGCTGCTGAACAGAAGTCACAGGTACCACCGTGGGCTTTTAGGGAAGGAGTTTATGAGAAAGGTGAGACATACACTGCAATGTCCCTGGACTGGTCCCAGAAAGGGAGAATATGTTTGCTTAGAACGAAAACTAACTATAACAATTATTTCATTGGTAGTAGTGAATGTGAACATACTTTCCAAATTACTGGAGGTTGGGGATTAAAGGGTGGAACTGATCCTGTCTTTCCAGGAGTTTATTATGTGTGTGGCAAGAAGGCTTATTATAGGTTGCCTGCACATTGGTATGGTAGTTGTTACTTTGCAATTGTTTTTCCCAAAGTCTACCATGTAGACCGAAACAGTAACCAACTAAGTGAAATAAAACATTGACTAACACGTAACAAGAGAGCAAGTTTCTCAGAAATAGTAGGTGATATTTTTGGAGCACTGATACCCTCAGTTGGAGTCGTCTTGAATTCGCACAAAATTCGAAAATTGTCCACAGTGGTTGATCGTTTATCAACAGATACTGCTGGTGGGTTCTTGATGATTGACACTGAAATGGTTGCAATCAGGTCAATGGTTTTGCAAAATAGACTTGCCCTTGATATCTTATTAGCAAAAGAGGGTGGAGTCTGTGGCATGTTGAAAATCCAACACTGCTGTACTTATATCCCTGATAAAAGTGAAGGAATTGAGGGATATATAAAGAATATTACGAAATTACATGAAGACTTGACCCAACTGGAGGTTGATGGTGTTTGGGAGAGACTTGGTAAGAGTTTCTCCTCTGTAGGTAAATGGTTTTCTACTTTTGGAAGTAGTTTATTAGGGAAAATAATAATGCCACTTATTTCAATAGCCATAGTAGTCTTCGGGATAATAACAGCATATAAATGTTGTAAGTGTAAGAAGGGAAAAAGAGAAGTGACAGAAACAGGGAATCAAAGGAGAGGAAGAAAGAGAAAAAGAGAAGAAATAGAACTAGAAGACATGAAAGAAAAATACTATGATATGATGAAAGATCTGGACGAGGGTGCCATAAAAAGAGAAAGGAGTACTGAGTTTTAGATAAAATAAAGATGGCACTCGGTATGGTAGGTATTTTATGATGGCTCCTGAAGGGGGTATTGATGGAGCAGGGGTTCGAGAAAAGAAACCTGCTCGTATTAATACCCCCATAATACGTACTAACAGTAAGTAGTAATAGAAAATTAACGTGCACCTTACATGAACACGTGGGAAATAGCTCTGCGCATGTATGCACTAACGTAAGATGTTACGTTATGTTATTTAATACTTGTAGAGCGCACAGCTACTCAACAGAGTGTCCCGGCGCTGGTGTCTGTAAGTGAGTGATAACATGTGAAAGAACTAAAACCGTATTTACATTATGCTTTAAGTGAAACGAGAAACAATGCATGACTAGGCCGCATGTGCATTTCGTAGTTTGCGTGTTGCACTTTGCTTTAAAATAATAAGTAATGCTGCTTTCTGATTAAGGCTTATGCTAGATAACCCTAAAATGAGGAATAGTGCAGGGAGGGGGGTAAACAGTGAAAACTACATTGTCATATAATTAATGAATGCCCATTTTTCATTCACTATAGTGGGCTGGATGAACTCCATTTTGCTTATGTTGTCAGAAGAAGGGAGGGGTGAACTGAAGAGTGAATCTGATCTGTCAGAGGCAAGGCAGATGCGCTGTGCACAGCAGAAGAAATGTACGAGTTGAAGGCCAGTGTGACGATTGTCGGCCAAATGATGAAATCAACCGTGGGACCAAAATAGTATTCTGCGGACGTTGTCAAATTTATTAATACAATTGTTTAAATGTATCTTGTTTAAGAAAACGTGAGAATGAACTAAGAACCGAACTGTGAGAAAGGAAGCAAACAGTAAATTAACTAAATTGTATGTGAGGTCACTGTGGTGTGACAGAGACACCTCCTAGGCCCTCCAATCATCTGTCTTGTTTTAAAAATTGTTGCAACTAATGTGGGATGGACATATAGGTTTTAGGGTATAACTGGGGTGCCTTTAGGGGTGTGGTTTAGAAGGAAAAGAAAATAGGCTGGAGAGGCTGAGAGAGAGAGAGGGAGATGCGTCGCTGTCCGTCGGTTTGCAGAGAGGCCTAGCTGATTCCTGTCCTGTTCCATTCCTGTCCCTGTAAATCTTTGTTTCCTGACTCTATTCAGGAACCCCCACCATCGCCTTGGCCAGGGTAGTGGTTTTCTACAGACCGTTTTGTTTGTATGTTTCTGACTCATACAGGCATAATTCTTGCAAATGTATTTTGTCTCTGAAACTTATGTCTCTTTGCCTATCCACTCCGTCATTGATATATTTGTACGTATTATTTAGATGAAACTTTGTCTCTTCATCTATCCCCTCCGTTAGGTAAAATTCTGTTTCGCATTTGAATTTGCTGAAACTTTTGTCTCTTAATCTATCCACTCCTCCATACTAAATGTCATTGCTTATATGATGAGTTTGTATTCATTTGAAGTTGTTGATGTTAATTTCCTTTAGTGAGTTTCATTATTTGCATTTGTGACCATATGCAATGAGCATTACTACGTTAACTTACGAGATAAAATTTTATTAACTTTACTGAAAGTTTGTGATTATTTTATTGACTAAAAGTAAGTTAGAAATGTCATATCATTATCATCAACTATTCAACTAATTGGTTCATCGACCAAGTAGAGAAAGCGTTGATATATAAATCAGATAAGTATTTGGAAATGACATATATGAATTTTAGGAGGAAGAATTTTTTTTTTTTTTTAAAGATCTTTTTATTAACATTGCTCATATCATCATACATTACATGACAGTATTCATAAAGCATGCGACGGGATTGCAGTTCAACATCCGGTGTAAAGCATTCAAAGGTATAAGCGGGATGTACAACTGTTAAAATCACTACCCTGGCCCCCCTTCTAGCGCCCTGTATTTCCGCCATGGTCCCCAGATTTTCTTCCATTTCTTAGTGCAGCCTCTACTCTTGTAGATCGTTTCCTCTGCTCTTTGGCACCAATCCAGGTCGCGCCTCCATTGGTCCCACTGTGGAGGTGTCTGCGACCCCCAGCCACTCGCTATGTTCCTTTTTGCCACCCCGGCAGCCAATGCCAGCCAAATCTCATTATATCTAGACCAGTCCGAGTCGTTCTTGATCATTAGCAGCAACCACCGGGGCTCCCACGGAACCAGTGATCCCACCACCGCTGACATCGTGTCCGCGACCCTAGTCCAAAAGGGCACTATCTCTGGGCATTCCCACAGTATATGGTAGAAGGTGCCCTCCTCCCGACACCCCCTTACACAGAGGGCCGACTGACTCTTTCCCCAGGCATGTAGGTGGGTACGGGGGTAGTATACGCGATGTAGGATTTTAAGCTGCACGAGCCGGAACCGGCAGCGAATTGCGATCTCTCGCAGGCTTTGTAGGGCGTCCTGCCACTCGTCATCTTCCAAGTCGCCTACGTCTCCCACCCACCTTGTCCGCAGTGTCGTCAGTGGGTCAGGCATGTTGTTTATGAGTTTGCGGTATATTGTGGAAGTGGGTTTCTCCAGTATGGGATCGAGAAGCAGCCTATCTTCCATGGGGGAATACTCCGGGATTGTCATGTCCCTCCTTATGTGAGCCCTCAGGGCATGGGAGATGCGTATGTAGTAGTAGTAGTGTTGTGAGTCATGGAGATCGTATTCTTTTTTAAGGGAAGCAAAGGATCGCGGGGCAGCTCCCTTCCAGACATCTCCCAAATATTCAATGCCTATGAGTTTCCATCCCCGGAACCCAGTCAAATTAGTTATTTCTGTTAGCTGTTCTCCATGCCATAGAGGGGTTCTACCCGTCAGGGAACCCGACCACCCCAAAAACTTATTTGCCTCCCTCCAGCACTGAACAACCACCCCTGTGTGGGACGGCCAATCTTTCCTTGGCTTCCGAGCATAGAGCAATGGCTCGCAGCTTCCACCAGGCATGACCGTCCAGTCAACCCTATAGGCCGGCTCCGCTCGATCCGCATATATCCAATCATTGACCACTTGCAATTGTGCAGCCCAGTAGTATAACTTAACGTCTGGAAGGGCCAGCCCTCCATCTTACACCCCTCTCGTCAGCTTATGCAACGCTATCCTTGGGTTGCCACCATCCCAAAGCAACGTCCGTATTGCTTGTGCTATACGAGTAAATACGCCCTGTGGAACCGGATACGGTGTATTTTGCAGAATATAGAGAAGTCGCGGTAGTGCTAGCATCTTGAACATTGCAGCTCGGCCTGCGAGGGAGAGAGGCAGCGACCTCCAATGGCTCACGTCAACTCCCAGGTGCACTAATTGGGGTTCCAGGTTCCTAGTGAGGAACTCTGCCTTATCCCTAGTGATGTACACCCCCAAGTATTTAAATCCGTCGGTTACGATTGAAGCTGGACATCTAGTCTGAATCCGCGGGGGGACCTGAGAGTGGATAAATCAATGACTTCGCCCAGTTAATGGTGTAGCCCGAGTAGCTACCAAATAATTCAAAGAGGTGTAATGCCCTCGCTATCGAGTGATACGGTCTGGCCATATACAGCACGATATCGTCCGCGTACAAGGAGATATGCTCTTCCCACTCGTCGGTCAACGCCAAGCCCCAGAACGCCCCGTCTCTCCTAATCCAGAAAGCCAACGGCTCCAGGGCCAGGGCAAACAGGAGGGGGACAGAGGGCACCCCTGCCTGGTGCCCCTCTGCAGAGAAAAGACCCTGGACACTGCGCCATTAACTCTCACCCTCGCTACCGGTCGCTCGTACAAGAGTGGCACCCAGCTACAGAATGTAGGGCCGAACCCCAGTCGCCTGAGCACCATGAACAGGTAAGGCCTGCGTGGCATAAACCCTGATTGATCGACATGTACGAGATCCGGCAGAACCGCCAGCAACCTATCAGCCAGGGCCTTAGCCAAGACCTTGGCTTCAACATTAAGAAGCGAAATTGGGCGGTAGGAAGAGCATTGATCAGCCGGCTTTCCCGTTTTGTGGATTACGACAATGGTGGCCTCTCGTTGATCAGGCGGGAGCCTTCCCACCTCTCGCGCTTCTATGTACATCTGGAGGAGGGGGTCAAGGATGACAGTGGCCTGCCGCTTATATATTTCCACTGGGAGCCCGTTCGGTCCCTGCGCCTTCCCGGATTGGAGGGAATTGAGAGCCCCCTATTTCCTCCCTCGTGAAATCTGCCTCCAGGCGGTCGCTTTGCTCCTGGGATAATGTGGGCAACGCAAAGTCTTGTAGGAACTCCGCGCAGTCCTGTTCAGTCCTAGTGCAAACCGGGTGTATACCCCTTCAAAATAGGACGCGAAAGATTCCGCTATCTCTGCACTATTAGAGGCCAATGTGCCTGTTCGATCATGTACTTCGGCTACCCAAGAGCGCTCCCTGTCCCGCTGCTCTAGCCACGCCAACAACTTCAAGGCCTTATCTCCCACATCATAGATCCGATGTTGCGTGGCGAGGGAGTAAGCGCGCGCCTCGCTCTCAGCCAGAGCCCTGAGCTCCTTTTGTTTAAGAGCCAAGGTATGACTGAGATCTTCCGACGGCGCCGTGCCGGCTTCCCGTTGGAGCCTCTCTATCTCTATTTCCAGCTGGCTGACCTGTAGAGACTCCTCTTTCTTTTGGGCCCCAATCAGAGCCTGGGCCTGCCCTCTCAGAACCGTCTTATAGGCTTCCCATAGCGTGATATGGGACACAACCGAACCCCGATTTTCTTCAAAGTATAGCTGGGAGCCCTCCCGAAGTTTATCCCCTATGGTTTCATCCCGGAGGCGCCACGGATCTATCCTCGGGAAAGACGCCCTGTTGATCACCGGACCCTTGAGCGTGACGCTAACCGGAGAGTGATCTGAAATCCCCGGGCCATGATGTGAGGCTCCGCAAATTCGCCCAATTGATTTGTGCGCGTGAAGAAGTGATCCAGTCGTGAAAAGGACCCATGTCTAGCCGAGTAAAATGTGTAGTGCCGATGCGAGGGGTGGTGTGTGCGCCAAATGTCTCTAAGCCCCTGGGCGGTAATGAAGCCTCGTAGCCCACATTCTCCCCTAGATTCCCGCCCTCGCCCGATCGGTCCAAGTCAGCGTCCATTACAGCATTGGTGTCACCCCCTAGTAAAAGGACACCCCTAGGAAGGTCTGCCATGAAGGATCCCAGTCGTGTGTATGTCGAAGAGTGTAGACCAGGCGGGATGTAACAGGAGCCCAGAACTATGGTTCGCCCCTCCCATCGACCTGCCACTGCCACCATACAGCCCATATCATCTGTCCATGTGCCCGAAATTACCATAGGCAAAGTGTTGCGCATTAAAATGCCCACCCCCTTGAGCCCGACGTGAACCCCGAATGGGCCACCATTTTATAGCCAAATCTGTCGAGGGCCTTGCATCTATTGCCTCGCAAATGCATCTCCTGGAGGAGGACCACATCTGGGAATGCCTCTTCAGGTGCTGCAGCACCAATGTGCGCTTGATCTTGTTGCCCACCCCATGGACGTTCCACGTCCATATTTTAATGTGCGTTTGTTCACCCATTGTTGTCAAGAGGCCTACTCCTCATCGGATATTCAGTGACCCACTGTGCCATATTGAACCAAATCCCACATGCCAAGAAAATATGCTGATATGGAGCTAAACATACCCCCTCCCGAAACCAACCCCCAACCCCCCAACCAACTCCCCCTCCCTGCCTCCCTGCTCGGTGGGTCCCCAACCTCCCTCCCACCTTAGGAGGAAGAAAATTGAACATTGTATAAATTGACACCAGCGCATCAGGGATTTGGGTGAAAGTGTATGGGTCATTGTTCTGTGATATTTTGAGTATTGATCCCTGATCAGGTATTGACCTTTCGCGCTGGATCAATTTCATCTGGACAAAAACAGAAATAATAAAAAAGCCAGTGTCAGTATCGACTGGTCATCCACAGTCCCAAAGTCTCCGCTGAGTAGAACAGTGTGTCACCTACCCAAGTTCTGCTATTGTCTCCTTGGAGTGCTCACACAGTTCCACTCCACTACTGCTGTCAGCCACTCAGGCTTCCAGTGTTTGTCATCCACTGCAAATGAGCTCTAACTAGAAGAGTCTATATTTCTTCTCCTCTCGTTGGCTTGTGGGAACCAGTGCCATCCAACCCCGCTGCACTTTGTCCTGCCTTGCTTTGTGCGCCAAACCACTTGCTGTTTGCCTCTCCCCTCGACTCCCCCCACACAAGCACACCACCTATCCGAAGCTCCTGCTTGGTATGTAGCGGTGACTCCACTTCATTCCTCAATCCTTCACTTGCCTCCACTTGCTTCTGTTACTGCTTTGGAGCCCTCTGGAGCATTGCTATCTGCATGAGGCATGCCACAAACGCCATGCACAGCTCCGTGGTTGGAAAGGGGGGACAGAGCCTACCAAAAATTGGAACCTACGGGACATTACTCAGGCAACATAGCGGCTGTTTCTTCTCTCCAAGTAAAGTGAATTCTTTGTCCTCCTTCCTCTCATTTTCATTTTGTCCCGTTTTTCTAGTCCGAAAGCCACTGCAAAGGTTCAAAAATTTTTGGTTCCAAACAAACTAAACCACAGACAAAAAACTGTACAGGCTTCCGTTGCAGGACTGGTAATTTCAAGGAGTCCAGTGATCTTTGTGAGATACGCACAAACTATTTGAATGGAGAAGAATACATGTTCAGAAAACACGTCTGCAATGGGAAAAACAAAGTTTCAAGTTAATTTTGGCTACAACACCTCCACATATGTTTAAAGCTTTCCCACTATTATATCCTACCTATCCTAATTGTGAGGCGCTCTGATACCCGCCTGGGTCATGTTCGCGCTATACAAAACTTTATTAATAAATCAAATTAAAAAAGCTACCTCAGAAATTCACCTGAAACCTCAGTTAAAGTGCAGTTATGGCTGTGTATTAAAACTGAAAAACCACTGAAATTCTCATGCTATAGTTAGGATAACAATTCGTAATGCACACAACAGCCATGCAGTACTCATGACTTCACCCTTAATAAAATTGATGCAATTACATAGGTTGTAAATCATCTTACAGGCAAGTGTGCATATCACATTAACATTAACACTTTGACACAGATGACTATAAATGCAATGTCATTAATTGGTTTGATTATCTGTTGTTGCTGTATCAGTTATGGTTTGCATGCTCCTAACCATAACTTCATTGTTTTTTCGGTTGCAATTTGTAACCATAACTGGACTTTAATTATGTGAATGTTGGAGGTTTTTAAACATACTTGGAGATTTTCTAATCAATATTAACCATAACCACACTTTAAACTTTTTGTTTTTAGTGAATATTTGGGGATTTCTAATCATATATCAATCCAAAAGTTCCCTGGCCCTAACCCTGTCTGGGGAACCAACCCTAGCTGTAGCTGAATTGTTGGCTCTGGTTATCGCTTGTTTTTGGACAACAAACATGCTATGTATCCCTCCAACCAGAAGGGTTTGACAGACATAATGGTATGTTACTTTTGTAAATCAGACATCTGGGCAAAAAATTACGTGAAAACCTCGTCAGTAATTGCTATTGTTTCCTCCTTATTTTCATTACTTTTTTATTTCAACAATTAGTTTTTTTGTGAAAACTATGAGCAATCTACAGAAATGACACCTTCCTGAATTCAGAATGTTGTTTAGTTTTCAGAAATACATAGCTTTCTGGAATCACTCATTAGTTTCATGCCTTGTTTCCGGCACAAGCTGCAAGAAGGTTGAAACCACAATAAATAGGAAACAATGGACTACTGGTAATGTAAAAACCGTGGTAAGAAAATTGGTTTCTTATACAACTCTGCTTGCTCTTGAAAGCTGAAAATATGGCGATTTAAAAAAAAAAATTTTTTAATCCTTTTTACTGGTTTTCCACAGTGTGTGCATAATACAATACAATCTGCCAGTATTATCATACAAAACAGTACAGTGACAGTTACACTTTTGACGCTTGGTGGGGAACCAGGCTGCGTTTCATATTGGTGACAGAAGAATAAAGACAAAGGAAACCCTACCTAACAATTGCACATGTCTATGCATATAGGCCCCTTTATGATCAGAAAGTAAAGCAATAGACAGTTTTTTTCCCATCTCCGCAACTCCCCACCAAACGATTCATAAAACACAAACACAAACTCAAACTGTACGATCTCAACTGACCCATACATGTTATGCGATTCAGGTCGTCAATGGGCCAGGGTGACTGCTTACATATGGACCCTTTACCAAAGGGGGAAGCATAGCGGGACCGGTGAATAGGAGAGAGGGAGGGGGAAGGGAGAAGAGCGGGGGGGTTGGGAAGAGGAAAAGACAAGAGAAAGAAGGAGAAAGGGAAAGAGAGAGAGAGAATGCATCACAGATCGCGCTGTCGCATGTTCGCAAGAGCCGGAAAGTCTCGCCTGGGTAGGCTAGGACCTGCCTAGTGCAATGGCCACCGTGACTCGCTCGCTACTGTGTGATGGCATGTTCTTGTATGTGCCCAGCAGAGTATGTCCGTTCAAACTAATGAGGCGCTAGACGTATTCAATTTGCTTTCCACGAAAGATAAGTAATCTTGCCATTGCATGGGATTGGCCTGTGGGGGGTCTCGGGGCGCCTTCAGTGTTTGTGTTGTGTGCTCTGCCACCAATGCCTTGCGGAGATCCAGTAACCATGTGCGCGTGTTGGGAGCTGCACTCGATTTCCATGACATTGCTATTCTACGTTTAGCTAACGCCAAAGCTAAATCTAGGAATTTATTAAGGTTTTTTCTCGCAGCAGTACGCTTGGTGATGCCGAGTAAGAAATGTAGGCCCGACATGGGAATCAGTAAATCCGTTGCGTCCCCTAATGTCGCCTCAACCTCGTTCCAGTAGGCTCCAAGGCAAGGGCAGGTCCAGACCATATGTAGGAACTGAGCGCCCATCCGTGAGCAGCGAGGGCAAATGTCAACAGACGTAGGATACATGTGGGACAATCTGTACGGCGTTAAGTAAATATGATGTAGGTAGTTGAACTGGGTATATTTCAATCTAGCATTCGTAGATACAGTTTTGGTGTACTCCTATGCACTGCGACCACTGCTTGTCAGTCATGACAACTGACAATTCAGAATCCCAGTATGCCCGAAGCTTTGTCAATAGAGGGCCAGGGCCAGGTCTCAAGGAGCTATATAGCGCTGTCACCGCATGCCTGCCCTTCCCGTGTGTGAGCATTGTCTGTAACACACGAGGTGGGACCGGTTCCGACTCAACGTTTCCCCAAGTTTGGTGGATTTGACGAGCTAGTAGCGTGTAAAGCATAAATGTAGCCTGCGTAATACCGAAGTCCTCTATCAGCCCTTCCAGACTCTGCAACTGCGCATCCGCGAATAAGTCACCCCAAGTGTCCAACCCTACTTCCGCCCAAGATTCCAACTCCGGACGGTCATGACAGACAAACGTCCTCGGTAGAATCTCCAGTGTCAGCGCGGTGCATATGGCATCGCCCGGGTGCTGGGCAACACATATCTCAGCCAACTACGTCTGGCCGCAGACATTAGCAGTTTGCCTTGCTTCTTTTGTGTCTGAGTGGTAGTGCCCGATAGCCATTCTATTATGGCCGTACGTCTTAAGGGTAGTGTCCAGCTAGACATCTCTGTAAGCTGGGCGCCCGCTAACCATCTCATGGGCCACTGGAGATGTGCGGCAGCATAATAGTGCTCTTAGTTTGGTGCCCCCAGTCCACCCTCTGGGAGCGGTAGATACAGTTTACGGAGAGCCACTCGAGACCTGGAGCCACCCCATAGGAGCTCCACCAGAATCCTCTCAAGATCCTTATATATACTCCGAGGTAGCCTGTGAGGGAGAGCAGTAAAAAAATTAATTTCGCAATGGCCACTCTTCCCACAGGGGACAAGGGTAGACCGCGCCAGAACAGTAGCGACGCTCGAGCTCTGGATACTGCCTTACCCAGGTTCCCGTCTATGACGTCCGCACTAGCATGATAGACTTGCACACCCAGGTACTTGAAGGTATCAAATGCCCACTCCAGCGGGGTTCTAGGCATGCCCTGCCTTTGGTCAAACGGGGTCGCTTGCATAGGAAAGACTACCGACTTGGGCCAGTTCACCCGAAGGCCCGAGGCCTGGGCATGGTCATCCAGGAGTGCCATCAGGTCATGCAGCACAGTATCCTCCCCCCGGAGGTAGACCAGTGCATCATCAGCATACAATAAAATGATATGCCATTGCCTGTCTGCATGGATACCCCAGTCCAAGACCCGCTGTTGCAATTTACATGCTAAGGTCTCCATAGCAAATGCAAATAGGATAGGCGACAAAGGACAACCCTGTCTGGTGCCTCGCTCAATAACAAACTTAGGGGATATGTCGCGACTAGTTCTTACTCTAGCCTGGGGGTTAGTATATAGTAAACGCACCCAGCGCAAGTATTTGGGTCCAATGCCAAACTTACCCAGCACAGCCAACAGATACTCCCACCCCAGAGTATCGAATGCTTTTCAATATCCAAGACTGCCAACCAGGGGGTGTCAGCCTCCGTTCGAGCCCAAGCGAGGAGCCAGAACAAACGACGTAAGTTCAGTCCGGTGCTTCTCCCCAGAATAAAACCATTTTGGTCTTCATGTATTAAAAGGGGTGCCGTTTCTATGAGCCTGTTAGCCAACACCTTCCCCAATATTTTATAATCCGCATTTAATAAGGACAGGGGCCAATATAATGCCATCTGAAACGGATCCCTACCCGGCTTAGGAAACACCACTAACAGCGCTTCACGTAAGGATGCTGGGAGTTCTCCTCTATCGTAAGCATCTTTATAGACAGTCATCAATTGGGGTACAAGCTTATCGGAGTACACAGAGTAAAACTCCGACGGCCAACCATCTGCCCCTGGTGACTTACCTGCCGCCAACTGTCTAATAGCGTCCAATATTTCGTCTTCCGCAATACCTTCCTCTAACGAATCATATTGGGGCTTCGTAACTTGCTGTAGCTGCAGCGGTGCTAAAAACGCTCTCTGTGTGGGAGGCTATCCGTGACTTGCGCCCTGTACAATTATTTATAGTATTCATAGAATGCGTCATTAATTGCCGCCTGCATGTTCACCAGCACGCCCTCGCCATTGTATAACGCTGTGAATGGAGGTTGGGAGGCGTCCGCTTTCAAAAGCCAAGCCAACATTTTACCCGCTTTGTCGCCCTGTGTATGTTGTTGGGCTAAGTAGTGTTTGTAGTCCAATGCGCATAGACTGTCTAAGGTCTCCTTATAAGCTAGTCGCGCCTTGGCCAGCAGGGGAGCCACCAGAGGGTCCACAGGCGCCAGGTTTTCACATCGCTTGATTTCGGCTTCATGCCCACACAACTCAGCTGAGAGCGCCATGCGTGAGCCGTATGACGTCTTGATACCATGTCCCCGAGCAACTATTTTAAATGCATCCCATTCTATGCCCCTATCGGATGTAGTACCCGTGTTCTCCTGAAAGTTTGTGGTAATCGACTGCCCTCAGGGCATGGGAGATGCGTATGTAGTAGTAGTAGTGTTGTGAGTCATGGAGATCGTATTCTTTTTTAAGGGAAGCAAAGGATCGCGGGGCAGCTCCCTTCCAGACATCTCCCAAATATTCAATGCCTATGAGTTTCCATCCCCGGAACCCAGTCAAATTAGTTATTTCTGTTAGCTGTTCTCCATGCCATAGAGGGGTTCTACCCGTCAGGGAACCCGACCACCCCAAAAACTTATTTGCCTCCCTCCAGCACTGAACAACCACCCCTGTGTGGGACGGCCAATCTTTCCTTGGCTTCCGAGCATAGAGCAATGGCTCGCAGCTTCCACCAGGCATGACCGTCCAGTCAACCCTATAGGCCGGCTCCGCTCGATCCGCATATATCCAATCATTGACCACTTGCAATTGTGCAGCCCAGTAGTATAACTTAACGTCTGGAAGGGCCAGCCCTCCATCTTACACCCCTCTCGTCAGCTTATGCAACGCTATCCTTGGGTTGCCACCATCCCAAAGCAACGTCCGTATTGCTTGTGCTATACGAGTAAATACGCCCTGTGGAACCGGATACGGTGTATTTTGCAGAATATAGAGAAGTCGCGGTAGTGCTAGCATCTTGAACATTGCAGCTCGGCCTGCGAGGGAGAGAGGCAGCGACCTCCAATGGCTCACGTCAACTCCCAGGTGCACTAATTGGGGTTCCAGGTTCCTAGTGAGGAACTCTGCCTTATCCCTAGTGATGTACACCCCCAAGTATTTAAATCCGTCGGTTACGATTGAAGCTGGACATCTAGTCTGAATCCGCGGGGGGACCTGAGAGTGGATAAATCAATGACTTCGCCCAGTTAATGGTGTAGCCCGAGTAGCTACCAAATAATTCAAAGAGGTGTAATGCCCTCGCTATCGAGTGATACGGTCTGGCCATATACAGCACGATATCGTCCGCGTACAAGGAGATATGCTCTTCCCACTCGTCGGTCAACGCCAAGCCCCAGAACGCCCCGTCTCTCCTAATCCAGAAAGCCAACGGCTCCAGGGCCAGGGCAAACAGGAGGGGGACAGAGGGCACCCCTGCCTGGTGCCCCTCTGCAGAGAAAAGACCCTGGACACTGCGCCATTAACTCTCACCCTCGCTACCGGTCGCTCGTACAAGAGTGGCACCCAGCTACAGAATGTAGGGCCGAACCCCAGTCGCCTGAGCACCATGAACAGGTAAGGCCTGCGTGGCATAAACCCTGATTGATCGACATGTACGAGATCCGGCAGAACCGCCAGCAACCTATCAGCCAGGGCCTTAGCCAAGACCTTGGCTTCAACATTAAGAAGCGAAATTGGGCGGTAGGAAGAGCATTGATCAGCCGGCTTTCCCGTTTGTGGATTACGACAATGGTGGCCTCTCGTTGATCAGGCGGGAGCCTTCCCACCTCTCGCGCTTCTATGTACATCTGGAGGAGGGGGTCAAGGATGACAGTGGCCTGCCGCTTATATATTTCCACTGGGAGCCCGTTCGGTCCCTGCGCCTTCCCGGATTGGAGGGAATTGAGAGCCCCCCCTATTTCCTCCCTCGTGAAATCTGCCTCCAGGCGGTCGCTTTGCTCCTGGGATAATGTGGGCAACGCAAAGTCTTGTAGGAACTCCGCGCAGTCCTGTTCAGTCCTAGTGCAAACCGGGGTGTATACCCCTTCAAAATAGGACGCGAAAGATTCCGCTATCTCTGCACTATTAGAGGCCAATGTGCCTGTTCGATCATGTACTTCGGCTACCCAAGAGCGCTCCCTGTCCCGCTGCTCTAGCCACGCCAACAACTTCAAGGCCTTATCTCCCACATCATAGATCCGATGTTGCGTGGCGAGGGAGTAAGCGCGCGCCTCGCTCTCAGCCAGAGCCCTGAGCTCCTTTTGTTTAAGAGCCAAGGTATGACTGAGATCTTCCGACGGCGCCGTGCCGGCTTCCCGTTGGAGCCTCTCTATCTCTATTTCCAGCTGGCTGACCTGTAGAGACTCCTCTTTCTTTTGGGCCCCAATCAGAGCCTGGGCCTGCCCTCTCAGAACCGTCTTATAGGCTTCCCATAGCGTGATATGGGACACAACCGAACCCCGATTTTCTTCAAAGTATAGCTGGGAGCCCTCCCGAAGTTTATCCCCTATGGTTTCATCCCGGAGGCGCCACGGATCTATCCTCGGGAAAGACGCCCTGTTGATCACCGGACCCTTGAGCGTGACGCTAACCGGAGAGTGATCTGAAATCCCCCGGGCCATGATGTGAGGCTCCGCAAATTCGCCCAATTGATTTGTGCGCGTGAAGAAGTGATCCAGTCGTGAAAAGGACCCATGTCTAGCCGAGTAAAATGTGTAGTGCCGATGCGAGGGGTGGTGTGTGCGCCAAATGTCTCTAAGCCCCTGGGCGGTAATGAAGCCTCGTAGCCCACATTCTCCCCTAGATTCCCGCCCCTCGCCCGATCGGTCCAAGTCAGCGTCCATTACAGCATTGGTGTCACCCCCTAGTAAAAGGACACCCCTAGGAAGGTCTGCCATGAAGGATCCCAGTCGTGTGTATGTCGAAGAGTGTAGACCAGGCGGGATGTAACAGGAGCCCAGAACTATGGTTCGCCCCTCCCATCGACCTGCCACTGCCACCATACAGCCCATATCATCTGTCCATGTGCCCGAAATTACCATAGGCAAAGTGTTGCGCATTAAAATGCCCACCCCCCTTGAGCCCGACGTGAACCCCGAATGGGCCACCATTTTATAGCCAAATCTGTCGAGGGCCTTGCATCTATTGCCTCGCAAATGCATCTCCTGGAGGAGGACCACATCTGGGGAATGCCTCTTCAGGTGCTGCAGCACCAATGTGCGCTTGATCTTGTTGCCCACCCCATGGACGTTCCACGTCCATATTTTAATGTGCGTTTGTTCACCCATTGTTGTCAAGAGGCCTACTCCTCATCGGATATTCAGTGACCCACTGTGCCATATTGAACCAAATCCCACATGCCAAGAAAATATGCTGATATGGAGCTAAACATACCCCCTCCCGAAACCAACCCCCAACCCCCCAACCAACTCCCCCTCCCTGCCTCCCTGCTCGGTGGGTCCCCAACCTCCCTCCCACCTTAGGAGGAAGAAAATTGAACATTGTATAAATTGACACCAGCGCATCAGGGATTTGGGTGAAAGTGTATGGGTCATTGTTCTGTGATATTTTGAGTATTGATCCCTGATCAGGTATTGACCTTTCGCGCTGGATCAATTTCATCTGGACAAAAACAGAAATAATAAAAAAGCCAGTGTCAGTATCGACTGGTCATCCACAGTCCCAAAGTCTCCGCTGAGTAGAACAGTGTGTCACCTACCCAAGTTCTGCTATTGTCTCCTTGGAGTGCTCACACAGTTCCACTCCACTACTGCTGTCAGCCACTCAGGCTTCCAGTGTTTGTCATCCACTGCAAATGAGCTCTAACTAGAAGAGTCTATATTTCTTCTCCTCTCGTTGGCTTGTGGGAACCAGTGCCATCCAACCCCGCTGCACTTTGTCCTGCCTTGCTTTGTGCGCCAAACCACTTGCTGTTTGCCTCTCCCCTCGACTCCCCCCACACAAGCACACCACCTATCCGAAGCTCCTGCTTGGTATGTAGCGGTGACTCCACTTCATTCCTCAATCCTTCACTTGCCTCCACTTGCTTCTGTTACTGCTTTGGAGCCCTCTGGAGCATTGCTATCTGCATGAGGCATGCCACAAACGCCATGCACAGCTCCGTGGTTGGAAAGGGGGACAGAGCCTACCAAAATTGGAACCTACGGGACATTACTCAGGCAACATAGCGGCTGTTTCTTCTCTCCAAGTAAAGTGAATTCTTTGTCCTCCTTCCTCTCATTTTCATTTTGTCCCGTTTTTCTAGTCCGAAAGCCACTGCAAAGGTTCAAAAATTTTTGGTTCCAAACAAACTAAACCACAGACAAAAAACTGTACAGGCTTCCGTTGCAGGACTGGTAATTTCAAGGAGTCCAGTGATCTTTGTGAGATACGCACAAACTATTTGAATGGAGAAGAATACATGTTCAGAAAACACGTCTGCAATGGGAAAAACAAAGTTTCAAGTTAATTTTGGCTACAACACCTCCACATATGTTTAAAGCTTTCCCACTATTATATCCTACCTATCCTAATTGTGAGGCGCTCTGATACCCGCCTGGGTCATGTTCGCGCTATACAAAACTTTATTAATAAATCAAATTAAAAAAGCTACCTCAGAAATTCACCTGAAACCTCAGTTAAAGTGCAGTTATGGCTGTGTATTAAAACTGAAAAACCACTGAAATTCTCATGCTATAGTTAGGATAACAATTCGTAATGCACACAACAGCCATGCAGTACTCATGACTTCACCCTTAATAAAATTGATGCAATTACATAGGTTGTAAATCATCTTACAGGCAAGTGTGCATATCACATTAACATTAACACTTTGACACAGATGACTATAAATGCAATGTCATTAATTGGTTTGATTATCTGTTGTTGCTGTATCAGTTATGGTTTGCATGCTCCTAACCATAACTTCATTGTTTTTTCGGTTGCAATTTGTAACCATAACTGGACTTTAATTATGTGAATGTTGGAGGTTTTTAAACATACTTGGAGATTTTCTAATCAATATTAACCATAACCACACTTTAAACTTTTTGTTTTTAGTGAATATTTGGGGATTTCTAATCATATATCAATCCAAAAGTTCCCTGGCCCTAACCCTGTCTGGGGAACCAACCCTAGCTGTAGCTGAATTGTTGGCTCTGGTTATCGCTTGTTTTTGGACAACAAACATGCTATGTATCCCTCCAACCAGAAGGGTTTGACAGACATAATGGTATGTTACTTTTGTAAATCAGACATCTGGGCAAAAAATTACGTGAAAACCTCGTCAGTAATTGCTATTGTTTCCTCCTTATTTTCATTACTTTTTTATTTCAACAATTAGTTTTTTTGTGAAAACTATGAGCAATCTACAGAAATGACACCTTCCTGAATTCAGAATGTTGTTTAGTTTTCAGAAATACATAGCTTTCTGGAATCACTCATTAGTTTCATGCCTTGTTTCCGGCACAAGCTGCAAGAAGGTTGAAACCACAATAAATAGGAAACAATGGACTACTGGTAATGTAAAAACCGTGGTAAGAAAATTGGTTTCTTATACAACTCTGCTTGCTCTTGAAAGCTGAAAATATGGCGATTTAAAAAAAAAAAAATTTTTTAATCCTTTTTACTGGTTTTCCACAGTGTGTGCATAATACAATACAATCTGCCAGTATTATCATACAAAACAGTACAGTGACAGTTACACTTTTGACGCTTGGTGGGGAACCAGGCTGCGTTTCATATTGGTGACAGAAGAATAAAGACAAAGGAAACCCTACCTAACAATTGCACATGTCTATGCATATAGGCCCCTTTATGATCAGAAAGTAAAGCAATAGACAGTTTTTTTCCCATCTCCGCAACTCCCCACCAAACGATTCATAAAACACAAACACAAACTCAAACTGTACGATCTCAACTGACCCATACATGTTATGCGATTCAGGTCGTCAATGGGCCAGGGTGACTGCTTACATATGGACCCTTTACCAAAGGGGGAAGCATAGCGGGACCGGTGAATAGGAGAGAGGGAGGGGGAAGGGAGAAGAGCGGGGGGGGGTTGGGAAGAGGAAAAGACAAGAGAAAGAAGGAGAAAGGGAAAGAGAGAGAGAGAATGCATCACAGATCGCGCTGTCGCATGTTCGCAAGAGCCGGAAAGTCTCGCCTGGGTAGGCTAGGACCTGCCTAGTGCAATGGCCACCGTGACTCGCTCGCTACTGTGTGATGGCATGTTCTTGTATGTGCCCAGCAGAGTATGTCCGTTCAAACTAATGAGGCGCTAGACGTATTCAATTTGCTTTCCACGAAAGATAAGTAATCTTGCCATTGCATGGGATTGGCCTGTGGGGGGTCTCGGGCGCCTTCAGTGTTTGTGTTGTGTGCTCTGCCACCAATGCCTTGCGGAGATCCAGTAACCATGTGCGCGTGTTGGGAGCTGCACTCGATTTCCATGACATTGCTATTCTACGTTTAGCTAACGCCAAAGCTAAATCTAGGAATTTATTAAGGTTTTTCTCGCAGCAGTACGCTTGGTGATGCCGAGTAAGAAATGTAGGCCCGACATGGGAATCAGTAAATCCGTTGCGTCCCCTAATGTCGCCTCAACCTCGTTCCAGTAGGCTCCAAGGCAAGGGCAGGTCCAGACCATATGTAGGAACTGAGCGCCCATCCGTGAGCAGCGAGGGCAAATGTCAACAGACGTAGGATACATGTGGGACAATCTGTACGGCGTTAAGTAAATATGATGTAGGTAGTTGAACTGGGTATATTTCAATCTAGCATTCGTAGATACAGTTTTGGTGTACCCTATGCACTGCGACCACTGCTTGTCAGTCATGACAACTGACAATTCAGAATCCCAGTATGCCCGAAGCTTTGTCAATAGAGGGCCAGGGCCAGGTCTCAAGGAGCTATATAGCGCTGTCACCGCATGCCTGCCCTTCCCGTGTGTGAGCATTGTCTGTAACACACGAGGTGGGACCGGTTCCGACTCAACGTTTCCCCAAGTTTGGTGGATTTGACGAGCTAGTAGCGTGTAAAGCATAAATGTAGCCTGCGTAATACCGAAGTCCTCTATCAGCCCTTCCAGACTCTGCAACTGCGCATCCGCGAATAAGTCACCCCAAGTGTCCAACCCTACTTCCGCCCAAGATTCCAACTCCGGACGGTCATGACAGACAAACGTCCTCGGTAGAATCTCCAGTGTCAGCGCGGGTGCATATGGCATCGCCCGGGTGCTGGGCAACACATATCTCAGCCAACTACGTCTGGCCGCAGACATTAGCAGTTTGCCTTGCTTCTTTTGTGTCTGAGTGGTAGTGCCCGATAGCCATTCTATTATGGCCGTACGTCTTAAGGGTAGTGTCCAGCTAGACATCTCTGTAAGCTGGGCGCCCGCTAACCATCTCATGGGCCACTGGAGATGTGCGGCAGCATAATAGTGCTCTTAGTTTGGTGCCCCCAGTCCACCCTCTGGGAGCGGTAGATACAGTTTACGGAGAGCCACTCGAGACCTGGAGCCACCCCATAGGAGCTCCACCAGAATCCTCTCAAGATCCTTATATATACTCCGAGGTAGCCTGTGAGGGAGAGCAGTAAAAAATTAATTTCGCAATGGCCACTCTTCCCACAGGGGACAAGGGTAGACCGCGCCAGAACAGTAGCGACGCTCGAGCTCTGGATACTGCCTTACCCAGGTTCCCGTCTATGACGTCCGCACTAGCATGATAGACTTGCACACCCAGGTACTTGAAGGTATCAAATGCCCACTCCAGCGGGGTTCTAGGCATGCCCTGCCTTTGGTCAAACGGGGTCGCTTGCATAGGAAAGACTACCGACTTGGGCCAGTTCACCCGAAGGCCCGAGGCCTGGGCATGGTCATCCAGGAGTGCCATCAGGTCATGCAGCACAGTATCCTCCCCCCCGGAGGTAGACCAGTGCATCATCAGCATACAATAAAATGATATGCCATTGCCTGTCTGCATGGATACCCCAGTCCAAGACCCGCTGTTGCAATTTACATGCTAAGGTCTCCATAGCAAATGCAAATAGGATAGGCGACAAAGGACAACCCTGTCTGGTGCCTCGCTCAATAACAAACTTAGGGGATATGTCGCGACTAGTTCTTACTCTAGCCTGGGGGTTAGTATATAGTAAACGCACCCAGCGCAAGTATTTGGGTCCAATGCCAAACTTACCCAGCACAGCCAACAGATACTCCCACCCCAGAGTATCGAATGCTTTTTCAATATCCAAGACTGCCAACCAGGGGGTGTCAGCCTCCGTTCGAGCCCAAGCGAGGAGCCAGAACAAACGACGTAAGTTCAGTCCGGTGCTTCTCCCCAGAATAAAACCATTTTGGTCTTCATGTATTAAAAGGGGTGCCGTTTCTATGAGCCTGTTAGCCAACACCTTCCCCAATATTTTATAATCCGCATTTAATAAGGACAGGGGCCAATATAATGCCATCTGAAACGGATCCCTACCCGGCTTAGGAAACACCACTAACAGCGCTTCACGTAAGGATGCTGGGAGTTCTCCTCTATCGTAAGCATCTTTATAGACAGTCATCAATTGGGGTACAAGCTTATCGGAGTACACAGAGTAAAACTCCGACGGCCAACCATCTGCCCCTGGTGACTTACCTGCCGCCAACTGTCTAATAGCGTCCAATATTTCGTCTTCCGCAATACCTTCCTCTAACGAATCATATTGGGGCTTCGTAACTTGCTGTAGCTGCAGCGGTGCTAAAAACGCTCTCTGTGTGGGAGGCTATCCGTGACTTGCGCCCTGTACAATTATTTATAGTATTCATAGAATGCGTCATTAATTGCCGCCTGCATGTTCACCAGCACGCCCTCGCCATTGTATAACGCTGTGAATGGAGGTTGGGAGGCGTCCGCTTTCAAAAGCCAAGCCAACATTTTACCCGCTTTGTCGCCCTGTGTATGTTGTTGGGCTAAGTAGTGTTTGTAGTCCAATGCGCATAGACTGTCTAAGGTCTCCTTATAAGCTAGTCGCGCCTTGGCCAGCAGGGGAGCCACCAGAGGGTCCACAGGCGCCAGGTTTTCACATCGCTTGATTTCGGCTTCATGCCCACACAACTCAGCTGAGAGCGCCATGCGTGAGCCGTATGACGTCTTGATACCATGTCCCCGAGCAACTATTTTAAATGCATCCCATTCTATGCCCCTATCGGATGTAGTACCCGTGTTCTCCTGAAAGTTTGTGGTAATCGACTGAGATATAGCAGAGCGAAACGCAGTATACCTTAGCGCAGCTACAGAGAGACGCCAAGTCGGAATCCTAGCCCTGCAGGCGCCCCATGCAAGATGTAGCTGTAATGGATTATGACCAGAGAGCGTCCGCGCTAAATATTCTGCTTGCGCTACCTTCGTTAAAGCATCCATGGAGCAATATATTGCGTCAATCTGCATGTGTAGATCATGCAGCGAGGAGTAATGGGAGTATGTGTTCATGTCAGGGTGCTGACTTCGCCACACATCCCTCAGCTGCATGTGGTCTGCCCATTCTTTTAGGTGTCTTGAAATTTGTATGGATTGTGCCCCTTGAGGGGGCGGGCACGAGCGGTCCAGGTCATATGTACTATTATAGTCCCCCCCCCACATAGTGCGGTGCTACGGGGTCAGATAGCAGAGAAGGTGTGAGTGATTGTAGGAACTGCACCTGCCCAGTGTTAGGAGCATAACGGGAAATCAGCGCCAGCGGGGCTCCATCTAATTGGCCCTCCAGGGTCACATAGTGGCCCTGAGGATCTATTCGAGTATGTGCCACCTTGAGGGGTGTGCCTGGCGCCACCCATATGAGGGTGCCCCTAGCATAACCAGAGTATGTGGTGCCTATGAATGTACCTCTCCAGCACTTGCGCAGTGAGGCTAATGTCTGTGCGGTAAGGTGTGTCTCTTGTATTAGTGCAATTGAGACCTTGTGGGAGCGCAAGTATTGGTATACCTTATGTCTTTTCACGCATCCCGCTAGCCCCTGCACATTCCAAGTTAAGAGAGTGTATTCAGTATTAGCCATTGTAGAGAGTGAGGGGGACTTTCAACCCACCCCCGCCAACCGCCCAACCCACTCCCGCATCCCCCACCCCACAGCCATCCCGCTGTATGTCCTAGTATACAATTGCACTCCTTGACCCGTACAGTAAAAATCAGAGATCGTTGTGAACAATAATAACATTCCCCTAACTCCCCACCCAAGGCCGGCTTGCCAGCGAGCAATTGGCTACTTGCACTGAAATGCTGTTAACATTATGGTAGAACAAATGCTATCTCAGCTACATATCGTCAACTGGGGGCGCAGCTATAACCCAACCCAAGCTGACTTTTGGCTGCCATCATTTTAATCATTTGTATGGTATCTCATAACTCAGACCCCCGTGCCCGGAGCAGAAAAAGCATGTATCACTAGGGCAACCCACCCTTTATTATCTGGTCAAATGCCCATTAAATGTGCATGCACATAAAAAGGATATACAAGAAGAAGTCCACCAGGTTCACTTGCAGTCTGGTTAATCGTCACAAGTTCATGGCCTCCGGGTTATGCAGACTTCAGGCCACTACCCAACTTCGTTCGCCAGTTGTAGGGTCATCTCCAGATCATCTCCTTGCAGTTCTGCGCTTTGTGAGTCTGTTAAGGATAACTGGCGGTCTTGTCCATCATCCGATTCCGAGTCAGATTTGCAGACGCCACAACATTGCTGAGGTGTTCCGCCATTTTTATTATGGCTTGTGCCCTCTCCACTGCCATTTGATTCTTGGTGGGCCATTGTACAGGAGGTCTCCTCCGTCATCTTTGTGTGCCTGCTGACTTCCAAGGCAGTTGTGATTCTGATCCTGCCAAAGCGTTAGGTGGGGGATGAGCAAAACCATGATGATCTATCCAGGACCAAGCTTCCTCCGGGGTGGAGCAGTACACAGTGAGATCTTTATGTTGTATGCAAAGTTTAGCAGGGTATTGCAGCGCATATGGTATCTGGTGATCCCTCAAGCAGCGCTTGACCTCCACGTATGAAGATCTACGGCACTGGACAGCCAGTGTATAGTCAGGGTAGATGTGTACCATAGCATTCTCGACCTGCCATGTGCCCTTAGACCTGGTCACCTGTAGATTATGGTCTCTGTCCCTATAATTGAACAAGCGCGCCACCACTGGTCTCGGTGGGTTACACGGACGCGGAGGGCCCCCCGGGACCCTGTGCGCCCGTTCTACGGAGAAGAACTTCGAGACCCTGCCCTGTAGGATCACATCAGAGATCCAGGTTTCCAAATACAGGTCCATGGCTGGTCCCTCTGCCCTCTCCGGCACCCCTACGATGCGGATATTGTTCCTGCGGGACCGACCTTCCTGGTCTTCCAGCCGATTCGCCAGGTAGTCCACCTCTTTTTGCAGGGATTTGAGTTGGTCAGTAGTTGTAGACAGTGGGGCGCAAGGTTGCCAGTGCAGACTCTGACTCCTCTACTCTGGCCTTGAGTTTCTTGTGATCCTTCCTCAAAATACCCATATTGAGGCATAGTGTGTCTATTTTAGGACCTAACGTGGACTTAATGTCCAGTATTGGGGCCATCAACTCATCAAAGCGATGTGAGTGGTCTGGTGGAGTACCTGCATTGGAAGCACCTTGTAGCGGTCGACTTTTCAGGCTGTTGGGGCTGCGATTTGTCCGCACGTAGCTTCCCCATTGCGCGTTTGGACATGAGGTATACCCTCTATCAATGTAGGCCCTAGCACTGCCTTGCTCAGCTGTCCTCTGCAGGATTTTGGGCAGTCCACGCGCTCCTAATGGGGGAGCCGCAGATCGTGACGCGTCCAGTTAGACAATCCCCTTATTCTGTTGTCCCCAGACTCTGAGGCAAAAAAAAAAGCACTGGTGCTGTTACAGTACATGCGGGTGAGGAGTAACGCGCTGTACACTGTAGTCCACTCCATATGTTGCTCTATATGCAGTCACCATTCAGAGGGGTTCCTGCTGCCTATATACGCCGACCGCCAACGTGGCAGGAAAAGGGGGAGGGTACACCCACCGTTCTGGGACCACCAAACTGCTTGCGCTGACACTTCTACCGCATGTAATCCCCTCGAGTTCAGCCTCGGCTGTGTCAAGTCACAATTCAATGTCCCACCTGTATCACAATTAGGCAGTATGCATCTCCTCGAGGCCCACGCACTGATCTTCTCCCTAATGATCCCTTGGGCCCAGCACTGGTCTCCAGGCCTTTAGCACAGTCAATTTCCCCCCACTCTCAGGTGCAGGAGGGGGAGGGGGGAGCGAGAAGGAGCGCCCAGCCGCAATGTTAAAGGGGACTCACTGAGAAAGCAGTCCGGCCCCTCAATAATGCGCTAGGGTCATGCAGGCCTTTAAGTCCGTCTAGTCGGCGGCCGCTGCACAGCTCCTCCAATGCAGCTCAGCCTTGGTTCCTAGCAGGTAGAAGAGCGGAGGGGGGAGGGAAGAGCCTCTGTGTGCCGGTAATCTGCCCGAGGCCACCGGCCTCACAATCTTCTGAGACCCGGGAGGGGACGCGTCAGGCAGGTTCAAGCCCCGACTCACACTAGGCCGGGCCGGGAGCCGGCCACGGGAACCGCTGCAAAGGGTCGAGAGACCATGGCGCACACCGCCAGAGAGCATGCGTGTATCTGTGGATCCTTCCAGCCGCCTCACTTAGCTTTGGGAAGGGGGAGAATCGCCATCTCCCGCGCCGTCGCCGTCCGCGAGCCGCTCCGTCTTCCACACCTCTGATGTCGATTGGCATCGGAGTCTCAACCGAGGGCTGTGGCCACTCGCAATCACGGCGCCGCGCATCAGGCGACTCTCTCACATCGGCTATACTCCGGACTCAGGGGGGTCAGTATGCGTGCAGAGGGGATTTCTCACCACACTTGAGCCCTGGACGGTTGCCTCATTACACTGGGCTACAGGATATTTTGGCTGGCCGTACGCGGAGCTCAGCAAAGAGCGTCCGCACTCCTGCCATCTTGGCCACGCCCCCAAAAAATTGTGATTTTAGCACTCTAAGCCCTTTACTGACGCCATTTCAAGCAAAAAAAAATTCCTTGAAATCCTCGCACATCACGTTTGTCCTTTTTTTTTTATAGAACCCCAAACCTTTGCAATATTTTGGTACTCCAAGCAACTGCACAACCCCTATGTACCTTTAGAATCCCTAAGATGTGGGGAAAGGATGCACATTTGGCCTAGATATCTTTCAGGGAAAAAATGTAAAAGGCTTAAACGTGAAGTTCTCCGTAAATCAAAAAAGGCTGGGGAAAAATATCAACAGCAAAAGGGTTTTTAAAAAAAGAAAAGCATCAGATTAAATATTTGTATTCCAACAAAGGGTGTTTCAACAAATATGAGCTAGGCCAAAGAGGCAGCGAAAGCACTTATGAAATATAACTACGTCTGAGAAGAAATCTAAGCATCCTGCTCTGTGGCATCCAGTGTTTAATGTATTTTCTGGACTTCAAGATGCTCTAAAACATTAGTTTAGTCTACTTTACACCCAAGACTTGTGGATGAAGCAGTAATTGCAAACTGCCCCAAAGGGTCGATCATAAATGAATGTGAGGTAAGTTGGTGAAATGGCCTGTGGGCCTAAATATAAATAATGAGAGGCGGAGTCACAAAACTTTGTAAAGAAGCCAGGCATCTGCTCCTGGTAGGTTCTATTCTTTTCTTTCTTTCAGAAAGGGTAGTAAGGCGCTGGTGGTTGTTAAAACAGAGTTGAATTTGGTCATTGTGGTTCATCTTACACAAGCACAAATAGGGTAATATGACCACTGTTTTTCAACACCTATCCTGGCAGTGCTTATCCTTACTAAGTATTTTTATAAATGCTTAATGTACAACGTGTGTAATTTTTTTTATCAGAGTGAGACGTTGTTTCTGTCCACATTGCGGTACCTTTGTGGTAACAAATTTATCTTTTTTTGCATTGTAAATATTTCCTCATCCACTATGCCATTTTACAGCATTTTTCTTTAGGATCCTTGGTGAATATGATCCCATGTGCTGACGCTTCACACTCTTTGCCAGAACTGTAATGCCCCCTTTGCTCATCTCCAACATTGAGTGGCAAAATATAATGTGGATATCTCAAAGCGCAATTGCCTACTCTTGCTGGTAGTATCCTCACTGACAGTACCCAAGGGTGCCACAATGTAACTTAGTGGTTGGTGACACCAGACAACTAAAGGAAGATACTTTGTAGCCGTAACACAAAGCATCCCTTTCGCGGTGCGGCTGTATGTATCAGTTCCATCTACGTTATAACCCACCAAGCTACTGAAAGGGCTTCCTGTTGCTCTCTGTGTGACACAGAGGTGTCCCTCATCCTCTTCTCATTCTGTCTGTCTCTCCACAGTGATAGTTGTGAACTCCACAACTATTCTTCTCTGGTGGTTAGGGAGCCTGCCTACATGAGAGGACCTCGTACAGAACATTTGTTTTCCATTCTTGAGAATCCTGGACCACATCTTCATAAATACTGTACAGAGAAACGTCAGGTACGCTGGTATCGACTGCTATGACCATCATGTTCTACTACTCTGGAGACATTAACTTGTTAACATTTACTTCATTTGACCCATGGTCCTATTACATATTCTGCCAGCTGGTTAAGTGTATAGATCTATAGCTATTTTTTTAGATTTACCATTGGATCTCACTTTGTGCACATTGAATGATTTGATGTATTTTATTGAAAAGGAAATATTGATTGATCCTCTATCTAATCGTTATCTATGTATTATGATTATATAATCCCTAAATGAAAGTTATTAAATGCTTCTTGAAATGCATCTACCACTAATTGACTTCGATATTGACTAGCAAGAAAAAAGTTAGAAATAATTGGATGATACGCATGATGCTGAAGGATAATTTTATCACAATGGTGGAACCTTTAAGAAAAATATGCCAAATATGTTCTGAGATGATTGGCAATGTGTACTTTGCGCCTACATCAAAACATAATTCAAGCAGTTTTGGAAAAATATATTTTTTTCATCTAAACTAATATATTTTATTGAACTAATTTTTAACTTGTTAGTGCAAAAGAGAAAGGTAGCTCATGCAGTCCTGTCTATGAACCACTTACTTTCCCTAGTGTATCCTACACTCATGAAAGATTTTAATTAATAATCCTATATGAATATGGCTCTATGTACTCTTAAGATAGCCTGAGCCTCATCAGAATTTGAGTAAGGGTTGTTCTTTATGTTTGAATATAATTAGGTATCTGATTTTCGTGTAGCCTTCAACGTCTCTTTATTATTTTGTTGCTCATGCCTGCCTTCATCTGCAAAATTAAAAGGTCGGATACGTGTTTTAACAGAACTTTTAAACATATTTTCAGTGGCAACTCCTCCGCTAAGGCAGAGGAGCATCGCCCCACAAGAAAAATAAAATGATAATAACAATGTTATTATTATTGTATTTTTCATTATTGGCTGTGTAAAGCCGGTGCGGGCTGGGTGGCCAAACCGTCTTGCGCACTTGGCATGTTTTCCACTGTGCTGTGTTGTACAGCCCGATGGAGAACATGCCCAGCCTCCTATTCCCTTGTTGAGTGCCGAACCAAGGCACTCAAACCAATCACAATGTTGCACTGCAACGTTTTGTTTGGTCTGGGGAGTCGGAGGCTGGGTGCTTCCTGGTTCGTCAACCTGACGAGGACGGAGGAAAGTGGCCACCGGGAAGGTAAGTGGTTTTTTTTCTTTGCCCATTTGCTCCTTTTATTTTTTTAATCCCCTCCCTCCCCTCCCCACCACTACTACCCGATAGCAGCCACTACTGCATCTTTTTATACAATAGAATAGGGATGTGGAAAGATTAAATTTTTGCTTTTGAAGTTGTATTGTTAGCAAAGGTTGTACAACTTGCTTAAGTTCCCAACTTTGCTTGCAAGAGAATTGTCTTAAGAAATCAGTTTTGCCTAGCATCGTCCTGCTATTTTTTTTTTCAGTTTAGAGTTGCTTATAATTCTTTTAGTAGCAGATATCTTCTTCTGATCTTGGTCGTAAAAAAAAAAAAAACTTAAAGCTTTGTGAAGTTTACGAAAGATTGTCAAGTAAAAAAAAAAAAATAATTATGTAAAAAAACTTTGCAACTTCGCATATCTTAGCATTAGTGTATACGTCTTTGCACCACACTTTTTAAAGTATTTGTAGTTATCTAGTTGTAGAAATGCAATTAACTATAATTAAGCTAGAATTCAATAGATTATTATGTGAAGTAATATTATATATTTTACTTGTCCTTTGTATAACATTTCTGCCTCAAAATGATTAATGTGCATAATTTCCACCTTAGATGTGTAAACCACAAGACGAACAACAAGACTAAAGCATTGAAAAGGAAAATGCCACAAGTTTGAATGATAAACACTATTCTATACCTACAACGACATTCCAGACAGTTAAAATCATAATTGTTATTATAATACAATTTGTGTGATAGAAAAGAAGTATTACTGGCTATCTGTCGTTACAACCTAATAGTTGAAAAATTCCTTCCCACAAGAATAGAAACAATGATGTGTAATATGATATGATGTAATATGTAAATGAAGTTTTTACTTGACTCTGGAGAGTAATATTGTGTTAAATGCCGCCAGGCATTGTTTCAGTACATGACGCTCTGTCACAATACTTACAAGGTTGGTTCCTACTACCATTGTCCACTAATAGTACTCTTGGTTCTGTCTCTGCTTCCTGTGAATAATTCTGGAAATGCACTTATTTTGTTTGGATCTGCATATGCATCAGCTGGCCACTGTCATTCTGCACGCTGATCGCAGTGTTCATGACTGTTTACAAAAGTTAAAAATAAAATGTATGGAACTCTGTGTTCCCAAATGACGATTGAAATGCTTTCCTGTCATTGAAGAAAGGCAGGCTCTCTAAATAGGCTTACTTTACAAAACACCTCTCCCACACTCTGTAGCTGTATTAACATAGTATTTGTGTTACCAACTGCAGAAATTTAACATAGCTATATTCCATTGTGCATTCCTCTTCATTGGACTGAAAGAAACTCACACTTACTATATTATTGGGTTCTCATATTCACCCCAACATTATTGGGGTCACACATGGTAGATCCTCTTAGCCCCAAAAGGAAATGCATCCTTTTCAGAACAAAAGAACTGGCAATTGTCTCTGTCTTCCTCTGGTAAGCAATGCTCTATTAGGTGGAAGTGTTAGGAGTAAGACAGACCTGTCAGAGAAATGCTTATCTGCAGTTGATGATAAATGGAGCCCTGCCTTTTGCCTCCTAAATCAATATGCACACACAGTAGTTGGTATTTTACTGTCATATGATTATTTATTTTGCAGTATCTGTCTACAAATTATGTGTATCCAAATGATCATTATTATAAACAACTGAGAAGATAATATGCAGCTCAGGGCAAATGTTAGCTATGCCCCAGTCATATTTCATCACTCCACTCCTAATCTGTTTATCTATTCCCTACCTGTTGTAAAGTCATTCTGTGTGCCCTGTGCACCCTCATATTTTGCTGACTGGTACTGGTGGTAACTGACTCTGACTGTTCCTGGGCTCTGTCTCAACAGGCCTAGGGCCAGTGCTATGCTGAAAACACAGTGAAAACACTCACATACGTTAGGGTACACCTATGATTGGCATGACCTACCCTGTAAGTCCCTAGTACATAATAGGGCAGGGGGATTAAAACTGCCTATAAGTACCTAGTATATAATAGGGCAGGACAGTATAGAGGCCAGCAGCCCTTTCAGCACTTGCATGTGTGCACTGCTGAGAGCCTGCGGTCACTTTAAAAGCAGCCCTGTGTTGCAGCACTGCTTTTCAATGTAAATTGTATCTAAGCTCGACTTTGGTGGTAGGAGCACTTAAAAAGTGATAATATACAATAATTTGGCATATTAGGTACCCCAGGGTCTCCCTTAGGTGTCCCTGGGGTGAGGGGGTCATGTAATTATAAAGAGGGTCCTTATAAAATATGTTTTATATGCCCTGGGGATAGAGAAATTACACATTCCACTTTTCCCGTTGTAGTAAGGTGCCTCCCAAAGTCAACTTTGGTGCTAGGAGCACTAGGAAGTGAGGATCTACACTATTTTGGCATATTCCGGACCCCTAAAGTCTCCCTTAGGTGTCCCAGGGGAAGGGGGGCCTGTAATTATAAGCAGGGTCCTTACAAAATATGTTTTATAGGCCCTGGTGTTGGAGAAATTACACATTTCATTTTTCCCATTGTAGATACCCAGCCACATAGGATAACATGGCAATAGTTTAATAATGCATAACTATTGCTAGGAGTTAACGACAAATATCATTCAAGGACTTAGGAGAATGATATTGATAAATCCAACAATCATCTTTGTTGAACTTATCCTAAAGTATACAGAAAAGAAGTTAGAACTCTTTCTTGTCCGTAAGCCAAGATTCAGCCTTCTTGTGGTCTCCCCTAATTGGTCAGAGCTAACGGGATTAGCCTGGCTGTTTTGAAGAAGTGATAAATGGCACCCCCAGGGAGAGGCTATCTGTTGGAGAGAGCTCTGCTACATATGAATGCCAGAGCAAGAGGGTGGGGTCGTAAAGCATGAGCTTCAAAGGAGGAATAGGACAGGCAGTGAATCCCAGGCCCATCTGCCCCCAGCCCCTCTGACCCAGCCTGATGGCAGGCTTAAGGCAAGAATGTGCAGATGGTATGGGGAGGAGAGCTATGGAAATGAGCCATACTGGAGGTTGGTTTAACTAGTTCTTGCTCCTCTGCTGGGATTTCAGCCATACTGAATTTTGGAGGAATAGTGCTTTCTGGGATAAGATTATGCCACACTTTGGAGAAAGTGGTCATGCTCTGGGATGTTGCCCTTCACTTCATTGGACAGGAGTCCTCTCCTGCTTGACTCCCGAGTACACTGAATAAATATGTGAGAGGTTCAGAGCCTCTCAGATCTGCTGCTTGAAACTAAGAGAAGAAGGAGGCTTGCCAAGCCGGAAACTTGGTTTGCACCATCAGGCCCTGCATTCTGCCTGACTGCGCCTGCTGCATTATCTGGAACTGCAGCCCTTTGGAGGTACCTTGCTTCAAGAGGAATAAAGAGTGGAGTCCCTGCAAGCTAGAGGCTAACGGAGCTCACCTGGACCATCATCATCAAGACTTTCCTTCCTGGAGTGTGTCCAGTAGTTTTGTAAGGGTTTTGTCCGGGTGCATTGTGAGATTTGTGGTCCCAACCTTTCAAGGACCATCTTGGAGATTCCAGACCCTTGGATTGTGTTTTGGACACTTTTTACCCTCAAGAGGAACTTCAGGAAGAAGTTCCAGAGGTTTGGAGCAACTTTGGAAAAAAGCTCCATATGAGACCGACTCAACTGCAGAAGCCAAGACAGCCACCTTCAACCACGAGCCCGCCTATCCTACTGGTTTGCCCCGCTAAAAAGCTCCAGAGGTCGGACTTCCAGAGTTTGACCGGGAGCTCCCTGGAAAGCAAGCCGGCGAACCCTCACCAAACCCAGACTGTTGAAGAGCATCAAGGGACCCCGGCTGAAAAAGCTCCAGAAATGTTTCTAAGTCCAAAGGTAAAATCTTGACTGAGGCCTACCACAAGGGGTATCAGAGCAGGGCTCCATCGCGGTCTGCCTGAAACTTTGACTTTATTCTGGTCAAGCTTGACCAGATGTCCCAGAGTGGCACTATAGTTTTCTAAGTGCTATATAGTGCTAAATCTTTACAAATTTATATCTCTGGTTCTCTACATTGGATGTTTGTTGTGTTGGCGTCATTTTTAAGGTAAAAATATTTCCAATTTTTATAAATTGGTGTGGGATTTTTATTGTGTGTTGTGTCTTAATTATTTACTGAATTGGTGTATTTAAATGCTTTACATACCTGTCTCCTAAATTAAGCCTGCCTGCTCGCAGCAAAGCTACCCAGGGATGAGCATGGGAATAATTTATTGAGACCTATACTGAGCCCTAGACCGTGTTAGTGTCCTTATTGGCAGTAGCAGATGCATATTTACCACTACTAATAATCCACTTTCCAACACTACCCCAGTATCTAAATGTTGTCAGACATCTATCTTATATGGCTGTATTGATTTACTAAGCCTAAATTATGCAAAACCATGCATAGTTTCCCTGCATGCCTTATGTTGTCAGTGGGTTAGCAGTCAGGAATTTAGCCCTTCACCATCTCTCCTAAGCAACTGATCCATGTGTCACACTTGCCCCGTAACCTCTATATTATATACTTTTATCACCAATGATGTCTTATGGAGTGAGTAAGGACTACTTGTTCTTGACTCCTCTTTGCTACAAAAATGTGCTAACAATGCTACTTTGCAGAAGCATAAAGAAGTTACAGAACTAATGCTAATTTACCCTTCTCTGTAAAGTCAATATTCCTTGCAGCCTTAGTTACAACATACTTAAAACATATACGGCAGGAACGTAGTACGTATTCCTTCCCTGTCTTGTTAGTTTGAACAGTGTCAGAAAACATGAAGTTTCTATATTAAATCCTAATGATCAAGCACACGTGTTAGTATTACCATTCAAACAGTTAGCCTTCTATTATATGTCTATTACACATATTGTCTGGTACTAAATGCAGTCATGTTCACATGTAATGTGTTGCATGTAATATGTATTATCCCATGAAATCCTTGCCACACAACAATTGATTGCATGGTCTTAACACCACAGTGCAATGAAAACAGATAGGCTACAGACCTAGGAATAAACAAACCAACAGAAGATGCCAAATACCCCAACAGTTACATCTTTCACCCAAGGCTGTCATCATACACAGCCAAGTCATAGGATACATCTAGTTATTCTCAGAATAAATGTACACAGAGAGTCTACAGGTGTGCAACATTGCATCATTTTTGCACACAATATCTTGCAGAATTACATCAAATTACACTTAAAAAAATATATATATAAGAGTTGCCACTTTCTTGCATGACTTCCTCTTATGAAGTATACCCTTACATTAAACAAGCATTTGCAATGCAATCGGTCTCGCCTTTGGAACCTTATAAGTATTTAGCTATGCAGCACATTATTGTGGGAACAGCAACATTAACTCTTGTACTGTGCACTAGGCAGTAAAAGGGTGCAGTACCACAGTCTGTCACTAGGTGTACATTGGGATCTCTTGTGTCCTGTCTCAGTAAGTTCCCACTGCCCTGCTTCTCTGCCAGACACAGTAAGAGCAACGGGGGCTGCCTCGGTCTGACCCTGCTCCACTGTCCAATCTCACTGCCCGCCACTGTAACCACCACATGGGACCCCCAACCTGCCTCTATTTCTGCTCGCCATTACTGTCCTATCTCACTGCCAGTCGCTGTCCACTTGGCAATGCTATCTACAGTAAGCACCACCAGAGACCCTTATCCTGCCCATACTCTCCGTCACTCACTGAACCACTGCCAGCTACTGTCATCCTTAACCTGCCCCTGCTCTCCCTGACTGCCCTGTCCCACTGCCAGCTGCTGTAAGTAGACCCATTTATAAAGCAAAAGAGGGAGCTAATAAGATAACAATAAGGCTAACAGCTGAAAAAATGCCATGTAAGGAAAGAGCACATGACAAGAACATGGTGTCCCTAAAGACATAATGTCATCTGGTAACCTTGTGATATGGTGGCGAGCTGTCTTAAAGGGCAAACCTAAATAAACACAATCTCAGTAAAGCTTACAGGTGACAGAAGTAGTAATTTCGCAGACTCCGTACTTCAGGTAAGAAAGATCAAAATCATTCTAGAAAAGTTTCAGCAATCAAAGAGGTGGTTTTAAGAAAGACAGGATGGTGTGCTACACTGTCACTTTTATGAGGAAAAAATAGGTTAGAGTGCGTGCACTCAGGCTCCTGTCACAGGCTCGCACTTGCTTTAATTGCACACAGCGCATGCACTGAGGCCAGGTGCAGATCTTCCACGCCTCCGGCGGCAAAATATTAAAAACATGTTGCATCCACCATACAGACTTCGCTGGGGACCTGTACCTGGGGGTGCTGAGAGCTCTCCTACCACCGTGGAAGAAGTGCGGCGAAAGTCGGCGTAATCACCCCTCGCCTGGAAGGAGCGTGAGCATCAGAAGCAGCGGCAGGTGGTGTGGTCAGTACCAGGGTTCTGGAAACTGCCACCCAGCCCGGTGCTCCTAGGCGCAGGCACGTCCAGAGATGTTCCCGGGAAATAAGCAGGGCATCGACACAGACAGACCAGGGACACGTGAAACAAATACATGCAGCCAGGTCTGTAAACATCTTAACAGACTGCAGCACCCACACCTCTTCACAACTACAGATACCTGCCACCCTGATGTAAATCAGGGCATGAGGTTACAGAGTGTAGGCCTACATCCGATCCAAAAAACCAAACAGTTTATAGAGGGTTGGTTTCTTCTGGCTTGAGATCCTCTCCAACCGTCAGCGTCCCGATAGCAGGGAGGGTGAGTCCCCCTGGCCTGGACAAGTACAGTACAGCCACACGTTACAAGATTGGAGCTACAATGACGTGAACAGTTGAAGGATCTTGGCGTAAAAGGGCCCGGCGCTGTCCGGACCACCAACACTTCAGTGCCCGTACGATGAACCCCTTCCATCACATACGCACGATATTTCGAGAGTGGGGGGAAAAATGCAGCGTCCCTCCAACCGCTGTAAAATCAGGCACACCAGCAACGCATGTTTCTATTGTACTGTACGCACACAAGTGACAAGGCACGACGCCGAGCAGAGGTACACCTCGCGCCCTGCAGTCATAGTCCACTATAGATTTCAAGTGTTTCTGGGCGGATAATGGCACCACAATTTAAAAGCAAATAAAGTATATGGAGAAACGGACCAAAAATAAAAGATGTTTCTGCCTTTCAAGATCAATTAAGAAACAATTTTAGTATAAAAGCATTTGCCGCTAAATAAATACCGGTAGTGCAAAAGTGATCAGCGCCGAATACAGTCAACAAGTTCCTGTGAAAACACCACGCGCGTATCTATTCCACCCATATTCATAACACAGCAAACGTTCAAGTATTCATTGGGGAAAGGGAGAGTTTATACTACTTAAAGTTCAATTGCACATTTGAACACCTTTTCCTAAGCAACTCTCCGAGACAAATTATTACATGAACACGCGTTAGAAAAAGATCACACAGTTTGAAGTGGCCTTCACAGAAAGCGATGTTCCGGAGAGAAGCCTAGGACAGTAACGCGGTGCAATCGATGCCTGAGATGCACGTATCTAATCACAGAGTAGTGCAGGAGGAAGCACGGCTAGAGCCAGGGGTGAGCACTGGGCGGCGAAGGCCGGCTTGGGGCTGAGAGTATCCCCCTGGCCGCAGAGGGAGCGCGGTTATGCATTATTTTGCCCCGCCCTCCCACTCCATCACCGGACGGGCATCTCCTCACCAGTAGACGCAAGATCAATGAAAGGTGCCTAGTGGTCGTAAAGTGCATATTGACCGGTGTACTGGACCAGGAACATGCTGGCGGCCAGCCCACGACCCCGACGGCACGCGCACAAATCCAGAAGCGCGCGGATGCTTCCGTCAGGCTCGGCTTTACAAGAGCAACAGAGCTGCAGGCAGCTTCCGGGTCAGCCACGGTCAGGGACTAGGAAGGACGGAAGAGAGGTTTATATGGCAGCCGTGCCCAAAGCTGTGCTCTTAAAGTGACGTCACGCAGTATCTATAACGACGGAGAAGGTGCGCTGAAATAAATTAAAAATGCGCCTGGCCAAAAGTGAAAGCGGCGCTAAAATTAACTAAATAAATAAGGGTGCCCCGTGAAAAGTGAAAGCGGCGGTATTAATAAACAAATAAATAAAGGTGCCCGTGAAAAGTGAAAGCGGCGGTATTAATAAACAAATAAAGGCGCGATGTCAAAAGTGAAAGCGGCCTTCACCATCGAGGGGCGAAAGCATGGACTGCGGGAGGGGGGTGGGCACGGGAAGAAGATAGTGCTCAAAGTAAAGGGGCCAGTAGCCATGGAAAGGATACACATGACGACACGGCCATTATAAGGAGGGACTAACAAGCCTAAGACCAATTGGAAGGCAGCATTTAGGACCTAAGCCAATGAAAAAGATGGGCGGAGCTTCCACGCTATACTGAATACTGCATGCCTCGCAAAACGAGCAGCGCATGCGCTGCAAAGCAAGGCTCGACCTAAAAAGACATGGCCTGGCAAGACGTTTTCCTTGTGAACCAGTGCCCTGTGGGTGAAAATTATGCATCTATGCATAATTTTATACTTTGTGAATTTTACATAATGTATGTATGCTTATGGTATTTCTATAGCACTAACATAGCCAAAAGGCAACGGAACTCTGTACATGGCCAAAGATCAGCACAAAGTCAGCCAGTAATAGGAGAGGAGGCTGGGTTGTCAATGGTAATGCATTGTGATGTAGTAATCTTTAAAGATGTGAGTCGTCAGCTCTTTCCTTCTTTGGAGCAGCTTTGGGTCAGTTGTTATGGATATGAGAATGTTGTTCTAGATCGACGGTGTGCACAGATGGAAAAGGCCTACTGTATTGTTTTTTATTTATTTTTTACACTTCTTAGTCATCAGTCTGATGGTGTCCTGGCAGCAGGAGTGCTGAGAACCACGAAAGCTGGTGAGCTTGTCTGCAAGATAAGTGGTGGTGCTAGTCATGATGGCTTTGTAAACGATGCAGCTGATTTTGAAGATAGTGTGGGCCGGTAAGAGGAGCAAATTGAGTTCCATCAGGATAGGGTGATGCGATTATATTTCTTCAGGCCCTGGATGAGCAGTGCTGCAGCATATATGATGTCCTTAAGGTGTGCCAGTGTGGCATCTGTGAGGCATTATCACCATGCTAGAGTAAAAGAACATAACACAAAATTAGGGAAATTTGTGAACTTTATTGACATAATTTACATTTTGCCATGTTTTTCTGAGGCCTGTCTTCATTAACTGTGGGTACAGCCAGAAAATTGTAGACAACTATAGCAACATTGTGACTAGAAGTTTTGGGAACATGTTCCTAAAATTCAGAGTGCAAAAGTTTAACAATTTTGGTGGGCTGCCTGTCATTTAAACTCCAACTCATTACACATTCTGGGTTTTGTTTTGTTCATATCTACTTGTATACCATTCAGTCTAACTTGCACACCCACAACTTGAGATATTGATTTTGTAAAGTAAGCAATACGGTTGATTAAACTTCAAGCTCTTTTCTATATTTGATCCACCAATCCTACTGTCTATTTTCAGTGGTCTGACGTCAGGTACTGGGAATTTACATTTCCTCCTTTGACTGTTCTCTTACAGTAGCTGAACATGGCACGGGTCAAAGAAGCCATGCAATGAGTTTGATTTTATGTGCATTCTTGTGGAGTGCAAAAAGTACCCAGAGGTTTCTTTGCACCAAAAATAACTCAATGAAATCAGCAAAATACAGACTGCCAGGACATAAAGCAAACAGAATAAGAAAGGTTTCAGTGCCTTTCTATAGGGTGAAGCAGGGGGAGGTCATTCGCAGCTGGAGAGGTAGATTCTTTCATAACCTGGATACCAGAGATGTAAGAGATCCACCCCCACTGTGATCTTGTTTCATCCTGAGAACCTTCAAAAAGTGATTTTCTGGCCATAGGTCAGCGTATGGTATAAATACCAGGTACTGAAGACGCAGGTTTATTGAAGGTTTTGTGATTCAGACAAAACATTTCGCCTGAGTTGTTTTCTTGTTATATAGTCATCCAATTAAAATCTGTGCGTCACTCCTGTCAGATTGATAGATCAGAGACACGTCTGCATTCTGCACACTCTTTTCTTTTGTAACTGCATTGGTCAGAAAACCAATATTGAGCCAATTGCACTAGTCGATCTTGGATAGCACACAATTTAGGTCTGGTGCTCAGCTGGTAAGAAAGGTGCCGCTTTTCTCGGGAAGTGAAACAAGTAAAATCCAGCATTACAAACTACATTTGGAATGAGAATAAAAATGCCCACAGAACAAGTTAAACTTTGGTAAGGGAAAGAGGCCTGCCACACATAAACGCCATGCAATAGAGAGCTATCCCAGATCTCGCAGTTCTTTACCAGAATCAGATTTATTGGCATTTAGCTCTAAAATAATGTGACCCTTCCATTTCTGGATGGTTGAAAGGGAGCTCTAAAGCTTGATCAATGAACCCAGAGCATGATTATCCACCTGGTTTATAACTACATCCAAATGATCAGATATTGTTGCAGAAGGACCAAGCATAAATATTGAAAAGCATAGCAAACAGGGACGACCTATATGGCATTTCCATTGAAACTGCTGTGTTCTGAGACTGATAATAGGCCATTTCTTTTTCTGATTGAGTTTGGTCTGCTAAAATAATAGGCACCATTGGAGGACATTACCATCAACCCTTGACTTGTGCATATGATGAAGCAAAATGGTATAGTTAATTTGTCGAAAGTGATAAAGAGGTCCAAAAAGGATCGGCCCCATGGCATCACCATCATCCAGTGTAACCTTCAATTTCTTGGTTGGCAGCATCAAGGCTGTTTATGTTACTCTTCTGTGATGGAAAACCAATTGCCAAGGATCACAAACATTTTTTCTTACAGAATAGATGGTGACTGGAAACAGGTTTCTTCAATATTGTGCCACATACTCATATTCCCTAATAGGCACAAATCTACGCGTACATCCACATGCATATATACCTTAATAAATGTCATCACCAAGAAGTTAATGAAGAAAACAACAAATCAGGCCAGACCGGCCACTAGAACGCTCCAAGGATGAGGCTGCCTTTACATTTTGGAACCTTCTTACCTCCGCAGAGAAGCACACACTTACAAACCTATGCATACACAGAGGCATATCTATGAAGACTCATAGCTACAGACAGGTCTCACTCTTGCACAAACACATGCACACTTCCTGCACAAAGTCATATTTACGAAACCTGCAGAATAAGATACATGTGCACACATTCCTAACCAAATGACCAAAACATCTACACACATACCCACGAACACATGCACTTACACTAATAGTAATATAGACAAAGACCCTAGTTTTGGGTGTGACAATCATTGCACCCAATAAAGTCCGAAACTGATGTGTGCAGAATTTATCACGTTTAACAGTTATGACTTATTACAAGTTTTGCCCCCGAAATTGGGCGTAACATGAATATTTCGGTGCTTACCATACCAAAATCTACGTCTCTGTATTTACTGGACACTCTTCCCTCTTTAAATTTCGGTGTGCTGTAATTTAATGAGTGGTGTGATATTTTACTGGGTGCAATGAATGCAACACCTATAAGTGCAATCCCCCAAAGACGCGTACACCAACTTACCGATACTAAATTACTAATGAAGACGTACACACCCACATTTTAAATATGCACACACCAACACAGACTGAAACACTTTGACTACCTATAGGCATGCGTGCATCCACACACTGACATTCATAAAAACATGTAAGCACACGTGTGAACATGGACATTCATGTAAATATGCAAATTATTAATTCTTCCGCCCATTTCATTCATCTTTATGTCTGTTCACACTTGTCTCCCTTTTGTTTCTCTCGCATACAGATTTTATTTCCTCCTCCTCATCTCTTTCCTTTCCTCACACCCTGCCCCTGTTCTCTGTAAGCGCCTCACTTGCTGTCTCTGGCTTTCTTTCCCTCTCCTTCTCTTCCTCATCACTGTGTCGCTTCTCTTCTCCTCTCTGCTTTTCTCTCACCCACCTCTGTCTTTCATTCACTGTGCCTATTTGTGTTTCTCTCTACCGCACCCTCTCTCTTTGTCCGTGTTCTCTCGCCTCGCCTTCCATCGAGGCAGAAATCTATATTGCTGTTTTGTTTGGCTTTTTGTTAAATAAAAATCTATGTAAATGTTGCGCTGTGCAGAAATTAGCTCTTTCGGAGTGATTGATTTTCAAAAGAAGAGCCTTCACTCTCTGCCTCTCTAAGTGCCCGGCAGGAATTATTTCCAAAGCTAATGAATGTTAATGGAAACATTATTTGCAAATATTGAAGTGGAATATTAGATCTGGTCGCGTGCATTTCATGGTAATTAGGTTCCACCTCGGCTGCTCCTGCTGGTTGGAGAGAGTGGGGGCTGGCGGCGCCCTGGGGTCCTTTTTGCATTTTGTGTTGCTATTAGCATTAGGGGTGGGTTTTCTGTTTACTCTTATTCTGCGTATGTCAACAAGTCAGAGGCGTTGTGTGCTCTGGCACAGTGGCGCCCGGGGATGTGTGGAGCGTCGTGCGTTTGAGCCTAAAAGGTCAGGTCCAACCTCAAAAAGCTGCGTCTCTTCTTCCCCAGTGCGCCACGGAGCCACTCAGTGCACTTGGAAGAGTGCTGTTTTGTGCTTTCGCTGCACAACCTGCATCCATGTTCTGATTAGTACCCAGAGTGCAAGCGAGGCAAACCAGAGCAAATCACCCCGACGCCCGGCACTGCTCATAAAGTGGTGATCTGAGGGATAGAATTTTCTGTCTGTTCTATTTGCACATTTAGTGATGTTGTTAAGGCCCCTTATGAAAGTGTATGAGATGTAGACAGATCATGGGTAACTCCTAAGGGTGACCACTTCACTCCAGGTAATTAAGTACACATCTTTGATTTGAGGTACGTTAGTCTAATTTGTCCAGTGGAAGCAAAACAAGACTACAACATCCAGAATGCACTAGGCTACCACAAAAAAGTCCAGGACTGGAAACAATGTCCAAAATGATCTGGTAGCAGGTGACCATCCTTGGAACTCCAGTAGATGGGAGACAAGAGGGAAATTAAGTGGTTGACAGGCATCTAGGGAATAAAGGTTGGCACAAAATAGGGATAAGAAGGCCTGGTAAGAATTGAAGCGAGCACTAGGAATAGGAATCTGCTGTCAATGGAAGAGCAGATGAATCTGGGCAGAAGGAGCATGGCGCCAATGTCAATGAGGAGGGTTCTAAGGAGTAACCATGACGTGCTTTAAATTTCATCCTGTACATTTTGATAGTTTCCTGTGTTGACATCAATCGGGGGCATGTTCGATAATCCTAGCCTCTCATTGACAATATGCCACAAGGCAGATGACAATATGTAGGAGTATAAAGGTTTATGGCACAGAACCAAGTTTTAGGGAGCGGTTTCACAGCAGTGGTATTTGGAGTTTTTTTCCATGAAAACATTTGTGATTGAGTGCTCCAAAGTGGATGAAACCGCTCATGCTGTCCTTCCAGAGAGTCTGTGCAGTATCCATAGGATGGGGTGCTAAATCAAAAGGTATTTGCTCTCATCCAATCATCTACCTAGTGTTTCAGGACAAATAAAAGTTTGGAGATTTGGCATTTCATTGGTTGCATTACAGGGAGGTGGCATAGTAAATGAGGAGGTTATCTTCATTTGTAGAGGTCGGAAAGCCAGTGAAAGCTCGCGATAGGCTCATTTCAGATGCCTGGCTCTGGATCAGCACGAGGTCCTCTTGGAATCTAGAGCCCAAAGTATGCTGAGCCTTTATGTGTGGAGGTGTGGGCCAGTGGCGAGAACTGGCAACCTCTGAACATGGAGAATCTGCATCGAATCCCAGACTTAGCTCAAAATCCTCTGAATATGTGTAAATTATTAAATCTCCCTATGCCTAAAAGATGTGTAATATAGTGAAGCACTCTTATGTGCCTGGGACAGGTTTGAGCTATAGAAAACCTCACAAAAATATATGGCATCTGCCAGCCACCTACGCTCTAAACTCATATGCCAAGAATTAGAAACAAGGTATTAACCTTTGAGAAGGAGATGCAGATGCCAATCTAGTGAAATTAGAAAACCAGGGATCAATCCCTGCTTCCTCACATGAACAAATTGTGTGATCCTAGGAAAGTACTTTATTTCAACAAGCTTCCAATTTCTTCATTATCATTCATAGTAGCACCTTCAGATATATTCACTGTAAAAAAACATCCTTATTTAATTAAATAAGCTATCATTTTAATCTATGAATATTATGAGTCTAGGACACCTATAGGTTACATGTGACAAATGACTTGCCTCTTTGTTCACTAGTGGCATTGTCTTCAGGACGGGGGACAGGAATGTTTATAAGTTCATGTTTTAAAACTCTCACTTTTAACAGATACTTCTCAATGCAGTGACATAATCAAATGAAGTGGGGTGGAACTCTTCTACATATTAAAGAAATTCACTTTTTTGAATTTTGAAGAGATTTAATCATATTTTTACATGAAGCTTGTTGACTAATTTACATGCCAAAAAATTTCAGGCTTAGCTTGTGCATGGCCTCCTAGAGTCAAGCCAGAAACTTGGTTCGGCTCTGGCTCTTCTCTCTCTCTTAATTTGTTGACTTGTCCACCTCTATTATTTCAGACTACTGCATATTACACAGTGAAGATTACTCTTCCTTCCTCTTACCGCTTTTGAGAATTTTATTCTTAAAACTGGGGAAAGGGATTCTCCACTACTAGGTATCATTTTAGCATTGTCCTGTGTACTTGGCGGTTAACCTGGTATATGAATTTAGTTCTGGGCAATTGGCACATGAGAAGATGATTGGTTCAGATTGTAACATGAGTCTCTCATAAGTTCAGGGTTTTAGTTGTTTGCATCTACTTCATTTTTTGGGCTGAAAGGCGAGGTAAAGAGATTATTCTCAGTAATCCTCTTTCTTTGCATCGTAAAAAATTATTATATTTTTTTACATTTCTAGTAAAGAGCTAGGTCAGAAATCCGTTTGATGCCAGTGCTTGGATAGTGAGGAATGACTTGCAGCTGATATGTAGTTCTTGGTATAATCATGAACAGATTTGTCCAGTCCACCATTTAAGTGTTTTGCAAGCACTTTAAACTCCTACCGGCATTAGTCTCACACTATGAAGCACAATCTTCTGATGTATTAAATCTGCATCACATCTGAGAAACATAGTTGTTCTAATTAAACACTAACACTTGTTTCACAACCTCTTTTTCCACCCATTCAAACTTGTGATTGTTAAGATCCCATTTTTGGTAAATACCCCTAATATACTTGCTAGAAATGGGGTCTCAAGTTGGCAGTGGTTTTCACCCAGTCCAAGTAGGGACCCTCACTCTAGTCAGGGTAAGGGAGTCACACCGCTAGGATAACCCTTGCTCACCCTCTGGGTAGCTTGACACAAGCAGTCAGGCTTATCTCAGAGGCAATGTTTAAAGCATTTGAACATACACACAGTAATACAGTGAAAACACTACAAAAGGAGTCCACACCAGTTTAGAGAAATATCCAATATTTATCTGAATCATCTGAATAAAACAAGCCCAAAACGACAAAAACCCAACATACGCCAGTCAAGATATCACTTTTAAAAAGATTACTGTAATAATATAGCTCCTAGAAAACAATAGCTCTAACCAAGGCTACTGCGAAGTCGTGACAGGTACTAATCCAACAGTTTGATGCCGACCGTGAGGAACTCGGACCGGCTACAGAGTCACATGGACGCCCAGTGACAGTACCTTGAAAACAATGAAAACAAAAGACATTGCATGACGTCAGGGAGGTGAGGCGTCGCTGGTGCCTGTGCGGCGCCGGATCCTTACTCCTGCGCAGGGGAGGTGATGCGGCCTTGACGGCGAGGTGTCAGTTCCTTACGACGGTGCGGTGTTGAGTTCAGGAGGTCACCCACATCGGTTATTGACTCCGCAAGGATGTGATTGAGGCGCTAGCATCGACAGGGGTCAGGGCTGTGGTGTAATTCAGGAGGGTGCTTCGTGCTCTTCACAAGCGGTTTCCCTTGGTTCTGGTGCAGGCAGGGGCGCGGCATCAGTGCAAAGCACTGTCGTTGGGGAGGTCAGAGCTGTGGTGCAAGTCAGGGTGGTGCATCATGCACTTTGTGAGCGGTGCCCTCCGCTCCAGTGCAGGCAGCGGCCTCAATGTCGGAGTCGATAAGTTGCTGTCTTAGGCAACACACGGGCTGCGGTGTAAGTCAGGGCAGTGTGTCATGCTCTTTATGAGCAGTACCCTCGGCTCCGGTGCAGGCAGCGGCACCAA